>RCWM02000149.1:882500-1595000 GCA_003667255.2 Euschistus heros
TCGCTGGAAATTTTTCGCTTTTCTCGTCGTTTTCTCCTGGAACTGTTATCTTTTGGCATTTTGTGATTTCATAAGTTATGGATATTCACGTTCAAAGTCATATTTGCTCTCTTAAGGATTTCCTTAACTTGCTAGGGGATAAAGCCAAACCTGGTATATCGGCTACCGCCTTATCAGTCATTAAAGAACGACTTAATTTGCTTGAGGCTGAAGCAAAATCCTTTTTTCAATCTGCCTTGGATAGTGCTGAGGACAAAAGTGTTATTGGGGAACTCCAGTCTGAACTCATGGACTTCACTTCTCAGTGCTTGGAATTAAGCTTGATTATCTCTCATTTGACTCCTTTAAATGACAACTGTGGTAATATCAGTCAGGATTCCCAGCTCAATAGTGCAGCAGGTAATTCTTTATTGCATTCTCTTCCAAAAATTCAAATTGACAATTTTAACGGCAAGGGTGATTTTGATTTATTCAATTCCAAATTTCAAACTTTAATTCATCAGAATATAAGCTTATCTGTGGTTTCTAAGTTTCATTTTTTGATATCTCTGCTTGAAGGAGAACCTCTAAGGTTGATTAGAGCATATCCTATTACTTCCGAAGGGTATGATGCTGCCTTAAATCTTTTAATTTCTAAATATCAAAATAAAAGGGCTTCAATTAATCAGTGCTTGGACAAGATATTGGATATTTCTTCCATTGCTGCCAATGTAGCTTCCCTCCAGGGTTTTCTTGATACTTATCTTACTAGTGTTCAAACTTTAAAGTGCTATCAAGTAGATATAGAGTCGGGGAATGCTGAGTTGCTGGTTAGATTACTTCTTCGGAAATTAGATAAAACTCTTCGCTTGAGATTTGAGCAGAATTTGGGTGGAACCTTTCCCAAACTGGATAAATTAATCAGTTTCATAAAAGACCAATTAAATGTTTATAAAAATTCAGAGCTCTCTAAACCTGCTACTGTTAGTTTGGTCCCAAAAAGGAATATGTCTTCCTTTCATACTGCTTTGGCGGACACTAAGCTTGTGTGTATATTTTGCAAAGGTGATCACAAAAAATATGCTTGCCCTCTTTTCTCAAGCCTAAATGTTAAGCAGCGCCATGAGAAGGTAAAATCACTTAAGCTTTGTTTTAATTGCTTGTCCAAACATTTTAACCATCAGTGTAATTCTGTAAACACTTGTGCCAAGTGCCATAAACGTCACCATTCTCTTTTACATTTTGATGAACCCAATTCTAATTCTTCATCTAATGCCCATAAAGCATCTCCAAGTTTTAAGCCTGATGGGCATTCCACTCTTCATGCTTCCGATTCTGTTGAAGTACATTCGCTTAATGCCTCGCTTGCCATGCCTACGAGTCCTGTTTCTCTTTCTCATAAGTCTAAAAATTTGTCTTCCACACCAAATGTCTCACTTGCTTGTGAACAGTTCACTTCAACTGTTTTACTCGCTACAGTTAAGGTTAGGATTTTTTTCTTCACCTCATAATTACATTATTGTGCGTGGCCTGCTGGACCCAGCGAGTCAAGCTAGTTTTATTACTGAGAGATGTGCTAAGCTTCTTAATGTTTTTACCCCTCAACCTTGTGACCAATTAAATGGTGTTTCTGTTGTTCCTGTGAAACCTCTTGGATATGCCAAGCTAGGCGTTGGTGATACTGATGGAAATACTATTAAGGATGAGCATTTATTTATGGTTCTCCATAAAATTACAAATGATTTACCTAGTTCTCCTATTGCACCTTCAGTTAAGGAGTCCGTAGCCCAGTATCCCTTAGCCGATATTGAATTTGATGTCCCGTCCAGGGTAGATGTGTTGCTTGGCGCCGACGTATCTGCTTTTATTTTGGAAACCAGAGTTGCGTCTCTCGGGGAGGGTATGCCATTTCTTTATAAGACTTGTTTAGGGTATGTTCTTATGGGTTCAGCTCCTGCACTTGCTTCCACTCCTGGGGAGGTGACAGGTCTTATCACTTGCCATGTTTCTGATAACAAACAGGTCTCCAATCTCATCAAAAAATTTTCTGAAATTGATCAACCGCCTCTTCTCCCTCCTAGAAAAGATGATCTTCTCTGTGAGCAAATTTATTCTGAAACCACGACGAGAGATTCCGAAGGTCGTTATATGGTGCACTTACCTTTTCGCCCTACTGCATTGCCCCTAGGGGATTCAGCCAGTACTGCTCGCAAATGTTTTGTTTCGCTGGAGAAACGTTTTTCCAAGAATCCTGATTATTTCATGAAGTACCGGGAATGCATCGATGAGTATTTACGTGCGGGCCATTTGGTGCCTGTTGATAATCCAGATGTCTTAAAAGGTCCACATTATGTATTGCCACATCATGGAGTCTTCAGGCGCCACGGAGATACTGAGAGTATTCGGGTGGTTTTTAATGCCAGTCAGCCCACCTCAAATGGTTTGTCACTGAATGATGTCCTGCTTCCTGGACCTAAGTTGCAGAATTCTATTCCTGATTTGCTTGTGAGTTTTCGGATTTTTCCTTATGTTTTCTCTTGCGATATTCGCCAAATGTATCGTCAGATAAGTTTGTATCCACCTCATCGCAATTTTCATTTGGTTTATTGGCGTGAAAGCCCTTTAGAGTCTCTTCGTTTATACCAGCTCACCACAGTTACTTTTGGTGTCGGCCCTTCAGCCTTTCAGGCCATTCGAACCCTTCAGCAGTTGGCTTTAGATGAAGGTTGGAGGTATCCTCGTGCTGCTTCTGCACTGAAGGAGAGAACCTACATCGACGATCATCTAAATGGTGATTACACTTTAGAAGAAGCTCAGACGCTCATGGCGGAGCTTAAAAAAACTCCTCATGCTTGGTGGTTTTGAGCTGCGTAAGTGGACCAGTAATCACCCCTCGTTACTTGCTGATTTGCCTGAGAATCAAAAGCTCTCCACTTCTTTGGCCTCATTGGTTGGAGTTCTGGGTGTTTCATGGGATCCTCAACTGGATAAATTTCTCCTCGAGTTTAAATTGGATACATCGAATGATTCATGCACTAAAAGATCAGTTCTCTCCCAGCTTTCTCAGATTTATGATCCCTGTGGGTGGATTTCTCCAATTGTTCTTTGGGCAAAAATTTTTATGCGAGATATTTGGCTTACCCAGCTCTCTTGGGACGAAACCTTACCCCTTTCCATGTGCAATGGGTGGAAAAGTTTTCTTGATCAGGTTTCACTGATGCCGCCTATAGAAATTAATCGTCCTCTCTTTCCCTCTAAGGGTATTCATCGATTGGTTGGGTTTTCTGACAGTTCAGAGAAAGCTTATGCCTCAGTCATTTATTTGTGTACTGAATTGGGTGATGGCAGCCATCATGTCTCCATTGTATTTTCCAAAACTCGTGTTGCTCCCATGAAGGTTTTGACTTTGCCTAAACTAGAGCTTTGCGCAGCATATTTGCTTGCTCAAAATTTTGATTATGTCTTTAATTTACTCTCCAGAGAAATCATCATTTCAGAAAGACTTTGCTTTTCAGACGCTACAGTCGTATTGGCCTGGCTTCGTAGCTCTCCTCATATATTTAAAACTTTTGTGGCAAATCGTGTGGCTCATATTCAGGATCTTACCCTTATGAATTCCTGGTTTTATGTTCGCTCCTCGTCTAATCCTGCCGATGTGGCTTCCCGCAGTGCTCTACCTTTAGAGCTATTGAGTCATAAACTTTGGTTTAATGGGCCCGAGTGGCTTTCTGGTCCCCGTATAGTTTTGGCCTGTTAAGTGTTCTGACCCTAAGTGTTCGAAGTCAGATTTTAGCCAAGAGTTAAAGGCCGTGGAACTTGAAAGCTTGGCCGTTACCTCTGTTCCTACACCTTTTTACACCAAATTTTCATCCTGGGTCCTTCTGTCCAGAGTGGTGGCATGGATATTGCGTTTTACTCATAACTTAAGAAAGCCTGTATCGGAAAGAGATTTGTCTCGAACCTTGAATATTTCTGAAATTACATTTGCTCGTAACCAAATTTGCAAAATTGTTCAAAAGGAATCCTTTCCCAATATTTTTGATTTGCTTTATTCTGGAAAAAATATTCCCAAGCAGTATGCTGTGCTCAGCCCTTTTATTGATAATGAAGGATTGATTCGGGTGGGTGGTCGTTTGGCTAACTCAACTTTGTCCCTTAGTGCCAGGAATTCCATTTTATTACCCAAGAGGCATCACATCGTAACATTGATTATTAGTTATTATCACCTGAAATATTTTCACGCTCGTGCCCATCTGTTGCAATCACTTATTGCTTCCTCCTTTTGGATAATTTCCTTTCGTCAATCCTTGCGTTCTGCACTCTCCAAATGTGTTACATGCTTTAGAGTCGAGCCTCGAAATAAGCCTCCCTTTATGGGTGACCTCCCTGAAGACCGAGTTATCCCCTCTCCACCTTTTTCACGCTCTGGATGCGATTTTGCTGGACCCTTTATAATTCGCTCTTCTACTTTACGCCAAGCTAAAAGAGCAAAGTGTTACTTTGTGGTGTTTGTGTGCTTTGCTACAAAGGCTATGCACGTAGAAGCTGTCACTGAAATGACCACGGCTGCCTTTTTAGCCGCCTTGTCAAGATTTATTGCTCGCCGCGGTATCGTATCTCATCTTCATTGCGATTGTGGAACTAATCTGGTCGGGGCTGCCAATTCTTTGAACCGCACTTTTCGAGAGCTTTTGAAGGCCGATTCTATGCAACTTCCGCATTTTGGTGAGGAGCACAAAGTTACCTTTCATTTCAATAGCCCTTTGCATCCTTCAAGTGGTGGCCTTTGGGAGGCAGCTGTTAAAAGTGTTAAACGGCATTTAACCATTTCTTTACAGAATCATGTTCCTACCTTTGAAGAATTCAATACATTGTTGATCCGAGTGGAATCTATGCTGAATTCACGTCCTCTTACTCCGCTTTCCAATGATCCTTCCGATGTCAATGTAATCACACCTGCTCATTTCTTGATTGGGCGCTCCTTGTGTGTTCCCCCTGATGATGCACAATTATATGAGCAACCATCTCTCAAGTGTCGATGGTTATGTATTCAACACATGTTTAATGGTATTTGGAAGAGGTGGAGTAGGGAGTACTTGCACACCTTGCAACTGAGGCAAAAGTGGTTTGCTCATTCGCCCAATTTGGGGGTTGGCGACATGGTGTTTGTGAAGGATTTAAATTTGCCTCCGCTTCAGTGGCCTATCGGGCGCGTTGTCAAAGTTTTTTTTCCGGGGTCTGATAATGTTGTGCGAATTGCCAGGGTCAGGACTTCTCGTGGAGAATACACTCGTCCGGTTTTTGCGACTTTTTCCTCTTCCTTTGGATGTCAGGGATGCCTGCGGTGTGTGCGAGGTCTGACCCCTTGATTTCGTTAGTTCGTTTATTTTTGCCAATTAACCCTTGTTTGAGTTTTACTAATCTTTGTTATCCAGCGTTTTCTTCTAATTGCATGAATACTAACAAATTACAAAAAAAAAAAAAAAAAAAAAAAAAAAAAAAAAAAAAAAAAAAAAAAAAAAAAATGTTTTGCTTATTGAAGCTTATACGCTTCAAGGGGGGGATTATGTTGAATATTCGCGGTCTTTTGACCTTTTAAATTTCCCGGTTTTTGCTGTTCCTTCGATGGGGGCGCTCCTGGTGGCAGGATTCACGAATCCTCACTCTTTTCTCTACCGCCGATCTGAGCAGATGCAGGAACTTCGGCTCTGCAATTTCTTTCATTTCCTTTTCCTATCCTGTTCACAATTATCTCTCACTTTACCTTGCAGTCAGCCGGTAAGTTCTCCTCTACATGCGCACAGTTCTCGCCGCCAAGGTAAGCCAAACTTTAATCATTTTCGTCCCATCACGGTTCTCCCTCATGAACCAGTCCCCAATTTCAAAATACAGTCCACTATTCTAAACTCAATACATATATATATATATATATATAAATTTTTAATTTTAATTTTTACTTTTTTGTCATTTATTTGAGGGATAGGTTCTTGTTAATGATATAAATTTGAATAACTGGTTAAAAGTATTTTATTATTTATATTGAACAAAAAGACTATCCATATATGGCCGGACTCCTATTTCACTTCTTCATTTTGATTAATTCACTGAAGTTTTCTCAATACTTTTGACTGAATTCAGAATCATACATTCACAAGGCTGCACACAGCGCACAATTTTCTGCCTCAGATGCTGAATACCAAAACTGGAACCGATGACACCCAGTTTCAAACAAATATAAATTTTAGTTCCTTTGATCTTACTTGGTCAGAATCCCTCATTAGACTGCCTAGAAGCCAACTGACATCTCTCTCTGTAAACATCCGCTTCTTACGGTTTTTTAAACGTATTTTTCTTATGGAAAACCGCCATCTTTTTGTACCTTCCGTATCGATGACACTTTTCGTCCGCCAAATTTGAAAGTTTATAAATTCAAAATATCACAACAGGTAACAGGGCTTCTAACACTGGGCTAATCACCCGTAAAAATGATGCAAAATTAAAAAAAAAAAAAAAAAAAAGAAGGAATATATATATGGGTGGATAAAACTAAATAAATAAAATTTATTATTGATACATAAAAAATTAAAGTAATAAAAAAATTGTGATCAATTCTGGAAGAATTTTACAAAAAAACAGTTTAGTTGTTCAACTATTATATTGAATGAGATTTAATTTTTAATATTTCTTTTTAAGGAATAACTACATGTGCATGTCCATACCGACCCTCAGTTGAGGGTCGGTATGGACATGTACTTGTTACTATGTGAGGGAAATTATCAACAGTTATCCTGAAGATGGAGCAATGTTCTCCGAAACTTTTTTTTTTTTTTTTTCTTTTCTTTTCTTTTTTTTTTCTTTATTTCTCTTTTTTTTCTGTTCTTCTTCTTTTTTTTTTTTTTTTTTTTTTTTTTTTTCCCTACCTTGCCTTTTCAGGCATACAGGGTTTTGACAGCAGCAGTTTCAACATGTACTCCGAAACATGTTGAAGAAAATAAAAGATAAATAGGAGTTATGCCTTAAAAAGAAATATTAAGGTTTTGTTATTTTGAAACCCCCCCCAAAAAAAATTAAAATTAAGTCAGTGATGTTTCTGCCTTATAAAAGTGTTGGTAAATAGGTATATAACCCAAATATAAAATTTTACGAAATTCGATTGAGTCGTTTGTAAGTGTGATCCCCCCCCCCCCCAAAAAAAAGAAACTTAAATTAATGATGATGCACCCTTATAAAAGTGTTGGTAAATAGGTATATAGCCCAAATATAAAATTTTACGAAATTCGATTAAGTCGTTTGTAAGTGTGAATCCCCCCCCCCCCCAAAAAAAAGAAACTTAAATTAATGATGTTTCACCCTTATGAAAGTGTTAGGAAATAGGTTTATAACTCTGATATAAAATTTGACGAAAATTGGTTGAGTTGTTTCGAAGTCCGATTCCGCTCCCCCTCAACCCCCAGCCAAAAAAGAACTCAATTCAGTGATGTTTCATAGGTATAAAAGTGTTGGTACATTAATATGTAACAATTTAAAATTAAAAAAAAAATTGGTGTGACGGTCGTGAGGAACCTCAATTAAATATTCTTCTCCACAAAACGATAAACAAAACTTTATTTAGGCAACTTGTACAATTAACATGAAATGAAATATACTATAATTAAACTAGTTAACTACGAGACTAAGATGCTACTAATGATGGAGAACAAAGAGAGGGGGTATATATACAGGCTTGGGAGGAAGAGCCAACTATTTGCTGACACTTCAATATTCTTTACCATAACTTCTCCCTTCTGAAGATTTCGAACTCAGTGAGAAAAAAACAGGAACTTCCCATGGTCTAAATGTCTTTGGGGGTTCTGGTGCTATTTGTTCCGTTGTTCGTTGACATAGCTTTGAGGCTTTGTAATATACAGAGATTACATGTATTAATAATAAATATGATATAATACTAGTAATAGTAATGATAGGATATGAATATAATATATTATAATTTTCAGTTTCTAATACCTCAAATGTATTATTATCTTCTATAGGTAAATCTAATTTTTCCAAAGTTATATTAAGTTTCTTATATGTCTCAATTTTATGATTGAATGAAAGAGTGTCTACATTTATATACATATTTCTTGTTTGATTTACAATCAATTCATTATTGTCTAGTTTAATTACAGCAGTTTCAGGCAAAGATAAAGGATGAGATATATTAGTTTTAATAGTAATATTCCTAATCCTAAATGTTACATAAATATCTATTATATCAATATATTTTATAAAAGGTTTACTATCAATAAGGTTAGTAGTGGTACAATATTTTAAATCATTATGAATAGCATATTTAATACATTTATTACTTAAATTTCTAAGGTTAGTACAATAATAGTTATCTTTAATATATGTACAATTACCAGTGAATATTTCTGAAATATTATACAAGATTACACTGTTCTTAACAAGGGTTACAATAGTTTCATTTTTATGGCTAACTGGTATTGATAGAAAGTATATAGCGCTTAAAGTTTGGGTTTTGACTGGGGGAGAGAAATAATATAATGAATAATGTTTTCCTTAATCAAGCAAGAGATTTTACTGGTTAACCAAATTGTTTCTAAATCTTGTGAAATTAATGTTGTATCGTTTAAGTCAGTATGCTTTATGATATTTGAATGTGGTATTCCAAGTCTACATGTTTCTAATGAATTTTCGATATCTAATACAAGTATTGTGATATAATTAAGTATATTATATAATTCTTCCAAATGTAAGATGTATCGGGTTTTATCCATAGATTTTAGAATTTGTGATACTTGTTGGTTATTATTATTCAAAATTTTAATATCATTTTGGAATGTTTCTATAAGTTTATGATTAATACTAACTTCGTGTGCAATATTGTGTTCTAAGTGGTACGAGTTTCTTTCTAAGGTGTCAATGACTTTGTCATAATGCTCTTTGTCATCAGAATCTAAGTTCCCAGTAATCCAGCTGATGGCTTTGCCTAGTCCGTTCACTAGACCTCTTTTCGGTCTCTTAGGAGTGATGTTATTAACTTTATTTTTTAAGAAAATCAATTGTTTATTAATTATATTATACATGTTATCCATAGAAAATATTTTAAAATGTTTTAATTCCTTTTCTACTGTTTCTATTTCTAATATTAGCGATGTGAAGTTTAAATAATGGACAATGGTTTTATATTTATTAATAATTTTTGCATCCGGTAATCTAAAAGTAACTAAACCTGAAGAATGTTCTACGTTAGTCATTTTATACTGTAGAGTATCCTTCGGTATCAGAAATATTATTATCATTAACTTCCATAGGTCCGTCATCTGAAACAAATAATTGGTTTTTCTTAATTTTCCTTTGTCTTTGTATATTGTCAGTATGTACTTTGATTGTCTTATTTCTGTCTTGAAATTTATGAACGGGTTTATAAGGGTTTTCATTTTTATTTCTAGTTCTGACTTTAACATATGGGTTGTCTTCAATATCAGGATTTTCTCTATTAGTGTTTAATTTGTTGGTTCTAATTTCTTTTTCTTTTTCGATATTAGTTTTAATATTTTTATGTATTAAGTCCAAGTCTTCGTGATATTTATTAACTAGCTGTTCTTTAATTATTCCTTCTAATTTATTGGGGTCTTTTATAAGTCCAAATGTTATTTCATTAGGAGTAAGCTTTAAATTTTGATTGAGGGAATTGTTAAAAGTAATTACAGCAAGTTTTAAATTTGTCTCTAATTTGGAATTTTGTCTTTCTTCTTTAACGGATCTTAAAATTTCTATTAATGTGGACTGAGCTTTATTTAATAATCCTAAGGAATTAGGATGATTGGGAGTTGTATAATATGGTTCTATTCCTAAACTTTCTAAGAAATTTTGTATTAAATTATTTTTAAACTCTTTACCGCAATCCATTTTGATTCTAATCGGGTTAGGGAATAATGACAAATAATCCGATATGACATCAAAGACATTCGTGGAATTACATGATTTAACTATCCTAGCAAATAATTTTTTAGAAAATGTATCTATTATAGTTATAATAAAAAGACGTTCATAATGTAAGGTATCAATCATTAATTCTTCAAAAGGCCTAATAGGTGTCGGTGAAATTTGATATTTAGTTTTGACAGGTTTTCTATCATATTTTGTTTTTCGGCATACTGGGCACTTATTAATGAATTCAGTGATCATATCTTTCATTTTTGGAAAGTAATAATTTCTTTTAATTTTCTCATACGTCTCAAGTATTCCTCTATGAAATGATTTACCCAAGTGATAATTTTCAGTTAATTCATTTTGATCATTCTCTTCTACATCTATTACTTTTTGTTTATATCTTTTAATTTTTACTGTTGGGAATTTGGTTTCAATTATTTCCGAAAGTTTTTTGAAAATCCCTTCAAATTCATTTCTTACAGATTCAACGTTTGGTTCACAGTATATACCATATACCGTGTTAGGCTTTATAATTTCCAGAAGTTTTTCTTCTATATCATGTTTCCATGGATATGCTGATTCTATTAAGTACCTAAATTTTCCAAACGGTCTGGTTGTTATAGTTCTTTCTGAACCTCTCTGTATAAAAATTTGATATTTCTCTATATTAACAGGTTTATTTTCATCAACAAGTATTTGTTCATGACTGGAATCTTGAGAGTGCTGAGTAGCTACAATGCTCCTGTTATCTCCTCTGTTGTCCTCGACCTATCTGCTTTCCTCAGCTGTTTCATGTATGCCTTCAGGTCTTTGACTTGCCTCATATTCCTCTAGCAATTCGTCGTAATTTACTGACGGAACAGGGGTTAAATTTGTTTGACTTGCTTCTTGTAAAGCTCTATCTAATTCCAGATCCATATCTAGATCTTCAATAGCATTTAATTCATATGTGGGGGTAATTTGGATTCTACTTAAAGCATCTGCGACATTGTTTGTTCTACCCTCTACATGTTTGATATCGAAATCAAATTCATGTAGGTAAAAGATCCACTTCATTATTCTGGTATTATCATTTTTCATAGTGAACAGCCATTGCAATGGTTTATGATCAGTATGAATAGTAAATTTTTTTTTCCGTATAAGTATGGTTTAAAATGTCTACACGCATAGACAATTGCTAAAAGTTCTTTCTCGATGGTGGAATATTTTTTTGTTCGGTGGCTGAAAGAGTTCTGGAAGCAAATGCGATAGGGTGATCTCTCCCTTCTAAAAGTTGGGAAAGCACCGCTCCAACTGCTACATTGCTAGCATCGGTTGTGAGCAACATAGGGAGTTCAAAATTAGGATATTGTAAAATTGGGGCATTCATTAGGTGCATTTTTAATTTTTCAAACGCATCTTTATAAGACGCAGGGTTAATAATTTCTTTATTTCTTAATTGAGAAGTAAGTGGTTTTGCTATAGAGGCATAATTATGGATAAATTTCCTGTAATAACCTGTCATTCCAAGAAATTGTTTTATTTCTTTTTCTGTTTTAGGTAGCGGAAATTTTTGAATTGCTTCAATTTTGTCAGGATTAGTTTTAATTCCATTTGATGTAAGAATATGACCTAAAAACGGCAATTCAGTTTTCATAAATTCCGTTTTATCTAGTTGTATAGATAGTCTGTGGTCTTTTAATTTAGAAAAAACTGTTTCAAGATGTTTTAAATGGTCTTTTATATTTTCCGAATAAATTATAATGTCATCCATATACACTAGAGTATTTGGGACATTGGCGAGCATAGCGTTCATTGCTCTTTGGAAGGTGGGGGGAGCATTGCACAGACCAAATGGCATACGAAGAAACTCATAATGACCGGAGTCTGTGGAAAATGCTGTTTTTTCAATTGAGTCTGGATCCATCTCAATTTGGTGGAAACCAGAGGCCAAATCAATGGTAGTAAAGACTTTTGAATTATTTAATTTATTTAATAGGTCTTCAATATTGGGCAAGGGGAATCTATCTGGAATGGTTTCTGCATTTATTTTCCGATAATCTATAACCATTCTAATCTTTTTTGTGCCGCTTGCGTCCGCTTTTTTTTGGGTACTATCCAAATTGGGCTGTTATAAGGGGAATTGCTTTCTCTTATTATTCCATTTTTTAATAGTTTTTCTATTTCTAAATTTACCTCATTTTGAAAATGTTGCGGAAATCGATAATTTCTGGTAAATATAGGTTTGTCAGTTTTTAAACGGATGGAATGTTTTACTAAATTTGTGCTCTGCAAAATATCTTCCTCTGTTTTAACAATTTCGGGATACTTCATTAGGGTATCAAATAATTTTTCTTTTATTTCTTTATTAATGTGATCATGGCGAATGACCTTATATAATTCATTTTGATTATTAATTAAATTTAAATTGTTATTATTTATTATCTTACCGTCTTTAATTGTTACATTTCTTATCTTAAATTCTTTTACATTTTTACTAATATGAATATCTGTTGTTAATTCCTCCATTCCTTTCATACCTAACAATAGGTTGTACTTATTACTAAATTTAAATATTTTAAACTTAACTAATAATTCATGGTCTAGTCCTAAACACGGGGCGAGGTCTAATAGTATTGAACCATTATCTAACTCACTGCCGGTAGGAGTAGTCACAATGAACTCTTCTGAATTTATTTTAATTCCTTCAGGTACGGAATTGGGATTAATATAATTAATTTCTGAGCCGGTGTCCACGAGCCAGTCATTGCCTAATAAGTCCTTGAATGTTGGAAGTCCATCAATTAAGTTGAGGATATGTCGGGGGCAGGTTCGGGCTCGTTTAAGCATAAAAAACTTTTTACTTTTTGCTCTAATTCTGCAACCCTTTGTTTTAAATGATCTTTTTCATCTTCCATATGGTGAACATTGTTACTTCTTACTGTTCTCATAGACACGGTATTTTGAGAATTAGGATTAAATGGTTGTGACGGGAAAGGTGTTTTATTATGTTGTTGTCCGTTAGAGAAATGGGGCTGATTTTGTTGGTGTTGTGGATTATGTGGTGTATAATTGTTATGTTTATAATCTTGATAACGCTTTTGTTCATAATTATGATAGCGATGTCGTTCATCGTTGTGTGGTTTTTGTTCATGGTGTTTGTTCCAGTTATGTTTAAAATTTGGACTATTATAATTATGGTAATGATTATTATGCCTAGGACCGTTATGATGGTTTTTTTGTGTTGGTCCGTGGTGTTCGTTTTTATTTTGACCTTGTGGGTATAAATCGTCCACTATAATTCTACAGTTATTGTAGAGTGTGTTTTTCATATCAATCAAGTCACGTATGACGATATGATTAAGGGCATCTTTAAGCCTTGGGGGTAAATTTCTAAGAACATGGTCAATTATCTGACCTTTTTGGGATTTTATTTCCTGGTCTTTGTTTATAATCTCTATATCAACCATAATTCTATTTTGAATAAGGATTTGATATGGTAAAACTCTGTTAATGTAGTCTATGGGGTGTTCATTTTTGTGCATTCTAATTTGTGTTACTTCATGCTGTAAATGTGAAGTCGTCCGCGAATCTTTAAAATGATTAACTAAATGTAGTTTAAATTCATCAATAGACCCAAAATTTTCATACATACAAAGTTGTTGGGCATCACCGGTAAGTCGCGATAAAGCTATTTGAATTAGTTTGTTTTCATTTTGTGCGCGATTCAAAATTTGTTCATTACATACATTATTATAAATAATTTCTAGCGGCTTGATAAATGCAATTAAAAGAGTTGGGTCACCATTATAATATGGTAAGTGACCATAATCTTCTTTCGTCATAGAATAATTTGAAGTCATTTTGCTACAGTTAATATTACTATCAATAACAGTTAATTCTTTATCTTTAATTATAATTTCACTTAGTTTACTTTCTTTAAGCTTAAATTCAGGATTCATTAAATTAAATTAAATTAAATTCATAAACATAAAATTAATTGTACAATACCTCAAAGCTATGTAAATTTTGAAGAGAAGATATCAATGATGTTTTTCTTGAAACCAGCGTAAAGTGTTGAAACACACCTCCAAGCAGTAAGTCCCGATCCTGTTACCAAATGGATATTTCTTCGGATCTACTTAGTGGCCTTACAATCAGATCTGTTATCAAGTAGTCCCAAACTCTGTTACCTCAAGGGATATTTCTTCGAGTCTTCTTGGCCTACCAGAATATTTCTTCAATCTTCAAACTTGGAGAACCGCCAGGTCCCTATTTGGGCGCCAATTAAATATTCTTCTCCACAAAACGATAAAAAAAACTTTATTTAGGCAACTTGTACAATTAACATGAAATGAAATATACTATAATTAAACTAGTTAACTACGAGACTAAGATGCTACTAATGATGGGGAACAAAGAGAGGGGGTATATATACAGGCTTGGGAGGAAGGGCCAACTATTTGCTGACACTTCAATATTCTTTACCATAACTCTCCCTTAAATTAATGTTAATTGCAACACCAAAACCTTACCTAAACGGCTAGTTTGACTAATCAGTTGAATACATCTACAAATAATCAATTATGGAGTCCAGGAGCTTTTAAAAAATACGAATCATTTTAAAAACGCGTGACGGTCATGAGTATGAAAAAGTACGAGGAATAAAACTTATCCTGTATTGATGCAAATCTTAGAAAATACACCAAAAAATGTCTTCCAAACACATCACTTATGAAGATAACCTCACGAATTACTCTGTAGATAGCAATAATTAGCACTAGCTTATTCTTGTAGAGAATATTTAAATAACTATTTAGTGTGACGGTCGTGAGGCCAAACCGAGGGACAAAAAGAAAACGGAATTTTTATTTTCCCTTTATAGTTTAAAAATGTTTAAAAGCATGTTAATTTATTCTTCAATATATGGTCTCATACTCTAGAAAATAAAAACATAAGTTTTCTAAAAATAAATACTTAAATAACTTCCTTGAAATCTCATACTATAGCTAGGAACAAGTGAAAGTTATGAGTTTATAAGCCTTTTTGTAGCTATAGAAAAATAACAAAAATATTTTTCGAAACTAGGCTGTATGCACCAACTTTAAGGGGTCGGTGTACGTTCAAATCCACCAAAAATATTGATTTGGAAGTTTTAGTTCCATCTTAAGTCCAGCAGGACAGTGAAAAATCACTGCCATGAGAATGGCTCATATGTTTAGTAAGGTTCGGTATATGGCGATGTTTTTAAACTATATTGTTCTCATAATCATGCCAATGTTACTGGTGGATATGGTATTGACTAACCACCCCTAACCTAGTGATTCTAAGATTGATCTCACTTGTGTAACCCAATTGAAGTCATATTCGTGCTTGTTTCTTATTTTATCAAGCTCAATAAGCCTGTTAAAGCAAACCCGCAGAAGTCTGTCTTCGGACATGTTTGAGAGTTTTGTCCCAAAGTGCATTAGTTTCTTTATAAGAAGTACTTTAATTGGGTAGCGACCCATTTCTAGCCGTACTATGAAGTTGGGAGTGTTTCTTTGCTGGAAGAAGAGTGACTTTATAAATCGGGATTAAATAACCTCAATCGGTTCCATATATCTTAATGCCCAAACTTCAGCAGCATACATCAGAGTTGAGGAAACCATGGCATCAAAAAGGGCTGTTTTTGTTTCCCTTATATCGCTCTTACCTTTTCTTAGTTTGCCTTTAACCTTTGCACATGCTACAAATGATTTCTGTATAAAATGCTCTGAGGCTTTACAGAACTTTCCTGATGAAGAAAACAAGACACCTAAATAAGTGTAGTGTTTGGTGTATTCCAAGATCTTATCGTGCCAAGCTAGCTGCTTTACAACGATTTTTGACTTTTTTGGATTCAGAGACAGAGAGTTAATACTGCAGTACTGCTCCAATATTTTCAACTTCTTTTGTGCTTCATGCCATGAGTTACTAAGAAGCACAATATCATCAGCTAGGAGTAACATAATGACCTCATTAGATTTATCAATACTAATGCCTGTTGCTCCCTTCTCTTGAAAGAATTTTACAATATCAGAGATGAATAAAACAAAAAGTGCTGGGCTGATACTTCCGATGCGGGTATTTTTTCCCGAAATCGGGAAATGTTTGGCATCGGCGGGAATTTAACGGGTATCTCTGAAAAACGGGTAATTTCGGGTATTTTTGCTTTCCATAACTGATTATGTTAATACCTATTACATCGTTATCTATTTCTAAATTGATAAAAACAATTTGATAAAAAAAAACCGCCACCAGCGCTGCTTACCTTTCTTCGATGCTTACTTAAATGTTTGTGTGTGTTTTGTCACTGCCTTTTATGAATACTGCCGAGGAAAGGGTTTTTAGCGACTTAAAAAATATAAAAAATCTCCACCGCAATAGCTTAGGTTGTGAGACACTGACAGCAATTTTGCAAGTAAAGGACAACATAGGCAGTTCGTTAAAAACTTTTAAACCCAACAATACCATGTTGACGACTAATGTTTGAGCAACCCTTGAAAGTAAAGGCGATAGTGATTTAGAAGAGTGAATAAATTTTAATGTTTTATAAATAATAAGCTAAATAATTTAAAATTTTGGTTATTACCTGTATGTTATATTATATATTATGTTATTACCTAACTTGTAGGCGCCACATTTATATCTATAAATGTGTATATATATATATATATATATATATATATATATATATATATATATATATATATATATATATATTGTTATGTTTATTTACTTTGTTGTTGTATTATGGTTAGTTTACTAAATTTTCTAATATTTGAAGTTAATTTAATTTGTAAATAAATTTTTTAGGGAATATCAAGGGTTCAGCTTTTCAAAGATAATGATTTTGACTCAAGAATATATATTTTCAAATAAAAGAAATAAAAACATTTTTACAATTATATTACATTTTTTAATTAACGTAGTTATAATTAAATACCAAATCTGCTTCATCATGGCCTTCATATTTATTACGTCTTAACTTACAATAACTATATAAAATTCAAATTATACACTAAAAAACATTTTAAAAATCCTAATCATTTTTAACATATCCCAATTTAAATTGATAAGCAAAAACCACGTAACAATTAGATCGGCGGCGAACTCTCGCTGGCGCCAAATTCAAACTTGAATTCTTTTAAATTACAATTTATCTCGACTCCGAAATATCATTACATTCGGGTCCACTTCAGAATAAAAAAAAAAAAATTTTGAAGAAAATTTTTTTTTTTTTTTTTTTTTTAAACTTATTCTCTAATTCCAATTTTTTGATTAATCATAAACTCCTTAGTATACTATTTACAAAATGTTATTAATGTGTCAAGATGTCAAAACAAAATAATACTTAAATTAGATCAACTTATTAATAATTAGTTATTCTACTACTTCTCTATTTGAAATATTCTTCATTTCCATTACAACCATGAATTCTTTAGATGGCTTATAAACACCACAACTTTAAATTAACAATAATAGTAAAATTGAAAAACAAAAAAAAAAAAAAAAAAACCTTGAACTAAAATTCTACACTATAAAATTTTCTCATAATCAACAATTTGACTTTAACTTAACAATTTAATAATTTGACTGAAAACTCAATAGAAATATTTGAAAACTTTTAAAGAATAAAAAACTTAATCAAACCTGTATGACACATTCCTCAATAGTTCCTAATTACTTTATTATAAAATGGATATTTTTCATATATTATTGCCTAAATTGTTACCAAATTTCCAATCAACACTTTTGAATATTATAATTTCTTCTTGACCTTTCCCCGCAGGTAATTGCGTACATCAATGGGAGTCTGGTTATTTTCATTATTGAAGTAGTACTTCTTCATGATTTCTTCTTCTAATAACTTGGATAATTTATTTTTCTTATTTTCCAAAATATAACTTGGGTCTTCTCTATTAATATTTACATTATATACTTCTTTTTTAAACAAATCTTTTCTTTTTGTTTTGGTATTATTATACATATTTATTATAATGATATGATTATACATACTTCTGTTAAGCTTCTTGTTCATGTTTGTTTTCAGCTTATTATAATCTTGAACAGTTACCTTTTTAAACCTTCTAACAATTTTAACTCTTTTACCTGCTCTAAATGTTATTTTTCTTGTTTCTAATCTTTTTATATATCTTGATTTTCCTTTTTTATGGTTCACATTTTTCTTCAATAATTGTTTAGTTTTCTTCTTGTTCTTCTTCTTCATTTTCTCAACTGACACATCTGTTATGTTTTCTTCAACTTTAGTTGATTCTTCATCTTCTTGGTTATTTACGTTTTTATTTATGTTTCCAATTTCAGTATCTATTTTTAGGTAACATCCCTCTGTAGACTTAATATGTTCTTCTATATTGTCATTCTTATTATTGCTCTGACTACTCACACTATCACCTTCAATATTTTGTAACTTTGAATTTGTTTCACCACTTATATTGTCAAATAATTTATTCGATTCAAGTTTCAATTCAACAGTGGTCTGTCCTAATTCTCTATCAGATTCATTTAACTCATTTGATTTAGTAAACCATCCATCAATTTCAGCATGTTGTTTTTCAAATAATTCATTCATTTCAGCAAAGTGTTTATCCATTTTAGCAAAGTGTTTATCAATTTTAGCAGATTGTTCATCAAATTTAGCAGATTGTTTATCAATTTTAGCAGATTGTTTATCAATTTTAGCAGATTGTTCATCAAATTTATCATTTAATTTAGTTAACAATTCAAGAAGTAAAAAATTTGTGTTTACATCTAATGGGTTTTTTGTTGAAACGTTATCTGAATTAACATTTGTTGGTTTTTCAGTCAAATCATTTTTTAATTGCTCAGAATCACATCTATTTTCTAAATTTTCCACATCAACATCCAGAACATCACTTTGTTTATACCTTTTAATAACACTCTCATCAGTTACTTTTAAATTGACTACAGTACCTTCCATTTTTAACATTAGTTTACTTAAACTTAAATAATATGCTAAATTGTATAACCCCTAAGAATATTTATATCAAATACAAAAATCATAAATTTTGTTGACACATTAAAAATTATAATAAAAACCTTGAGTCAAAATCCTAAGAAAAGTCCCTATTTGGGCGCCATTTTGTTATGTTTATTTACTTTGTTGTTGTATTATGGTTAGTTTACTAAATTTTCTAATATTTGAAGTTAATTTAATTTGTAAATAAAATTTTTAGGGAATATCAAGGGTTCAGCTTTTCAAAGATAATGATTTTGACTCAAGAATATATATTTTCAAATAAAAGAAATAAAAACATTTTTACAATTATATTACATTTTTTAATTAACGTAGTTATAATTAAATACCTTCTATCTTCTCAATGACTGTATGTTCTCACAACCCAAATGTTCCCCAATTTTTCCTTCTTGCATGAAACTTCCTTCTTTTTCTTCCTTCGCCAGTTTATTCAAACACTCCTATCATCCAGACTGCTAGTATAATTTATTGTTTCTTCACACATGTGACTTGTTAAATATCAGAGAGAGGTTGATGTTTCAAAATCCGAGAGATGAGAGCGAGAGGTGTTGCTGCCTCGGGATCCATACGAAGAGAGAGCACGGTGTTGATTCCTCGGCATCCATAAGCATACAGGCTAAAAAGACGCCATCCCAAGCGTCCTTTCAAAAAACCGTTAACGGCCAAATCTGCTTCATCATGGCCTTCATATTTATTACGTCTTAACTTACAATAACTATATAAAATTCAAATTATACACTAAAAAACATTTTAAAAATCCTAATCATTTTTAACATATCCCAATTTAAATTTATAAGCAAAAACCACGTAACAATTAGATCGGCGGCGAACTCTCGCTGGCGCCAAATTCAAACTTGAATTCTTTTAAATTACAATTTATCTCGACTCCGAAATATCATTACATATATATATATATATATATATATATATATATATATATATATATATATATATATATATATATATATTATTATTATAAATGTTTTATGTTTTGAATAGAC
Source organism: Euschistus heros (assembly GCA_003667255.2). Taxonomy (NCBI): domain Eukaryota; kingdom Metazoa; phylum Arthropoda; class Insecta; order Hemiptera; family Pentatomidae; genus Euschistus; species Euschistus heros. The sequence continues at coordinate 902,436 of RCWM02000149.1, forward strand.
ATCATTATTTCTTTTTAAAAAAGTGATGTAAAAATTTGTACCTACTAGTCTTTTTGTTTTCTACGTTTTGAGTTTATTAAATTATCATTTTATTTTATTATAATAATATAATATGATAATTTTATTTTAAGTTTATAACATTGTGACAGTTTGTGATAAATGACAATTAAGTCTGAATTAAACGATTAAGACGTTATTTTAAGTGTTATATTATGCGATTTCATACCTGTAAAGAATTTAAGTACATGGGAGGCATAGTAATAGAGAATAATGATGTAGGAGCTAACATTAAAGCCAGAATAGTAGCGGGAACAAGGTGTTTTTATGTGATGGAGAAAGCTCTACGGTTTAAAAGCTTTTCCAGACAGGCAAAAGTAAACATATACCAAACTGTAATAAGACCAATAGTGACATATGGTAGTGAAACATGGACTCTAAAAAAAGAATATCAGAAGTCTCTACTAGTATGGGAAAGAAGAGTTTTGCGAAAGATATATGGCCCAGTCAAAGAGCAACAAAGGTGGTGCATCAGAAGCAATGCAGAGCTCAGAGAGCTCTATGATGAGACAGATGTTGCCACTGTTGTGAAAAAAGCGAGGTTGTGATGGCTGTGTCATTTAGAGAGGATGGAACCTCAAAGGCTGCCAAGACAAATGTGGACGGGAACGCCAGGAGGAGCAAGGAGAAGAGGCAGACCCAGGCAAAGATGGATGGATGATTTGGAGGGGGACATCCGACGTCTGAATATCCGGGATTGGAGGAACGTGGCCGCGGACAGAGAGGAGTGGAGAAAGCTGTGTGCAGAGGCCCAGGTCCTTCATGGACTGTAGCGCCCGATATAGATAGATAGATAGATATATTACACAATAAGATAATAATTTATAACTTTGTGACAGTTTGTGATAAATGGCAATCAAGTCTGAATTAAATGATTAAGACGTTATTTTAAGAACAATATTAGATAATATGATAATTGGCGATCCTTGAAAATAAAGGCAATAGTGATTAAGTATTATATTAGATAATAACATAATAATTTTATTTAAGAGTTTTTTTTTAATACAAATAATTTATTTAAAATATATATATGTTTACTAGTCTGCCTCTTATTAGTCTTTATGTGTGCCAGTTTGTGATAAATCATAAATGAAAGTCTTAATTAAACAAATTAGATACTATTAAAATATAAAATTATTACCTACTAATTGTTTTATTAATAATTCCTAATATTGTATTTTGTACCTGTCCACTTTCCTTTTCTTTTAGTCACCCAGCAAAACGTCAGTAAGAAAATAATAATGTAGGTGAATATTGAAAGGTTGATTAATTAAAAAAGGTTAAGAAATTGAGAAAGTTAATACAGTAATACAAATTAACAATTATTATATTACTCTGACACTAAATTTAAAATATATTTTACAGAAATCAATTATAATAAATATAAAAATTATCCAGTAATTTTTTGTTTTGCAGACCATTTGGCGCCCCTTTATGAGTATTTGATACCCCTCCCTCTCCCCCTCCCCTCGCTGGGTTAATAAAGATAATTCCCGAAAACGGGTATTACTTCAAGCAATGGCGGGTATTTCTCGGTAAAAACGGGAATTTTTATGCTGGGTGGTGGGTATTTTGGGTTGGGGGAATCGGCAGCACTGTGCTACACTCTAATCTTTTCCTCCCTACCATTTGAGAAGTAAAGCTCATCCTTTCAACATGTCACGAAATCTAAAATATTTTTCTATCAGTGAACAATTAAGTTATTATCAAGGAATAAGATAGTAAAACAGTGTGGTGTGCCGAAATCAAAATTTTGTTGGATTTTGATTTGTAAAAAGAAAATTGAACATGAGAGAAGGACATGGGAAAATAAAGAGATTTCGGGCTTGTTAATACCTTGGGTTTGAAAACCTCTTTTAGTGGTACATGCAACCTTAATGACCTTGCACAAGTGAAACCTTGTTTAAGTGGAATACCTCTTTAAGTGGGATTGAAATCCTGTCACCAAGAGATTCCAATTATCCAGGTTCGACTGTATTATTATTATGTTTATTGCTTTATATGTAAAACTTTGCTTTAAAAACAACTATAACCTCCAAATAATTTATTCCTAATATAGACACATGTTTTGTACTAGATTATGTGATTAAAATGTCTAGAACAGGTTAAGTGTTTTTTTTATTATTGTGCGTAACAATATCTTGTTTATTATTATTATTACATTTAATGGTTTATATTTACAAAAACTTTGCTTTGAAAACAATTATAACCTCCAAAATCATTTAAAACCAATCCAAATTTTTGTTTACATGACCAAATAAATATTTCCAATTGTGACATTTTAAATTAGTTTCCAGCAGGAATAGAAGAACTGACTAGTCATAGAGAAAACTTATAGAATTATCCACCTAACTACCCCACACCTTTTCCATTACCCCAAGAATAACTCTAGGACATGATAGCTTTAAGAAGAAATACCACTTTGCCGCCTTAACTAAGTATCAACTTGTTTAATTTCTAGTTTCACATTTTTAATATATATATATATATATATATATATATATATATATATATATATATATATATATATATATATATATATATATATAATCTGTATATATATGTGTGTATGTTTAAATTTGAGAAAATCAATTATTATAAATATATATAATCTATATAACAAAGAAGTGATGTTATGATTTTTTACGCTCTTGAACTGAGGGTGAAAGTTCAACATTTGAAACTAGCCTTCAAATAAAAATAATAGTAATTGTGTTGATCCTTCTACATCATCATGCATACCTCAAGTGATAATAAATTGATCACTGTAGATATATCGTATACTACAGAAAGCCATATGTTTTGAAATCTCATCTCTTCTAAACATGTTAAATTAAGTAAAAACGCCATGGGCTATCAGATTATTTAATTTTTTTAAGTGAAATAAAAAATATCTTTTTCACTTTTAAATATGAACACAAAATTTTGAAGGTATTGATGCCACTAGATTTAATGAAATGTTGCAGTTTTATTCAAAAGATCAAAGATATAGCAGATAAAATGCCAAGGAAGTTATCAAGGAAACTTTGCATTATTTTGTCTAGTTTTTGGGTTTAAAAAAAAAAAAAAAAAAAAAACATTTAAGCAAAAGAAAATGTTTATCTTTAATTATTTTATACATAAAATCAACATGATATATTAATAAAAAATAAACATTAGAAAAAACTATCTATTAAATGTATTAATAACTACTAAAAAAATTAAACAAACAAAGCAAAATAAAATGAACCTTTAAAACAACCTAACTTATCGTCATATCCATCTGATTCCGGTCTTCATATCCTTTTCAAATACCGATATTTTTTAAAATTATTGGCTTTATTACTTTAATTGGACATAGAAAATAAAACATAAATAAATAATAAATTCCACAAATCAGTTATATTACTCCGACGGAAACATTTTCTCCAGCTATTGTGACCAATTTATATGTGTGTTGGGGTCCAAGGGTACTTTTTTTCTTTTATCGAACGAAATAATATCTTCCACATAACTTCTCAAATATATATATATTTACAATATTTACATATGTAGGAAGGCAATCATAACGGGAAACATTTGTAGGAAGGCAATCATAACGGGAAACATTTGAGGCCAAAACATCAACGCTGGGTTAAGTATTTAAAATAAACGTATAGTGTTCGTCACAACACTGATTTGTTCGGCAGCAAAGACGGTACAGGAGTCGTTTCTTCTTGATGGCCCACCCCACAGCGCTAGTGGCGGCCAATGCCTTACGAATCTAGGCTTACGAAGAGCTTGACAGCAGAACAAGCCGTTACACACCCCCCTCCAGCTGTTAAGTTCATTCGGAAGGACGAAATAATTTAAGTTTTGATGGATGCCATAAGCCTGCCAGTCTTCGTGCATTATCCTTCAACTTGCAAGATCCACCAGTAGTAACGAAATCGACTGTATAGGGGCCTTCGTATTTGGGATTTAGCTTCGCGGCCAATTTATCTATAGCTGAAGACAGTTGAAAGGACTTCTTAAGGACTAAATCTCCAGGCCTGAAGCGATCTGGTCGACGTCTCATATTATATCTGCGACTCTGTGATAAGCTGGCATTCAAGGAGTTTTGTTCCGCCATATGGTGGATTTCTGGAATTCTACTTATTTTAGCGGCCCAAGAGGCACGTTCATCTTCACCTGCATTTAGAACTTCCGCTGAAGATACATCATGGACAGGCCTCAGCTCTCTGCCAAAATTTAGGAAAGCAGGGCTGAACTTCGTCGATTCTTGAACAGACGAATTAATCGCGAACTGGATCTCTCCAAGTTTCTCATCCCAGCGTTGATGTTTCCTTCCTAAGTACGAGACGATAAGCTGTTTGATGTTACGATTGGTTCGTTCCGTTGGGTTCGCCTGCGAGTGGTAAAAAGGGGTTGTTTCCTGTTTTATGACGAACTCCTTTGCTACTTCTTTCACCATATTGCTAACGAAATTCTTTGCGTTGTCGGTGATTAATTTTAGAGGTGCTCCATATCTATAAATTATTCGGGACTTTAATTTCAAGATAATAACGGATGATGTGGCTTTCCTTATGGGACACAGTTCCACCCATCTACTAAATAGGTCCACAAACACTAAGAGGTATACATTGCCTTTTGAGCTTCGAGGATATGGACCCATTATATCAACTGAAACGATTTCCCAAGGCTGTTTGTTATAGCGGGGATACATTAGACCTCTTGGTGGAGTGTTCGGGGGTTTCACCTTTTGGCATACCTCACACCGGCTAACGTAACCGCTAACATCACGATATAATCCAGGCCAGTAGTATAACCTACCCACTCTGGCAACTGTCTTATCAACTCCCAGGTGGCCTGACTGCGGTAGGTCATGGTTGTCGTGTATTATACGTTGCCGAAGATGAAGAGGTACAACAACCTTCCATTCTTCACTGGGATCTTCCAGTTCTCCCTTCAAAGGATTCTTCCGGTGGTATAGTAATTGACCGTATTTTATCAGCCAACCAGGATGTTCTGCCGGAGACGTTTCGACTCGGTATTTCTTTTGGTTATACCACTCATCGGAGGGTACATAAATGTCTTGAGAGGTCGCCTGGTCACTAGTCGTATTCGAAGCCGATATGGAGGTTATCGTGATTGCAGCTATACGAGATAATGCATCAGCCACGGTATTAAGTTTTCCTTTGCGGTATTTTACCTCGAAATCGTAAGGTTGCAAACGTAAAGCCCATCTGGCTAATCTACCGGAAGGATTCTTCAAATTAAGCAGCCACTTAAGACTGGCGTGGTCAGTGATGACTGTAAAAGGATAACCCTCCAAGTAGTGCCTATTTTTTTCAATGCCAAACAATACGGCAAGACATTCCTTTTCCGTCACGGTATAGTTTCTTTCTGCGGAATTCAATGAGCGAGAACAGAAAGCTATCACTCGTTCTTCACCATTTTGTATTTGCGTCAGTACCACTCCAAGTCCCGTGTCACTTGCGTCAGTTTGTAATTGGAATGGCTGATCAAAATCTGGTCTGGCCAGTATAGGGGCCTGAGTCAAAGCTGTCTTCAAAGTGTTGAAAGCTTCATCTTGTTCATTACTCCAAGACCATTTGGTTTTCCGTTTGAGTAATGAGGTTAGTGGAGCAACAACTGTGGAGAAGTCTTTAATAAACCGGCGGTACCATCCCGCCATCCCAAGGAATCTCCTTAGTTCAGTAATATTGCTGGGAATCGGAATTGAGGTAACGGAACTAACTTTTTCGGGATCGACACTCATGCCTTTACTGTTAATTAAATAGCCTAGATAGCGTACTTCTTGGCATCCAAACTCGCATTTTTCTGGGTTTATACGTAAACCTGAAGTCTTAAGTCTTTGAAACACTTCTTTAAGCATTTCCAAATGCAATTGCAGAGACGGGGTACACACCAGAATATCATCTAAGAAAACGACAACGTATGGATAAAGTTCAGGTCCAAAGACTGTATCAGCTAATCTTTGGAAGGTCGCCGGAGAGTTGGTTAATCCAAAAGGCATTACTTTGAACCTAAATAATCCTCTTCCAGGGACTACAAACGCAGTAATGTCTCTACTACTTTCGTCAGCTAGCGGAACTTGTAAAAACGCCTGTTTGAGATCAAATTTTGAAAGGTACTTTGCTTGTCGAAGTCCATCCAAGAGGGAGGTCATATTAGGCATGGGATAGGAATCTTTAGAAGTGACCTGATTAACTTTTCGAAAATCGATACAGAAACGATAACCTGCGCCTTTGCGTACCATGACTACTGGTGACGACCACGGTGATTGGCAAGGCTCTACGAGACCATCCCTCAACATACGATCCAATTCCTGGTACATTGCTTCAAGAACTTTAGGCGAATAATGGTAGGGGCGCTGCTTGATAGGTTGGGTTCCCTCGACATCTATTTTATGAGTTATACGTGTTGTTAACCCCGGGGAATCCTGAAGCACTTGCAAGCCTTCTTCAACAACCTTCTCTAGCTCTCTCCTTTCCGAAGAATGAAGTGGACTAACACTGCATGAGTTTGAAGTGTTAAGACCCAATTGGGAACCATTTTGACGAAATGAATAGATAATTTTGGGTTCATCTTCAATCCACCAAACTGCCTTTTGCAAATTCGTGCAGAAACTCGCTTTAACCAAAAATTCCAATCCAAATAAAAACTTAAATGGAAGAGAAGGAAGAATGTAAAGAGTTACCCTCAAATGACCGGTCTCCTATGATGATAGGTACATAAAATCTTTCTCTAACTGTACTTGAGCTTCCATTAGCGACAAAAAATCGTAAACTCTGGTATTAGCTCAATCATGTATCCCATTCGCATCAAAATCTCTGTTCCCTCCGGTCCAACATAAGATGTTGAGGAGCCGGGATCAAACAGAGCCAATAAGTCAGGTTCTCTTTTACTGTTTGTTCTGTCTATCTTAAAGCGAATAAATAACTGTTTAGACGAGGGACTAATCTGTTGCGGTAAAGATAGCGAATGCGATAAGGTAGGTTTTTCTTCAGGACGCGTTACGATACCAGATGACCCAAGATAGGAGGCAGAGGTCTTATTACCATTGAGAGACGATACGATATTTGATGGGTCAGCAGTGATAGCGGGAACCGGATTGACCCTTACTTCTGGTTCCCTTGCCCTTTTCCCGGAGGGCATTTAGGACAGGCATAAAGAGACACTCCTTGGTTACCGCAACGGTAGCAAAATAATTTCCGAGGAAGCGAGCATTTAGAGTAAACATGAGGTCCACCGCAGTTCCAACAAGCTAATTTCCTAGTAGATCCTTCAGTTTCATCACACCGTACTGCTCTTTTCTCTTTCTTCTTCTCATGGACAGTTTCACCTATATTCTCAAGAGTTTCGTTCTCCGATGAGCATGATCTCTGGACATGTCTTGGAATACTACTACGGTTATTTTGGTTAAATAAGTCAGTCTCGAGAGAATTTAATGGTACAACGCTAAAAGAACCGTGATCTTTCCGAATAGTATTTTTCGTAGAATTTGCGGTACGGGATTTCTCTCTTGAGCTGGACCGTTCTTGACCCATTTCCTCAGCCATCATCTCGCAAACTCGAGTTCGCTCTATCACAAAATCCATTAATTCACGGTAAGTGGGGATATCCTTTGATTTTATCCGCTCTTCGAACGCTCTTTTGGTCCCTGGATCTAAATTCGATAGAGCTATATGCAGTTTAAGAAAATCACCCATATCTTTTATGCCTAAAGCCGATAACGCACAGAAGTTGTTCTCATGAACGCTTAAGAATTTTTGAAGATTGGCGGATGAGGATCTGGTTAATGGGTTAAAATCCATTATTCTATTAAAATAAAATCTAGCGAGTCGCCTTCTGTTTTGGTATCGCGAAACCAAAGCATCGTAGGCCAAAATATAATTAGCCTCTTCAAGCACAAATCCAGATATTAACGATAAAGCTTCATCCCTCAAGCTGCACCTTAAGTAATGAAATTTTCTTATAGTTGGTATGGAAGGTTCGTAATGGACCATTGAATTAAAAAGGGAAAAAAAACTCGCTCCATTCTTCTAATTCCCCCTTAAATATCGGTAAATTTATTTTCGGAAGCTCCTGAGCAACCGGATGACAAGTGGTGGGGAAAACGGCCGCTTTTTCTTCCTTAGGAACGTTAGTGCTAACAGCTTTAAAGTAATTAGCTTTAGCCATGTCTACTATTTCGAAAAATGAGTTCTGTACGGCAGTAGTTTCTAATTTTTCCTTCTTATCTTTAACGGTAGCGTTGAAAATTCTAATTTGAGATTGAAGCTCTTCAAATTTGACTTCATATTTAACTAATCTGTCATAGGCGGGCTTAAAACTGGCTACTGTTTCATGATCCAGAATTTGGGATTTATCAAAAATAGTCTGAACCGCCGCAAAAACGTCCTCTCTTTCTGCCAAAAGAATTTTGGGATCGCCCATGACTATTCAAATACAAGTAAAATAATAAACCCAAAGCAAAAAGTTAAAAAAGTGCAAAAATGCAAACTTGATATCGAAGACAAAATCAAAGCAAAACGAGATCTAGAAGAAAAATTATTTCCAAAGAACAAAGAAATAAAAAAAATATTAAATATTCAAGATATTAAGAAAACAAAATCAAATTAAATTCGGGTAAGCATCCTTTACAAAAAATTAATTATAGAATTTTAAAATGAAATAATATACAGCTACACAATAACTTTTTAAAGTATGCTTAAAATAATATATATATGCTTTAAACAGATAATATTAAAAATATTATTTTTAAAAAATTTGTGATATCAAAATTAAATCAAATACGATGAAATAAGAACTTAGTGACATAAAATGATGAAAGTTCTGGATATTATTACAAAATAGAAATAAATTATTTACAAGTAAAGAAAATCCCTAATTCCATATAATATATACAACGCTCAAGAGCTATCAATATCCTCGTAACATACGTAAAGTATATGTTATGGATCAAAGTAGATACATTTATATATATAGACACATTTTATAAACAAAAATATATACTTAAAGTTCTTACGGTATTTATAATATTTGTCAAACAAATAAACTTTAAATTTTACTTAATTTTTCTACGTTAGGTTCCAATAAAATGTTAAAACAGTTTATTTTTCGATAAAACATAAAACTATGAAATTAAATAAAACATTTTTAACCACTAATAGGGTGTATGAATACATAATATTAGATAGCTAATAGTCTCTTTAATTGTCTTGAGTCATTTGTTGCCATAGCAACGCGTAACAATCAACCGTTCTACCAACTTAACTCTGCATTGTCCTTTAAATCTCACTCTTCTTTTTACAACTATTTCTATTCTAATTAAATACCTTATTTATCCTTTTTTCTATTAGAGTCCCTGTTCGGTGCGCCATCAAGAAGAAACGACTCCTGTACCGTCTTTGCTGCCGAACAAATCAGTGTTGTGACGAACACTATACGTTTATTTTAAATACTTAACCCAGCGTTGATGTTTTGGCCTCAAATGTTTCCCGTTATGATTGCCTTCCTACAAATGTTTCCCGTTATGATTGCCTTCCTACATATGTAAATATATATATATTTGAGAAGTTATGTGGAAGATATTATTTCGTTCGATAAAAGAAAAAAAGTACCCTTGGACCCCAACACACATAGTATATGTGACCAATTTATATGTGTGTTGGGGTCCAAGGGTACTTTTTTTCTTTTATCGAACGAAATAATATCTTCCACATAACTTCTCAAATATATATATATTTACAATATTTACATATGTAGGAAGGCAATCATAACGGGAAACATTTGTAGGAAGGCAATCATAACGGGAAACATTTGAGGCCAAAACATCAACGCTGGGTTAAGTATTTAAAATAAACGTATAGTGTTCGTCACAACACTGATTTGTTCGGCAGCAAAGACGGTACAGGAGTCGTTTCTTCTTGATGGCCCACCCCACAGCGCTAGTGGCGGCCAATGCCTTACGAATCTAGGCTTACGAAGAGCTTGACAGCAGAACAAGCCGTTACACAATGTTCTCAGTTTGTATCTTGGCAGTCCTTGTTATGGTACTCGAGCGTTCTACTGTGAGCAAACCAGTAGGAATAATAGCGGACTCGACAATCTGCCCCATTTTTCAGAATTTGGTGGCTACTGAATGAAAGGCATGTAGTACCCAAAATATAAACTGACAAACAATTTTGCAGTTTCATTTTTATATACTTGGACCTTATCAGTGTCAATATTGATTCCACTGGACATTGTATTTATTATTACACCAAACCGTCTTATTAGCTTAAATTTTGAATAGCCTTTTACGACTCTTTCGACAGTTCTACTTCAGTATCTTTGTCTTGCCTTCACTAAATGAGTATGAATTCTCTAACTCTGTCATTTTTATTGGAGCATGATTTTTTCTGCCAAACTTCAAAAATTTTAATTTAGGAAAAGACTTGTTTTTCCGAAATAAAAATACTGATGAAGTATAGTTGACTGTTAAGTATTAGGAGAAGTAGATAGTTGGAGTATGCAGTCATAAAGATACACAGCAATTAAAAAATAAGTTTTTTAATTGAAGTTTCTGTTTACATCAGTCTGAAACCCTGATGAAGGCTTGCAATGCAAGTTGAAACGTTGGCATTACAAATTAAAAAACTTATTTTTTAATTGCTGTGTATCTTTATGACTGCATACCCCATCTACTTCTCTGAAATAAAAATACATAACTTTAAAAGTTGCAGATATTAGCAGCTAATTCTTGTAAATATTTTTCTTTGGTTCTATTAGAATAAGTCTGCATAAATGGCAAAGTGAATGGAGACAAATCTTACAGTGAGTGCATGAATTAAATACAAATGGAAGAATTATAAAATCATGATTTGCATTTATCTTTTTTGAGTTAATTTTGTCTGTTACTTTCGCTTGAAGATGTCATTCTTAATTTTAAAAAAGGATATTTAAAATGATTATTAAACAATTCTTCATTAAAAAAACTTCATTAATCTAGTCCAGTTTTTATTAAATTTGGCCGTTAGGTAATGGATGCTAAAAAACAACTGAGATGTCAACATTAAAAATAGTTTATTTACTCCTCTTACCGATAAAAAAAGAATTTCCAAGTGGGAGTTCTTGTTTTCATTCTATTAGACACTTGTATTTATATTACTTACCATTTCGGGCTCAAAATCGTATCTTTGGTTTTTGACTTTTGCTCTCCTAGAATCCCTATTTTCTGTTGGGCCTTAAATAGGGCGCTCGTGCTCAAAACTCCAAAAGGCAGTTTTTCATTTTATAAATTTATTTTAAATAGTAAACTAAAAGATAAAGTTTTAATTGAGTTAAAAAAAGGCATAATTTTTATTAATACTAACAAGGGAACGTTTTGAGTTTTAACTCACAGATTTTAATGCCCATTTTTGTGTGGGTAATAGGGACCTATAATAGTGCAAAACTATAGTTATAGCCGCCAATCAGCATTGGGAGTCGAGAAAAAAAATGAAATATGAAAATCAGGTATTATATTTTTTCTCAGCTCTCAGTCAAGGTAAAGAAATGATTCTTTCACGCTAAATCGTAGTTTTCTTTGATATTTAAAATAAAAATAGTCTTGTAATGCTCAAGACACGACTCGGCTTTAGGGTGCTCAAAACCTCCAAAAAAATGACAAAATTCCAAGGAAATCCGCTGTAAATCAGCGCACCATAAAACCCTTATATATGAAATTTCATCAAAATCAAAAAATATTGGTTTTTTACCCCTTTTGAGGAGGTTAAAATTTTGAAGTTGAGATTTCATCAAAATTTTCTACCGGTCATAACAACTGCTGTGTTCAACCGAATACAACAATAATAGCATCACTAGGATCAGCATACATTCTGCTTTTTATCCATACGCATAACACTGGATTTACTCCCGATTAAAACTGATGTGAATAAAAAATTCCGAGGTCAAATATAACTTGAGATATCTTAATAAGGAGAAATTCTGCGACCTCCGGATTTGGGCTAAACCGTGCAATTTTACACCTTCTAGATGACCTTAAAATTTTGTTTCAATCGGTGGCGAAATATGTGAGATATTATTTACTTTTTTTTTTTAGAAATTGTCAGCCTCTTGCCTTCTAAAATCCTACATTGATTTTGACAAAATTTGGTTTCTACATGTTTATTGAGATGAGGAATCTGAAAATATCAGTTTTTAGTTTAAAATTTTTATTTCTTTTAAAGGCATAACTCCTATTAATCTTTAATAATCTTCGACATGTTTCGGAGTACATTGCTCCATCTTCAGGATAACTGTGATTTAATTCACATAGTCATTTTTGCTTGTCCTTACTAACCCTCAACTGGATTTGGACCCTAACCAGTTGAGGGTCAGTAAGGACATGCACAAATGACGATGTGAATTAAAACACAGTTATCCTGAAGATGGAGCAATGTACTCCAAAACATGTCGAAGATAATTAAAGATTAATAGGAATTATACCTTTAAAAGAAATAAAAATTAAATCTCCTTCAAGAAAATTGTTGATTGATTTTAAAATTTTTTTTTAATGAATTAATCAAATTTAGGTTTTAAGAATTTAAATTCTGAATTTCATTTATTAGTATTTTATATTATATACCTTCACTTGGACACCACATTGTATGACTTGAAATATAAAAGTTTAAATAAAAAAAAATTAATGTATTGAAATGCTTTGCAATTTACAATCGACTGAATAATTCTGTCTAATAATCAGTGACATGAAATGGATTAAAAAATTGAAAGTAAACAAACTGGAGTGCGTATTGTTTACCAGTTGATTTCCCATATTATGTAGATTATTTTAGCCACAAACAATAGTCAATTTACCAAAAAATCAAAAATAGGGTTTTAAGCGGAGTTACTGAGGAGATGGCCCAAAGTACTATTACAAAATAAATATTTGTAAAGTTTATAATCGTTTTAGTTTTTTTTTTATAAAATTTGGTATCGTATATAAACTTATTTTAGCAGGTTGGTCCATCAGATTTTTAAGAATTCTTTATCTCAAAACCCAAAGAATGGCACTTAATATACAATCTTTAGGAATCTGTTGTTTTCATTTACTTTAGCTCAGTTTTTACATATCCTATATATATATTGTTATGATTTTCTTCAATCATTAATGTTTAAATAAAATTATCATTAATAATTAATTGACTTTATATTCATTATGGGGTTCTGTCAATATTCTTTTGAATTATGACTGGAAATATTTTTAAACAATGTTTTGTGCATACTTTTTATATTTAATTTATATCTCAATTTAATTTTAATTCAAGTCCATTACTGAGAGAACCTAAACACTTTCACTTATCTAGCCCAGTCTATTCTTGGTTCCATAATCTTCTAAGACTCCAGACACCTAGCTGCCCAAGGTCCAAAACTCACTCTCTATTTCTTCTTCATTCTCTGTCCTAAAACCAACTGCCCCTTTTTTCCTACCTGCCTCAAGGGCTGGTACTACCTCTCCAGGTATTGAAGGTTTCCTTAATCCCTGCTCCTACCTGGTTTGGACCCTTACTTCCAATATTTGCTCTTTCTGGACTTAAATTGCAAATATCATTACAAGATATATATATATATATATATATATATATATATATATATATATATATATATATATATATATATAAATTCATTTCCTTCTGTTATTTTAAATTTGTTCACTATATATTTATTGATAATTTCAGGTTTCTAGAATTCTCAGTATATCAGCTGCTGCTTCAATCTTTCCACCGATGACAGCAATTGCCTGTGCTGTTCACTGGTTACTTATGACATTCTGGCTAACAATATTTGAAAATACACAGTTTTCAATCGCTGGTTCAACCATAAGGGCTAGGCTTTCTGAGGTAATGATTTTTTTACATAATTGGTTGTTATTTTATAGTTTATAAAACAGCTCTCCCTACCTCCCTCCCTCCCTTCTGAATAGATTGCGACTCAAAAAGTAAGGAATTAAAGAATGAAGAAAACACCCCATAAATCTCTGCTACAAGTTAAGACTAATGTATCTGGTTGATATTCACATAAAATAATTTCTTACTGGTAATCAAGCTTTGCTGACCAGAAATATTGTTAAAAAGAAGAAGGGCTACATAGCTGTTTTTTTTCTTTTGTGTTATAACAAATGCCATATACCTAGAGTTAGTGACTGATTTATTAACCCAAAATTCTTTAGGCCTGACCTAGAACCTTTAACCCCAGCCCATTTCCTTATAGGAAGACTTATTACCCTTCCTCCTGAATCTGATCTTACAAATAAACTTTTTACTAGGAGATGGAACAGAGAAGATGGTCACTCAAAAAATATGGAAGTTATGGAGTAAAGATAATTTGGAACCCAGGGAAGGATGGGATCCCAATAGTAACCATGGGTCATCTTGGAAATGACAAAATAGCAAAATACCGCCCTGAAAGAAAGCAGCTAAATAAAAATTAAGAAATCTTTTCTTAGTTTAGAAATTAAAGTACACTTCTTCTTTCACTTGCTCAACAAATTATTTCAGTATGCTTTCTTTAGTCAGCAATTATCACTATACCATCTGCAAATACTAATGAGAATGATATAGGAATGAGCTTTCTATGTCTGACAATTTTTGCAGCGAGTTCTTTTCTTACAGATCTAGAGAATCTCATCCATAAATGTTATAAAGAGGAAGGGACTTAACCCTTTGCTTGGTAAGAATATATCCACTGTGATTTTGTTAATATTTGATGTTTTCAGTTAATTGTGTGCTAAAATAATTAATTAAAATATCAACTGTAAGTAGATACTATAGTAAAAATGTTTCAACTGACACTGTCAATCAGTGTTACCAACTCACTTCTCAGTAGCCCAATCAAATAAGGAGTTTTATACACCAAATCTTGGAAATTAACCTATGAAGCTAAATTTTTGCATATACCTTTGTTTTGGTCTTCTAAATAAGTGGTAAAAAGTCACTGATCTCAGCGCGTTAGCATAATTAGATATTCAAGGTCAGAGGTTAAAAAAAAAAAATCAGTTTTTTTTTCAAATATCTTGATTTATATCCATCGGCCGTCAATCAAGAAGGTTACAAAACTTGTAGATAATAATATTTTCTATAATTTTGGTTCTATTCATTTTTTTTTTAGGATTAACCGTTTTCGAGATACAGCGCAGAGAAGGAGAAGCGGGCACCGGTTCGGAGATACATTTCACCTAGTGCCTTCGAAAATTGTTCCTCAGAAATATTGTCAGAAACAAAGTTGTAGAGCATTAAATTTACTTTTATTTCATATATACGTCTTCGCCACTTGTATCAAATGTTTGACAAAAAGTGAGGTAAAAATATTTTTTCTCTATAATTATCGATTTTTAATAACGTATATCTCGAACACCGTTGAGAGTTGGACAAATATGTATATAAACAATTTTATGGGACATTTAATTAGTTTTAATTTAGCTCCATTGATTATTTTTCTATAGTCCACGGTTTTCGAGATATAATCGAAAAACCTAAACATGGGACCGTCTCCCCTTCCTCCACTATAAACTGGGGATTTCTGTACCCCCAGGGACCGGGACTTTTAGTATATTTACCTTCTAACTACTCCTAACGAAGCTGTGAAGTCAAAAATAGTTGCATAATTCATGCACTCTATACCACACATTTCAGCACTCTCACTGGAGTCACGTTTTTCGGTACCCTTTTGGCTATAACTCCGAAAGTAATAGTTCGATCCAAAATATATTTTTTCCATTTGAAAGCTGGTTAAATTTATTATAAGAACTTGTATATTAAATTTTGATCAAGTCCCATAAAATATCGATGTCCAGCACCCTCAAAATCGCTTACCGTTTTGAAATCCAAGTTATTTGGCACATTTTTCACTATAACTCCATAACTGTTAATCTGAACTTTCATTTTTTCAACTAAAACCTGGTTAAGTTTACTATTAGGCCCCTTATATGAAATTTTTATTAGACTCCGTAGTATTCCCAAGCAATGCCACTGATAGTGACAAAATCGTCAGATGTTGCCAAAACATATGTACATATTTAGCGTGTTGGCTAGGGTAAATTACGGGGTTTAATCAAAATTCAGATTTTGATAATTTCAGCCAAAATTATAGAGAATATTATTATCTACTAGTTTTGTAACCTTCTTGATTGATGGCCGATGGATAGAAATCGAGATATTTGAAAGAAACTGATTTTTTTGACCTTCGACCTGGAATATCTAATTATGCTAACGTGCTGAGGTTGGTGAATTTTTACCACTTATTTAGAAGACCAAAACAAAGGTATGTGCAAAAATTCAGCTTCAATTGTACATTTCCAAGGTGAAATCCTTATTTGACAGGGCTACAGATTAATTCCCTAGATGGTGAAAAAAAAGAAGAAAACTTAAATATTCATCCTGGAGTGGAAAAACTTCAGTCATGGTACCATGCCAAGCTAAGGGTTAATCTGCCACCTTGCTTTATACCCTTTGTATAGGAAAATCCCACTAACTTGGGATCGTGATAGGCTGAATAATTAACTATGAGATCAAGAAGAATCTTCCTTCTTCACAGTGGACCCCATATCTTTTCTAATAATAATAAATCAATTATTAAATACAAGGTGATGTTGAATTATTTGACATTGCCTTCTTTCAAAAATTCTTGTAAACAGCTAATAAGCAACTGGTGAGAGATGGATACGCTAATAGTTGTCACAATCATTCCTCTTATCTTTCTGGTGGATCAGGATGATAACATAGTATTCTTATCATTTTTTAATTCTATTTTCATCCTAGGTTTTCAGAAAAGGGTCTGAAGGGATCTTTCTTACTCTCTTTTTTTCTTTCTTACTGATTTAAATTAAAAATAAAACTATTTTGGTTGAAGATTGCATCATGCAAGCATTTTACCTGTTGAATCCTCACTTTCCCACCTCGCTAATTAAACTTGAACAATATGCTTTTTTTTAAATAGTTGCACTTAACATGTTTCTGCTTCTCTCTTTTGTTGATAAGTACAGAAGCGCTTCTTAACTTCATTTTTAACTTAATTCATGATATCTGATCTAATGCCTAATGCTTGTTTTAATTTTAAACAAATATAATTTAATAAATTAATGAGCAAACATTTATAATCATTTTCTTTACCTTTTTTTCTATGTTAGAGGTTGGATATAAAGAGTCTATTGGTTGTATTTGAAAATCTTCATTTTATTAACTGCATCACCTTTCATATAAGTTCCAAATTACAAAACAGTTTAGTCGCGTGTTTTAATATAGCGAATATCTCTCTTTCTTTTTTTTTTTTTTTTTTTAATTTATCCTTTTAAACATTTCATTCTATTTATTTATTCTAGGTTATCTTCTGTGCAATTCTTGGTCTGGTTTATATTTTCACTTACCTCACTCCTGCTGAGGGCAACACAAGGCATAGGTATAATTTTTTTTTCTTTCTTTTTTTTTTTTTTCATTTAATAATTTATATTTATGAATTTTGCTTAATGATATCTAAGAAAGAAAGTATTTATAAGAAATTTAGCTTCAATTTAATATCAACAACCCCACTGATTGCTCTTGTGCTGAAAATGTTTTATAGGCCCAGTAAGAAAAATAATCAAAAATCGACATTTGCTTAAAAAAATGGTGTAGTTCTGAAATTTGGTACAATTTCGCAAGAAGCTGTCCTAATATATGTTAGTAACATACTAAAAGTGCTTTTGGGTGGGAAATGTGCTAAGGGAGGGGGTTATGTTATTATTATGTGACTTTTTTTAGTTTTTCTTGTGTAACTCAAAAACAGTTAGCCCTATGTAAAAAGTAGTTATAGTTACTTTACAGTTCATTAAATTCCCTGCAACAATGGTTAGTTATGTTTATATTTTTTGTTTTTCACTCTGTTATGAGAAAATAGATAAACTGGATTTTTTTATTTCCAGAACTGCTGAATGGCTAATGAGAACTCTTGATATATTTTCTTATTATGTAATTTGAACGAATACGAAATGAGATTATAAGAGTAAGAATGGCAGTAAGGAGGAATATCGTAGAGAAAATCGAGGGAAGGAGATTGAGATGTTCAGCCATAGTAAAAGAATGGATAATAAAAGAATCCCAAAAATAGCTTATGAATGGGAAGCAGTAGGTAGGAGAAGAAGAGGTAGGCCTTGCATCAGGTGGAAAGATATTGTGGCTGAAAGTATGGCTGGCCAGGGACTGATGGAAGAAGAAGTGATGGACAGAGAGGAGTGGAGGTACCGACTGAGAGAGGAGTTTGGCTGAAGGAAACTTCGAAAGGTGAAGAAAATCCATACAAAGAAGAAGAATGTTTTTTTTTTCATACTATTTATATCAACGTTTATGTTGACTAATACTGTAACTCCTTGTGATTTGAGTGAGTCATTTAAATTTTTAAAACACACGTAGAATATTAGAAAAAAAAACTGTGATTTACAGTCATTTGAAACTCACCCACTCACTCCCTCCCTTGCTCAATAGTTCTTCCAGAACCTGGACCTGCTTTATAGTAATTTTAATAGATTCCATTTAACAGATAGTTATTTCTGTTTAACGAACATTAAAGGAATCATATATAAAACTAAATGCACAGTTAAATAGCCAAATTTAAAATCTTTAATTCAGCCTGTCCTTCTTAGTGAAGAGATTCCTGTACCAAGGTGCCTAGATTTACTGAAGTGCACACAGCTCTGATTCTGACTTTACACTGAAGAAGATGCATACAGCAATCTGAGAAATGATCCTACTTTTGAACCAAGTACATCACAAACTTACCTCTTACCTTGAGAGGATCTGAACAACTTCTTTCGGGATTCCTGACAACCTATCTGAAATCTTGCCCTTAAAATAGGTTAAAATCAGCGTATGTTTGTTTCTGTGAAAGAAAACAATATTTTTTGTAGACCAGTGTTATCAGAACTGCAAGGAGTAAACATTTTGCCTCATACTGTGTATAGCTCAGATATTGCATCATCAGATTATGGTTTGTTTTGATCAATGGCTCATTTTTTAAAAGGCCATCGGATCTTTGAACATTTCAATCATATAAAAATTTGGTGAGAAGAGTCCTTTGCCTCAAAATTAAAGGAGTGGGACCAGCATCATACCCAATTACTAGCAAAACGATGGGTGAAAGTAGTTGAAAACAATAGACTTTATTTTTAAGGGAAGGATTTAATTCATTATACAACAATCTTAATTCAAGGTTGTTTAAAATATTTTATCTAAAATCAAGCTATATCTATGCACTAGGTATTTTGTAACAACCTATTTGAATACCTGAGACATATCCCCCTGTGTGTCATAAAAGGTAAATAAGGAGGGGGGGGGTTAGCCCCTGCTTGATCGGTTGCTGGTTTTGAGGTGAATGAGCCACTGTGTCAGTGGAGTATCTGCATCCTAGGTTAGGAATAGCTTTGCTACATCATCTGTTCCTATTTTCGAAGGCTGAATACTCACCATGCTAAATGGAATTCTGTAAACTGTAGTGAAGGCAACCTACCTAGATCTGGAAGCACCTAGTTAATAGGACACTGTTTCCTTGACCCTACAGGTCGAGGGCTAAGCATGGTGCTGGTAACTTAGCCTCAGAAAAATTATCTTACTATGAATTCTGAACAAAGAGAAGCCTGCCTGAGCACACAGTATAATCTGATGCCCATCTAATTGACTTTCTACTTAGAACTAGGAACATTTTATCGTTTTATCTATGCAGAGCTCTACAATTTCTCATTAACCAACTGGACAACTACAGGATAGATATAACAGCTATGAAATGTGATAGGCTGACAATGTAATATTTAAGTAAAAGAACAGTATCTGCTTGGACTCCGCTCAGTCCAATCTACTAAGCTCCCAGAAAATAGCATTAAATGAAGCAAAGAAAATCTTTAGAGAAAGAAACCCATGTTATAAAAATGAATCATTCACAGAAATTAGTTGGAAAAATATTAAACCTGTTGAGAAAAAATAAATAGGAATTCAGGTTAATAATAATGTAATATATTGTAACAAACACAACACAGGGGTTTTCAATTTTCAGTTTATTAACAAATAACAATTAACAATTTAATTAATACAGACACACACAGAACAATATTATTTAACATTACCACAATTATAACTGGCATTTAACAACTAATTACAACACCAATAAACACAACACTAAAAACATAACCAACTCATAACATTCCCTCATGTTACACCAATATCCATGGCAATCAGTAAACACTCCTTAGCAACAGGGGTAGTTATACTTATTATGTTACACTGCCCCCTCCTCAGATTCATTCCTCCTGGAATGCTTTCGTTCCCTTCTGGTAAATAATGTTTCTAGCGATTGTCTCATCCATTGGCTGATAGCAGTCCTTGTGAGATATTGTGGAATCTTCTACTTGAAGCTAATCCGTCTTTACTTCATTCCCATGGTCCCCGTTATACAATACTAGGTGGTTGTAATGAACGACGATGGGATTCCCCCTGGGAATCTTGAAAATTCGAAATATTGCTTCGTTAATTTTCTTCTTTATTTCATAAGGACCCTCCCAGTTATTCTGTAACTTAGGACAGAAACCACGTCTTCTCCGTGGATTGTAAAGCCACACAAGATCTCCTACTTTATAGTTGCATTTATTAGCTCGGATATCGTGATACTTTTTCTTTCGATCACTAACCAGCTTCAAATTCATACGAACCAATTCGTGGATATCTTCCATCCTCCTTTGAAGGTCAGACAAATAGTATTCTTCAGCCATAGTCTCCGCACTGGGTTTGCAACCAAACAGAAGGTCACAAGGCAGCCTCATCTCTTGACCGAAGAGGAAAGTGATACTTCGCTGGGGTCTGTCTAAACGACAAATTCACAGCTGATCGGTAGGCCATTAGAAAGAGTGGAATGTGCTAATCCCAGTCTCGCTGATGACCAGAGACAACCTTGGATAGATAACGTAATAGTGTTCAGTTCATATGTTCAATTATGCCATCAGACTGTGGATGAAGTTGTTCGGGTTTTTCGGATTCCGAGCTTTGTACAGACTTCTTGAAACAGCCTAATTTCAAAGTTTCTTCCCTGATCCGAATGCAATTCTAGAGGCACTCCAAAACGGCTAATGAACTCCTTTATCAGGACATTAGCCAAGTTAGTAGCTTCCTGATTGGGAATAGCATAGGCTTCTACCCATTTAGTAAAATAATCCATAAGTACAAAGATGTACTTATTGCCAGAATTGCTTTCTGGTAATGGTCCTAGTATATCCAGGGCTATTCTCTCGAATGGGCTCCCCACTATGTACCACTGCACCTCATCTCTGTGTTTCTGCTGTGGTTCATTGCTCGCCGAGCAAGTAGTGCATTTTCGGCACCACTCTTTTACATCATCAGAGCACTTTACCCAGTAATATCTCTCACGTGTTTTGTGTAATGTTTTCGATACGCCCAGGTTCCATTGTGAAGTTGATGAAGGACTTCCAAAACACAACTTATATGGATTATCAGCTGCTTCGTAGACTTGGTACCATCTGCCCATCTGCATTCTCAACCACCCTCTTAAGGAGGCCATCTTCTATGACCAGAGAGTCCCACTGAGTCCAATAAGCCTTCAAGGCCGGTGAAAAAGATGATACCTCCTGCCAGGTTGGACGACTTCCTGTCGATTTCCAATCTCTGATTTTCTTTAAAATAGATTCGTTCTCTTGCTGATCCTGTAAAATTTCTTGCATCTATTCATCATCGACAACCCTAGTCTGGAGTATAGTTGCTTCTTTTGTTCCATTCGGCAACAATGGGAGCATTTCGGTTGACACGGCCTTCTTGAGAGGTCATCGGCATTATGGTGGCTTTTACTGATGCACAATTACGAAGTCGTATTCTTGGAGCTTTTCCAATCACCTTGCGACTTGGCCTTCAGGATTTCTAAAATTCAGTAGCCACTTTAAACTGGCGTGATCTGTCCTCACCAAGAATCTCCTTCCATACAAATACTTGTAGAAGTGCTCTATTGGTTTCACCACAGCTAACAGTCCTCTTCGGGTAACACAGTAATTACGCTCCGGCTTGGATAGGGTCTTGCTGAAATAGCCCAGAACTCGTTCTTGCCCTTCCTGTAGCTGTGACAGGGCACCTTCGATTCCCACGTCACTGGCATCAGAATCAAGGATGAACTTTCCTTCGGGAAGTGGGTAGCCTAAAATCGGAGCAGTCATCAATCATTTCTTCAAACAATAGAAAGCCAGCTGACATTCTTTGTCCCAATGAAAGGATCGCCCTTCTTTGGTCACTCGTGTCATTGGCTTAGCGATATCTCCAAAATTCTTTACGTAACGCCGGTAATAAGAACGGAGACCAAGGAAGCTTCGTAATTGGTGCTCGTTGGAGGGTATAGGCCATTGCTTAATAACTTGGACCTTGGCTGGGTCTACAGCTACTCCTTCTCCAATGATAACGTGGCCAAGATAGCTGACACTTCTTCACGTTTAGAGTAAGGTTAGCGGCCTGTAGTCTCTTGAAAACCTCTACAAGGTTTGATAGGTGCTCTTTGAATGTCCGTCCCATTATGATGATATCGTCCAAATAAATGAGGCAGGTCCTCCAGGATAAGCCCCTGAGGATACTTTCCATGAGTCGTTCAAAGGTGGCAGGAGCGTTGCAAAGGCCAAATGGAAGGACCGTAAATTGCCACAAGCCTGATCCATTTGTAAATGCTGTTTTCTCTCTGTCGGCTGTGTCCACCTCAACCTGCCAGTATCTACTCTTCAAATCCAGGGTAGGAAACAGTTTGGAACATGCCAGAGCGTCTAGGGCATCGTCTATTCTCGGTAACGGGTAACTGTCCTTCTTAGTAACATCATTCAACTTGCGATAATCAACGCAGAACCGCATTGTCCCATCCTTTTTCTAAACAAGTACCACTGGAGAGGCCCAAGGGCTACTAGGGGCTCCACCACTCCATCTCTGAGCATCTCCTGAAGAATTCTTTCTGCTTCCTCCTTTTTGACTTGAGGAAGATGCCGAGCTGCCTGACGAATAAAGGTTGTTTTATATTATCCGGCACGACACGTAGCGGATCGTAGCGTTTCAGACAAGACAAATATTAGTATAGTTAGTTTTATAGTGCCTGCGTATATATAGTGGATCGGATCCGGCAAGACACGGCCCGTTTCAGACAAGACCTTAAGACATTTATCGAAAAGAATATTTTGTCTGTGCCGGACCGTGTCTGACCGAAATTTCTACTTGATGTTCAGAACATATAGGTTTTCCACATTTAGTGCATGCTTTCTTTACTTTTTTATCTTTTTTGTCTTTGACAAATAACACACCTGGACTGCTTCAGTAATTTGGATTGAAATTTCTTCCTTCTTTCTTAGTTTAGTGGTCGTTTCTTTTCGAGAGCTTCAATTATAGCATAGGTGAGCTTTCAAGGCAAATTTTTTTTCTAGACGTCACCCTACATGATCTTTGAAAAGATCAGTAGTCAAGTTTTTCTAAAATTTCTTCCTTTTTACATGGGCTATTTACATGTATCCACTCCTCCTTTTGTGGCATTATAAATTCAATTATAATGGCTTCTTTTGGTCGGATTTATGTCTTTTTGATCATGCATTGTTGAGATTAAAATCAAAGATGCATTCTTCTTAGGTGTAAACGAGACAATCGTTTTCTCGTGAAAGCGAACTGTGAAGACAGGATTGTTTTCTTTTCGTTTGGTAGGAAGCTAGCGGGAATATCTGGTTTATTTTTACGCATTGTTCCAACCAGTATCAGTCAATAATCCTTCAGCAATCCCTCTGCTAAAAGTACAGAAGTAAACCAATTATCACATGTGATATTTCTTTTACTTCCGCGCACAGTTTCGCATAGTATGGATTCCTGCACATAGTATGAAGGGAGGATGTCCAATGTAGTATGTTTTTCCTTTCCCACATACCTAATCGCATCAACCATATGAAATGTATTTGCATCGCATAATGTTACAATTTTTATCCTATATTGTCGGGTTTTGAGGGAATATACACCCTAAAGGGACATTTTCCTTGAAACGCAAGAAGTTGTTCATCTATTGTCAAATACATGTGATGGGTGTATCGTTCTCGGCAATTTGTTTTGAAAACACACCACAGGTCACGAAAAGGTTAAAATTTGTCTGATTTATCCCGAGTCTGCCTGTTATCAAATATCAAACAAACAAGTAGAAACTTGAAATGCATTTCAGACATCACAAGCTTATATTGAGAGATCCTGACCACATTTCCTCCATACTCATCTCATTCCAGTCAAAAACAATATACCAATTAGAGCCTTTATTTCAATAACATTGTTAATTAAGTAATATACTATAAACAAGAAATCATTAAAAAAAAATATATCTCCGCTTCGGCTGTGCTCCCGGTCCGTACTGAGACCTGCCGTACTGTGTCTGATAATATAAATACACCATGTATTTGTCTGAACCCTGCTGAGTCTGATCTGCTACGTGTTGTGCCGGATAATATAAAACAAGCCTAAGGCGTGAATCACCAGTGTCAATCTGATGTTTTACCACACTAGTCTTTCCTGATTTCCCATCTTTCGAGCCAAAAACAGGAAGATAACGCTCTACCAAACTTCTCAGTTCCTCCTTCTTCTCTTGGGGCAAGGACGGATCGGCGGCTGCAAGCACCTGGTCAAGATTCTTGTAGAGGTGTTTTGTACTAGTCGTCTGGTGAATCACTGCCGTTACTGGTTCCAACGCTCCTAATGGAGTGCTCTTCTTGATTTTAACTGGGCAGTTCTTGATTTTGGCTAGTCTAATAGGGAAATTATTAGTGGTTGTAACAAGTGCCTTACCAACAAGGATACCTTTTCCTATTTTCTCGTCATGGTTTCCAGGCTCCACCATGGCTGGAAAATCATTTTGAATAACCTCGTGAAGCTGACCAGGTACAAAGCACTCAAATCTTGCTGGGAGCTCCACGTCCTCGGCTAAGATCACATCTACGATTGATGTTTCCCGTAGGTAAAGAATTCAGGTCTAGTGCTTTAGGTCTAGTTGGAACTCGCAGGAGTTCATGATGTCCATTCCCAGAATGACGTCCTCTTCGATGTCTGCAACCAAAGCCTAGTGCGAAATATAGGTTGTTCCGAGCTTTATACATAAGCATACTTTCCCATGAACCGTGGCTGCTTCCCCTGTTGCGGTTTGCAATCGCCACTTGGAAGGCAATCGTCCTTTTCCTTCGGCGACTTCTGTACGGTCAAAAGTTTTTGTTGCCCCAGTATCTACCAACATGGTGTATTTCTTACCATCCACCGTGCCGTTAACATATACAGCCTTGGCCAAAAGTATTAGGCACCTACATAAAAGTATTAGGGAATAAATATAACTTCAACTATTAAAAACATATATTTTTTTTAATCATAAAAAACACGATTTAATACTTCATCATCAAACCATTTGCTTTTATTACCCCAATTATTCTTTTTAACATGGAATTAACAAGTTGTGTACAATCTTCTGTAACTATTTTTTCCCACTCTTCTTTTAATAATGTAAACAAATTGTCTTTGTTTGTAGGGTTACATTTACCAACTCTGATTTTTAATTTAGCCCACAGGTGTTCTATGGGATTGAGGTCTGGGGACTGAGGAGGCCAGTCAAGAAAATTGATATTGTTTTTTTCGAACCATTCTCTACTTTTGCGTGAAACGTGGCATGGAGCATTATCCTGTTGAGAATAATGTTGGCACTGTCCTCAGTTCAAATATTTTTCAAATGAAGGCTTTAAAATTTATAGATTTATTTTGTAACCAATTATAATCTCACTGTATGCAAAGATCATCATAAGAAGTTGTCCTCTCATTTCATGACTGCATCAATTGCCATTCACTCTTCAGCAGAGTTGGGCAATATCTAGATAACAATCTATCTAGATACGAATACAGATAGTAAATAGTTTTATCTAGATAGTTTATTCAAAATTCGAATACTTTTCTAAGTTTTCAGAATTTCGAATATAAAACCAACTAACCTTTTTTTAGGGCGCTAACATGTTCTGTTTAAATTTGGGGAGTGCGCTCTAAATTTCTAATTTAAGAAGGCCGATTTTAATGAAATTTAATACTTACGTTTCATTCATACTAACTAACCTTTTTTTTAGGGCGCTAACATGTTATGTTTAAATTTTGGCGGAGGGCCGCTCTAAATTTCTAATTCAAGAAAGACCCGGCTGATTTTAATGAAATTTTATAATTATGTTTCTTTCATACTAACCTTTTTTGTAGGGCGCTAACATGTTATGTTTTAATTTGGGGAGGGGGGGGGGGGCGCCCTAAATTTGTAATTTAAGAACGACAGCCGAATTCAATGAAATTTGATGATTATATTTCTTTCATAGTATCTAACCTTTTTTTTTTTTTTAGGGCGCTAACATGTTATGTTTAAATTTGGTGAGGGGGGGGGGGGCTTGTTATGAACCATGAATATTTAATTAAAATTTAATATTAAATATTTAATTACCGTCCAATATCCACTATACTTGGAAAGGAATTAAGTAATTAAATACTAAAAGGACATTTAAGGCCAACATTTAAGACCCAAAATTCCAACTTCACTCCATCCATAAATTTTATAATGATTTAGGAGTGAAACATGAAGTATGAAAAATCCTAATATTAAATATTTATGAATCATTTGAGCCCTCCCCCCATTTAATTAATAGATGACTCTTAGCACACCCCTTTTACAATGTTAATAAGGTATTTTCTAACTTAAGGTTAGTTAGTATGAAACAATCATAATTACCTGATTTCATTAAAATCGGATGTTTGAGGTGCCTTGAAGGAAGAGGTGTACAAAACGCGAATTACATGTGTGGAAGAACTACGAGCAAAGATACTTGAGGCTGCTGAAGTAGTAAAAGCCAAGTTGTCATTAAATATCACTGTTGGGGCAATGAGGAAGCGCTCTAGAGCCTGCATCCCAAGTAATGGAGGACATTTTGAGCACGTGCTGCAATAATCCATTTTAATATGTTCCTACAATAACAATTATCCTCGATATTTTTTTTTATCTTCAACATTTTTTATGTAAAAGTTTTCAAATTTTAGTTGATGAGAAGAAAAAAATTTAATTTATTTTAAAGAAAGTATTTTTTTAATTTTAACTAAGGAGTTATTTTATTTTTTATTTTAAATTATTATTACTCTTTTTATGTTATTTATAATCAATACATTGTTCTTTCTATTTGAAGAAAAAAAATTTTAACTCATGGAAAGTTCAGGAAGAGGAAAATTCTATTAATTTAGAGTTGTGAGTTTATATCTGATCATGCAAGAGGGACAATTTTCTTTATCCTCATTTTTGAAGATAATAACCTCTAAGGCCCAAAAGGTGAACTGTATATATGTATATATATAGTTTTCATTACTTTTCGGTGATCAGTTTTATTTTTAAAATTTAGATGTTTTGTGTTCTTGAAATCAAATTTGTGTCCTAGTTTTTTTATATGGTCAACTTGTGCTGTTTTGTTTTTTCCTTATTATTATTATTTTTCACCCCTTCCACCGAAAATCAAACAATTGATAATTATTGTAATCCTCCTCTAATCCGGCATCCTATGGTCCAGCACAGTTAATAATTCGGCACAGCAGGGGTGTCAAGGCCAAACGTGAAAGGTTTCAGTATCTCTTCAATTGAATTGTCTTGTTTGTAGTCACTGGCATAATGACATGGGTCCTAACATTAAGCAGCCTCAAAAAAAAAAAAAAGGCTCGTAATCGGGTATAATTTTAGCTATATTTTTGGAATATTTTAACAACGATCATAACATAAAGAGTTTAATTTCTGCTAACGCTTTGCCCGGGTGGATATACACACACCCGAGTACGAATTTGAAGATGCCACTGGCATTTACGTTTTCAGACAGACATCATCAGGTTTTGTATCTTTGATTTCCAAATAAATTTCCGAAATGTCAATGTTAACTCTATTAAAATCAGTGAAGCTATTGATGTTGCGATGTATGGCGACTCCACCGGGTTTGCGACTTGATGATGGTGATACAGCTACCGATGATGTAGTTGCACTTTGTCTGTTCTTAGCAGTATTACAATATGATCTCAGATAAAGCGCGTGATATGTCGCTGTTTTCGCTTATCATAATGAATTCTCAGATCCTTTAGCTATCGAGTGATATAATTTAATTTTGGACGTAGAGGATAGATTCGAAACTACAACGCCAAAATGTATCCCCAGATTTTGTTATCATTAGGTTTTTTGGATTGCCTCCGTATGGTAGTAAATTTACGTCAAAACTAGTCAGATCAGCTGGATTTGACTTAATATCCTTGGTTTTCAGCCAAAAGGTATGAGGATAAACCCATACCTGGCCCAATAATTGTTGAAAAAGCATAACAGTTTCAACAAAACTTTAGCATCGATACCAATTGCAAGGGCTGCTGAGAGGGGTGAAGTGGATGACCTAGTGGTGACATCTCAAGCAAAGAAAAAAAAAAAAAAAAAAAACCTTAACTGTCTTTTTTACTAACACTTCCATCAAGTTTAAGTACGAACCTTACACCGGATATAATGCTTGATTAAAAGACTGTCAGGGTCATATGTGATTACGCATTAGTTTACCATTGATTATGAAACTAATCCAAAACTCAAAATTATATAATATAAGATATTTTATGTTTTTATTTTTGCTTTTACTTTTGTGATCACTATAGGTTTCCTAAAAAAATATTTTTGGGCGGTATGTCAAAGGCTATGCGGATAGAGGGATTAGAAGCTGGAGTCTCAAAGTCATATACTCCCTATTTACCATTCGCTCCCACTTTCAAATATTCAGAAGAGATTTAGAGCATTCAAAGTAAACTGAATTGTCCATTTGACAGGTGAATGTGTTTGCTTAATTTGAAAGCAGTTCTTATTAAAAAATTCATCTAATCCATCGTGTGTCGAAATTTCACTTCAAAACAAGGATGTTTTCTAACTTTATAAACTTTTTAATTTTTCACTTGAGGTACGCCTGATAGTATATAAAGATCAATAAAGTTATGATTTATGAATTGATAGCCACTTCTATTGGAATTGTTTTATTTGTAAACTAGTTTCGAATGTTAAACATTCATCATCAGTTCTAAAACATAAAAAATTTCAAAACATCAGCACCTTGTTACATAGATTATATATATTAAAGTTTTTAAAAAGTGTAAAACAAGAAATCAAATATATTGGTACTTATCTACAGAGGCAAACCAAACTTCTGAAAGATATCGAGAAGGGCAGGGAGTTTAAACCTTAGGTTTTTCCTATGACTGATGGGTTTTTCCTGTTCCTATTAAAACAATTTTAAAATATTTATCTGGTGATTTAAAGAAAAATATGGATTGGTTATAAACGATTTTATTATTTCTAATGATTCATAAATAGGCTATAATAGTTTAGGCTATTTTCTACTTGATGTGTTAGCTTCACTTCCGAATCCTAATTAAATTTATGTTTATATAATAATGCTAGGTCACAAACACATAAACTCACAGTTTTAACAGCATGATTTACAATGTTTTAATCATATCGCTAAATGGACAAAATTATAATAAAGAAATCAAATCATATACACTACAGCCATTTTAACAGATACTGTAAAATCACGATTGATAATATTTTAAAAAACAAATCTTTAAAAAAACTATGAATAATATATACCTAACACCCCCAGAGGATAAAGCTACTCCGAAGAATTATATTTCGATCCCATATTACGGCCCAATTAAAAAAAGATAGACCATCTTATTTCCTTCACCTAAAGACAAAATAGACCCTTTCCTTAAAAGTGATTTATCTGAATGTAATTACTGTGAAGCTAAATACATGAGAAAAACTGGATGATCGGTAAATCAAAGAGTGAAGGAACATATAAGAGAATTTTGGGCTTTTATTATTGTATTCTCTTATATGTATATATACATATATACATATAAGAGAATACAATAATAAAAGCCCAAAATTCCAACTTCAACAGAATGACAGATACCTGAATTGCCAAGTGGTTCTTTGAAGCTAGACCGGAAGGTAGATGTCCTCATGTCAGACCTAGGAGTATGTACATTGACTACATTGGAAAACTGGAGACAGCAAGAGGATGCACCATACTGGAGATGAGGAGACTAGCAAAAGATTGGGACCAGTGGGCTACATGGACCAAAACTGTAACTCCACACTTAACAGCGCTAAAAAAGGTGTTAGAGAATAAAGAAGAAGAAAACTAGTTTGGAATGTTAAACATTCATCATCAGTTCTAAAATAAAAAAAATAAAAAGATCAGCACTCTGTTACAGAGATCATATATAGTATAGAAAGGGCCAGGTAGGTTAATTTTTGTGTTTTTCCAATGACTATTTTTTTTTTGTTCCTGTTGGAAACACATTGAAAATCCTACCTGGCCCTTCTACTTCCTCCTCAATTCTTGATATCTTTCAGATAGTGTTTTTAATTTGTTTCTAGCAGGTAGGGAAAAAAACAGTTAGTCATATAGGAAAAAGCCAAAAATTTAACCTACCTTGCCCATTTTATCTCCCTTCCACTCTTGATCTCTTTCAGATATCCATTTTTCCTTCTCAGGTATCCAATAT
Source organism: Euschistus heros (assembly GCA_003667255.2). NCBI lineage: Eukaryota > Metazoa > Arthropoda > Insecta > Hemiptera > Pentatomidae > Euschistus > Euschistus heros. The sequence continues at coordinate 933,089 of RCWM02000149.1, forward strand.
ATTTGATTTATTTTTGAAAATTGTGTATGTTCTAGAACTGATGATAAATGTTTAACAAATTAGTTTTTGTATAAAATAATTGAAGGGGTTGTATAACGAAACACAATTTTGAGTAATTTATGTTCAAATTTTTCTTCAAAAGGAAAATCTTACATAGCTCCTTCATCTTCTTCATATATATTTTTCTAGTTATTTTGAAATGTTCCTAGTAAAAATAAGAATTTTTTAATTATATTTTTTTTATCATTTAAGAAAAGTTAAAAATATTATGTTGAAGTACATTTTTAATAAAACATTTTAAAACACTGATGTGAAAACATTCTTTTGCTACCCTTAAATTTAGCTATAGGTACATTGAAAAGTTGTAAATGTCATATTCAGAAAGTCACAACAACTGAATTTGCATGAATTAGGTTGAGGTACCAAAAAGGCCCATTTGTCACCCAACACCAGAAAGTTCTGCGTGTTATGCAAAGGGTTAAAATATTTGGAAAACTAAAAGTGCTTGATCTATGCTATGTTTGAAGGAATATTCTGTTTAAAATGGTATTTCTATGACAATCGTAGCTCGTTCCACCAAAGACTTATTTTGAAAAGAACGGAAGAAGACGTCAAAAGTGTCTTAAGGATTGCGCACTGTGCCACCGCATGGTCCCCACTCCTGTTATTATTGCATTTTCATTTGCTCCTAAGATATGTCCCAAATTTCAAGTCTTTAGCTCATCGGGAAGATAGTAAACAGATCTAAAGTTAGATATTAAATCTAAATCTACGTCGTAAATTTGGTAAAATGTTGGTCCATAGGTTGGTAATTCTAAAAAAAAAGCTCAAATATACTGTAATGGGAGGGTGGATAATAAGAGTACTAGTCTTAGAATTTTTAAAAATTTTATGTTTAGTTCTTCGATAACTAGAGAGACATATACTTTTATTAATATTTAATAAAAACATATTGCTGGCCCAGCTTATTGGGTCGCTATAGATACACAGCATACTAATCTGTCTGATTAAAGATAGCAAACAATACTCTAATAAACAAAATGATAAACATAATCCACAATATTTATAATAATATGGGTAAAATTTGTAAAAGTAGAGTTATTATGAAATTAATTACAATAATTATTTCTTTCTTTGTATTAAGAAAGTATTGAAATCACCAAGAAATTTGACTTTGATATTTTAATGTTTCTTGATGTTTCATAAGGAGTAGAATTTAAAAAATATAAAATCTCAATGGTATCAGTCCATACATAACAAAAGTTTGTTGCACCCCATGTACTTTTACTATAAATTGAAATATTTTGTTAATAATTTAAGTATTACTATAATTTTATTCCAAATTTATTATTCATAATTGATTGGCTTTCTATTGTCGTAGCACAAACTATTCATGAAGTGAAAATTATTTTCTACATTTTGGTTTCGTTTACTATCAAAGCCTATTTTTTCAGTTTTTTAAAGCTATAATTTCAAAATATAAATAGCTTCAATATATTTTAACTTCAAAATTGTTAAAATTGTATGATTAAATTTTTTAAGTATCATATTACTTTTAATGTTTTCAGATATCTTGTTTATTATCCAATATGCTTCATAGAAAATGTTATCGCAATAACTGTGTGGTCACTGTGCTCAGATGACTTGACGAAGAACTCATGGTACTATATTCCTCTCATCTGTTCATCTGTTGTCCCCTTCACTATTGGTATAGGTTTTATGGTCCTCTTTTATAGGTGAGGTTTATGTATTTTTTTTTTTTTCATTTAATAAGTGACTTTATATATTATATTATTGTATTGTTTTATTGAATTATTTTTTGCATGAATAAAATTAAAAATGTACTTTATTTTGCGTCATGTCTCGGCCCCGGGAGCATTCAAGCACTTTACCCACTAAGTTATTCAATTTAATATATTTTAAAATTAGCAATCACTTAAAACATATGATAGCCAGACACAAGAAATTAGAGATAAGAAGTGACAAGTTGTTTTGATCAAGTACATGGTAATATACTAGAGTAATTAAAGGTAAAGGAGACATTTTGTTTCATAACTTTTAAAAATATATATAAATACAAGTATGCAATATGAACTTAATGATGTAATATTGTTGACCATAATAATATATTAGGGAGAAGATGGTTGGAGTATGCCATCATAAATTTGACTATACAATGGCATTCATTTAATGTGCTGTGAATTTCAATACAAGCCTTTCATCAGGTCTAGAAAGAAAAACAAAAAAAATATGAAAAAAGATGAGGTTAAAAATAAAGACAACAGTTTTGGAAATTAAAAATAATTGAGGTAAAAAACTGTTTACAACAGAAGATAATATAATAAAAAGAGCTTTATTTTACGGAATTTAACAATTTACAATTTTACAACATATTTGTATAAATACATGTTTCACTAATGAACAAAAGATAAATGGATATAAATAATAAATAGAAAGTTTGAATGAGAATTAGTACATAGCAAAGTAAGAATAGTTAAATTTAGATCAAATTCCTCTCTGTAAAACTCACAAGGGGACGTTTGCAGTTGTAACTCACAGATTTGAATGCCGATTTTTGAGTGGGTAGTAGGGACCTATAATAGGGCAAATCTAGAGTTATAGCCGCAAATGAGCATTAGGAGCCTTACATGATATTATTATTGTAATGAGCATTGCATTATCATTACAATAATAATATCATCACTAGAATCAGCATACATTCTGTGTATTGAGTTTAGAATAGTGGACTGTATTTTGAAATTGGGGACTGGTTCATGAGGGAGAACCGTGATGGGACGAAAATGATTAAAGTTTGGCTTACCTTGGCGGCGAGAACTGTGCGCATGTAGAGGAGAACTTACCGGCTGACTGCAAGGTAAAGTGAGAGATAATTGTGAACAGGATAGGAAAAGGAAATGAAAGAAATTGCAGAGCCGAAGTTCCTGCATCTGCTCAGATCGGCGGTAGAGAAAAGAGTGAGGATTCGTGAATCCTGCCACCAGGAGCGCCCCCATCGAAGGAACAGCAAAAACCGGGAAATTTAAAAGGTCAAAAGACCGCGAATATTCAACATAATCCCCCCCTTGAAGCGTATAAGCTTCAATAAGCAAAACATTTTTTTTTTTTTTTTTTTTTTTTTTTTTTTTTTTGGTGTAATTTGTTAGTATTCATGCAATTAGAAGAAAACGCTGGATAACAAAGATTAGTAAAACTCAAACAAGGGTTAATTGGCAAAAATAAACGAACTAACGAAATCAAGGGGTCAGACCTCGCACACACCGCAGGCATCCCTGACATCCAAAGGAAGAGGAAAAAGTCGCAAAACCGGACGAGTGTATTCTCCACGAGAAGTCCTGACCCTGGCAATTCGCACAACATTATCAGACCCCGGAAAAACTTTGACAACGCGCCCGATAGGCCACTGAAGCGGAGGCAAATTTAAATCCTTTATAAACACTATGTCGCCAACCCCCAAATTGGGCGAATGAACAAACCACTTTTGCCTCAGTTGCAAGGTGTGCAAGTACTCCCTACTCCACCTCTTCCAAATACCATTAAACATGTGTTGAATACATAACCATCGACACTTGAGAGATGGTTGCTCATATAATTGTGCATCATCAGGGGGAACACACAAGGAGCGCCCAATCAAGAAATGAGCAGGTGTGATTACATTGACATCGGAAGGATCATTGGAAAGCGGAGTAAGAGGACGTGAATTCAGCATAGATTCCACTCGGATCAACAATGTATTGAATTCTTCAAAGGTAGGAACATGATTCTGTAAAGAAATGGTTAAATGCCGTTTAATACTTTTAACAGCTGCCTCCCAAAGGCCACCACTTGAAGGATGCAAAGGGCTATTGAAATGAAAGGTAACTTTGTGCTCCTCACCAAAATGCGGAAGTTGCATAGAATCGGCCTTCAAAAGCTCTCGAAAAGTGCGGTTCAAAGAATTGGCAGCCCCGACCAGATTAGTTCCACAATCGCAATGAAGATGAGATACGATACCGCGGCGAGCAATAAATCTTGACAAGGCGGCTAAAAAGGCAGCCGTGGTCATTTCAGTGACAGCTTCTACGTGCATAGCCTTTGTAGCAAAGCACACAAACACCACAAAGTAACACTTTGCTCTTTTAGCTTGGCGTAAAGTAGAAGAGCGAATTATAAAGGGTCCAGCAAAATCGCATCCAGAGCGTGAAAAAGGTGGAGAGGGGATAACTCGGTCTTCAGGGAGGTCACCCATAAAGGGAGGCTTATTTCGAGGCTCGACTCTAAAGCATGTAACACATTTGGAGAGTGCAGAACGCAAGGATTGACGAAAGGAAATTATCCAAAAGGAGGAAGCAATAAGTGATTGCAACAGATGGGCACGAGCGTGAAAATATTTCAGGTGATAATAACTAATAATCAATGTTACGATGTGATGCCTCTTGGGTAATAAAATGGAATTCCTGGCACTAAGGGACAAAGTTGAGTTAGCCAAACGACCACCCACCCGAATCAATCCTTCATTATCAATAAAAGGGCTGAGCACAGCATACTGCTTGGGAATATTTTTTCCAGAATAAAGCAAATCAAAAATATTGGGAAAGGATTCCTTTTGAACAATTTTGCAAATTTGGTTACGAGCAAATGTAATTTCAGAAATATTCAAGGTTCGAGACAAATCTCTTTCCGATACAGGCTTTCTTAAGTTATGAGTAAAACGCAATATCCATGCCACCACTCTGGACAGAAGGACCCAGGATGAAAATTTGGTGTAAAAAGGTGTAGGAACAGAGGTAACGGCCAAGCTTTCAAGTTCCACGGCCTTTAACTCTTGGCTAAAATCTGACTCCGAACACTTAGGGTCAGAACACTTAACAGGCCAAACTATACGGGGACCAGAAAGCCACTCGGGCCCATTAAACCAAAGTTTATGACTCAATAGCTCTAAAGGTAGAGCACTGCGGGAAGCCACATCGGCAGGATTAGACGAGGAGCGAACATAAAACCAGGAATTCATAAGGGTAAGATCCTGAATATGAGCCACACGATTTGCCACAAAAGTTTTAAATATATGAGGAGAGCTACGAAGCCAGGCCAATACGACTGTAGCGTCTGAAAAGCAAAGTCTTTCTGAAATGATGATTTCTCTGGAGAGTAAATTAAAGACATAATCAAAATTTTGAGCAAGCAAATATGCTGCGCAAAGCTCTAGTTTAGGCAAAGTCAAAACTTTCATGGGAGCAACACGAGTTTTGGAAAATACAATGGAGACATGATGGCTGCCATCACCCAATTCAGTACACAAATAAATGACTGAGGCATAAGCTTTCTCTGAACTGTCAGAAAACCCAACCAATCGATGAATACCCTTAGAGGGAAAGAGAGGACGATTAATTTCTATAGGCGGCATCAGTGAAACCTGATCAAGAAAACTTTTCCACCCATTGCACATGGAAAGGGGTAAGGTTTCGTCCCAAGAGAGCTGGGCAAGCCAAATATCTCGCATAAAAATTTTTGCCCAAAGAACAATTGGAGAAATCCACCCACAGGGATCATAAATCTGAGAAAGCTGGGAGAGAACTGATCTTTTAGTGCATGAATCATTCGATGTATCCAATTTAAACTCGAGGAGAAATTTATCCAGTTGAGGATCCCATGAAACACCCAGAACTCCAACCAATGAGGCCAAAGAAGTGGAGAGCTTTTGATTCTCAGGCAAATCAGCAAGTAACGAGGGGTGATTACTGGTCCACTTACGCAGCTCAAAACCACCAAGCATGAGGAGTTTTTTAAGCTCCGACATGAGCGTCTGAGCTTCTTCTAAAGTGTAATCACCATTTAGATGATCGTCGATGTAGGTTCTCTCCTTCAGTGCAGAAGCAGCACGAGGATACCTCCAACCTTCATCTAAAGCCAACTGCTGAAGGGTTCGAATGGCCTGAAAGGCTGAAGGGCCGACACCAAAAGTAACTGTGGTGAGCTGGTATAAACGAAGAGACTCTAAAGGGCTTTCACGCCAATAAACCAAATGAAAATTGCGATGAGGTGGATACAAACTTATCTGACGATACATTTGGCGAATATCGCAAGAGAAAACATAAGGAAAAATCCGAAAACTCACAAGCAAGCAAATCAGGAATAGAATTCTGCAACTTAGGTCCAGGAAGCAGGACATCATTCAGTGACAAACCATTTGAGGTGGGCTGACTGGCATTAAAAACCACCCGAATACTCTTAGTATCTCCGTGGCGCTTGAAGACTCCATGATGTGGCAATACATAATGTGGACCTTTTAAGACATCTGGATTATCAACAGGCACCAAATGGCCCGCACGTAAATACTCATCGATGCATTCCCGGTACTTCATGAAATAATCAGGATTCTTGGAAAAACGTTTCTCCAGCGAAACAAAACATTTGCGAGCAGTACTGGCTGAATCCCCTAGGGGCAATGCAGTAGGGCGAAAAGGTAAGTGCACCATATAACGACCTTCGGAATCTCTCGTCGTGGTTTCAGAATAAATTTGCTCACAGAGAAGATCATCTTTTCTAGGAGGGAGAAGAGGCGGTTGATCAATTTCAGAAAATTTTTTGATGAGATTGGAGACCTGTTTGTTATCAGAAACATGGCAAGTGATAAGACCTGTCACCTCCCCAGGAGTGGAAGCAAGTGCAGGAGCTGAACCCATAAGAACATACCCTAAACAAGTCTTATAAAGAAATGGCATACCCTCCCCGAGAGACGCAACTCTGGTTTCCAAAATAAAAGCAGATACGTCGGCGCCAAGCAACACATCTACCCTGGACGGGACATCAAATTCAATATCGGCTAAGGGATACTGGGCTACGGACTCCTTAACTGAAGGTGCAATAGGAGAACTAGGTAAATCATTTGTAATTTTATGGAGAACCATAAATAAATGCTCATCCTTAATAGTATTTCCATCAGTATCACCAACGCCTAGCCTGGCATATCCAAGAGGTTTCACAGGAACAACAGAAACACCATTTAATTGGTCACAAGGTTGAGGGGTAAAAACATTAAGAAGCTTAGCACATCTCTCAGTAATAAAACTAGCCTGACTCGCTGGGTCCAGCAGGCCACGCACAATAATGTAATTATGAGGTGAAGAAAAAATCCTAACCTTAACTGTAGCGAGTAAAACAGTTGAAGTGAACTGTTCACAAGCAAGTGAGACATTTGGTGTGGAAGACAAATTTTTAGACTTATGAGAAAGAGAAACAGGACTCGTAGGCATGGCAAGCGAGGCATTAAGCGAATGTACTTCAACAGAATCGGAAGCATGAAGAGTGGAATGCCCATCAGGCTTAAAACTTGGAGATGCTTTATGGGCATTAGATGAAGAATTAGAATTGGGTTCATCAAAATGTAAAAGAGAATGGTGACGTTTATGGCACTTGGCACAAGTGTTTACAGAATTACACTGATGGTTAAAATGTTTGGACAAGCAATTAAAACAAAGCTTAAGTGATTTTACCTTCTCATGGCGCTGCTTAACATTTAGGCTTGAGAAAAGAGGGCAAGCATATTTTTTGTGATCACCTTTGCAAAATATACACACAAGCTTAGTGTCCGCCAAAGCAGTATGAAAGGAAGACATATTCCTTTTTGGGACCAAACTAACAGTAGCAGGTTTAGAGAGCTCTGAATTTTTATAAACATTTAATTGGTCTTTTATGAAACTGATTAATTTATCCAGTTTGGGAAAGGTTCCACCCAAATTCTGCTCAAATCTCAAGCGAAGAGTTTTATCTAATTTCCGAAGAAGTAATCTAACCAGCAACTCAGCATTCCCCGACTCTATATCTACTTGATAGCACTTTAAAGTTTGAACACTTACAAGATAAGTATCAAGAAAACCCTGGAGGGAAGCTACATTGGCAGCAATGGAAGAAATATCCAATATCTTGTCCAAGCACTGATTAATTGAAGCCCTTTTATTTTGATATTTAGAAATTAAAAGATTTAAGGCAGCATCATACCCTTCGGAAGTAATAGGATATGCTCTAATCAACCTTAGAGGTTCTCCTTCAAGCAGAGATATCAAAAAATGAAACTTAGAAACCACAGATAAGCTTATATTCTGATGAATTAAAGTTTGAAATTTGGAATTGAATAAATCAAAATCACCCTTGCCGTTAAAATTGTCAATTTGAATTTTTGGAAGAGAATGCAATAAAGAATTACCTGCTGCACTATTGAGCTGGGAATCCTGACTGATATTACCACAGTTGTCATTTAAAGGAGTCAAATGAGAGATAATCAAGCTTAATTCCAAGCACTGAGAAGTGAAGTCCATGAGTTCAGACTGGAGTTCCCCAATAACACTTTTGTCCTCAGCACTATCCAAGGCAGATTGAAAAAAGGATTTTGCTTCAGCCTCAAGCAAATTAAGTCGTTCTTTAATGACTGATAAGGCGGTAGCCGATATACCAGGTTTGGCTTTATCCCCTAGCAAGTTAAGGAAATCCTTAAGAGAGCAAATATGACTTTGAACGTGAATATCCATAACTTATGAAATCACAAAATGCCAAAAGATAACAGTTCCAGGAGAAAACGACGAGAAAAGCGAAAAATTTCCAGCGAGCAAGTACAGGTTATACCTCCAAGGAGATACGACGAAAAAAAAGAGAAAATGCAATATGAGCAAATAATATTAAACGAGTTAATATAGGCGAAGAAATTAATAAAAGCGAAAAATTTAAGCAAAGAACACAAGAAATGCGCAATAGGCAAAGTGCAAAGTGTGCTGGAGCAGGAAAGAACCGGCAAGTGTGTGCAAGTTCCGACCCGCTAACCCGAGAAACGCAATTTATTGTTAAGCAAACCAAAAATAATTGGCAAACAACGAAAATAAGAGCAAATAAAAGCTTTAAGCACCAACAAATGACCCCTTCCTCCACCCACGAAATGAGAAATGCAAGAAAAACCAAGTATGAAGCAGCGAGCGATAAGAGAAAACGATACTTTTAGCAATCTTTTCGACCAAAAACGATAATTTAATTTAGATTCGGCCGGAGGACCATGTAATGAGTTTAGAATAGTGGACTGTATTTGAAATTGGGGACTGGTTCATGAGGGAGAACCGTGATGGGACGAAAATGATTAAAGTTTGGCTTACCTTGGCGGCGAGAACTGTGCGCATGTAGAGGAGAACTTACCGGCTGACTGCAAGGTAAAGTGAGAGATAATTGTGAACAGGATAGGAAAAGGAAATGAAAGAAATTGCAGAGCCGAAGTTCCTGCATCTGCTCAGATCGGCGGTAGAGAAAAGAGTGAGGATTCGTGAATCCTGCCACCAGGAGCGCCCCCATCGAAGGAACAGCAAAAACCGGGAAATTTAAAAGGTCAAAAGACCGCGAATATTCAACATTCTGCTTTTTATCCATGTGTATAACATTGGATTTACTCCAGATTTTAGTGGACAAAAACTGATGTGAACGAAAAAATCCAAGGTCACCTATAACTTGGAATATTTCAATAAGGGGAAATCATGCGACCTCCGGATTTGGGCTAAACTATGCAGTTTTACGTCTTCTAGATGACCTTAAAATTTGGTCTTAATCGGTGGCGAGATATGTGAGATAGCGCAAATTATTTACATTTCTTCAGAAATTGAGTAAGGGGCTGTCATTTTTTTTTTGGAGTTTTGAGCACTCTAAAGCAGGGTAATGTTTTGAGTATAACGGAAGTATTTTTATATCTAATATCATATATAACTGCAATTAAACGTGAAAGAATCATTTCTCTATCTTGACTGAGAGCTGAGAAAAAAAATAAAACGTGCTTTTCATATTTTATTGTTTTTCTCAGCTCCAAATGCTCATTGGCGGCTATAACTCTAGATTTGCACTATTATAGGTCCCTACTACCCACTCAAAAATCGGCATTCAAATCTGTGAGTTACAACTGCAAACGTCCCCTTATCAGTAAATTCCTCCTTCCTTCTCTTCAAATCCTTGGGCATAATAATTCCCCTTTCGAAATTCCTGGTAACTTTATCCTAGCTTCCTATGGTTTTGAAAGCCTGTTTACCAATATTCCCACTGATAATGCACTTTTTATTGTAAATAAAAATTGGCCTTCTATAGAACCTCACACTCTCCTTATCACTTGAGATACGCATAATGGTATAGAAGGATCAATGCAATTAGGATTGATGAATTAATTGCCACTTTTATTCTATTAAGTACTGAACCCGAGACCCTTCATGGGTTGTAAGTGGTACAGGTTTTTTTTTTCTATTAATTGTAAATCAAAAATTTAACCTACCTGCTCCCTTTTACTTCTCACGAATTCAGTGAGAAGTCCATTTCTGTTTTAGTTACCTCGTAGGTGAGTTCCCATGTTTGATTTTTTGTCTTACCTTTTTTAAAAACTTTAGTATATATAATATATGTAACATAGTACTGATGTGTTGAAAAAAAAAAAAAAATTGTATGTTTTAGAAATGACGATGAATGTTTAGCATTCGAAACTAGTTTTCTAATAGAATAATCTCAATAGAAGTGGCAATTAATTCATCAAACCTAACTCTCCTTATCTGCATCTCATACCTTGAATACCTAGACCTTTGTTATGAATTCAGCTACCTTAGCTAGTAAAAGTAATTCTACCATCAAACCGCTGGCCTGGCCATGGGCAATATCCTTGCACCTGATCTTTCCAACAATGTCCTTAATGATCTTGTTGAGAATGATTATTTTTAAGGTAAACCAGAAGGTCTCGACAAAAAAAACTACGTATTCAAAATTTAACACAAAATAAAAAAACTTTATTTTATAATGATAACTATCAAACTGGGAAGGTTACAATTAAAACATTATTAATAATTATATACAAAACTGGTTGCCATCACAACACATAAAAGTAGTCCGTTAAAGACAAAAAAAAAATTAGTAAAACTAATATTTGTTATACTTAGTAGCTACCGCTACATCACTCCCCCCCCTAGTGACGGATTCACTGATCACCTTCTTCACCAAACGTCCGCTCCTTTTTCTGTAACCGTCTTCCTGATTATTTGATGTCTGGGGTTGTCCAGATGATAAACATGCTTTTTCTTGTTTATTCTTGCTATGGTCTTCATTGAGTGGTGATGATGATGGTTTTATTATAGTGGTTTCCATATGTGTATCACTAGATAGGATATAGGCTGGCTTGAGACGATCGAGGGAGACAGTAACTTCTCTATTGCCGATCAAAAGAGTAAATATCATACCGCCTCAACGTAAGACTTGGTGAGGGCCAGAATATGGAGGTGTTAGTGGTTTACGAACAGCATCTTCACGCAGGAACAAGTTGCTAAATCCTTATGTTGGAAGGTTTTTCTGTTGTACACTTCCCGTGATTTTGAGGGCTTTAGTCGTGCGAGATCCTCTTTTAACTGCTGTAGGGCAACACAAGGCTCTGTCCTCTAAAAAGTCACCTGGAAGACGCAAGGGTTGCCCATATAGAGCTTCAGCCACACTAGCTCCCACATCTTCTATGAAAGTAGCCCGTAGTCCGAGCAACACGGATGGCAAAACTTGTGTCCAACGTGTAGAGCTTAGATGAGCCGTTAATGCTGTTTTCAAGCTCCAGTGCCATCTCTCCACACAGCCATTGGATTGTGGATGATAAGCGGTAGTTCTCTGCCTCCGAATCCCCATTATTGCTGAGAGCCTAAGAAAAAGTTCCGCCTCAAATTATCTGCCTTGGTCTGTCGTAATCCGCTGAGGAGAGCCGAATCGTGTAACTCAATTGCCATAAAATACCTGAGCGACAGCCGAAGCACTAATCTCAGCTAGTGGAATCGCTTCTGACCAGTGAGTCGCTCTGTCTACCATGGTTCGAAGGTATCTCATTCCATCAGATGGTAACAGTGGTCCCACTATGTCGATGTGCACGTGTTGAAATCTGGGTGCCGGTAAGTAACTGCCTAGGGGAGTCACTGTGTGGTGGTGAATTTTAGACTTTTGGCAAGGAATGCAGGTCTTTGCCCATTCACCAACATCCCGATTAATTTCCGGCCAGAAGTAGCGACTAGCGAGCAACTTCCTACTAGCTCTGATACCTGGGTGGCTCAATGAGTGAAGGCGGTCGAAAATGATGCGGCGAAACTCTTTTGGGACGTAGGGTCGAGCTGTCGAAGTTGAAGTCTCGCAAAGGAGCTCTATATTTGTACCGGGGATGATGATGAATTTTAGTTGCTGCCTGGTATTTTTCTTGAGGTCTTCTATGCTACTGTCCTTCTTCTGTGCATCCGCTATTTCTGAGAATTCATCCGGTGATTGAATTTCTTCGATTCGGGATAGTGTGTCAGCTACCACATTTTCGGATCCGGGTCTGTATCTGATATCTGTGGTAAACTGACTTATGAAATTTAGATGCCTAATTCGACGAGGAGAGGCTGTCTCAGATCTTTGTTGGAAAGCATGTATTAATGGCTTATGGTCCGTTATGATGTGGAAATTTAAACCTTCTAGGAGAGGCCTAAAATGTTTAATTGCTTCATAAATCGCGAGGAGTTCCCTGTCGTAAGTAGCATAATTTCTATGTGTATTTGACAGAGCTTTAGAAAAAAATCCAAGGGGTTTGCCTCACAGGTTAAAGAGACTTCCCCTGAAATTCCAGGATGGGACAGCCTAACAGCTTAAACGAGACTCTGTTTGCATTGTTCAAAAGCTCGTAGTATCTCTTCCGTCCATGCAATGGGAGTTTTATCTCTCCGTTTGCAGTTGTGAGTGAGTTGGTTCAAGGGTTTTTGTGTTTCGGCAGAGTGAGGGAGGCATCTCCTGTAAAAGTTTATCATACCTAGAAACCTGCGAAGTTCACTGATGTTGTTGGGTTTCGGATACTCCTGAATCATTTGAACTTTAGCAGAAAGAGGCTGTATACCAGTCGCGTCCACCCTGTAGCCGAGGAAGTCGACCTGAGGTTCTCCAAAAACACATTTGCTTATGTTGAGGGAAAGGTAATATTCATTCAACCTCTTAAAAACTTCTTTGAGATAATGTTCATGTTCCTCTGATTTTTCCGTCTTTTTTTGGAACTACATGGAGAGGACTTGACCAGGCACTGCTTGATGGTCTGCAAATACCTTCCTCAATCATTGTTTGGAACTCCTGCTTCACCGCTGCATACCTTTCAGGTGGAAGTCTTCTTGCTTTGCAGGTAACTGGGTTTCCTTTAGTCTCGATGTGGTGCTCGATGACACTTCGAGCGGGTCCACGGATCGGTGATGGTCGAGTAATCTTGGGAAATTCCCTCAAAAGGTGAGCGTAACGACAATTCTGGGCTACAGTCAGTATGGTCGGTGTAGTGACCGTAGACACTGTTCCAATAACTGATAATCCGTATTGCCGATCGGTCGACTGTTTCTTTCTAATATCGATATTGATGCCATGATGGAAGAGAAAATCGGCTCCGATTATTGCCCTTCCTACGTCCGCCAAGAGAAATGTCTATGGAAGGATTCGTTGCAGTCCAAGATCAAGTTTGAGAGTCTTCTCTCCATAAGTAGGTATTGGAGTATTATTGGCTGCTACCAGTGTGAATTCCGTTGGTTTCTTGTATATCTTGGGGTTACGCAGCAATATTGAGATGGAAGCACCTGTATCAATAAGGAAACATATCCTTGATTCTCGATCCGTTATAAAAAGGCGGCGTTGAGGTTGGGTTCTGACGACTGCCGCCTGCTCCGTCGACCCTTTCAGTTTAAAGGACTTAAGGATTTCCAACCACACGGTTTGACACATTTCTTTGCCTTTGGCCCAAATCGTTTGTGGTAGAAACATATTTTACTCTCCTGGGGACTAGATTGAGTGCTGTTTTGCCCTTTGTGTCTAAATTGTATTCGAAGCTCGGCCACTTCTTCTCGAAGGCTCCGCAGTTCCTCAAGAACGGTATCGCTAGTTGCTGTATGTGACACTCTAACAGCGGCATTTACTTCTGCTGGCGTCTCAACTTCCATAATATTGTCTGCCAGAGAGGCTAAAACCTCAATATCATCTTGGCTCGTAGCAGCCAAAATTTCCTGAACTCTAGTAGGTCTTCACTATAGATTCCCCCGTCAAAGAACCTGCCAATAGCAGCATACATCAATATAATTGAGAGGGTTTTTGGGTCCCCAGCTGCGTATCATTTAATAATTTATTAATTTTAGAAGAATTGGACTCACCATAGATCGAAACGAGACGTCTTTTGAGTGCATCGTAGGGATCTTCTTCCGTAACTGACAATAGGTCAGCGACTTGGGTTAGGACCTCAAGTTCCAGCCCTGCGACTACAGTCTGAAATTTGATCTTCGAAGAGGTTATACATGAAGTAGCAAACACAGCATCTGCTTGTAAAAACCACAATTCCGGGTTGGATTTGTAAAAGACTGGTAGTCTTGTAGTCGGCCTACCAAAGGCTCCTATTTGTTAGTCTAGTACCAATTTTGAAGTGATTTGAGACTCGGAGAAGCCAGGGCTTGCAGGCATTGCCTTACTTGGATCGCTCTTTATCTCTGTTTCTAGAGGCATCTCGGTAAAAAAATTCACGTAAAAGTCACCAGTTGTCGAGAATGATTATTTTTAAGGTAAACTAGAAGGTCTCGACAAAAAAAAACTACATGTTCAAAATTTAACACAAAATAAAAAAACTTTATTTTATAATGATAACTATCAAACTGGGAAGGTTACAATTAAAACATTATTAATAATTATATACAAAACTGGTTGCCATCGCAACACATAAAAGTAGTCCGTTAAAGACAAAAAAAAAAATTAGTAAAACTAATATTTGTTATGCTTAGTAGCTACCGCTACAATCTCTTCGATTCAATTATTCCTCTCTTCACTAATGATATTTGCTATATCGGAAAATATGAAGATGGTCATATACTTATCGGAAATCCAGATGACATTCCTGCCATCCAAACTGCATTTAACTCTTACCATCCTCACCTCCTTTTCATGGTTGTACATGTAGTTAATAATTCCTTACCCTTCATAGACTTCCTTATCATTAAAAAACACAAAAATACCATACCCACTGCTCAATATACTAATTACTAAGGCAAACTTGAATTACTACTCCCAACACCCTTACCATCAAACAACGTTATGATAAAATGATATAAATAAATGATAAATTAGAAAGTTTTTTTTTATTTTGAAGAGAAAAGATTTGCCCAGTCGGGATTCGAACCCGAGTCCCCACTTTTCTAGCGTGGTGCCTTATCCACTAGGCCACCGGGCTCGTATCCGAACCAGTTTTTTTTATTTGATTAAAGTTTTTTTATTTGATAGAAAGTTTTTTTTATTTGATTTAACACCTATATGTGATTTATACTTATTATATTTGTTTGATATATCAATTTTGTTAATTAATGGGATGTGGTTCTAGATAGATGTAGATGGATTCACAAATAAGGCATTTTTCGAAATTGTAAACACAAGTTAGGATAGAGTTATCTTCGAAATCGAAACCGTGGCTGAAGGATAAGACATCTATGATATTTGATCAGATATGATATTACTTACACATACACGTTTGTTCCTCCATTTTATGACCAAAATCTTTCAAATGAATTTAGCTTGTAGAAATTTCAGCTTGGCCTCCTTCATACTCTCTTTGTAATCTTTGACATGCTGCAGGTGTTCTCTGGTTAAGAAACTCCCTCCTTGCTTTCTTCTTTCCTCTGTCCATCTAGGACTTCTCTTAGAGCCAGATTTAATTCTTTCCTCTCCACATACCAGTCTCGAGGTGTCGAAAATGTTCTTGAATGTTGCCTAGCTCTGTTCTATATCTTCACTATCTCTTGAATGATCCCAATCTCGTGCTATTCTATTTACTTCTTGGAAATACATCACTATTTCTTATTCTTTTAGCCTGTATGATTAAATTATCTTCTTCTTGTCTTTTCATTGTTTCTTCCCAAATGTTTCTTTGTTTCCAGCATTAGGAGATAGTAATGGTCACTTCCAATCTCACATCCTCATTTAACACTTGTATTAAGTACTTCTTAAATCTCTTCTCTTTTAAAAACAAAATAATCTATTGTAGATTTCTCATTTCTTCCTGGTTCCTCTCTGTTTAATTCTGTGGAAAGAGAGTGTTAGCAATTTTAAATTCATTTGCTACACAAAAACTTAACATTCTTTCTCTGTTATTGTTGAGTTGAGGCTACTTTCATCAAGCCCAACAACAACTCTATTCCATCTGTCCTTGTCACAGCCCACCCTGACATTGAGATCTCTAAAACTCATCAGGGTATCTTCACAATCATTGACTTCTCTTTGCATATCATTAAAGAAGTCATCTTTTTCATCCAATTTTGTATTATCATTCAGACCATATGCAATTATCAGCAAATGGATTTTCTCACTTTCCATGATATCTGGCTTCATTAATCAATGATTCATATATTTAATACTTCTGATTGAAGATGATAGGTCTGGCTGCTTCCTCATTATTGTTTACCTGTTAGAACTGATAACTATACTCGTAGTCCTGTACATTCATTTCTCCCTTACCTTTCTTTTTTATTGTGATGCCTGCAAGAATTTTTACTGTTGCTTCATCAGTTTCTTCCACAAGCTCGTACTCCTTCCCACTCAAGTAGTGTACATTCCAGGTTGCAAATAGATTAAACCTTTTTCCACGCCGTGTCGAATTCTGTAATATCAATCCAGCTCTATTTGATTCTATTACCACATTTAGTTATTCAAGTGTTGGTAAGTTATCAGACCACTACCCTTGATGCCATTAAGAACAAGTACGACTTAAACATGAATTACTCTCAATATTCACTAAAAAATGGTTAGTAATATGTGGAATTACTTATAATTAGTATGGTTATTGGATACAGATTGATAACAGGTGGAATCATTAATACTAGTCCTGTTATTGGTTACAGGTTGATTATTATAATAGGCTGAATCATGGTAACTCACTCTTGTGGTTGTGAACTAAAAGAGTGACCAAAAGACTAATAGTAATTATAGATAAGTAATTGTGCAGTATTAGCTACACAATTTCGAAAGGTTTTAAATACTTTTAATATTCAATTTTAAATAGTATTATATACTTTTCAACACATATATTTAATTATAATTCTGAACATTTTCTCCGAGTTTCATGAGCTTTGAATGTATGGCATGAGAAAAATTTAATGTATGTTCTGCTAATTATTTTGTGGATTTTAATACATTTCTCATTAGTAAGATTACTAACTTATTTTGCATATTATTAATAATACCATCCACTACTAAAAAGCAGGGTATTAAGATTAAAATACAAATATTAAACATATTAGGTATTTAATGTATATAAGAACAAAGTATTTTTTTTGGTGAAATAGCTAAATCATTTTCTAATATTTACTATATAAGGATATATACGGTCAGAGTCAAAAGTATTCGTACATTAGTATTAGTTTTATCTTATTGTTTTAAATTTTGTATTTATTACATTTTTATTAAATTTAAACATATACAGGGTGAGTACATCTTAGTGTAAAAAAAACAAAACAACATTGGGTGAAACTAGATCAAAAATGTGGAAAAATGCCGCAAACCTCACCTTTCTATTCCAATCCGTTGCGGATATACGATACATAAAAGACTTTTTTGAGGAAACCACGTTTTAAAAAAATAAAAAAAAAAGCTGTAATATCTCCATTTTGTTTAAATATTTTTCAAATTTTGACCACATTTTAGGATTTAGCATTAAATTTTCTAAAAGATAAGAGTACATGTAACCTTGAATTTTACAAACTTAGGATCGAAAGAACAGCTTGATCTTCACCTTTAGGAAAGTTACAATGTCTTATATTACTTTGTTGCTGTCTTTATATCTTCAGAGATTTTAGTCAAATAAATATTACTTCACTTTTTATACTTTTTTATTTTACATATTACTTTTTTCAACAATATAACCTTCTGATTTACACATATGACAAAATATATCAATCGATATTTTACATAATTATTGTTACAATTTGTTACCCTACAACTTCAACGCTCACCGTTTAAAAAAAAAAAAAAAAACTATCCACAAAGCTGCAAATCTGACAAAAACTTGCAAATTTAATCAGCATTCGAATGATATGTTAAAAGTAATGATTCTGTTTCGATTTCATGGAGAAATTTACTTTTAAAACCAAAAAAAGATGGTGTTCTCATATGGCATACAAATCAGTAACTTGTGTAAATAAAACATTATGACAATCCCTTAAAGAAAATGTGCATTTAAAACATAATAAAGTCTTCATTGGAATAAAAAGCAAAGAAATCTGTTATATACATCTTTTATGATTTGGAACATCAAATGAAAAACATTAACCTTCTGGAAATCATGTTAAATAGTCTTAAGTTTCTTATAGTGTTGTGTTTACTTTCAAGGATAGCAGAGCTGTATACACAAAGGCATAATACAACAAAGCATCAGCAACTGTCATTTAAAATGCGATTCCCTACTGTGAATCACCCTCATCATGGAACACTTTAACAATTGGTGAAATCAAAATCTTGCTAAATAAAGTTGTAAATTTTATTTTGATGCTCACTTTTATTTCATGGTTTACCGATAAACTACACCTAGCTCAGGTTTCCTCAAACATTATAGTGAAGCCTTCAAAGTCATATGTCATAGACACAAAATTGTTGATTTTGGAGATGTTACAGTATTCCATGCTTTTATTTATACCTATACATTTTTCTATATTTTTTGCATTAAAATAATTGAAATCAAGACAATGTTAATATTTCCTTTATGAATCAAAAAATATATTTTTAAAATGTTCTATTCTTTATCTATTAAAATATTATTGTTTCCTGATTCCTTTTTAAAAGAATGATGGCTACCTACATATTACTTTGTATATAATTTGTAGCTAGTGTACAGGGTGAGTACCCCTTAGTGTAAAAAAAAAAAAAAAAAAAAAAAAATGGGTGAAACTAGATAAAAAATGCAGCTGACCACACCTTTTTATTCCAATCCGTAGCAGATATACAATATAGCAAAGACGTTTTTGAGGAAACCACGCTTTTTACCATAAAAGCTGTAATGTCTCCATTTTGTTTAAATTTTTTCAAACTTCGACCACATTTTTGGATTTAGCATTAAATTTTCTAAAAGAGAAGGAAGAGTACATGTATCCTTGAATTTTACAAACTTAGGATCGAAAGAACAGCTTGATCTTCACCTTATTTAGGAAAGTTACAATGTCTTATATTACTTCAACGCTCACTGTTTAAAAAAAAAAACTATCCACAAAGCTGTAAATCTGACAAAAACATGCAAATTTAATCAGCATTTGAATGATATGTTAAAAGTAATGATTCTTTTTCGATTTCATGGAGAAATTTACTTTTAAAACCAAAAAAAAGATGGTGTTCTCATATGGCATACAAATCAGTTACTTGTGTAAATAAAACATTATGACTATCCCTTAAAGAAAATATGCATTTAAAACATAATAAAGTCTTCATTGGAATAAAAAGCAAAGAAAAAAATTATTGTTTAATAGAAAACAAAGGAAAACTGGCAATAAAGCGACACCATATCAAAGGATATTATGTTATTACATTTATTTATTTATTATTATTATTTAGGATTTATTTTATTAGATCTTAAATGTAAGGTTTAAAACCCAATGATAATGAAGATAGACCTCAATTTTGCCGTTAGCGTTTGTTTTCACTCCCTCTCCTATTAGTTTAAGGATTACCTCCAATCAGTCTTTACTTAGACATCATTTGTAAAGGTGTAGGGCTTATTAGTGATTAAAGTTGCTTTTTGTAAATTGGAAATGGGGCGCAAAACCAGAGAGACGAACGATTTTGGAGGAAAGACAAATTATTGTGCGCCTACATAATGAGTTACGGTCACATAGAGAAGTGAACAGATCTTACTCAACAGTCCAAGATGCTATTAAAAGGTATGGAATGAAAAACAATTTTGAATATATAAAGAGAACAGGACAAAAAAGAAAAATTACTCTGAATATGAAAGACATATCATGAGGAAAGTTAAAAGAAAACCAAGTATTAGTGGATGAACATTTGTCTAAAAGAGGGAAACAAGAAAGTATTTTAACAATGCGCCGATGTTTTAGATGGAACAAGCTTCATGACAACAGCTAGAAGAAAACCATCAATAAGGAATAATAAGATATCAATATTTCAAAGACCATAAAAAATATGATTGTGATCTTTGGAATAGGATAATATTTACCGACGAGTGAAAAATTGGAATTTTTAATCTTGAGAGGGGCCAAAAAGCATGAAGAAAAAAATACAGCATGGAAATAAGAAATATAGTTCCAATTGTTAAGAATGGAGGAAAGTGACTCAAGGTCTTGGTTTTTTTTTAATGCTGCTGGAGTTCATTTTTCGATGACATAGTGGACCATATAAAATATATTGGTATAATAAAAAGAAATTGAAGATAATTACATTTTTAGCAGGATAATGATTCCAAGCATACAGCTTAGAATTCCAAAATGTGGATCCTGTAAAACATACCAAACTGGATGGTCACTCTCCCTTAATCACCGGACATTAACCCTATTGAGCATTTGTGAAAATACCTCAAGAATCAAGTTAGGAAAACGTGTGTTTCCTCCTGCTGTGCTGTCACTACAGTCCATGTGGTAGGCTCAACGGAATGAGCTACAATTGTCATAGGCACACTATTTTAAACAGGAAGAACCTTACTACATTTCCTTTGAGCTTAGTATAGATCTAGCACTTTTAATATTTCAAATATTTTTATATAAAGTCGGAAATCACCCTGTGAAACATTTGATTAATTATTTTGCAAACTGAAACAAGCTAAATTGTGAATAGGCCTAAAACGAAAAATGCCGTTCATCCTGTTTGAAACGGCATCCCATTGGAAATTGTAGCTCATTCCATTGAGAAGCTATTGCCTGAAGAAGAGTGATAGAAAGGGAAAAATTGAATTTTCTAATAGTTATCTATAAGCATAGCTCGTGGGACTATTTTTTGAAATACGACCACTTTTAAACTCCAACGAATTAAGGAGATGTAGATAATTAGGGTAGGCAGTCATAGATATTCAGCAGATCAAAATAAAATGTTTATTTTATTCTAATTCTTAAAGCCAACATTTCGACTTGCAATGCAAGTCTTCATCAGGGCTAGAAAAAAAGAAAACAAGCAAAAAGGTATGACTACATTGTAAAAATATATGCATAAACACACACCAGAAAACATAGGAATGAGTGAGGAAAATGAATAAACATAAAATGAAAAATAAATAACTGTATAAGAGTAAGGAAAGTAACATAAAGGCATTATATAAAGGCCATAAGGCCAGTAAAGACTATTGAATTGAGGCTAAAATGAGAATTAAAATGGGTGATAGTTACTTAAATGCTAATGAGTAATCTCGACAAAATAATTGGTGAACATAAACAGTGTAGATGCTAAGTTGTTGAGATAATGAGGACAAGTTTCTGAGTTAATACTTAAAGGAGTTAATACTTAATGAGTAGATACAGAGTTACTGAGATATTGAGGACAGATAACTGAAATAATATCTGAAGGCACTGAAGCCAGTTCAATAAATGTTAACTATTGAATTTTTTTTTTTTTAATTTACAATTTATTGAAATTTACAACTGTACAAAAATACATTAAGTAAGTGTGTTAAAAACGCTTACAATAACATGGTAAAACTTGAAAGTAACTATTCATTAGTAGCACTTTAATGAAAATCTACACAAGAAGATCTCTAGGCCATCTTCTTTTCAGACGCCTCCGAGGATTATCGGGAATCGAGAGGGAAGAAAGTTGAGAAACTAGTGGATTTGAGTGGTTATGGAGCTTACTATGAAAGGATTGGTATCTGTGTTGGGCTAAATCAGCAACATATGGAACATTAAGATCTTTATGGATAAGTTTATTGGTGACAAAATAAGGAGCATTGAGGATTTTTCGAAGGATTTTGGATTGTAAGGATTGGATACGGATGAATTGGATGGTTTAGTAGAGCCCCAAAGCTCAAACTATTTAATTAGAATTGAAAAGAATATTTCAGGAGTGATAATGAATGAGTAAATATAACAATATAATAGGTAAATATAAGAAATGGTAGATATATAGTTAATGAGATATAGTGGTTAAGCTAATGAGTTGGTACAACGAATAAAATTACTAGTAACAGTAGGGAGTAAACTAGATAGTTAATAATAAATCAAATATGCTAAGTACAGCTATAAAGTAGTGATAAATATATTGATACATATGATAAATATTGGGACATATATAGTAGGGTAATTATAAGTGTGTACAGTGAAAAGAGAAAGGAAAAAAGAAATTTAGCAAAAAATTGTGCACTAACATTTAAATTGGACCTTTACCTGAACGTAAGTCATTTTAAAAATATTTTTATTTTATTATTTTTTGTTTTGTTGTTTGTTCTTTACCACTCAATATTCATCCTTTATTCATTAATATATCCTTTTCCTTTCTCCAATTTAAATGTTAGTGCACAATCTTTTGCTAAATTTCTTTTTCCTCACTTTTGTCCCTTATTTCATTTCCTTTCTCTTTCCACTGTACACACTTATAATTACCCTACTATATATGTCCCAATATTTATCATATGTATCAATATATTTATCACTACTTTATAGCTGTACTTGGCATATTTGATTTATTATTAACTATCTAGTTAACTCCCTACTGTTACTAGTAATTTTATTCATTTTGTACCAACTCATTAGCTTAACCACTATATCTCATTAACTATATATCTACCATTTCTTATATTTACCTATTATATTGTTATATTTACTCATTCATTATCACTCCTGAAATATTCTTTTCAATTCTAATTCAATAGTTAACATTTATTGTACTGGCTTCAGTGCCTTCAGATATTATTTCAGTTATCTGTCCTCAATATCTCAGTAACTCTGTATCTACTCATGAAGTATTAACTCCTTTAAGTATTAACTCAGAAACTTGTTCTCATTATCTCAACAACTTAGCATCTACACTGATTATGTTCACCAATTATTTTGTCGAGATTACTCATTAGCATTTAAGTAACTATCACCCATTTTAATTCTCATTTTAGCCTCAATTCAATAGTCTTTACTGGCCTTATGGCCTTTATATATTGCCTATATGTTACTATCCTTACTCTTATACAGTTATTTATTTTTCATTTTATGTTTATTCATTTTTCTCACTCATTCCTATGTTTTCTGGTGTGTGTTTATTCATATATTTTTACAATGTAGTCATACCTTTTTGCTTGTTTTCTTTTTTTCTAGCCCTGATGAAGACTTGCATTGCAAGTCGAAACGTTGGCTTTAAGAATTAGAATAAAATAAACATTTTATTTTGATCTGCTATCTATGACTGCCTACCCTAATTATCTACATCTCCTATATATCACAGTCAACTATACCTTATGATTATTCAACGAATTAATGCTTGATCAAATGATGCGTCAAACTTCTAAGTCTGATTACTATTTCCGGAGGCATTCTAAGAAGCAAGATCTGTTGGGATAACGCATTTGACTCCGGATGCAGAGTTTACCTGGCCATTTAAGCCTAAAAACTCATGTTGTTTTTATTTTGTTATTTCATAGAACTCATAAAATAAAGCAAAATAAAAATAATTTAAAATAGCAGCTCTCTAGATTTTTTATTGCTGAATTCACTCTATTTTTCAAATGTCCATCAAATCGAGAATTATGTGTTTCAGTGCTGCAATCTATTGTCCCAAAAATATACTGGTTTATCCCTATTGGCCTTAAGGCCCGGAGAACCCACTTCTCTTTATTCAATTTATTTAATCAAGTCGAGCAGGCTTCTTTAAGGTAAGATTACCAATTCTATTTTGGCCATGTTTACATAAACAAATTTTATAAATATAATAAAGTAATAAATTACTTTAGATATTTTTCAAATTAATTATTTGTTGTAGCGACCTGTTTTCACACAAGGGAAAATTAAGATTGAAATATAATAGAATTGTTACATAGACACATCTGAAATACAATGACGTTAAACGAAATAAAAAAAAAAATAAAAAAAATCCAAAATACATAACTTTTCAGATAAATACCTATTTCATCAAAAAATAAAATTAACTTGAATGGAATATTCATTTAAATAAATGATTTCACCTTATTCTCCTCTCCTTTTATCTTTAGATTGATTAGGGAATGTAGATCAGTCAAAGAAATTTACACTTACAGCGTGTGATCCTAAGCACTCCCACGTTAATTATTTTTATTTTATTTTTTTTTTTTTTTTTAGGTTCCTTCATCCAGAGACATCTAGAAGATCTAAGCCACCACCTATTTCTACTTAAAACTATTATTTATTTTAAAATAATTTTGTATGTATTTAAACATGCATCATATGTATAATAAAATAGTTGTTATTGTTTTTGCTCTCTAGTTAATACTTATTACACCATTCAGCATATGCAAAAGACTGTATTCTGTGATCTTTTCCATTTATATAATATGTATAAATAGTTAAAATTATTTTTATTTTTTTTTAATGCTGTTGTGTCTGACAAAAACTGTAAATGTTGGACTCCGTACAGGTTATCTAAAAATGTATAGTAATATTACTGAAATTTAATGAAATGAATTGATTTAAAGGTATTTTGTATTTTTTTAAAATTATTAATATAACTAATTATATATATATATTTATATATAATATCAAAATTATATTTTGTCGACCCTTAGAAATTATATAATTAACTATTCTACAATAATCGGGTTATTGGTCCTTTATAAAAGATATAAAGGACCAATAACCCGATTATTGTAGAATAGTTAATTATATATATATACATACATTTCCCATATAGTTCACCTCAGCTGCTATTTGCCTTCACATAATTTTTTTTAATGGCAATCTTATGTCTGTTTAAAATTTAATTGTGTAAATATTTTGTGTATATACCTACACACCTACACTTGCACTCAACTTTAATAATAATCAAACTTTGATTATTTTTAGATTATTCTACCAGCAGGGAATCAATCTATATGATTGTTGTGAAAGCATTATTTTAGATTTATGAAAACAAATGTAGACAAATGTTGAGCTTTAAGTCTATTTACAAAAATGCAGGCAGTTTTAATAATAATATTTTTCATAATGATAAAAGTATAGTTGACTGGATGATGAATGGAGAAGAAGATTGTCAGGGATGCAGTCAAAGTAACTCCACGTTAAAGAAGGAATTCTTTAATACGTGCCAACGTTTCGACCTGCGTTGCAGGTCTTCTTCAGGGCCACGTTGGCACGTATTAAAGAATTCCTTCTTTAACGTGGTGTTACTTTGACTGCATCCCTGACAATCTTCTTCTCCAATAATATTTTTCTTCTGATCAATTCACAAAAGTTCCTTATAAGTGTATCTCTTCACCCAAAATTGCATCTTATTTGTCATTTCATGGATATCCCTGATCTAGTCTACCTCAAATTGTTGATATATGAATCATTGCTAGGATATATAGATTAGCTTAAAAAGGAAACTTTCTCCAATGGTTAGGCATTTAGATTTTTACTTTACTAGTTATATCATTTTATAATATGATTAATTAATGTCCATTTTTTTGTAAGGCATTCAGGACCTTACTTTGTTCTCCCTTTACCATTGATAATTTAAATATAAATTTTAGAATCATACCCCATATCCGAACTGCTTTTGTCCCAATCGGAGTACTCTGAGTTAATTGCTCAAAAACTTATCTCTATACTTTGTGTTGATCGTCAAAATTCTTTCAGATGCTACTGAACCATTAGACTTGTTTGCTCATCCTGATACACAGCCTTGCATAGGTATTCAGTGAAACATTCTTGCAGTTTTACTGATATTATTATAATTGAGGGTGTTTGAATGGTTATACATTTTTGTAACTTTAATCATGCGCCCTAATCCCCTTAGAGTTATTTATGGCAGACAAATTTACCCTAACAAAGATAACTTAATTATTTCAATGCTGGCTTGCATAATTCCTTATCTGTAATCCTGTGTATAATCCTGGGAATATAATTAGTCAGCTATATTAATTCCCTTTAAGCTCTGAAAGAGATCCAAATTCTATCTGTGAATGATGGGGTGAATCTGTTATATACATCTTTTATGATTTGGAACATCAAATGAAAAACATTAACCTTCTGGAAATCTTGTTAAATAGTCTTAAGTTTCTTATAGTGTTGTGTTTACTTTCAAGGATAGCAGAGCTGTATACACAAAGGCATAATACAACAAAGCATCAGCAACTGTCATTTAAAATGCGATTCCCTACTGTGAATCACCCTCATCATGGAACACTTTAACAATTGGTGAAATCAAAATCTTGCTAAATAAAGTTGTAAATTTTATTTTGATGCTCACTTTTATTTCATGGTTTACCGATAAACTACACCTAGCTCAGGTTTCCTCAAACATTATAGTGAAGCCTTCAAAGTCATATGTCATAGACACAAAATTGTTGATTTTGGAGATGTTACAGTATTCCATGCTTTTATTTATACCTATACATTTTTCTATATTTTTTGCATTAAAATAATTGAAATCAAGACAATGTTAATATTTCCTTTATGAATCAAAATATATTTTTAAAATGTTCTATTCTTTATCTATTAAAATATTATTGTTTCCTGATTCCTTTTTAAAAGAATGATGGCTACCTACATATTACTTTGTATATAATTTGTAGCTAGTGTACAGGGTGAGTACCCCTTAGTGTAAAAATAAAAAAAAAAAAAAAAATGGGTGAAACTAGATAAAAAATGCAGCTGACCACACCTTTTTATTCCAATCCGTAGCAGATATACAATATAACAAAGACGTTTTTGAGGAAACCACACTTTTTACCATAAAAGCTGTAATGTCTCCATTTTGTTTAAATTTTTTCAAACTTCGACCACATTTTTGGATTTAGCATTAAATTTTCTAAAAGAGAAGGAAGAGTACATGTATCCTTGAATTTTACAAACTTAGGATCGAAAGAACAGCTTGATCTTCACCTTATTTAGGAAAGTTACAATGTCTTATATTACTTCAACGCTCACTGTTTAAAAAAAAAACTATCCACAAAGCTGTAAATCTGACAAAAACATGCAAATTTAATCAGCATTTGAATGATATGTTAAAAGTAATGATTCTGTTTCGATTTCATGGAGAAATTTACTTTTAAAACCAAAAAAAGATGGTGTTCTCATATGGCATACAAATCAGTTACTTGTGTAAATAAAACATTATGACTATCCCTTAAAGAAAATATGCATTTAAAACATAATAAAGTCTTCATTGGAATAAAAAGCAAAGAAAAAAAAATTATTGTTTAATAGAAAACAAAGGAAAACTGGCAATAAAGCGACACCATATCAAAGGATATTATGTTATTACATTTATTTATTTATTATTATTATTTAGGATTTATTTTATTAGATCTTAAATGTAAGGTTTAAAACCCAATGATAATGAACGTAGACCTCAATTTTGCCGTTAGCTTCTGAATGCAGATTGTGTTGAAGAATACTACTTTTTAAGGTGAATTTTATGGGCAGATGAGTGTTTTTAAAGGGGAAGGCTTTTCTTACTATCCACGTATATCATTAGTTTATATTTGTATTGCTTTCGAATAATGTGGAGGAGAACCATGATGTTGCAAAATCATACTTTGCCCAACTTCATGAGGAATATCAGGATGAAGTTGTGGTTGGATATTTTGTAACAAATCCTTATTAATTCTCATCATTCAATCTGTTGGGCAAACTATGATTTTTCAACACTATTTGACAGCAGTAATAATAATGGTGAATAAACGAATGATACCCCTCATGGAAAGGTAGAAATGCCTTCCCCTGTAAAAACAGACTCATCTATGCATAAATACACCTCAAAAAGTGTTATTCTTTAATATCGTCTGCATTAAGAAGTTAACCGCAAAATTGAGATCTATGTTCATTATCACTGGATTTTAAACGTTATATTGAAAATCTAATAAAATAAATCCTAATAATAAATAAATAAATGTAATAACATAAGATCCTCTGATCTGGTGTCACTTTATAGCCAGTTTTCCTTTATTTTCTATTAAACAATAATTTTTTTCTTTACTTTTTATTCCAATGTAGAGTTTATTATGTTTAAAATGCACATTTTCAATAAGGGATCATCATAATGTTTTATTTACTCAAGTAACTGATATGTATGCCAAATGAGAACACCATGTTTTTTCGGTTTCAAAAGTAAATTTCTCCAAGAAATCGTAACAGAATCATTACTTCCAACATATCATCCGAAAGTTAATTAAATTTGCAAGTTTTCGTGTGATTTGCAGTTTTGTGGATAGTTTTTTATCGGAAAAACGGTGAGCGTAGAAGTAATATTAGACATTGTAGCTTCCCCAAATAAGGTGAAGATCAAGCTGCTGTCCTTTAGGTCACGAGTTTGTAAAATTCAAGGTACTTTGTTCTTATAGAAAATTTAATGCTAAATCCGAAAATGTGGTCGAAGTTTGAAAAATATTTAAACAAAATATATTACAGCTTTTATGCCAAAAAAGGTGGTTCCCTCAAAAAAGTCATTGATTTATCGTATATCTGCAACGGATTGGAGTAGAAAGGTGAGATCTGCGCCATTTTTCTACATTTTTGATCTTTTTTTTCTTTTTTTTTTTTTTACACTAAGAGGTACTCGCCCTGTATAAGCTAGTAGCTAATAGGTGTTAGGGTTACGAAGTAAATTAATATGAAAAATGGGGTTTTGAATATAACCAAATGTCAAAGTGGACATAGACTGCTTTTTTTACCAAAGCTGTCCCTCAACCCCCGGAAAGAGGCTTTTTTTCATTCATCTGTTGGAAAACTTACTGATGTAGTATTTTTCTCTAGATACCTATCCGCACAGTATTTGATAATGAATTTGTTGGCACTTCTATGGGCAGTGCTGCTAATGCCACCAACTCAAAATACCCGCCACCAAGCATAAAAATTCCCGTTTTTACCAAGGAATACCCGCCAATGCTTGAAGTAATACCCATTTTCGGGTATGTTCTTTATTAACCATCTCAATTTCTTAACCTTTTTTAATTAACCCTCCAATGGTTGCGGGGATGACAATAGTCCTCCACTGCTCTTAACATCGCTACTGTGTATTTGTTTTGACATGGATAAATATGACGAGCCTAGAGTCTGCAAAGGGAAACTAGGGGAATAGTCTCAGTACTTCTGTTAGTTGGTATTTGCTATTCTAGACCTGTAATTCCCATTTGTTTTGGTTGGCTAACAATCGTCCTCAAAATATTTCATTATTTTGAGTAAATAATTTATTTATCTTGTACTTTGTAAAATATTTTTGAAAATAAAGGGATTAAAAAAGATGCCTATTGCTAAACCCCCCCCCCTTTGTTCCGCCAATGCCTACTGATACACGGAACTCTTATCCATACAATAGATATTTGTACGGAGGCAAAAATTCTGATGGCATTGGTTTATCACAAGACGAAAAAAAAACTTGGAATCCCGACACAATCTGTTACCCGCCTTGCCAAGCCCTTAAAAAAAACCAACAGAAATATCATATGCGACAATTGGATCATGTCGATGGAGCTTCTAGAGGAAATGGAAAAAAGAGAGTTAACTGTTCTTGGTACCCTTAGAGCTAATAAACCAAGAATCCACAAATAATTTTTAGCAGATAGAAGAAGAGAATCTGGTAGTAGTATTTTCGGTTTTACAAATACTGCTACAATTGTTTCCTAGGTGCCTAAAAAAAACAGGGCCGTCGAATAAGAAGAGATGTTATATTCGTCCAAGGATTTTTTTTATTTATTTATTTTTTTTTTTTATTCTTTTATTAATAGAAATTTACAACTATATTAGAAATGTATTAGAAAACAATACATATTTACATCTAGTAAATAGGCGGTATATGTGAGATATAATGACATGAATAATACTTGTAGAGGAACTACCCATTGGTAGTACTCTAATGAATATTTACAAAAGTAGATCACGAGGCCATCTTCTTTTCAGACGCCTCGGAGGATTGCCTGGGAGGGAATGGGATAGCTGTGCAACAAGTGGATTTGGATGAGTGTTAAGTTTATTATGAAAGGAGAGGTATCTGGTTCGGGCTAAATCGGCGACATATGGGATATTAAGTTCATTATGGATTAATTCATTTGTGACAAAGTAAGGAGCATTAAGGATTTTTCGAAGGATTTTGGATTGGAGGGATTGGGTGCGGGAAGAATTCGATGGTTTAGTGGATCCCCACAACTCTATACCGTAAGTCCAAATAGGTCTGATAATCGTCATATATACAAGTTTCTTATAGTGAATCGGGAGATTTGAACGTTTGTCAAGTAAGTGTTGTAGCATTCGAAATCTACGTGCAGCTTCTTGTCTTGTCTTCTTGTATGAGGGTTCCAGGTAAGTCTCTTCTCCAGATGAAATCCAAGGTATCGTATTTGTTCCACATTAGTTAGCGGTACACCATTAAAGGATACTGGAGGACAGGATGAGGTAGGTTTTCGATGGAGGGTAAAGGTTATTTGTTGGGATTTGCTAGGATTTATCTTGACTCTCCAGTTATGACACCATTCTTCAAGGGAAGTAATATGTGACTGGACTGTATGGGATGCAGAAAATGGATCATCATTGACTGATAACACGCTGGTGTCATCAGCAAAGGTTGTGAGGATAGTATGAGGATGAGTTGGAATATCAGCTGTATAAACGGTATAAAGAATGGGACCCAGGATACTACCTTGAGGAATACCAGCGGTCTGGGGGAAGATGGATGAGTATTTAGAATTGTGGTTAACTCTAAATACTCTATCAGAAAGGTAGGAACGGAGGATGAGGAAATATGTAGATGGAAGGAATCGTCCAAGGATTAAAGACTGGAAAACATCCATGGTGTGTATAGATTGTTACACATTTTTTTGCATTCAATGTTCAGCTCTGCTGTGTAAAAACTGTGCTTAGATTTATACTTGCACATTTCTTATGAAATCCATTTTTTTTTTTTTTAATTTATATTTTCTGTTTTTATATACATTGAGCAATAAGAAATTATCTTTTTTTCTCTAATTTATTAAGGTTTCGTTTATAATTTTTATCAAATTATGAAAATGTTGAATAAAATGTATTTATCAATTTCAGTTGTTAAACATTTTTTTATAAAAAAACTTTTTGCATTAGTATTATAGAAAGATAGCTAAAATATGACATAATCAGTTAAGGAAGCAAAAATACCCGAAAATTACCTTTTTTTCGGAGATACCCGTTAAATTCCCGCCGATGCCAAACATTTCCCGATTTCGGAAAAAAATACCCGCATTGGCAGCACTGTCTATGGGGACTTGGATGCCAGCGCTCATTGTGACATTTTGGTAACTGGCGGGGAATTAGGTATTGTATTACTTTTTTATACTTTAACAAAATAAATTACTGTTGCAATACCAATATTTAATAATCATAAATGAATTTCCAAGACTAATACGAAATGCCTTTGAGTTCAATAAATATTAGCCACCTATTTGTTAAAAAAATTGCATTTTATTCGATGCGCATGTATTGTTTATATAAATCCATTTTTCATCCAATACAATCAATTAAGTTCCACCAAATTGGCAAATAATGGAATAGGATCAATCTCTTGGAAGAGTTTAATTAAAATGTCCTACTGTTTCTTGTAGCATACATAACTTAGACTAGAATACTAAAGCTTTCTAAAATAAGAAGTGTAATATATTGGCGCAATTTGGCAACACTGTTTCTGAGTTGCTAACCACGAAGAGGGTTTCGTTTTAATTAATCTTATAGTTGTTGTTACATGTGTTTTATGGAATAAACTAGATGTTCAAGCGTGCATTAATGTTTGCCTTATTTGTACTAAAATACACAACAAATACTGGCTACGAGATGAAAATTGAGAGTGAAACAGCATTGCCAGTGCTGTAGAAGATTCAAGAAAACACCTCAACAAATAATAAAGAGTCATTCCGTACGTATCAGCTGTAAGTTTTATTCAGTTATAATTTATAAACAATGCCAAATCAAAGCAACCCAGTAAACCATAATGAGCTTTTACTTGCCCAAAATCAAGAAATAATGAATACATTGAATGTACAATCTCGGGTATTGGCTCAGTTACTTCAAACATACCAAAACAATCAAAATCAGCTGGTTTACAATGATTACAATGGTTCCATAACATTTGAGTCGTTTGATGAAGGGAAAG
Source organism: Euschistus heros (assembly GCA_003667255.2). Classification (NCBI taxonomy): domain Eukaryota; kingdom Metazoa; phylum Arthropoda; class Insecta; order Hemiptera; family Pentatomidae; genus Euschistus; species Euschistus heros. Next base: position 965,348 of record RCWM02000149.1, read on the forward strand.
AGACATTTCAGTCATACAAAGAGCGACTTGAAAACTACATCGAACTTAAGAAACTTACAGGAGACACACCTGAAGTGAAATCAACTAAAGCAAAAGTATTAATAAACACATTGGGTGCTAAATATCCCTATATCCGCAATGCTTCTTCCCTTGGAACATTCAAAACAATACTCTTTCACCATCTTCTTTCCCTCCAACCCGACGCTCTCCAATTATAAGGATGTATGTACTATTTATGTAATCGTCTAATTTAATTACTAAGACCTTCAGACATGAAACATTCGCAAAAATTATAGTTTGATTATGATAATGTTTTGATTTCTTGTAATGATAATTTTTGATTTTTTATCTTTTATTTTTCTTTAAGTTTCTGTTTGTTTTTGTTTTCTCTTCTGCAATTTTGTTTACAATATTAACCTCTATTTTGTATATTTATTTTTTCACTCTCTTTTTATTAATAGTTTTTTTCTTTTTCTAGTTTTTCTCTGTATTTTTTTTTTTCATACATATTTGTATTTAAATTTACCTATGTTATTTTATTTTATTTTTAACAGCCTCTCGGCCAATTATGATCTTACTTTGTATTATTTAATGTTATTCTTAAGGGACTTTGTCCCAGAATAAAGTTTTCTTTCTAAAAAAAAAAAAAAAAATATTATCAATTATTTTCAAGTTCGACTTCCCCTGATTTACCCTCTTCAAAAGAATACGACGTACTAATAAATTTGTTGTGTGTACACCTTTGCCCAAAATCCAACATACATACAGAGAGGCATAATTTTTTATCCAGAGTCCAAAAAACAAACGAAACTGTGTCGGAGTACATAGCTGCCCTTAAAAATTTAGCCCGTACTTCAAATTGGGTCTGTCAAGAGAACGAATGCAAGAAACCTGTAATTTCTATTCAGCAAGCACAATTTTTCCGGGGACTACATGATGTAGAAATCAGGAAACAAATTTTGCAACAAGAAGATTCCATAACATTCGAGAAAGCTGTTGAGATAGCTCTTGCAATTGAAGCAGCTAAGAAACAAAATCAAATCTACAATACCTCAACAGTGGAAATTAACAAAGTCCAAAATTCAAAGAAACAGATCAGCAAAAGGTCAAATAATGTTGACGTCAAAAAGAACTTTGTGGATAAAAGGTCAATCATTTGGAAACTTGGTCTTCAAGACGTATGCTTGGCTTGTGGAAAGGAAAATCACACGTACAGAGAATGCTGGTCGAAGGATCGTCTGAAGTGCCGGAAATGCGGGAAATCAGTCACGTGGAAAAGGTGTGTATCTCTGGTCATCTTGGGGGTAAGCCAGTTAGATTTGTTGATGAAGAGAATGACGAAGACGCTGACTATGTCGAAATTAATATGGTAAATACCATATTTCCAATAGAACTCATTAATTCAATAGTAGATAATCCATTTCAAATACAAGTACACTTAACTAATAAACCAATGAATTTTGAAGTTGATTCCGGCAGTAAAGTCTCTATTATGTCCATGGCCGATTTTAATAAATTAAATCTCAAATTAAAGTTAGAACCTACTACATTTCGAACATACAATAAGGATTCTTTTAAGCCCGAAGGAGTTGTCAATTGTCAAATTTCATATAATAATTTAAAAACAACTGGCGAAGAGAGTGGATTAGGAAGCTAAAAATAAATATTTCAGATGTACAAAACGTAAACGAATTTAATATTGAACCAACTACAATTGAGTCAATTAAAACTGATATTTTTCAAAAGTAAGAAAATGTTTTCACACCTAAAATCGGGCTCATTCCAGACTTAAAATGTAAGCTGAATCTCAAAGATGATGCAAAACCTGTTTTTATGAAACCCAGACCCATTCCTTATGCCTTATTAGACAAAACAAAACTCGAATTAGAATTATTGGTTGAACAAGATATTATTGAGAAATAATATAGTTATAGTTCCAAAGCCAGACCAGACAGTCAGAATTTGTGCTGACTATAAAGTTACACTAAATCCACAACTACAAGATACACCATTACCCTATTCCCAAAATTGAAGATTTATTTAATAAGCTTCAAGGGGGGAAATACTTTTGTGTCTTAGACCTTTACAAAGCTTACCTGCATCTCGCGTTAGACAAGAGTCAAGAATATACCACAATATCAACAATTTGGGGAGCTTATAAGGTAAAAGGCTCTTTATGGGTATTCAAAATGCCCCCTAAGAATTTCATAAAATAATCGATCAAATCGTTCAAGGGCTAGATGGTACTGTTGCCTATTTTGACGATTTCCTAATTCAGGGTAGCACTTTTCAGGAGTGTTATTCACGACTAATTAGGTGCCTTGGCGTTTTGCAAGAGAACGGGTTACACGTCAATAAATCTAAATGCAAATTCTTTTGCACGTCGGTTAAATATCTTGGTCATAAAATCAGTTCTAAGGGTCTAGAAAAAAGCCAAGACAAAATTGATGCGATAAAGTCTGCGCCTCAACCTAAAAACGTGAACGAGCTTAGGTCATTTTTGGGTTTGGCCCAATATTATGCAAAATTCATTCCGAAAGCATCCAATAAACTGTTTCCATTAAATCAGTTACTAAAAAAAAATATTAAATTTAGGTGGACTAACGAATGTACAAATGTGTTGAATTCAATTAAAGATGAAATTGCGAGTGAAAGAGTGTTGACCCCATATCAACCTGAATTACCCTTGACTTTAGCCACGGACGCAAGCCCTTATGGGTTAGGGGCCGTACTTTCGCATGTAGTCAATGATCAAGAAAGACCTTTTGCATTCATATCACCATCACTCACAAAAAGTGAATCTTCCTATTCGCAGTTAGATCGCGAGGCTACCGCAGTCTATTGGGCGTTTAAACGTTTGTTCCAATATTTTTACGGGAGAAAATTTACTCTCATTGTTGATAATAAGCCATTAGAGAGAATTTTCCACCCGAATAAAACAATGCCTGTGATGTCAGCTCATCGTTTGATCAGATATGCGGAATTTTTAAGTGGTTTCAATTATGAGATTTGTCATAGGCCCTCAAAAGAACATTCCAATGTTGATTATTTATTAAGAAATCCATTACCTTTAAATACAAAATTAATAAATGTTCTCGAAGATTCATTTAAACTAAATGAAATTACTTTTCAAAATATTTCGGATTCGTCACCTATAACTTCTGAGATAATAAGAAACGAAACAAATCGAGACCCTGAATTAAAACAATTCAAACAAAAACTAATAAATGGTGATATTAAAAATTCAGAATACAGTATACACTCAGGTATTGTTTTGCGTGGTTCCAGAGTTTACATCCCTACTAATCTACGTCCAGCCATTTTAAAAGAATTACATTCTACTCATGTGGGAATGGTTAAAATGAAGGGAATTGCTCGATCTTTATGCTATTGGCCTGGAATAGATTCTGAAATTGAACATTTAGTAGCAGCTTGTAAAAGCTGTGCCGAAACCAAAAAGAACCACGAAAAAGCCCCTTTACATAGTTGGGAAGAGCCTGAAGAAACATGGCAAAGAATTCATATCGATTATGCTGGCCCTTTTAAAGATTATTACTTTTTTGTTGTAGTTGACGCTAAAACTAAATGGGTAGAAATTATTATGTCCCCTAAATCTCCAACCTCCGGCTCTAAAATAAATTCGTTAGAAGAAATATTTTCAAGAAATGGATTACCTACTATAATAGTTTCAGACAATGCTGCTATTCTTAAATCAGATGAATTTTTAAAGTTTTGTAAAAAATATGCTATTTCTCAACGGTTCTGTGCACCAAATTATTCTGTTACAAACGGGTTAGCAGAACGGTCTGTGCAAAATTTAAAGCAAAAGCTCAAAAGTATGGTGGACGATCCAGGAACACTAAAGCAAAAATTAAATTCATTCCTATTCAAATATCGATCAACTCCCCTGGCAAATGGTAGGTCCCCAGCTGAACTCCATTTAAAGAGACAACTTCGAACACGCTTACATTTAATTAAGCCAATCAAAACGAATGTGTTTTCACCTTCAGAGAGCAAAGTTCGAGTTTTCCAATCTGGCGATAGAGTTCAAGCGAGAAATTACTCAGGTCCACATCTGGAAATTTGGAAATGTGATCGAACGCCTAGGGAAACTACACTATCTCATTGAACTGGATTATGAGTATATCATCAAAATACACATCAACCAGGTGAGACATAGAGAAGTGGAAACACCTTCACAGCCTAAAATGCATTTTGACTCAACTTTTCATCAACGCAAGACATCGATACCAGAAACCCGACCATTGATAAATCACAATCCAGTATCATCATCTACCGTAGAACAACGCCAACCTGAAAACACCACCAAGGAAGACTATTACTCCTAATGCACAAAAGAAACATTTTCCCCTGAACGACATCCCTAATGTGGCACAACAGTTACAAAATGATTCAACCGATAACATGCAAAGAACAAGCAGTAAACCAGCGGATACACCACCCACAGTGAGGCGATCACAGAGAGAGAGAGAGGAAGCCCGTAGTTCGACTTAATCTGTAAAATAAATATTTAAAAAAAAAAAAAAAAAAAAAAAAAAGTATTAAATTAAGTGGCGGAGAGTTGTAATATATTGGCGCAATTTGGCAACACTGTTTCTGAGTTGCTAACCACGAAGAAGGTTTAGTTTTAATTAATCTTATAGTTGTTGTAACATGTGTTTTATGGAATAAACTAGATGTTCAAGCGTGCATTAATGTTTGGCTTATTTGTACTAAAATACTCAACAAGAAGGTTATTCTCCATCATTTCCACACAAACACTTAATCCATGTTCTAATTTAAACTTCTGACATGCCTTTTTCATATATTATATAAGTGGAAATAAGATAATATTAAAATATAAAACATTTATAAATCCTACAAAAGAAAGAAACAGGGATTCGGCTACAAAAATGTGTGAGTGCCTTATCAACATCTTCAAAAATGAATATCTGATAAGATCCCTTATGTTATTTAGTTATGACTGATTAACTGAGATAACTTATATTATTGCAATCCACCATGACAAATTTAGTTGGAATCTGTTTTAAATCCATAACCTCTACTCAAATTATTTATATAAAAAGGTGACTTAACTCAATTATGATTTGATACAGAAATTGGTTAACACTCCTTTGTGGCATAACAAAGCCTTGAATGAGGCTAACTAGGGGAGGAAAAACTCAGTCGCTCTTGTTGGCAATTTTTTTTTGGAGGTTCCTGGACAAAAAATATTAGACACGTATTTTGCCGTTCCGACCAAAGACCCTAGAAACCGAGAAAAACAAACTAAAATAGCTATATCTCGAGTTTAAAAAATGATATCTACATGATTCTTACACCAAGATTTTTATTTTTACACTCCACGCAAATTCAACTTAATTGATATCGCTGGAAAGAAGAGAATCTCAGCTTTCTTTTGGTGGTGTATATAAATGCAAAATTCGATTAACAAAAGGGGAAGAAAAACCTATTGGAAAAGTTGGAACCCACCCTATATTTTAGGTAAAAATATGAAATTGATACGTTTAACCGCCTAACTGTAGTTAGTCAATTAAAAAAAAAAAAAAAAAAAATGCATAATTTTGTTTTGGTCAGGCAAATTTTGAAACTTAACGAATTTTTATTTTCTATCTCGATGTAATTTCGTATATAAGGTTTCTTTTGAATGGTGAATTCGAATCCGATATCAGCTCTTGTGCAAAAAGGGCTGTGCTGTGTCATGGACACGGCCGTGTGTTATACGTGAATACGTTTATGCAACGGGTTATATTTTTTAAATAAAATATTTGTATTTATGTATTAGGATTAAAGAAGGGAAAAAAAATACAAATGTTTTACATGTTACAATATAAATTTATTAATTATAGGTCTGATATACAAAAAGTACGACACAAATGGCATACAAGATAAATTTTTGTCCAAATTTTCCATCCAATCCAATTTTAGCTGATGGCCAAACAATCAAATCGGTTGATGATTGTATCGGTAGTGATGTGTTACGGCAGATGAGTGCGCGACTAAGCTTTGTGCATTAAGAGCGGTAATCAGTATAAAACAATGCTGATGAGGAACTTTTATGTTCCCGGCACTGCTTGACTCGGTTATATGGTGTTTTATTATCTCTGTATTTGGTTTTGGCTTTTCGACGCATATAGGCCGACTTTATATATTTTTTTTATTTTAACATCTTATTATAATTACTGTCACTACTTTTAACAATTTTTTTATATACAATCGATAGATTTTGACGATAAAACAGCTGACGATTAAAACTTAAACGGACATCATAGCTTCTCCGGGTCAAAAGTCATATTAATTGCAAATCTCGATACGTAGCAAAATAACCTCAAAATTGCTGTGCTCAAAATTCCCCTTCCTCCGCGCGCGATGCGTCACTGTTTTCGTACTAGTCCGGGAGCCGACGACACTAAGCCTGTCATGATAAGTCTCCAAAAGCTCACATATATAATTCGTTATGTTATTCATAGAAGAACACAAAACGGCCCTGCTGGCACCGGTCAACGCCTAATTATTAAAAAAATATTTTGTTGAGGTTTCTGTCATGATAAGTCTCCCGAATTCCGATTGTTCCTCGAAATAGGGGAGGGGTAAGACTATACGAAAATGCAGTGCTGCCATTCCCCCTGGCGGGTCTTCTCAGTTGCCGGGAAAGAAGTGTTAGGGAGAAGGTCCAATTTTCGGGTTTTTCGATCATATCTCGAAAACAGTGGGCTCTAGAAAAATATGTTTCAGATTAAAATTAAAGATAATTAAATATCCTATAAATTTTATTCTGTACATATTTGTCGAACTTCCAACGGTTTCCGAGATATACGTTATTGAAAATTGGTAATTTTCGAAATAATGTAATTGTTACATCACTTTTTGTCAAACATTTGCGTCTATTGCCTTCCACGTTCGATTCTCAGGAAAAATGTCAGAATCAATGTTGCAGAACATTAAATTTACTTTAATTTCATATATATACTTCTTGTATTTTAACCAAATGTTTGACAAAAAGTGAGGTAAAAATTATTTTTGGATCGAAAATTAATCGGTACTCTTTTGTCTATAGCTCCGAAACTAATAGTTCAATACAAAATTTATTTTTTCTATCTGAAACCTAGCTAAATTTACAATAACAACCTGTATATTGTCCCCTAAGAATAACAAAATTATACCACAAGGAAGTACAATGGTCTAGCTTGCATAATTTCATACAACGCTATTTGTATATGAAGAACATGAGACATGTAACTACGATTAATTTTAACTAATTATATAAAGGACTTTAGTAAATATAATAACATAAAAGGGATAAATGAAATAAAATTAAAAAAAATAACCATGAGAAAATAAGAAAAGATATAAACAGAAAATAAACTATATCTATATGTACATTGAATGAATATATATGAATTTTAATTATTTTAAATTTTGGGTTTAAAACCGGTAATAGTTTTAATAAAAATTTCATATATATTTGAAACTATAAACAAAAATGCTAAACATTTTCAACACTGTATCGATAATTCGGCAAAAGCTTTTGACGCTAAATTTATTAGGTAATATTAAGTAGTATATTATATAATTATAACTAAATTATAAATTACAGTGTTGTCTTTAATTGGATAGATGAGTATGCTGTGTTTATAGCAACCCAATAAAGTTGGGCAGCAGAACAAACAAGTTGTGAGTATCGCATACCTATGAACAGGACACTGTCTTTTAAAGGATGGAGCGAACCGAAGCGTTTTTGGGAGACTTTAATAATGTATGGCATACCTACACACAGCTGTAGGGGCACTTCTACCCAAGGTTTTTTATAATGCATGCAAGAGTCGAATAGTTGTTTCCGTCCAAGCGTGTAGGAATCAATAAGAGAATATGAAAAACAATACGGAAATATAATTTTCACTGTCCCCAAATCAAGAAAATTGATAAAAATTCATGTAGATGATTTTATGTATCGTATAATTGTTCCTAACAATTAAAGTAAAAACAAATTTGAATTTTTATAAAAGAAATGATTATGTATCATTATTGAACAAATAAAGTTTTATCTTTAATACTATATAAAATCAGATATATTCAATTTGACCAAATTCGGTACTCTTTTGGCTATAACTCAGGTTAAATTTACTAAACATGAAAAATGAATGAATAATGAAAAATTAATTTCATCATGGAATTTGAAAAATTGTCGTGTTTTGATTCTGATGAGGAAATGCCATGTTCTGACTTCAGTGAATCGGACTCCAAGTTTCTCAAGGCTAGAAATTTGTCTAAAAGACAAAGGAATACTGCTCTTGAGCCTACTGGGAACTCCCCCCCGACAAAAAAAAAGAAAAAGAAAAAACAAAAAGATAAGAAGCCGAATGTATCCACCACAAACCCGCAGTAAGACTATAGTCTCTGCAGTCACACCCATAGAAACAAACAATAGATTCCAACCACTAACAGATATGCCAACTGACAGCTCAGCACCTCAACAACTAAAACCTCCCATGGATTTCAAACCATCTCCAATCTACGTCACCGGCGTAGAAAATTACTTACAATTTTGTCAAAATATATCGGTCAAATCAATTTCTAATGCTTCTCCAGATATGAAGATATCAAAGTAAATACAGAAACAAAAGAAACTTACAAATCACTGATAGCGCATCTGAAAAATAATAATATAGAATTTCATTGTTATCAGTTAAAAGAAGAGAAGGCCTACAGAGTAGTACTGCGTGGACTTCATCAATCTGTTCCTCCCAACGCCATCAAAAGAGACCTAGAGGAGTTAGGTCATTCTGTCAGGCACGTCGCCAATGTTCTCTCCACCGTAGTGACAAGCACAAACTCCCATTGTTCTTCGTGGATCTGGAGCCGGCAGAGAACAATACTGAGATTTTTAATATCAAAAGATTGGTATATTCCGTCGTAAAATTTGAAGTACCTCGACTCAAAAAAGAAATTGTTCAGTGTACCAGATGCCAAAACCTGGGCCACACAAAGACCTATTGCAATCGGCAACCAAGGTGTGTTAAATGTGCAGGACCACATTTAACTGAATCATGCTTAAAAACACGCGAAACACCAGCCTTATGTGTCCTCTGTACTGAGAGCCATCCCGCTAATTATAAAGGTTGCCAGGTATACAAACTTAGGCAAAAGCAAAGAAGCACCAACTCAGCAACAAATAGAAATTCAGTTCCTCATACATCCGTAACTGTAGGATCATCCTCCCAGAATCAAAGCATCCCAGTCATCAATAGCTCTCACAAAGACTTCCCTTCACTTCCTTCAACATCCAAAGCACAACAGCCTCAATATCAACAACCCAGCCATTCAGCCGTTCAACTCGCAGAACCTCAGCCATCAACCTCAGCAGCAGGGTCATCTCAGACTCTACCAACTAATGAATTCACGACGGTCGAACGAAGAAATCGACGGTCACAAAATCAGGCGCCTCAAACATCCTTTCCATCCCGACTTCCTAAAATAGTCAATCCTTCCCCATCAACTAGTCAACAGACACCACAACAAGTGAACCAACAGATCAAACCTCCAGTACAAACACATGGGCAAACCATATCTCCTCAACAATATCCAAGCCAAATCCCATTCCAGGCACCGTCTTCAAGACAGTGTAATCATCCGTTTCAAATATCAGAACCCTATCCTACTTCCTCTCAAAGTCTTGGTGATATCTCATCGATTCTTTCATCCTTCCTCCGTGAACTCCAAGAAACTATCAGACCCTTAGTTACCCTTCTCACAAGAGCCCTGTCAGAAATCACGTCCATTGTTCCTCGATGATCCAAAACTCCTTGGCAGTTCTTTTATGGAACGCAAATGGTTTGCTCAATCACAGAAATGAACTAGACGTATTCTCACACGACAATAACATTCACATTGCCCTAATTACCGAGACCCACCTGACGCCTACCTCTTATTTCCACATCAAAGACTATATCACTTACAGAACTGACCACCCCGACAAATCAGCCCACGGTGGTACTTGCATTCTTATCCATAGATCACTAACCCACACCTTGATTCCTTCCTCTCCAACTGACACCATTCAGTCTACTTCACTAATCCTATCAACCCTTCCATTTAACCTTACTATTTAAGCTGTATATTGTCCTCCAGGAAATAGCCTTTCCCAAAATATTCTGCAATCCTTATTCCAATCCTTTGGGCGGCGCTTCATTGTAGGTGGGGATTACAACGCTAAACACCAGCGATGGGGCTGTAGAACATCCAATTCCCGAGGTAGTATACTTTCCCGTGTATCATCCTTAAACAATTACCCCATCCATTCACCTAACAGTCCTACCTACTGGCCTACATCCCTAAGAAAACGCCCAGATATTCTCGACATATTTGTCACCTCTCAAATTCCTACTTCCCAAACTACAATAGATTCCTTAGATGACCTTTCCTCAGATCATAGCCCAGTTTTGCTTACATTACATTCTACTCCTATTTTCAAACCTTCTCCTCCATCCTTAATAACTGGACGAGTAGACTGGGACAAATTCCGTTCGGCTTTAGAAAACCAAATTGACTTAAAAACTCCACTAAAAACAGGTAAACAAACAGATAATGCAATAGAACATCTTACAAATTCAATACAAACCTGCATAACAGAAAACACTACACAAAATAGATTTAAAACTTCAAAAAGTACCTTACCACAGAATATTCGCATTTTATTAGTAGAGAAACGTCGCGCTAGGGCCAAATGGCATAGAACTCGATATCCAACTGACAAAACATATTATAATAAATTGACTAACAGACTTAAATCAGAACTTAAAAAACTAAAATATGAAAATTTACAAAAACAAACTGAACAACTAACTGTTTCCGATAAATCATTATGGAACACTACCAAAATACTGTTAAAATTCAAAACCTTCAATCATCCTCTCCTTACTCCAGCTCAAACCTGGACCAAATCTGATTTAGAGAAATCGCAGGTATTTGGTGAACACAATATTTTTAAACCTCATCCAGATATCCTAAAACCTAACCATGTAGAATTTATTGAAGCAGAACTGGCCATTCCTCTCCAAATGACCATTCCTCCTAAAGCCTTCCACCCTTCAGAAATAATAGCCATCATTCGTAAATTGCCCTCCAACAAAGCTCCTGGACACGACCTTATCACTTCAAGAATCCTCAAATACCTTCCAAGGAAAGCAGTATTATTCCTAACTTACATTTATAATGCTGTCCTCCGTACAACATATTTTCCCATATTTTTCCTGGAAATCATCAATAATAAAAATGATCCCAAAACCTAAAAAACCGCCCGAAAATCCTTCCTTCCTCGTACCGACCTATTTCTCTCCTACCTATCATAGGCAAAATCCTTGAAAAGCTCCTTTTGAAACGCCTTTATCCCATCCTTGATTCCAATCACATTATTCCTGATCACCAGTTTGGATTTCGCCAGTCTCATTCCACTATCCAACAATGCCATCGTGTGGTGGACGTTATCTCATCTGCACTGGAGCGCAAGATATACTGCACGGGTGTCTTTCTTGACATTGAACAGGCTTTTGACCGAGTATGGCACCCAGGTCTGCTTTATAAACTTCGCCAATTCCTTCCTTCTACATATTTCCTCATCCTCCGATCCTATCTTTCTGATAGAGTATTTAAAATTAACCACAATTCTACATACTCACCCACCTTTCCCTAGACCGCTGATATTCCTCAAGGTAGTATCCTGGGTCCCATCCTTTATACAGTGTATACAGCTGATATCCCAACCTATCCTGATACTGTTCTCACAACCTATGCTGATGACACAAGCGTGTTATCAGTCAATGATGATCCATTTGCTGCATCCCACACACTCCCGTCACATATTACTTCCCTTGAAGAATGGTGTCATAACTGGAGAGTTAAGATAAATCCCAGCAAATAACCTTTAGCCTACGTCGAAAACCTACCTCATCCTGTCCTCCTGTATCCTTTTATGGAGTACGATTAAATAATGTTTTTTTTTTTTTTTTTTTTTAAACTTTTATTGAGTAATTATTACAATCTGCCACAAATATGGGCAATAAGTAATATAGATGGCATATGATTACATTCACACATTATGTACAAAGAAAGAGAAAAAGAAAAAAAAAAAAAAATTTATATACATAAAATAAATTAAAAGAAAACAGAAAGAATATCCTATACATAAGCAAATATACATATAAATAAAATGAAATATAAATTAAATTAAAAGTTAAAACTACATTCATACTTATTTACAATACACATTCATCCTAGGGATCTCCCAACCAACCCTGTCCCTCCACTCATGGAAGGACAGGCCCGGCCAAGAGAGGTCCCAGCTCTTCTCTCTCAGCTGCGTCACTGGTGTTAAAGAAAACCCAGTGGAGGCTGAGTGAGAGCGCAGTGTACAGTCATTCAGGGCATGAGTGGAGAAGCTGGCCAGTGCCAGAACTCCAACATAAATATATTTTTACAATAGATCTCGGGGCCACTGCCTTTTTAATCTGCGAGGGGGGTTATCAGGGTGTGTTGAAGTGGATAGTGATTGAGCCAAAGGGTTAGGATGGAAAGAAAGGTTGTGATGGAATTTTAAAAATTTAAGAGGTATGAGGTCGAGGACGTATGGTATGTTGAGATCATTGTGGAGGGTTTTATTGGATACATAGTAAGGAGCATTAACTATAGTTCGGAGGACTTTGGATTGGAAGGATTGAATGCGTTTGATATTCGACTTTTTAGCTGTGCCCCACAGTTCAAGTCCATAAGTTCAAATAGGTTTAATAATGGTTTTGTATATGTGAAGTTTGTTTTCAATGGAGAGATGAGATGTCCTGTTTAATAGTCTATACAGTTGACTGAAGCGTCTGTTGAGTTCTTGCCTTTTGAGTCGAGTATGAGGGTTCCATGTAAGTCTTTTGTCTAGGTAGAAACCAAGATACCGAACTGTGTCAGCTTTAGGTAGTGGAATACCATTGAAATCGATAGGAGGACAGGATTTTCGGCGGAGGGTAAAGGTTACGTTGGTGCATTTAGTTTCATTTACTTTGATCCGCCAATTATCGCACCAGTCTTCAATCAAGGATAGGTGGTTTTGGAGATAATAGGAAGCTATTAAAGGATCTGAATGGGACGAAAGGATAGCAGTGTCATCAGCAAATGTTGCAAGGAAAGTATCAGGAGTGGTAGGGATATCTGCAGCATAGAGGATATACAGGACTGGGCCAAGAACGCTACCTTGTGGAACACCTGCCCCTATTGGGTAGCAGTTAGAGTATTTCATTCCGCAGCGAACTCGAAAGGAACGGTTAGAGAGGTAGAGGTAGGATCGGAGAACAAGGAATAGGGATTGCGGTAACTGGGTTTTAAGCTTGAAGAGCAAACCGTCATGCCATACCCGGTCAAAAGCTTGCGCTATGTCCAGAAATGCGCCGGAGCAATATTGCTTGCTTTCAAGTGCTGAGGATATATGGTCAACAACTCTCAGGCCCTGTTGGATAGTGGAATGTCTAGAGCGGAATCCAAACTGGTGTGAGGGAATATTTTGCGATTCAAGGATGGGCAGGATTCTTTTAAGAAGGAGCTTTTCAAACATTTTTGAAAGAACTGGGAGAAGACTAATTGGTCTATATGATGAAGGGTTGTTAGGAGGTTTGCCCGGTTTCAGAAAAAGGATAATGATGGAGTGCTTCCATAGCAAAGGGAAATGGGTTGTCCGGAGGATGCAATTGTATAGGTAGGTAAGGAATATGATTGCTTTATGAGGAAGTTGCCTGAGGATCTGTGAGCTTAGAAGATCATATCCAGGGGATTTTCGGGATTTTAATTTTTTTAGAAGGAATTTACCTCAGAGGGGTTTATGGCTTTAGAAGGTAAGGAGAGAGGTATCGGTGAATCAAGGAATTTATGAACCATTCTTGTGTGGGTGGGATTGGATTCAGGATGGGGAAGAAATATGCTGGATAGGTGCTGGGCGAATTCTTCGGATCTGTTCACGTCAGAAGCCGCCCATGAACCATCTTCGCGTCGGAGGGGATGGGAGGTAGGTTGATATTTTAGGATTTTTTTAGTGATAGTCCAGAGGGAGTTATCTGAAGAGGAGAGTGAAGAAAGATAGGAATTATAGGATTTGGATCTGAAGGTAGCCATATTTTTTTTAAGGAGTTTGGTTAGGTAATTATAGGATTTCCGATCATCTGGATGCCTGGTTCTTTGCCAAATGGCTCTGGCATGGCGTTTAGCTTGGATAAGGTCCAGTAGATCTTGAGGTAAAGGATTTTCTTTTCGAACTTTGGGAAGGGAACGAGGTGAGGATGCAGCCCAGGCTGCCTGCTGGATTATGTTTGTAAAGGAATTAGTTGCATCGTCGTCTGAGGTCTATATTGTCGGATATTATTTGACGGAAGAGGTTCCAGTCTACTGGCCCTCTTATAAATGATGGGGAAAGAGGTTTTGGGATTGGAGTGACAGAAAGTGTTAGAATTAAAGGACTATGATCTGAGGAAAGGTCATCCAGGCGTTCTATGGAGTGATGGAGAGGTCCTAATCCTGAATGGATGAAGAAGTCAAGAAGGTCTGGGTTTCGGTTTGGATCCGTGGGCCAATAGGTAGGAGTGCCTGGAGAAATAAAATTGGATCTTCGAGAGTTTACAAGTGCTGACTGTAATGCTCGCCCACGGGAGTTGGTGATTCTTGAACCCCATTGCTGGTGCTTAGCATTGAAGTCAGCACCGAGGAGAAAGCGATGACCTAAGGAATTAAGAAATGAGAGGAACTGGGATGTGGAAATGGGTTTATTTGGGGGGCAGTAGGCCGCTGCAATCGTGACGGGAAAGGAGAAGGTTTTGATAACAACTGCTGTGGGCTGCAGGAATTCATTTGCTGGTAAAGGAAATACATGGTGAGTGAGGAAATGGTGAATGATGACAGCAGTTCCGGCATGGGCTCTACCATCAGGGTGGTCTGTTCGGTATGTTTGGTAATTTGATATGTTGAAACGCTGTTTACTGGTCAGTCTGGATTAAATAATGTAGAACAGATAAGATACCTTGGATTTTATCTGGACAAGAGACTTACCTGGAACCATCATACAAGATTGAAAAGACAAGAAGCTGCACGTCGATTTCGACTACTACAATACTTACTTGACAAACGTTCAAATCTCCCGATACAGTACAAAAAACTCATCTATATGACGATTATCAGATCTATTTGGGCTTACGGTATAGAGTTATGGGGATCCACCAAACCATCGAATTCTTCTCGCATCCAATCACTCCAATCCAAAATCCTTCGAAAAATCCTAGATGCTCCTTACTTTGTCACAAATGAATTGATCCACAACGACCTGAATATCCCATATGTTGCTGAATAGGCACGAACCAGATACCTTTCCTTTCATAATAAACTCACTGCTCATCCAAATTCACTTGTTGCACAACTTGCTTCCCATTCCATTCCTGACAATCCTCTGAGGCGTCTGAAAAGAAGATGGCCCAGTGATCTTCTTTTGTAAATATTCATAAGAGTACTACCAATGGGTAGTTCCTCTACAAGTTTAATTCATGTCATTATGTCTCATATATACCGCATATTTACTTGATGTGTTTTTTTAAATACAGTTGTAAATTTCTATTAATAAAAGAATAAAAAAAAAAAAAAAAAAAATTTCATTTTTAACAATGGACCTAGATAATTCATCAGGCACAGAATCGGAAGATGAAACTCCCATGTCAGAGATAAGTGAGACAGACTCTCAATATCTCAAGCACAGACAACTACAAAAACGTCAGCGAAATGCTGCACCCGGTTCCGCTGGGACCTCCCCTAATAAAAAGAAACACAAATTGTTGTCAATAATTCAATCAGAGCCACTACCTACGCAAGGATTTTCGGACCCTGTTCCACCACCGATTTTTGTGACAAATATTGACAATTTTATGAAATTCGTTTAAGAAATCGCCAATTTGATTGGTCAAAGTTAAATCATACCGAGTCGTACTGAGAGGTTTACACAGCACAACTCCAACAGAGAGGATAAAAAGAGATATTGAAGAAATAGGACATAATGTTAGGAACATTTCAGTTGTGCTCCATCCTACAGAAAAGTACCCTCTCCCGATATTTTTCGTAGATCTCGAGCCTGCAAAAAATAATAAAGAAATTTTTCAAATAAACCGACTTGTTTACTCAGTAGTTCGTTTTGAGCAGCCAAGACAGCGACCAGTAATAGTACAATGTACTAAGTGCCAAAATCTTGGACACACAAAGGCATATTGTTACCACCCACCTAGGTGTGTCAAATGTGCAGGCGACCATGCCACAGAAACCTGCTCCAAGACTCGTGATACACCTGCCGAATGTGTATTATTCAAAGAAGATCACCCCACAAATTATAAAGGCTGCATAGTATATAAAAAAACACCCAAAGAATAAGACCAGAAAACATCAAACAAAAAAGAGTGGTAGACGTAATAGCCAACAACAGGAATCTTCGAAAACTCTCTGTGAGGAAAACCACATTTTTCTCACTGAAAATCAACTCTCAACTTCAACGGCCACCAATCTGCCCCACAATGAATCTCGAGTATCATACTTAAACGTCACCACAAACCAGTAGCAGCATCGACCACAACAGCATCGAACTCAGACGCCTCAAATCTCCCAACCTCAGGCTCTGATTCCCAAATCCAACCCTTCCCGCCAACCTCCAAGTCAACACCTATCTCATAATCAACTACCCCTACGGGTAAAACTACTACCTGAGACTCAACATCCAGTTCATTCCCAAACGTCCTTTCCAACATCCTCAACCTCTAAAGACCAAACAACCACTAACATCCCAAGATGGGATCCCTCCCCAGCCAACACTTCCGGGCCAACAAACCCTCCACATCATACTCCAACCCTAAATCTAAGTGATATCAACTCCATCCTCTCATCGTTCTTGACAGAACTGAAAGAAACAATAAGACCTCTCATTTCCCTTCTCACAAGAGTCCTTTCTGAAGCCCCATTAAACATCCCAAAATGAGCAAAAAGCCCCTTTCTGTCATTTTATGGAACGCAAACGGACTAAAAAATCACCGATACGAACTCGACACATTTCTCCACGACAATCAAATAGATATTGCCCTACTGACTGAAACTCACTTTACTCAACAGATACATTTTTACATACGTGACTACATCACTTACAGATCTGATCACCCAGACAACACCTCCCATGGCGGATCCTGCATCCTTATCCATAAATCAATACCACATTCCTTTGTCCCTTCTACTTCAATTGACGCCATTCAATCCACCTATGTATCCATTTCAACTCGTCCTTTCCATCTAATATTTTCAGCTGTATACTGCCCTCCTGGAAATACCCTTTCTCATAACCTCCTTGATTCCTTATTCCGATCCCTCGGACCGCGCTTTATTGCAGAAGGAGATTACAACGCCAAACACCAGCGATGGGGTTGTCGAACATCCAACTCCCGTGGCAGTATCTTATCCCGTATTTCAACCTCCAACTGTTATTCAGTCCTCTCACCATTGAACCCTACTCATTGGCCTACATCTCCCAAAAAACATCCCGATATCCTCGATATATTCATTTCTTCCCAAATCTCTACCTCTCATACCTGTGTCAAATCCCTGGATGATCTTTCATCAGACCATAGCCCTTTTCTGCTTCTCTTGCATTCAAATCCTGTCCCTAAACCCTCTCATCCTAGACTGATTACGGGACGAGTAGACTGGGACGAATTTCGTTAAGATCTAGAAAACAAATTAGACTTAAAAATTTGACTCAAAACAAAACATGATATCGACACCGCCATAGATAAACTTACCACATCAATATCCAACAGCATTAATGATAACACCTCAGAACAGAATTTTAATTCTCTCAGACTAACTTGCCACACCAAATTCGCGACTTTCTAAGAGAAAAACGTAGTGCGCGAGCAAAGTGGCATAGGAACAGATATCCTTCAGATAAAAATAATTACTGACAGAAATTAACTTATTAAAAATAACTTAAGACAGAAATTAAAAAATACAAAATTCAAAAATTACAAGACCATACAGAAAACCTTAATACCACCGACAAATCTTTATGGAATACCACCAAAAAACTTCTGGTCTTCAAAAATCACAATCATCCTCTGCTAACCGAATCCCAAACCTGGTCAAAATCTGACGAAGAAAAATCACTCATTTTTGGCCAGCACCTTTTCCAAACTTTTAACCCACATCCTGATATCGTTAATCCTACTCCCTTAAAATATACAGAAGTAGAACTAAATATTCCACTCCAAATGTCTCCTCCCCCTAAAGCATTCCATCCTTCTGAAATATCAAACATCATTCAAAGACTTCCTTCAAACAAACCCCCTGGACACGACCTAATTACATCCCATATCCTAAAACTTCTTCCTCGGAAAGCCATCCTATTCCTAACATACCTATATAATGCTGTGCTATGTACCACATATTTCCTGACTCCTGGAAATTATCCATAGTTAAGATGATTCCAAAACCCAAAAAGCCACCTGAGCTCCCATCCTCATACCGTCCTATTTCCCTTTTGCCATTCATGGGCAAAATCCTTAAAAAACTAATTTTAAAACGCATGTATCCTATCCTAGATTCCGATCATGTAATCCCAGATCACCAGTTTGGATTCCGAACATCACACTCCACCATCCACTAATGCCATCGTGTGGTGGACGTTGTCTCATCCGCACTGGAGCGTGGAATGTACGGGAGCCTTTCTAGACGTGGAACAGGCCTTTGACCGAGTCTGGCATCCAGGACTGCTTTACAAGCTCCGCAAATTCCTTCCTTCAACATACTTCCTAATTATCTGTTCCTATATCTGAGTGATAGAACTTTCAGAGTAAACCATAAAAATGTCTATTCTTCCCTCTTTACCCAATCTGCCGGTGTTCCTCAAGGTAGTATCCTAGGCCCCATCCTCTACACGGTGTATACAGCTGACATTCCAACTCATCCTACCACTGTCCTCCCCACTTACGCTGATGACACATGTGTGTTATCAGTAAACAATGATCCCTTCATTGCCTCCCAAACACTCCAATCCCACATCCTAACCCTTCAAGAATGGTGTCAAAAATCCACATAAAAGACTAAAACGACAAGAAGCTGCCCGTCGTTACAGACTACTTCAACATTCACTAGACAAACGTTCAAAGCTCCCAATTAATTACAAAAGACTGATATACATGCCTGTGATTAGATCTATCTGAACGTACGGAGTTAAGCTTTGGGGCTACTCTAAACCATCAAATTCCTCTCGTATCCAATCCTTACAATCCAAAATCCTTCGAAAAATCCTCAATGCACCTTACTTTGTCACCAATAAACTTATCCATAAAGATCTTAGTGATACATATGTTGCAGATTTAGCCCAAACCAGATATCTATCCTTTCATAGTAAGCTCCATAACCACTCAAATCCCCTAATTTCTCAACTTGCTTCCCACACCATTCCTGATAATCCTCCGAGGCGTCTGAAAAGAAGATGGCCCAGAGACCTTCTAGTGTAGAATTTTTATTAAAATGCTACTGATGAGTTGTTCTTTTCAAGTTTTGTCACGTTATTGTAATAGTTAAGAGCACATTTACTTGATGTATAAATTTTGTACAGTTGTAAATTTCGATAAATTGTTACTAAAAAAAAAAAAAAAAAAAATGTTTTCGAGATACAATAGAAAAACCCGAAAATTGGACCTTCTCCCTAAGACTTCTTTCCCGGCAACAACTGATAAGACTCGCCAGGGGGAATGGCAGCGCTGCATTTTCGTATAGCCTTACCCCTCCCCTATTTCGAGGAACAACCAGAATTCGGTAGACTTATCATGACAGAAACCTCAAAAAAATATTATTTTTTTTTAGGCGTTTACCGGTGCCAGCCATGGCAGCGGGGTCGTTTTGTGTTCTTCTATGAATAACATGACGAATTATATGTGTAAGCTTTAGGAGACTTATCATGACAGGTTTAACTTTAAGGTTTAAGGAATGCAGGTTGAGCGGAGATACTGTCAATTACGGTTTGGTGAACGAGAATACTGGACCACAATGGTGGGATCGGGCCAGGGTGTCTAGATTGGGGCAGCTGAATGCAGTTGATGATGCAACGGTGCTGTAGAGGATGTCATAAATCAGTACACGGATATATTTTACCGAGAGGACGAAATCCTACTGACCACTGGAAATACGGTGCATCGGATCACGCTCAAATCGGATAGGCCGTGTATGTCAAGGATAGGAGATATCCTCAAGCGATGAGCGATATTTTAGAAAACAATTAGCCGAACTCTTGCAACAGGGGGCCATTAGAAATAGTAATTCTCCTGTTAACAGCCCTCTGTGGGTCACAGAGAAAAGGGAAAGCGCGCCTGGGGGAGGTAAACAACATCGCGTTGTCTTCGACTACCGCAAGTTAACACAAGACGAACGGTATTAACCTTAATTAGTAGTTAACCTGCCTCGCGTCGGATATATACTCGATAGGTTAGCATGTTATAATCTATTTTTATTACGATTGACCTTAAGAGCGGATATCATCAAGTGCGAATAGCCGAGGAAGATATAGGAAAAACCGCTTTTTCTGGGAACTAGGACATTATGAATTCGTGAGAATGCCATTTGGGTTAACGGGGTCCCCGCTGACATTTCAACGTCTTTCGGTTTTCCATAGAGTCCGGCAATTCGGTCTTAAATTATTGCGAGAAAAATCGAGGTTTGGACTGAAGGAAATCGGATTCCTCTGGCATATAGTCTCGCGATCGGGAGTGTGCGGCCTGATCAGGAGCGAGTAAAGGCGATCAGGAGGCCCCCCTGCCGGTTACGTTCGTGGGGTTAGGCGCTTCTTGGGTATGGTTATTTATTACCGTCGGTTCATTCCGGTTATTGCGGAGTTGATCCAACCGCTGACGGAAGTGCGGAAGAAAGGGAGACGGTTTGCGCTCGGGCCAGCCTCAGCTGGAAAGTATTAAGCGATGGCGGGAGGCCATAACCTCGCAACCCTTACAAGCCTTCCCCGACTTTCGATTCATGTTCCGAATCACAACTGACGCTAGTGAGGTAGCGATCGAGGCAGTTCTATCTCAAAATTTTACCGCGTGTGAAAAACCTATCGCATACACCAGCCGGAAGTTAAACGGAACGGAAAGTCGGGATAGTGCCATAGAACGGGAACTTGTATTGGCGGTAGTCTGGGCGATTGAATACTTTCGACCATACGTCTACGGTTCAAGCTGTTCACAGACCACAAGCCACTGGTCTATTTAAACACATTGAAAGAATCGTTGGCGCGAATATTAACGTGGAAAGAATGACTAGCGGCGTACACATTTCAGGTCGTCCACAGGAAGGGACTGGAAAATGCGGTTGCAGACTGGCTATCACGTGACCTCGTGGTAAACGCTATAGATGGGGAAGGTTCCGATAATAATTCGGTTGCGTCGAATCGACCTAGCGATTTGCCTGATATCGATGAAATCATTAAAAATAAGCGGCTACAGATCCGGTCAAAGCAAAGATAGGTATTTGAGACCAAGGCATATTCTTCGGAAGGATTGTCCGTGGTGGTTGTGCGCACTCCGGCTACGGTGGATGACAACACGCTGGAACGGGGTTTTACGGAATTTGCTGTCCCCAGCCGCAGTTGTCACATGTTTGTCGGAAATAAGCTCCTCATCGATAAATTACGAAGACTATGGCGACAAGACCGGATAGGGATAGGATACCCTGTCATTAGGTTCTTACGGGAGGTCGAGACAGTATCGGATCAGTCGAGGCAACGCCAAATCGTTTTGGACCACCACATAGGCAATTTGACTGGTATCATCGTGGGATCGAGGAAACACTACGGGCTTTAAAACGGTTGTGTTTCTGGAAGTCTATAGAGTGTACTGTACAGGAGTTGATTGGACGATGTGAAGTATGATGGACAACCCCGGTGGTGGAACAGGTAATCTCTCCCACGGCATCGGAACCTCTGCAAATATCCAGATCGATGTATACTCCAATGAGGGCCAATCCTGGCTCACCACCATTGATTCTTTTAGCAAACTCGCAATGGCGTATTCGATCGAGGAGAAGACTCCGGGGGCAGTATGGGAAGGGGTTCTTCAATGGTTTTCAGTGGTAATTGAAAAGTTCGGATTCAAAATTCCGTCCTTGGTCAGTTACAACTTGAATAGGCGTCCCAAAACAGCTAATCCAGTGGGTACAGAACGCTTTTGCGACCGTCAGTGCAGATTGATCCGCAATTGGAATGGCTTCTGGCCACTTAGTGAAACGATCGATGCATGTCAAGAGGTATTTCATGCCGTTCGACAACGGTAGGGGACCGACGATATCGGTGTGAATAAAGGCGAATCGTTCATCTGGCGGTGTGAAGTGCTGAAGAGGAGATTTCTCATGCCTCTGTATCTTTGTTTGTTGACATGTGGCACAGTTCTTTACAAAGTCCGCTACAAATTTAGACATATGTGGCCAGACAAACCTTCTTCGGAGTTGATCAAGAGTAGACTCTGCGTCCAGGGTGTGAAAGATTGTGAAGTTTAGCGCAAACTACCGATCTTAAGGATTTAGGGATGTAAGGTCTTTTGTATCCAAGGGACGTATCGCAGTAGAGTGACAAGTTGACTGGCAGTGTGGTTGGTGCTAGGACTAAGTTGGTCGATGAGTCGCGGAGCCTTGGTAGTTCCTGGTCAACCATTTGAGCCTTGGTGATGTCAGCTTCATTCAGTAAACTATTGTTCGCTAGTGCTTCAATCCGTGACAAGCAGTCGGCTACTATATTCTCTACGCCTTTGATATATTTGACCGACGTGGTGAACTGTGAAATATATGATAGTTGTCTGGATTGTCTTGGAGCAGCCTTCTCCGTCTTTTGCTGAATCGCGTGGGCAAGCGGGTGGTGATCGGTATAACAGGTAAAGGGGCGGCTTTCCAATAGGTATCTGAAATGTTTTATGGTTTCATACAAAGCCAGTAACTCCCTGTCATAAGTAGAGTACCTCTGCTGCGTGGGTGTAAGCTTTTTTGAGAAGAAGCCCAATGGCTCTAATGTCGAGTGGTGGATCTGGTGGACTACTCCGCTAATAGCTGTATCCGAAGCGTCTGTTGTAACCGTGAGCAGTGTACCTTCTTTAGGGTGTGCGAGAAGAGTTGCTCGGCAAAGGTCGCTTTTCGTGCATTCAAAAGCATCCGTCATCGATTGGGTCCATTCTATAGGCTGGTTGTCGGTTGTGTCATGATGTAGATGTAGAGGAGCCTGTTTTTGCGCTGCCTGAGGCAAAAACCGTCGATAAAAGTTCAACATTCCTAGAAAGGTACGGAGTTGTTTTGCTGTCGGCTTTCGGCTTAGGAAAATCACATATAGCCTTAATTTTGTCTAATTGAGGCTCGCAACCCTCTTTGTTATTCGGTGGCCCAAAAAGTGTACTTCCTTCTGAGCGAAAACACACTTATATTCAATATTCAGTATTAACCTGTGTTCGGTGAGTCGCTGGAATACGGTACGGAGATCGTTTATATGTTCTTCCATGGACGACGAGGCGACTAGGACGTCGTCCAAATACGTAAATTTGCAGCTCAGCCCGCGGAGGACTTCGTTAATAAATCTTTGAATTGTTTGTGTAGCGTTACGTAATCCGTACGGCATGTAGGGAAATTCAAATGAGCCCAATGGTGTTGTGATGGCAGTTTTGAAAACGTCTTCTGGCGCAACTGGAATTTGTTGGTAAGCGTGGGCCAGGTCCAGGGTTGAAAAGATGGTTTTGTTTTCTAAAAAATTGGTACAATCTTGGATATTAGGTTGGAATACCTGTCAGGTACAGTCACGTCATTTAATTGTCTGTAGTCCCCACAAGGTCTCCAAGTGCCATCTTTCTTCCTTACTAAATGTAGTGGACTGGCCCATGGACTATCTGAAGGTCGACATAGCCCCAGGTCCAGCATATTGTCAAACACCGTCTTAGCTGCTGCTATTTTATCTGGTCCTATCCGTCTGGGTTTGGAATATATTGGAGGTCCTATTGTTTTTATGTGGTGTTGCGTGGAAAAAGGACGGGATAGCTGAGGGGGGGGGGGGGGGAATGACCGGATATTTGGTCGAATTCGTGAAGAAGGCTGCCTACAGGTGAAGTCGGGTTGAATTTGCTGATAGAAGTGCTTGGGTTATCTGGTGAGCTGTGCTGGATGGTGGAAACACATATCATGCTGACTACGTCGGCAAGTCGTCGGCCGGGTTAGTCTACTACAAGATTAAAGTGAATTAAAATTAAAATTAAAAGTGAATTAAAATGAATTAAAAGTAAATCCGACCCGATAATCGGCTGCTGGACATCGGCTAAAAGGAAAGTGTAGGTGAAATTCTTTTCGGGGCTGAATGTCAGCGTCAACTTTCAACATTAATTTTCTTTTAATTTGAGTTTGAGTTATAGAGGCGATGACTTCTAATAGTTCTTTTCATAGAGGTCGCCCTAGAAGTTATCTCTTTTGGACCCTATTTTCAGTTCGACTTATTTACACAATTGTTCACGTTTTTTGTTTGAAATCGTCTCATTGAGGTGAAATTTAAGTGTAATGTCGACCGTAGATTTTGTTCGACTTATTTAAGAATTCAGCTTATCGAAGTACGACACATCGAGAGTTGACTGTATATGTAAATTATTTTTGTTAATAATTTAGATTTAGTTAGGAAGGTTATATAACAGTGATTCTTATTAATTATTTTTTTTATTTTTTTTAAAAAGTGCTTAGTTACCTCTGAGGTCTGCCCTACCGATCTAAAAAGGAATCATCAAAATTGATTCAGAATTAGCGGAGTAATCGCGTAACAAACACACACACACACACACAAAAAAATACAGACGAGTTGAGAACCTCCTCTTTTTTGAAGTCGGTTGAAAAGAAGTGAAAATAATGATATTCGTGTGGTCTCTAAGGCCGTTCCAAGAAAAAAAAAATGATTCTTATAAATTTTGTAATGATTGGCTTTCTGATAATTATATTATACACATTTAGTTTACGATTATCCAATTTATGGTTGTCTCTCTATGTTTTATTTTAATTAGTTCATGTTGCTTATCTTAGATCCGATAATGCTCTTGGGTTAGATAGTTTTTAGTGAACCAATATTTTTTTTTAATTTATTATTTTTTTTTGGGGGGCCTTTAAGGACCACGGGCTCGTAGCTATTTTTCAGTGAGGATCTTCTTCTTTCTCTTCCAGAATTCTTTCATTTTCTGACTATGAGCCAGCTTTCTCTCCTCTGTCCATTTGGTCCCTGTGGTCTTTTTACTGGTAAGGGACACTGGGAAAACTCCCTGTCGGATAGCTTGTCTGAACTGCAGTCGGTCTTGTGTTTTATGCTGTGGCATCCCTAGTTGTTCCAGATCTGACTTCACCGATGTTATCCACTTGTTCTTGGAAGCCTTACCTCTACCTGCCACAGTAAATATCCTGTTTGTTAATCTTTTGGGATTCATGCGGGTCAGGTGTCCATAAAATGCCAGTCGCCTTTTCATTATGCATGTCAGGATATCCTCCTGATGTTTATACAGCTCATCATTGTGCCGTATCCTGTAGGTGCCATTCTCTTCCTTTACTGGTCCTAGTATTCTCCTCAGGATTTTCCTCTCCTTGATCTCTAGCTTCCTGAGTGGACACTTCCTGGCCATTACAAGGCACTCGGAGGCATACAGAACAGCTGGTTTTACTACAGTGTTATAATGTCTTATTTTGAGATTTTTGGAGAGGCATTTAGATGATAGACATCTAGGCAGGAGTGATATGCCCTTTCAAATTTGGTGCATCTGGTGTCTATGGCTAGGTTCTCGGTCTGGTTTGCAGAGATCCATTCTCCTAGATACTTCACTGCAGGTACTTTCCGTATGCTGGTGTCTTCTATGGGAATTTTAGATGGAGATTCCTTGATGTTAGTCATGAATTCTGTCTTCTGAATGTTTATCCTCAAGTCTTTCTTAACAGCTACACTGTGCAGGCTCTGTAGTATGTGTGTAGCCTCCTTAATATCATTAGCTAGTAAAGCGAGGTCATCGGCAAAGGCTAGGAATGGTACATTAAGGTTGTCTTTCTTGTATCCAAGCTTCAGTCCAGCTCCCGGTGGCAACAGTGCCGTCCATTCCCTGATAATTTTCTCCAGGACGCAGTTAAAAAAAATGCAGGAGAGACCATCGCCCTGTCTGACTCCCGTTCTGATAGGTAAACTCTCGGACAGCTCACCTCTGAACATCACTTTGGCTGTCGTGTTCTTCATGGTGGCTTGGACCAACCTCACGGTTTTCTCATCCAGGCCAAATTCTCGCAATGTGGAGAAGAGAGTTTCTCTATCCACAGAGTCGTATGCCTTTTGAAAATCTACAAGAATAACCACCCAGGGGTTTTTTATTTATTTATTTTTTTTTTTTTAATGGATAAGTGCATGTTTTTTTATTAAAAAAAATATTATAAATGGAGGAAGAATATGTAGAAATAAGGGACGGAAATTCAGAGTCAAGAATGAAAAATAGAATAGTAGAAAGATTAAATAGAATTAAAGAAGATGAGAAAAAGAGAAAGTAAGCGAAGACTTTGAAAAACAAAAAAAAAAGTGAAACTAAAAACTGAGATAGAAAATTCTCTGGATAAAGCTAAAAAAAAACAGTATTGGCCGTCACTTTGGAGCGTCATCAAGAAGGACGTGAAATTTCCGAAGATCCAGATGATGTTAATCATCTAAGCTTAAGTAAGTTAATAAGCTCTCAAAACGAATGAAACCCTTAAGGAACTATAGCCAATAATTCTTCCGAAGATGTTATAGAAATGCTTTAGATAAAAGATAAAATCAATGAGATTTCATTATTAGTACATAATTTATTTGTAAAGGCACATTCTTGAAGAAAACCTTTACACTAGGGTTGGGCGATGGTCGATAGTTACTATCGATGGTCACTATCGATAGTGCCGACTGTCGGTAGATCTTTTTTACTAATTTCAAGTTTTGAAACTCTCGGAATTATGCTGATCTGTCTCTGCTCAGTGTCGAGTTCTTTTGAAGTTGAATTCGGAATTCCTAGAGCTCAAGGGTTCTCTCAATGATTAAGCCAAAGGAAAGCAGAAATGCCAGTTTTTCTTTCGAGAAATATTTGGCTTAACACCACACTTGAAATTAACTATTTCGTTATTTTTCTTTTCTGAAGATTTGATTTGTTCATTATTATTGTAAACATGTAAATTGTAAATACATTTTATAAAATTCAAATAAATTAGTTTTTTTCTCTCATCTTTATGATATAATCTTATAATTTATAATCCTGCAAATTTCAAATAGTAAGTAGATAATTAAATTTAATTAAATTAGTCGAAATTCTTTATTGAATAGGTTTTTTATTGAAAAAAAAAAAAAAAATATTGGGTTTACTAAAAACTATCTAACCCAAGAGCATTATCGGATCTAAGATAAGCAACATGAACTAATTAAAATAAAACATAGAGAGACAACCATAAATTGGACACTCGTAAACTAAATGTGTATAATATAATTATCATAAAGCCAATCATTACAAAATTTATAAGAATCATTTTTTTTTTTCTTGGAACGGCCTTAGAGACCACACGAATATCATTATTTTCACTTCTTTTCAACCGACTTCAAAAAAGGGGAGGTTCTCAACTCGTCTGTATTTTTTTTTTTTTTTTTTTGTGTGTTTGTTACGCGATTACTCCGCTAATTCTGAATCAATTTCGATGATTCTTTTTTAGATCGGTAGGGCAGACCTCAGAGGTGGTCCCATAAAAAATATTTTGAAATCAACTAAGCACTTTTTAAGAAAAATAAAAAAAATAATTAATAAGAATCACTGTTATATAACCTTCCACTTTAAACATATTTATAATTATGATAATCTAAAATCTCTATGGTAACTAAATCTAAATTATTAACAAAAATAATTTACATATACAGTCAACTCTCGATGTGTCGTACTTCGATAAGCTGAATTCTTAAATAAGTCGAACAAAATCTACGGTCGACATTACACTTAAATTTCACCTCAATGAGACGATTTCAGACAAAAAACGTGAACAATTGTGTAAATAAGTCGAACTGAAAAATGGGGTTCAAAAGAGATAACTTCTAGGACTACCTCTATGAAAAGAACTATTAGAAGTCATCGCCTCTATAACTCAAACTCAAATTAAAAGAATTTCATGTGTAATTTGTTTTCCTGTTCCCCGTAATTGTTTATCTTTTCAGTTCATAGTTACGCCAGTCACTTATTATTAGTTATTCACTCTAGTGGTTTTACAGTGGCTATTGAAAATTCTTTCAATTAACGAAAAGTTAAAATTGATTTATAAAGTGGAGAAAGGAGAAAGAAGTTTCCGCGTAGTTCTGTTTCAACCGTCTTAAAGAATAAAGAAAAGATCACCACTGGCGGAAGGCGGTAAGTTTACTTTTAGTCACCCTCTGCGGGGTTAAGTTGAAAGTTATATGATAAATTGGTACCGGGTATTTAATTTTCTGTATCAATGATTTTATATGTATGTACAAACATCATACACATATCCATTAATGAAAAATATAAGTAATGATTTCAACTCCAATTTTGTGTTCAATTTTCCCATTAACATGGAATGATAATCTCGATAAGTCATTGTTCAGTAAGTCGAGCTATTTTTCAGGGCAGCTTGAAGATCGAGAATTGACTGTATGAACAAAAATGCACTCACCAATAAAAACTGAAAAATAAAAATAATGTTTAGAAAAAAAAACAAAACCGACTTCAAGATTAAACCTACAAACCTGGACTAAAAAATAATATTTTAATTGCTTCCAAACTAAAACCATTAAATGATAATCAACGAAATTATCGATACTTATATACCTATTTACAATTTATGATCAGTTATTTTTGGAGTCGGTGCCAAACAAAACAAACAGAATTTGAAAAGAAATGGTAATTTTAAAGATCCTCCCACTGTTTCATCACCACCACACCGCTGTTTCTGGCCATTCGAAAGTTTGCTGCAATAGTCCAGTAAAATAAGCCTCCAAACGGCCGTTTTCAAGAAAAAACTGCGGAACTTTTATTCTCAACGGATCTTCGAAAAAAGCTTCGTTATCGAGTTATAGATATAAAACCAAAAACAACGGTTGTTTTTTTTTTGCGATTTTGAATATGAAGCTGATGGTTGCTGTGGTAGCAAACTTCTGATTCGGATTCAGCACCCCAAAAAACATAAAGATACGTTGAGAATAAAAGTTCCGCAATTTTTTCTTAGGCAAACCCTTATTTTACCGGGCTACAAAGGCAGGATTAAACTGTCCTTCTTGGCTGACACCGATCCCAAAAATAACTGGTCATAAATTGTGAATAGGTTTATAATTATCGATGATTTCGTTGATTAACATTTAATGGTTTTTGTTTCGAAGCAATTAAAATATTTTTTAGTCCAAGTTTGTAGGTTTAATCTTGAAGTCGGTTTTTTTTTTTTTTTCCTAAACATTATTTTTATCATATCCTTCTTCTCTCCTCCCACCTTTTTCTCATTCTTTCCAATTGCTCCTTCTTTCTTTCCTCGGTCCACGCTATTCCTTTTTTCGCATCTCTCTTTCCTTGGTCTGCCATTTTCAGTATCAGTTTCTTCCTTCATCTGTTTGATATACCCCCAGCACTCTTGTATCGTCTCATTTTATAGAAGATTTCTCTATTTAATCTCCTTGGGTGCATCCTCACCATATGCCCGTAGAACCTTAATCTTTTTATTCTTATGCCCATTTCCAAATCATTTATTTCTTTGTATATTTCCTTATTAGGTCTCAACCTATTCTTCTTAGTATTCTTCTTTCCATCCTTAACATTTTCCTTAGGCTGGAGGGGGAAGAGGTTTCCATCCCGTGTAGTATCCCCCGTTTGACAACCGTATTTATAGTGTCTTACCTTCCCGTTTATTGGCAGGATCCTTTTATTATATAAATTGCTTGTCGTGAAGCTTAGGCTTTCCAATTTACTTATTTTATCTTTTATGCTTTCCTTCTCCGACTCATTGCTACATATAATTTCCTCCAGGTACTTGAATTTATTTGTCACTAATTCTCCCGTTGTTTGTCTCCACCACTTTCTTTTGAATGTTTTTATCTGTAGATATTAATTATGTTTTCTAAAACAATATCTTTAAACCTGCCTTTTTAGCTATTTCCTTTAAAGTGTTCAACTGCTCTATTGCCTCGCTTTCAGTCTCCTCCATTAAAGCCAGATCTTCCGCATATGCCAGGTATCATACTTTGATGTGCTTGTTCTTAGTTCCTATCGTTGCACCAGCATCGCTGCCCTTCCACATTTCCTTCATAATTTTGTTCAGGACTACGTTAAACAGTACAGAGAAGAGGCTATCCCCCTGTCTAAGTCCTGTTCTTATTTGGAAGGGTTTACTGATGGATCCCTGAAACTGGACCCTTGATTCCGTGTCTGTCAGTGTCAGTATTCCTGTCTTCTCATCCACTCCATACTCCTCCAACATTTCCAGCTGTGTTTTTCTGTCCACCGAGTTATATGCTTCTTTGAAAAGAAAAAAAAATGTATAAAGAATTATTTAATTAATGAATGGGAATTCATTCCCATTACAAGGGATGCCACCAATGCTCTGTACCATAGAAGGGGCAGTGGTTGTACCATGTACCATGTACCATTCAGTGGTTGTATTAAATACTATATAAATATTATTAATAAATAAATAAATAAATATATATATATATATATATATATATATATATATATATATATATAATTATTAATATTAATACTATACACTATATTAGGACTGACTGCAGAAGACTGACCCGCTAAACATCAAACTCTGGGCCGCTGGGCAAAAGAGCCTAGATGTTATCGGTTTGCAAACAGCTGAAATCTACAATAAAATATTAAAATCTTTAAGACATATAATGTTGATGGTCTTAAGGTCACGCTTTTAGGAACAACAGCTATCAAAAAACTAAAAATATTCAAAAGGGGCAATGATATAGGGGTGGAATCATCTTCAGCCCAGTTGTTTGCTTGGTTTCCTGGACTGTTTTAATTATATGCAACAAGTAAATTTTAAGATCATGATTACAATGGAGATCTCCTGGCTCCAGGTCGGCCGGCTCTCCCCCCCCCCACCTTCAGTCCGGGCTGCTCCACCTCAGGCTTATTATAACTTTATCATCTAATATTTAGGCTTCAACTCTTACGAATTTTATTAGATTCCATCTAATTGTTCAGAAATTCATCACATTCATGCATAGGCAGGTAGTTTAGGAACGAAAATAAAAATAAAATATTACCTAAAGAAAATGACTAATTTATTACTTTTCGATGTTATTTTATTTTTATGTATTTTATCATTGATATTTTTCAAAAAATGGTGGATTTGGAATTTAAAAAATATCATTCCAATCGATCTGATTAATAATGAGTAATGAGAGCCATCTTCTAAAAAATGTGGAAATCTGAAAAAAAAAAAATGTCTTCTAAAGTATTGTTTTAGAACTAACGAAAGCAAATTTCCTATTTTCCATTCAATTAGTTTATTTTGTTTTTCTCCACACAGTTTTTGTAGACTGTATTTGTAGGCACATTTGTTCTTCTTATACCGTAAAACGTTTCGGCGTAGGTTTTAAATTTGTTTTTTCTTTTCAACCAGTATTTTTTTTTTTTTTTGTGGTAGAAAGTGAATTTTCAGTGAAGCTTAATGAATCAGCTGTATTTTGAAGCTATGCAGTTCTTTTATCAAGTTGTTTTTTTGAGTTTGTTTATGTTTTTATTAGTGATATCTAACATTTTCAATGGAGTCGCAAGCCTTTATATTGGCCCCCTTTCCTAAAATAAAAAATCCAAAATTAAACTTTTAAGTTTAAATACCTATGTATGTGGGTAAAGCAGTGGGAAAGCGTAAAAAGTTATATATACCTTAATAATCTTTTGTCTCAAATGATCTCGAAAATTAAAAAACTGACTGAATTGCACCTTTCTTTAGATTTACTCGAAATGAAGAAGATTTGTCAAAATCGTCCTTTTTAAAATGTTTTGAACAAATAACACTTGTTTTTGTTGGCTTCCATTTTTCTTGCCTCAGGGCTTGAACCCACTTATTTCGTTCCTCTTCAACTGAAGGGAAGCTGAGGAAAAAATAAAAGGTAAAATTGGAACTGTTTACCTTTTAAAGATTTATTCAAATCTAAAACTATATTCTTATTGTAAAACGTCATTCGTTTTACGGTGTTAATGTTTAACATTCGAAACTAGTTTTCAAATTAAAATAATTTCAATAGAATTGGCAATTAATTTATCAATCCTAATTGAGTATACAGAATAGTCTGTATTCTGCGGTTACAATACCTACTATTGTTAATATAGGGAAGTTTAACAATAAAGTTAAAAAATCTCCACAATAAACATATTTTTACTGTAGCGAAAGGGAAGGAAGATTTGTTTCTCAATTGAAAGAAAAACTAAACTGTGTATGTTTAAAATGTACCGTTGAAGGGTTATTGGAGGGTTTAAATCCTTGTTGGACTCTTTCCTAGAACATCCAAACGCGGCACAACACGGCATTTTTTAATCCAATTGAGAAATAAAAAACAAAACAAAACACCCACAACAAAGACCTAACAATTACCAATTGTTCCAAATTAACACGGGGTAAACAGTGGTACTGACTGGGACACCCGGGGTTAAGGTGATGGGGATAGCGCTCCTAGCCGGGAGCCTTCTCCTCCCACCTACCCACCGCTTCTATCATATTCTGTATTCGGTGCATGTATAGAACTGTTCGCTAGCAGCACTTCAAGAAACGTTCTACATTATAAAGTCTTTTGGCCATCTTATTTTCAGACGCCACGGAGTATTATCGGGAATTGAGTGAGGTAAGTTGGTAGACAGATTCGAGTGGGTATGGAATTGCTATGAAAAGATAGGTATTTGGTTTGGGCCAAGTCAATAACACATGGCATATTACGATCTTTATGGATAAGTTTATTTGTGAAATAATAAGAAGAATTGAGGATTTTACGAATGATTTTGGATTGTTAGGATTGGATACGAGAAGAATTGGAAGGTTTAGTGGAGTCCCAAAGCTCAACTTCGTTTGTACAAACGGATCTAATTATTGTCATGTAAATAAGTCTTTAGTAATTAATTGGGAGCTTTGAACGCTTGTTTAGTAAATTTTGGAAACGACTATCTTGTCTTTTAATTCTGGTATGTGAAAGGTAAATATAAAATTGAATTAAAGCTGGAGGCATAACCATATGCAATTACTGTTCCTAGGCGAATTTCGATTCCTCTTAGAAGTATAGCCAAAGAGGAGTTGGATCGCATGGTTCAACGGAGTGTCATAGAAAGGGTTGACAAGGTAAAAGAATGGTGTGGTGGTTGTGCCAAAAAAGTCAGGAGCTGTGCGTATCTATGTAGACCTCTCTGAACTGAAACGTAATTTAAGGTGACAAGTACACCTCTTACCCAAGGTAGATTACGAATTGGGATTGTTAGTAGGGGCCAAGTATTTTTCCAAACTTAATGTCAATAACGGTTTATGGCAAGTGGAACTAGAGGAAGAATCCAGAGATTGAAAAATGAATATTTGTGTGATCAAGACCAGCTAAAATGTTTTGACGAAATTAAAGACCCAATTATTTAATTTCTCCGTCTTTTGATGCGTCAATGAAAGGACTTGGGGCGGTTCTACTTCAGCACTGCAATGAAAATGGTTCCTTATATTAAGTTAAATTATTTAACTTAAAAAGGCCCGTATAATACTGTTCAAGAACACTGCTAACAGCAGAGACATCTTATGTTAACATCGAACGAGAGGCCTTAGCATTGCTCGGCCCTGCCATCGGCTAGGATAATTCATTTTGGGCTGAACAATAAGTATTAAAACAGTCTCTCAAGCAGATCTTTCAAACCAAGGTGAACTGGACCTGGGACTTAAGCGATATTCCAATGATCTTGACTATATACCTGCGAAATCTCTCATCTCTGACAATCGAGGAAGGAAGACTGCGGGTATGATGAACTTGCAGAAGAGGTTGTATCCTATGTACAAATTGTACTTGCAAGCAGGCTTATTTCTGACCTCAACGTTCGAAAGATTTGTCAGGCACAAAAAGAGACACAATACAAAAAGTAAAGAACATGATTATTGAAGGGTGGCAAATTCCAGCTGCCAACTCTATGTTATAGGATTTTTACCGGGTCCGGGACGAGCTCTCGATATAGGACGGAATTCTTTTGAAATGATAGAGGTTTTTTGTTCCTGAGGTTTTATTACTACCACAAATGCTGGAACAGTCCATATGTTGGCCTAAAATGTCTGCAGTTATCCGGTCACATTGTGAAGCCTTCACCACATGCTGGAAGTCTCTGAAAAATTCAAAAGAGGCACTTATGGCGACATGATTACCAGATGGCCCTTGGCATACGTTATCAATAGATTTCTTCAAATGTGAGGATCAGTGGTTCATTGTGGTATCTGATGTTCACTCCCACTATTTCGAAATAGCTACATTTAGGAATATAACTTCCTCTGAAATAACTCAAAAATGCAAATCCACCTATTCGTTCCATAGAGTCCCAGCAGTGGTGAGAATAGATAGTGGCTCCCAATTTCAGGAATTTTTAATTAGAATATTCCCAATTAATAGAATATTCTGTTTCAACAATTTTCTCAGACATATGGTTTCTAGCATGTTACCAACAGCCCTTACTTTCCCCAAATGGAGAAGCTATAAAAATAGCAAAGAACATCTTTAAAAAAAATTAAGATCTATACCGGTTGATTTACTGGAATACCCCTTTACCGGATCTGGAGAGGAGTCCCGCTGAGTTTTTAACGGATCGCCGCCTCCGCGACACTGTCCCAACTGCTTTGCTGTGGAAGAAGCACGACAAATACTTTTGAAGAGCGACAACCTACGGAGACTGAGATACAAAGCCAATTAACATAAGAGGCATTTCATCTGATCCTTAAAGGAGCTAAAGCTGGATCCCAGAATTGGAACGAGGGGAACAATACAAAAGAAGTCTGAGGAACCTAGATCCTTCTGGATCCAACCTAACGGTAGCACGACAGTCAGGAGGAGTCGTCATAGCCTGTTTTCTGAAAGACATCCGAAATGTACTCCATAAACGAGGAAACATAAACATTATATAGCCAAGAAACCAAGAAAACGAATAATAGGATGTTCGGCCTGGACTTCTTTGGAGAAAAACCTAACCCCCGGATTATTAGGTTCATCATTGTTATCGTTGTTCTGTTTTTCGTCACATGTGTGCTTAGCAAATATAGTGTTTATAAATCAAATTAGGTAGTTATTATTATTAAACATTTTATTTATATTTTTTCTTGTAGATGAAAATATATTTAATAAATCGTGTGATTATTAATGATATAACATTTGTATAACGTTGGAACAAAATTGATCCTGATTAAATTCACTATTATCAACATGTGAAATTGACAACCAGCGAATATAGTGACAGTAAAATTGTAAAGGATATGGGATGATATTCATCATGTGGAGAATTGACCAGTGGCACATCACCTCTCTTATTAATTATATTTAATTTTATTCATGGAGAACTCTCATCCAACTCCTTTTCAAACTTCTACGGGTATTGTTGGGCATGATTGTTGTGGAAATGTATTGTATGAGTTTATTGGGATGAGCTTGAAGCCGATTGAAAAATCTTTTTATTGTAGGTCAGTGTGAGTTCTTTTACGGTAGCGGTAAGTCCGTATATAGAGTCATGTAACGTACCTACCAAAGTGCCTGTATAATTATTCTTAAAGTTTTTCCTCGTTTTTTTTTTTTTTTTTTTCGTTAAATCAACCTTAGCCATTGATTCCATGTTTTAAGTTTCGTTAAGATCTGTGGGCCCGTTGGAATCATTTAGTCAAATGTTAATCCTGAGTGACGTACTTGCAATCTGTCGAATTGACGAATCAGTTCGTTTTCGGTAAAACCTGGGGGGACAGGTCTCTTTTAGAAGTGTAGATGTAATGTGATCAGATCTGTAGAGATTGTTTAATGCTTGCTGGTTATGTTGTAAAGTGCAGTCTAAATCGTTTATAACGACCTTCAATGGACCAGTAAATATAGGTCGTTATAGACGATGGTCGTAATAAGCAATGATTTTTTCTCCCCCTTATGATTCAGTAAATGGATAAAAAGAAAACTAAAAATTGTATTTAACTCAATTTTATTAATGATTTTATAAGTATTACAATTTAGATTTAGTGAGCATGTACATAATTATTGATAATTTACAAACATTTATGTATTAATGTGAAAAAAAGTCAGATATTTTTTATTGTTTTGAATATTTATTATAGTACAGTCCAGTTTCATCTGCATTGAATATCTCACTATCTGCATAGTTTTTCCGAATTTCTTGCCAAACTGTTTTCAACCAACCTTCTTTGCCAGATGCAGAAGCAGCTCTTGATTCGCCGCTAATTTTCCCAAAAACGATACCATGCCTTTTTGTGAATTGTTGAATCCATGACGCATCAGGGAGGAAATCCAATTTTAACAACTATGCAAACTCTCTAGCTTTTTAACTAAAATTGGACCATTAATCGTTACGTTTTTTTCTCTTTGAAATTTGAACCACTTTAAAATTGCTGCATCCAACTCTTTTGATTTAGATGACCTCAGCTTTTTGGGTTTAAAATTGTCTTTCTCAGAGGCGGGTTTAATTTTTTGACGGTTCTCCCAGATTGTAGATACGGTAGCATGGGGTAAGCCGTATTCAGAACTCACTTTCGCGTTTGATTCACCGGCTTCAAAGCGCCAAATTATATTCACCTTTTCTTCAATTGTTAAACACTTTGGTTTAGTTTTAGACATTTTTACATCCGAACACAAGTAAAGTTCATAAAAAACTGAGGTACATTGTGTAACACCATCCCCTTTTTAGGCTAATTCTTTCTAGGAAAAATAAATTTTACGGAGGGGAATGAAGATACTTGAACACATTCTTTGAAGTACTCGGAATGCCGATGTTACTTAGAAAGTAGATTTCCCGTCGCTATAACCTATATCCAACACCCAAATTTCGTTCATTTTTGTGCCGTTTTAGCCAATTTGGTCGTTATAACGTCGTTGTTATAAGTAATGTGTTTTGTGTGGGTATTTATAGGAAACCAACCTTGTTTTCAAAATGTCGTCGCTATGACCGGTTTGTCGCTATAACCGCTGTCGTAATATACGATTTCAGCTGTATAAGAGACTTTCGCGAGGTCTTGGTGTCTCGTAATAATAGTATTGCCTTCTGTACGTGATATGCATAAGTCAGTTGTAGCAGATATATCGTGCACCACGGCAAAAAGTAGTCATACAAATGAAATTCCTGAACTCTGGAGAAGAATCTTTCTGAAAGGAAGGATTGAGGCGTTTAAGAGTAAGTTAATGGTTTTATAATTTTCAGTCTCGTCTCTGATGCCCGACTCCATGGAATGCTTCAGTGACATCCAGATATACACCAATTTCGTATGTATATGTTCTGCACTAACGCTCTTGCTATGTAGTCTGTCAATACGCGTAACTGTTTAGTAGTATGATGTAAAAAACAAAAGCACCTGTAAACTTGACTCAGGCAATAACAGTTATGGGCGTGGCCAGCCAGAAGTTAATACGATTGTACCCTAAGTCTGTAAAATTAAACCTTGGGCTGCTCCCAAGTTTCTTTAAAACTAATGTAAAATATTTTGTCTTTAACTAAAAGATTTTATGATGTAATGAATACACTTTATGAAGTAAAAAATATTTTAGAAAATTGGTGAGTTGATTTTTATTTAGTAAAGAGAAAATTGTATTTTCAAAGGGTGTGTTTATTATTAAATATTAAAGGGAATATTAGTTTTGTGAGTATGTTTGAATACTGTTGGTAGTCATACACAAACTTTTGATACTTATAACTCAAATTGCTTGTGGTGATTGCTTAGGCTGTGAATTTTGCTCCAAGTTCGTCACAGTAGTAACCAGCTTGAGGTAAGGTGTTACTAGTTTTATATTTCATTGTATTATTTGTGTCATTTATTCTTCATTCAGATTCTATTAAGTATTTTCAATATAGAAATCAATTGATTATTTTAAAGTTAATTATTAACTAAAGTGATTTAGATTGTTTGTGACTTAATTACTTAAGGTAATTAAATTTAAACGGTATATTTTGTCTTATTTTTTTGATATTTTGTATTATCAGTTAGAAATGTTTTGACTGCTCTATCATTCAAATTCAATTTCACGTTATTTTAATAATTTTGTTTATAATTATGTATTAACGCACAAGAATGCTTTTTTTTTAGAACTGAATGTGAAAAAAACTCATTTATCCTTAAGTTTTTCTTTTTATCTATCATTTTCAAGCATTATTTTGTAACAACATATTAATGTTGTGTAATTACTTTTATGGGCTGAATATTCAGTTAAAATCATTGAGTTATAGATGTCTGTTACATGTATACATAAAGTATACATAATGATATATTCATCAATCATTATATTACACATTTTCTGAATTATAAATTACAATTCATTTACAGAAATTTAATTTATATATGATTGTACCTTATTGTTGAGACTTTTAGTGAAGTTATGTATTCTGTAAGTAGCATTTATATTTTTATACTAATATTGGATTTTTGTTAATTATTAAGTTTTTCGTGTAAATTACATTTACATTAGTAATTTTAACTTTGAACATTCCTATTTATATAATCTTTGTTTTGGTGAAACTAAGGTAGTGCATATATAGTAGATTGAGTTAACTCCTAGATTTATTTTCATATCATAACTTCTGAATTATTTGATTTTTTGTACATTAGTCATGTTTGAAACAGTGTTGAAGAATTTAAGAGTTAAGTAAGTCTACTTTTAGATCCTAATATATCTAATTTTTTTTCATTTATATCATGATTCTACATAGATACATCTACAAGTTGCCCAATGGAATATTGTTTTTAAGTTTGAGACTGCTCTATTTTTTTGGTTTAACATATAATTATTGTGCATTGTAGCAATTATATAAGAAATAAATAATTTACAGCAATACATTAAAACATATCTACATAGAATAGAATAGAA
Source organism: Euschistus heros (assembly GCA_003667255.2). Lineage (NCBI taxonomy): Eukaryota > Metazoa > Arthropoda > Insecta > Hemiptera > Pentatomidae > Euschistus > Euschistus heros. The sequence goes on from RCWM02000149.1 coordinate 1,004,532, forward strand.
AAATAAATTTACTCTGGGACAAAATACCTTAAGAGTCATATGAGGTACGCATGATGGCATGGTATAAAAGAATTAATACAATTAGGATTAATGCATTAATTCCATAATTCCAATGAATTATTTTATTTGAAAACTAGTTTTGAATGTTGAACAATTGTTATCAGTTCTAAAACAAACATTTCATAACTTCGTTTTACATGGATATATATATATATATATATATATATATATATATATAATTTTTTTTTTTTACTATGTACAATTTAAAGTGTCTTTTTAGACCAATTAATAATGAAGAAAGTACAGTTACATTTTTTCAGAAAAAGGACATTATTTCAATAGAAAAGAAATGCAGTAATGGACATTCTATGAAGTTGTATTATTCCAGATTGTGTTAGATGGAGATGTAATAGGAAAAACTGTAAACTGAAGGACTCAATTAAAACAACAGAATTTCTTTGAGGAAATTTAAAAGATATACGAGATCTTTGGTTAGAATAAAATATTTAATGCAAATAAACATATGCGTAAAGTTGTTGCAGTTCTTTTTATATAATCACTGTTATCTGGTATCAAATTGTGGGGGCCCATATAGTACACAAGTACCAAAGAGGTATATATGGATTATATATACTCAAGTTTCATATTAATTTAACAAAGTGCTGATGTTATACAAATTTTTTATGTTTTAAAACTAATGATGAATGTTTAACTTTTGAAACTAGTTTTTAAATAATATAATGTCAATAGAAGTGGCAATTAATTCTTCAATCCTGATCCTGTAAGAATAACAAATTAGTACGGAAATAAATAAAATACTAAAAATATAGAGAGGGAATTAAGAGAATACTCCACAAATAAAATGTAAAATAAATTTCTATGGTTTAATGCTCAGTTATAAAGTATCTAAATGTTCAGAAGTACAAGAATATATCAGAAAATTGATTAAGTAGATAGTTAATCATCACCTTAGATAAAAATGAGGTACTGAAAATAGAGGTATTTAAATGTTTTAAGGGATTTTGCTTATCTGGTATGTGTATGAATAGAATTCAAGAGGATGGAAGAGAGAGGAGTATTGGAATGCAAAAATTCTAAGGAGTGGGATTTATACGTGAGAAAAAAGGGATCTTGTGTGCATTGAATTGACTGCAAATCTGAACTGAATCCTGAATATAGGAAGGAGAAAAGTGTTGATAATTTGGTAAAGGAGTGTTCCAAGGAATTATTATCTATGGAAAGTTGGTTAAAGTCAACTTAATTAGAAAAAGAGGTGGAAAACGTGGGAGTACCTCAGGATATTGAAGACAAACCTGGTAAAACTGATCATGATTCTTATCAATCTGTCCGTCGAGAGGCCACCTTACACTAGACAACCGTAGTCAACTTGTTGAATGGAGAAGATGATGAGATCAATGGAATAACTTTATATATATATATATATATATATATATATATATATATATATATATATATATTGAATAGAATAGAATAGAAAAATAATTTTATTCTGGGACAAAGTCCCTTAAGAATAACAGATAATTGCAGGTATAACTAAATTTAATCTGGTTAGAGACATAATGAGCTACAAAAAAGAAAAACAATAATACATTAATGACACTATGTACATAGAAGAATCTTTAAATAAAGAGAAAAGAAAAGAAGATAACATTTTACAGATTAGAGGAGATAGAATTAAATAAAAAAAAATAAAAAATAAAATGATATAAAAAAATCTTATGCTACAATGATATGATTTGTATGTACAATAGAAGTACCCAATGTTATATTCATGAAAAGTTAAATTTTTATTAAGAGGAATCTCAATTATTCCAGAACTGAATCCAGCAATGCAATAATAATTTTTGACTAAGTAGTTAGATAGTTAGCAAGCGTCAGTCTGAATGAGAAGGAGGTATTGGAAATTTAAATATTTGAATGTTTTCAAGGATTTAGCTTGTCTGATGTGAGGAGGGATGGAGTTCCAGAGGATTGTTGAGCGGAAAAGGAAGGAGCGTTGGAATATTGAAGTTCTATGGGACGGGGTATACAGATCAGAAAGACGGGATCTCGTATGTATTGGATTGACTGCAGATCTGAATTGGAGCTTATTGTAAATATAAGAAGGTTGGAGGGTATTGATAATTTGGTATAGGAATGTTCCATGGAAATATTGTTTACGGAAAGTGGGATAGAGCCAATTTAGTTGGGAATAGAGGTGGGAAACATGGGAACGCCTCGGACTACCGAAGACAAACCTGACGAAGCAGTTCATGATTCGCTTCAGTCTGTCTTCGAGAACCGTCGAGAGGCCACCGTAAACCAGACAACCATAGTCAATGTAAGGGAATAATAAGGAAGAGACTAAAAGTTTGCGGGTTGACAGGGGAAGAAGGTAACGGTTTCGGTGGAATAATTTGAGAAGGCCTATGGAACGGCGGGAAATTTGGGCAATCTGAGGTTTCCAAGAGAGGGTTTGATCAAAACAATCCCGAGATTTTTTACAGAGGAGTAGAAAGAGATAGGATGATTATTTAAGGTTAAAGGAGGGTATTGTGAGTAGGAATTAAGGAGGGAGCTAGAGCCTATTAGAATGGCCTGAGTTTTCTTTTCGTTGAGTTGTAATTTATTTAAAGTCGCCCAGGCACTAATTCTGTCCAGATCTTCCTGAACTTTAGCGAAAGCAGTGGATAGCTCTGAAGGGGAGAAGGAGAGATAGACTTGGGAATCATCTGCATAGAGGTGGTAGGAACAGTGATAGATTGAATTAGGAAGATCATTAATGTAGGAATTGAATAGGAGAGGAGAAATACTGGATCCCTGAGCAATACCTGAGGTAAGAGTGAGAAAAGAAGATAGGGGTTGGTTTGGTATTTTAACTGCTTGGGAACGGTGAGAAAGGAAAGATTGAAACCAGCGGATGGAACTGTAGGAAAAGTTTAATGATTTTAATTTAGAGAATAGGATAAAGTGATCAAGGGAATCGAAGGCTTTAGAAAAGTCAAGGAGTAACAGGACGGTTAATTTTTTGTCATCTATTGCGGTAAATATGTCATTAGTGATTTTTAGGAGAGCAGACTGGGTGGAGTAGCCGGGACGAAAACCAGATTGAAGGGGGTCGAGGAGGTTAGATTCTTCAAGGAATTTGGAAATTTGAGATTGAACTAATCTTTCCAAGGGCTTAGAAAGATTAGACAAGATGGAGATAGGGCGATAGTCATTAGGAGACATGGGGTTTAATGTTTTATTTATAGGGTGAATTAATGCTTTTTTCCATGAGGTTGGGAAAACTGAATTTTGGAGGGAAAAGTTATAAATGAATAGGAGGAAGGACTGGTATGATTTCAGGTAAACATAGTTTTATTAGTTTGGTGGGAATATCATCTGAGCCCGTAGAATTGGAATGGGAATTCATTATGGAGAAAATAAGTTCAGAAGGGGAGATATCGGAAAAATAAAAATTAGAATCACTGAATGTAGGAGCTGGGTAAGCTGGGGTAAAATAGGAGGAAGGATGAAGAGAATCAGAAGAAAATGTGGAAACAAAATATGAATTTAATTCATCGGGAGATACAGGGTAGGTAGATGAGGATACAAGGGAATCACAGAGTGAAAGTTTACGGAGGATATGCCATTTCGATTTGGGATCAGGGGCAGAGGAGAGGGCTTCATGGTAATAATTAGATTTTGCTCGACGAATCGAGGCTTGTGTTGAGTTGCGAAGTATCTTGAACCTTTGGTAGTCATCTGTCATCCTCATGCGTCTATATACATACTTATACTTATAGAACAGCAGGAGATTTGGGCATTCTGAGATTTCCTGGAAAGGGTTTGGTCACAAATAATCCCAAGATTTTGTTTTTAGTTAAAATATTATTGGTTTGGTGATTTTGGTTTGTTTCAAAAGGAATATCATCCTAGTCTTTCTTTCTCATCTATCAGCCTTTTTCTATCTCAGCAGTTAATTTTGTGATTAATATCATTATATTGTTTTTTTTTTTATGCTGGCTAGATTAATGTTTCTATTTCAAATGTTAAAAATACCTCTGTTTATTGATTAAAATAATAAATGTTATTACAAATTTAAATTTATTGTTTTAAATATTTCTAACTATTTTATTACTTTGCATTCCTGATAGCTTTTTTTTTATGTAAGTTATAAGATATAAGGTTCTTGTATCCTTCGAGATTCGTCTCTTAATTGCTAGACCAACAATGCATTTTCATATCAATTAACTTTCTGTCTTTCATATCTCTGTTAGTTCCTCTTACAGCCTTGACAATTTTACTTGAATTATTTTTTTGGCACAAGCAAAATATGTTCAACTTAAATTTTATTTTATTTACTGTAAGTGGTAATGTTATTACTAAAGTTCTTTTACTGAATGATGCTTAAATGTCATTGATTGATCAAAATTGCTAATTTTGAAGTATTTAGTTAAATTCTACTAAGTTTACTAGGGCTCTGAAAAAATACACTTAATTTTTTGTTTATTTATGTAGCAAGTGTTGTGAGCAGAATTCAACATCCTAAACATGTACACTAAGCATATGAGGATTGGAGTAGTTAAGTCATTATAAGCCATGATTAAGGTTTGAATTCTTCATAATAAATTGCTTGGAGGTTGTATTTGATAAAAAAGTATTGTAGGAGGGAATAGGAGCAGAATTGCCAAAGGCTACAATTATCCCAACATATTAATAAGACTTCAGATTTAGAACAATGCAAATATTTATGTTTGCCCAAATACTTAATATCATTTTATTACTATTATCATAACCTAAATGATGACTTTTAGATTGTTTTATTCCTAGTTATCTTCTAACCATTTTACAATGTAGAGGATTAATATTAAATTAATTATTATTATTTAGCAGAATGTCTGCTAACTTGCTAAGGACCATCACCAAGATACAGAAGAGGCTCGGCTCTAGCTCAGCCTCCATAGATAGCTCAGCAATTGGTGCGAGAGAGATAGTAGGTTTTGGGTTTAATGGAATGCCAAATTATGTTGATAGACCTGACTTTCCTCTGCCAGCTATTAGGTTCAAGCCAGAAACCCCTGATATCAAAGTAAGTAAATTTAATTATTAATCTGTATTTTTAATAAATATCACCAATCAACCAATAAGCTTGAATTTATAGCACTTAAAATTCCTTTATTTTGGTCCAGGCAGACTCTTAAATACTGTAGGCTCTTTCATGTCTCAACTCTCATCATTTACAGTGAGAGTTAAGTTTCTAAAATCTTTCTCTATTTATTATTTTATATGTACTGTATTATTGCAGAATGCTGTCCATTCTGTTTAATGCAGCGGTTGTTATAAAAAATTCCCTTCTCAAATTTATCATTAAAAAAATACAATCTTATCTATTTTTTGATTATCAATAATATATATATCTTGCTGTATCATTTATTATTAATTAAGGTTGTATTAAAATTTACTGAGGTGCATGATAATTTCACTCCTGCTGAAATGATACGGCACAAGCGAGAAATTGTGGCTTTGCAAAGGTTGACATGAAAACAACAAAAAAGATTTTTGTAAAGGTTTTTCTTAATATATATATAAAATTACATACCTTTTTCTTTATTTTGTGTATATTCTAGTTATTCTTCTGTATCTGGGTCTCATACACATCACCCTCATCAATCTGGATATAGGAGAGTCTTCAATGCTTCAATTAAATTACTAATATTATTTTATATATTGAAAAAGGTTATATTACTTAATACTTGACTGATAACATTGTTATTATAAAAAAATAATTTTTAGAGAAAAAACAAAACTGACTTTAAGATTAAACCTACATACACAAATTTGAACTAAAAAATAAAAAATAATTTTTTAATTGCTTCAAAACAAAAACCATTAAATGAAAATCAATGAAATTATCGATACTTATATACCTATTCACAATTTATGACCAGTTATCTTAAAAGTCAGTTCCAGCCAAGAAGAGCAGTTTAAGGCTAAATATACCCCTTTCAGTCAAGAGTTGGAAACAGTAGAATTTATTTCCGTAATTTCTCCGGAACGGAATGTCCGATTTTCAATCTGTAAAATTCTTTGGGTATTTAGTAAACACAGAATTCACACTACGAAGCGTTTTTTTCTATAAATTCAATAATTAAGAAAATAAAACGTAAAAATAGGTGTTAAATATATATTTTTAAAAATATGAGGTTATAGCCAGTTGTAGAAACGTTTTCTGAAACGAATGACACATTCCAACTAATCATAACATGCATATTACGATCGTAATGTGAAAAATACGAATTTTGTTTACACCCGGATGGAATTGCGTCACCGGCTGAAACGGTCTCTTCCTTACCGAAATGTCTCTCACATAGGTATTCCTCGATTTGTGAAGAGCCAAAGAAAAATTGTATGATTTTTTTTTCTTGTTATTATTATTTTTTATCTGTCGTTAGATTCATTCTATTAACAATTTCTCATTTCAAGTAAGAAAGTAAGTAAGAATAAGGCAATTAAAATAAATTCTTCTAATTGACAAAAGCTGAATTCAAGTTTTAATATATATTTTGATAAATTTATTAAATATTTTATTTGTCTATTTATTACCAAATAAGAAAAAAGACATTTTGTATATGCAATCCTTATTTTACTGCGGTATCTATAGGAAACATTGGCCCTTTTCACTGACTAATTATTAAGAACAAACAGAGCTAGCTACAATAATTTGTAAACGTTCATTTTCACTTGAAGCGTTTGACGGTCCAACAAGTTGAATGTCAACCATAGTAATTAAAATATATTAAAAAAACAAACCAAAAACTTATACTATAATTTGTTGTACTTTGAAGAACCGAAAATCTGAAAAGTCATGAATTGATAGCTGCATAGTTAACTTATAGTTGTGATAAATATGTCTTTTTATAAAGTCGACAAAGGAGTTATTGTCTATTTATTTTCAAATGGAGAAAAAGTTTTATTTACTTACTGCAGGAAGTCAAACACTATCTGACCCTTTTCACCGGTAATGTATTTGGGACAAATAATATAAAATATTCCAAATAAATTCCATAAGTTACGTAGCCAATAGATACCTATGTAATTATATATAAATTTACATTTATGAATACATGTGTAAATTTATTACCTTGTACCAAATATAAATTTAGGTAGCATGTCGGTATATGAAGTCAATCCGATAGTACAGAAACCAGGTAAAAGATATTCCAGAAAATCCAATAACAATTGAAAATATTTCCTGTTTAGAACAAATTATTTCCGTTCAATTTCTATCGTTGTAAAGATAGAGCATAACAAAGAAGAACAATCTATTGGACGTAGAGATTTTTATATAAATAGTTCTAAATCCAAAAAGAATATCTGCGTATCTGCTAGACGAAGAAAACATGAACTGAAAAGAAGAGCTGATAATGAAAATAATATATAATATTTACTATGATGTAATTTGAAAACAAAGTGTTATTTCGCTGAGTTGTTCAAATTCAACATTGAAAATCAATAATTTTACATTAGTTGACTGTAAAAATGGTAACTAAAATTAAACAATGACTGATAAATAAAATCAGTTTTATAACTGGCTCCTTGGAAATGTTTTAGAATTACCGTAATATAAGATAATTTCATTGTTCCCAAGTCTCGTGGATATGTAATTTTTCCATAGCGTATACCATAATAATTAAAATATATTTTTAAAAACATAACCCGGAAATGTAATTTTAATGTGTAATTTCCTACTATAGGTTGGATATAGGTACCTACAAAACGGTTTATCCTTTTATATTTGTATGATTTGATTTATTTCGTTGTAAATATAAGTAGTGGAAATCAATTGAAGAAAATGATTTTTTTCTGATTTCTCACGGCCACATCACATTGTGGGGTTCGTTATGTTTTCTTAGCAAAATATAAAAGATATATCAATAATTCGTATGAAATCGGGTAAAAAAGCTCATGAGTTGATATTATTACAGTTGCCGGGACTATAGTGATAGTCAACATGAATCAGAGTCAAACAATAATAATCCCTATACAATCATTGTTTTTAAAACATTTTTGAAAGGGTTGAACATCCTATGTTCTTAGCAGTTTGATCAAATAACTCGGAAACCGCTACTCTTAGCACATTTTCGTTATATGCATTAATAATGCAAATCTAATTTGCAACAACTTTTGTTTTATATATTTTTTTATTAAATGTGCTTATTTTTGAATTGGAAGTATTCACTGTTTTGTCTATCTGTTTATTGAAGAACCATACCTAAACACACCTGGAATCCTGACACTAATTCTTTTCTAACTCTATTTCATAGCATATCTATACTTTTTTTTTTTTACTATTTAATGAACAGTAATGAATATTATTTATTGCAAGGTGTTGAATTATTTATTATATTGTTTCAAAAGTACTCAAATGTACGTATTGAGTGACATTTAATTTAAAAGAGGGTTTGCATAAAAGTTTTAGTTCCTACTACTACTACTAACGTTCGAGCTATATTGTAAAATTACTTTCTTTATAAATATTAAAATAAAAAAGCTTTTGTACTTTTGCTGATTTCATAAAAAATTGTTGAGTTTAAAAAGAAATAAAATTTGATATAAGATCATAATGGTTGATTATATTGTACAGATTAGAAATCTGATGGATTCTAATATCTACAATAATTTTAAATTGTAATGTACGTTTTGTCGTAATCGTAAATTATTATAGAACTGCCAGTGAGAAATTCCACTGTAACTCCAGTCAAATAAGGATTTCACCTCTGAAAGGAAGAAATGAAGCTAAATTTTTGCATATACCTTTGTTTTGGCATTCTAAATAAGGGGTGAAAAGTCACCTTTACCTACCAAAGACTCCTAACGAAGATGTGAAGTCAAAAATAGTCACATATTTTATTTGTAGAGTGCATACTCTACACCCCTCATTTCAGCACTCTGACTGGGGTCGCACTTCTCTGCAAAATCAAGTTTTTCCAAAATTTTATTTTATAAATTTAATTTATTTATTTATTGATTTTATTTGAAAAAATGAAATTTCAGATCGGACAAACAGTTTTGGAGTTATAGCGAAAAATGTGCAAAAAAAACTTGGATTTCAAAACAGTAAGCGGGTGTTAGCGTGCTGGCGTGGGTATTTTACGGGACTTGATCGAAATTTAATATACAGGTTCTTATAGTAAATTTAACCAGCTTTAAGATGGAAAAAATAATTTTGGAACGAACAATTAGTTTCGGAGCTATAGCTAAAAGAGTGCCGACAAACGTGTTTTCGCGGAGAAGTGCGACCCCAGTGAGAGTGCTGGAACGAGTGGTGTGTAGTGCATAAAATATGGGACTATTTTTGACTTCACAGCTTCGTTAGGAGTAGTTGGAAGGTAAAAATACTAAAAGTCCCCGACCCTGAGGGAACTAGATTCTCCAGTTTATGCTGGGGGAAGTGGAGAAGAACTCCTGTTTCAGTTTTTCGATTATATCTCGAAAACGGTGGACTCTGGAAAAATATGATACTAATCAAAATTAAAGCTAATTAAATTTTCTATAAAATTGTTTCTATAAATATTTGTCTAACGCTCAACGGTTTTCGAGATATACGTTATTAAATATAGATAATAATAATCGAGAAAAACAAATTGTTACCTCACTTTTTGTCAAATATTTTTAATTAAGTGCCAAAATGTATATACGAAATTAAAGAAAATTTAATGCTCTACAACTCTGATTCCGACATTTTTTTCTGAGAAACGATTGATGAAGGCAATAGAAGCAAATGTTTGTCCGAACCGGTGCCCGCTTCTGTTTTTCCACACTATATCTTGAAAACGGTTAATCCTTAAAAAAAAATGAATGAAACCCAAAAAAAGCATAGAAAATATTATTATCTACAAGTTTTGTAACCTTCTCGATTGACGCCCGAGGCAAAGACATCGAGATATTCGAAAAAAAAAAAAAACTGATTTTGTGACCTTTGACCATGAATATCATTATGCAACATGCTGTGGTTGGTGACTTTTCACCACTTATTTAGAATCCCAAAACGAAAGTATATGCAGAAATTTAGCTTCATTGCTTCCTTTTTGAGATTTGCTGTCTAAAATTCCTTATTTGACTGGGCTAGTAGTTCTCTCAAGGTATAAATATTCTTATTGTCCAATGTTTTATTATTATTCCGAGATATCATTTGTTATATGAATTATATTTTATTTATTAATAAATAATTTTCATGGATCGAATGAGAACAAATCGGGGTAAGAGTGAATTTACACTTACAGAGACCAATAAAAGTTTTTCTTTTAATTCTTTGCCGAAGTAGTTAGTTCAGGACTCTTATATTCCTGATAATTTCTACTTACATTATGAAGTTCTAATGAATAATTAAGTTAATTTTAGGTTTTTAGTAATAAAAAATGTTCATATAAATATTATCTTCTCCAAATATGTATGTTGTTTTTACTTTGAAATTCTTAGTAGACATGCAAGAAGCTTGATTATCAAATTTTATAAATATCAGCTGTTACATTCTATATTACAAATGTGTTTTCGTGTTGAAGGGTTCAATGAAACAATTCTTAGGAATTGATAAATTATTAACAGTTATATATTTCTTAGTTAACTGTTATCAATAAAATTAAAAATTTAACTCCTTTAAATAAACAGTTATAAGTTACTCATTATTTCTCGATTTATTTACCTTTTGTGGAAGACTAAACACATGTTTTGGTCCTGATGATTACTTTACACTTTGAATTCCGTTGTTCGAATATAATAATAAATAGTTCAAATAATCAGTGAAATAAATTCCTCTTGAACATATAAAATATTTGTTTGGGGTATTTTTAATTACCTAAAGTATTCATATGTTAACTCGATATTTGTTCCAAATATCATTTTTTGTCGGTTTATAATTTTTAATATCTCCTGGGTTTAAAAATGTTTATAAATTTCATAGATATTCTAACTGTGCTTTAAAAGAGTTTGTTTTAGTTTTTATTTTCTTTTTATTAACTACCGAAGAACATATATAGTTATTTTGAAATTTGCACACAGGTTCATTTTTTAAAATATTATTTATATTCTAAAAAGTATATCAAATTTAGTTTGCCTCTTTTCTGCCGGTCTTTGCACTATTGGGAAGACGTTAGATCGGTAGCTGCCTGGGAGCTGGGTCCTCACAGCGCTTCCCCCACTACTACAACAGTAGGTAGGTTACTAATCTAATCACCCGCTTTCTTACAAATCGTATTTTTCAAATTACGATCAACCTATGCAATCGAAAATGAATCTGTTTGCATAATTGTGTTCAATTGACTTATGACTAAGTGGTTATAACCAGCTTTTTTTTAAAAAATCAATAGTTCGCCAGATAATTTTTTTTATTTCTAAAATAATTGACAAAAAAAAATTCGGAAAACGTTGCGTGAATTTAATGGGGTTTTTATTACCAAATCCGTTTACAGATCTAATATTGATGATTCTGTTCACAAATGAGAGCGGAAATAAATTCGCCCCAAAAGTGCTGCCATCTCTTGAAAAAAAATCTTACTAAAAATTGGGATGTTTAGCCTTAAGGCTAAATGTCCCCTCTGTAGTACCAAATGTTGCCACCACGTAGCGTGCCAAAATAAACAAAATTTAGATTTCTCCTCGAATCTCAACGGATCATCCGATTTTGGTTCTGTAAAGTTAATTTTGTTTCATATTTCCGTAGAATTTGATGTATGTATGTTAGAAGGCCATATATGTGATATTTACAATTTTAGGTTAAAAAAAAACTACTTTCTAGTATTTTTGAAAGAAAAGTCAACTAATAGGCAAGTGTAGAATAATAAAATATAAATATTAGCGCGAAAAAAAAAATTTTAATTATACGAACAACACCGGCCGAAACCCATAAATACGAATTTCTATGCAATTTGTTTTTATGTTTTTTTCAGGTAGCGTCTACATCTATCATGACTAGAGTAGCCTCAAACTACAAATCTAAAAATAACATTTCAATCGAAGGTTGTTTTGGAATTAAAAATAGAATTTTCACGATTCAAACTGAAAATTTCAAAAAATTATAAAAGTAAACAATAATTAAAACTATATAACCAAAAAACACTGCATACTTATTGTAAATATAATTAAAAATGGGGGGATGCATCAAAATATAAGAAGGAATTAGGAAAAATCACATTAGAAGTATGGCAGAGGATAAGCGATTATAAACAGTAATCCCCTACCTTCCGCCCTAGGTATAAAGACTTGCTCTAGCCAGCCTTATTTCGGAGGGCCTACAACTTTCGTTCTATTTCACTTACCCAATGATGATTTTATTGACTAGAATTATAACATTGTTCATTTATAACGGGAAAAGGATATAAATAAAAACATTATTTTATTATTAATTTATATAAAACTAGTTGAAAAAAAAAAAAAAAAAAAAAAAAAAAAAGAATCCACAGACAATAAAGTATTATCTATTCCTATTACTAATTAAAAAATTAAAATTAATTATGCTGTATTACTGCACATTAAAAAAATATATATTATGAACAAATATGATATATTATTTTTGCATAAATGTTGCTTATTCTTAATGCTGATTTCATATGAAAGTGATGAGTACAAAAAGTTATTGAATTTTTCAATTGAATGAGTTTAATAAAATAACACCAATATGGAACACCAACACACAGAGAGGTAACTTGTAGGTCTAGCCGGCCAAAAATATCATCTTTTCCTGTATATTTTGTGTTACTGATTTCGAAAAAATATTGTATAAAAAATAAAGGACCTTTGGTTTTTTAAATATGATGTTAACCTTACAAATAAGAACCAATACTACCAGGTATGCAAGTTTAAAATGTCGTTTATTTCTTAAAATATATACACAGTAATTTAAAAAAAAGTATAATATATTTTATTCAAAGTACTGACCCTCGCTTTCTACACATTTTGTCCATCTCTCGGGCAATATATGGATACCATTCCAAAAGAATGCTTCATCTTTATTTGAAATCCATTCATCGAGCCATTTTCGTACGTTTTCGAAATTGTTGAAGTGTTGCTCCGCCAATGAGTGTCCCATCGATGAGAAGAGGTGATAATCAGAAGGCGCCAGGTCAGGTGAATACGGCGGGTGGGGTAGGAGTTCCCAACCAAGCGAAGAAATCGTTTCCTTAGTCAATCTGGCTGAATGTGCAGGAGCGTTATCATGCTGAAGAATGACTTTGGCGTGCCTGTGAGCCCATTCTGGGCGTTTTTTCGATCAATGCGTGACTCAAATTGATCATTTGTTGTCGGTAGCGCTCGGTATTGACTGTTTCGCCGGGTTTGAGAAGCTCGTAGTAGACTACTCCCTTCTGATCCCACCACACACACAGCATTGTCTTCTTCCCAAAACGATCCGGTCTTGCACTCGATGTGGATGGTTGTCCTGGCGTTACCCATGATTTTTTTCGTTTGGGATTCTGAAAATAAATCCATTTTTCATCGCCAGTTACAACTCGATGCAAAAAAAACCCTTTCTTTCGTGGCGTAAAAGCAGCATTTCGCACACAGTTTTTCGTTTTTCCATCTGTCGTTCGTCCAATTCATGTGGAACCCATTTTCCAACCTTTTAAATCTTTCCCATAGCTCTCAGGGGATCGGAAATGGCTTGCCTAGTGACATTCAACTGTTCTGCCATCATTTGTTGGGTTTGGGTATTGTTTTCGTCTAATAAAGATTGCAATTCGAAGTCCTCAAACTTTTTTGGTCGATTTTCTCGTTTTTGATCAGTAACATCAAAATCACCACGTTTGAAACTTTGAAACCAACGTTCACATGTCCTGACGGTTGGAGCAACATCGCCATAAGTCTCAACAAGAATTCGATGACATTCAGATGCCTTTTTCTTTTGATTAAATAAGAAAATCATGACATGCCGCAAATGCTCTTTATTTGGCTTAAAATTAGACATTTTTAACACCAAAGAAAGGTATGATACGTCCACGTAAACGACTTAAAAACAACTGACTTTTGTAAACAAATGACTAACAAACAAAATAGCGTTTAGAGATAAGCAAATCCTTCAATAGGCTAAGAGCGCATTCTATTGGAATTAAAACGACATTTTAAACTTGCATACCTGGTATCTAATGATGTTAACCTTACAAATAAGAACCAATAATATCAAGTTTATCTGGGCTTTGCAGCACAGATTAGTTAATTAAATTACTTTAACAAGTTTGAATTTCAAAACAGGTCGCGGTTTTTAGTGTGCTGGTATGGTTATTTTACGAAACTTGATCATAACTTTATATATAGGTTCTTATAGTAAATTTAATGAACATTCAGATGAAAACAAAGAAATTTCGGATCAAACTATTAGTTTCGGAACTGTAGCCAACTGAGTGGTGATATAGGTGTTTTCGCAGAAAAGTGCGACCCTAGTCACAGAGTGTTCAAATGAGGGGTGTAAATTGCATAGATGAAATATGCGATAATTTTTGATGTCACAGGAACTATTTTTTTAACCTATTTTTAACACTATTTTTTTTTAACCTTTTTTTGTAACCACGGACTTAGCCATTTTTTTTTTTTGTAACATCTGTTTTTTGTTTATACGCTTCCCTGTGAACTTGTCTCCTCGCTATTGTCTCCACCTTAGTAGTAAATGAGTAAAGTTTCAGTTTTCCTATCAGTTAAGTGGTTTAAACCTTTGAAATTTGGTCCGACGTCAGTCGTCAACATTTCGCTGCGTCAGAGATCTCTTTGCCGCGATTTTGTAACCAGGAAGCGGCTAAATTCTCCTAGAGAAGACACGAAGTCTGGTGGGTGGAATTTTACTCATCTTCTTGTGCCACAAACCATTTTAAAGTTTCTTTTTTTCTTTTTTTTTTTTTTTTTTTTTTTTTTAAATATACAGTCCACATTTGCTCATTATAATCTTTATTTCTTTTAGTCAAGCTATCAGAAAAGCCCCTACATATTTTTTGGTCCTCTTGGGCCACATAAAATTTCAAATGTTTAAACCACACTAAGTATGTTTGTAGTATTTTTTGGACAATATTAATTCATGCCCCCGCATTAAATTATTATACCAAGTTTTAGTGAATAAAGTTCATTCTTGCCCCCGAATAAAATTACTTTATTCATTTTTCTTTCATAAATTCATAAACAGCGTCGGTTCTAGGTAACCATTTTGATTTTGATTAATCTTACGAAACATTCGTTAGAATCCACAACCTTACATAGTTTAGTCACTGCTACCTTAAAATTATCTCTTGTGACCTTACAAAGATATATATTAAATTGTAACCTTATCTAATCTATTCATTTTACGTTCTTTGCATTTTACTTTATTTTGATCATATTATCAATCGAAAATTCTGATTTTCTTTGCTTTTTGTTTGTACTTGTTTTATTTTACAATTTTATTCACATGTTTGGTTTTCGATTTCTTTTCGGATCGAAACCTTTTTGAATCCCATTAATACAGTTATCCTTGGCTTTGTTTTTATTTATTTATTTTCCTTTTCTCTTGTTGTTCACTTATTTATTTTTATTTATTACATTTGTCACTTTTCGTTACCGGTTTTCAATTTTAATTCGAATCATAACCTTTCTGATTTAATTATTTTGAATTTTCATATTACATTTCAGCTGTCCCCATATTTAATTATTTACTTTAACGATGGATCAAAAAACTCGCGATAAAATATTAAAGGCTTTGAAAATCGCTGAAACCAAACGTCAAAACATTTTTGCCGACATCACCAAATCATGGGATGAGATAAAAAATGCGACTGTATCTGATATAGATCTTGTTCGCTCATATTATGATGTTTCATTATTCCTCCAAAAGAAGTTCCAAACACTAACTGATTAAATTATTGAATTAAATTACAACCTTGACCCCGATGATACCGTTGAAACTACCCAAGTTTCATCCTCGTTTCGAACCATTCTATTCACAATTCAAGCCAAATACCATAAGTTAAAAAAACAAGAACCTGCTCCCTTAATAAAAAATGAAAACATACAATCAACTAATAATGAACCACCCAAAATTACCCAGCACATGCCTCCCATTACCATTCCTACATTTACCGGCAATATTGAAAAGTGGAGCGAATTTTTCTCAATTTTTAATTCTCTTGTCCATGAGAATTCTCAATTGATGAACATTCAGAAGTTCCACTATTTACGTACATCGGTCTCCCATGAAGCTCTGGCTATTATTGAAAATTTTCAGTTAACATCTGAAAATTACCCCTTGGCTTACCAAGCTCTTGTAAACCGATATCAAAGCACTCGCTGTATCGCCACCACATATTTGAATAAAATTTTGGACTATTAGTGCTCCACCACGCACTCTTTGAGTGCTCTAAAAACGTTCATTCAAGTCCATCAAAACTCAATTGAAGCCATCAAAGCTTTGAAGGTTGGCGATTTAGCAAACTTTCCGTTGTTATCATTATCCCTATTATTCAAGAACTGCAAGAGCTTTCGAAGAAAAGCAAGCCGACACAGTGATCCCCTCTTATGGTAAACTTCGTTACGAGTTCGTAGAGCATCAAATAAAAACTATAGAAATTTCATCCATCCACAGCCCTGCAAGCAGCTCCTCATCTCCTAATAAACCTCAATCTCATGGTGCTTCTAAACTATCTTTCATTGTAGCTAACAATGATAAAAAAAGCCTCCACACAAATCTTATTTTGTCATAAGGGTCACTCCTTATCTTCGTGTCCCACCTTTTTTCCAGTGTCAAGGGAAGAAAAGATTTCCTTTCTCTGCACCCATAGAAGGTGTTTCAATTGCTTTGGCTCACACCTGAAAACCGATTGCCCTTCGACGGCATCATGCCGTAGATGCTCGTCCAGAAATCATCACACGCTGTTGCATCCTGATCGTTCAAATGATTCCTTGCTTCCTCTCCAGCCTAATGCCAACGTTCCCACTCATTCATTACATGAAATGACTGAGCCAACTACTGCTAATGCTCTTGGTTTCCTGTAGCTGCACTTCTTCAACCCCCAAAATAGCCCCAGCTTCTGTTGTAAACATGCTGGGTACCTTTCGAGCTCGCATCCATAATAGCTTTCTTGGTTATGTACCAATACGAGGGGTCATTGACCCTGGCTCCCAAAGATCATTTATTTCACAAAGTCTGGCTAGATCACTTGGTCTCAAAGTGAATCATGCTCCTATTTCGGTAAGTGGAATATGCAGTTCACTGTCAACCTCATCTGGCACCGTATCGTGCAACCTAGTCTCCTCATACTCGACCCAGCATGTTAGCGCGAATTTATCGGTGATTCCCAATATCGTCGAGCATTTGCCAACTGTTGAACGGCCTCCTACGATTCCTCAATCGTTTATTCAACTTAAATTAGCTGACCCAACCTTCCACCGACCCAACCGGGTTGAAATTTTACTGGGTGCTGACGTCTACCCACAGTTATTGTCCCCTGAACCTATTGTCAAGCACACAAATGGTCCCATTGCTGTGAGCACTATATTTGATTGGACAATTGTTGGTCCTATGAACTCCCAGACTCCCTCATCGAGCATCACGTCGCTCATTTCTACTGCTGAACTTTCTCAGCACCTTTCGAAATTCTGGGCAATCGAGCATGTTCATGCACCCGTAATTAAAGATTCCCTTGACACTCTCACTGAGCAACACTCCTGGGATACTCACCAACAACAGCCAGATGGCCGGTACTCCGTATCCCTGCCTATGAAGCCCGATGCTACTCCGGTTCAGAGTAATTCTTCCAAATCATACGCTTCCTTGTTGAATTTGCAAAGGCGATTAGATAAGACCCCTGAGCTTGCTTCAGAATACCATAACTTCATGCAGGAGTACGCCCAGCTCGACCACCTGTCCAAGGCTTCCACGCCTTCTTCGTACATCATTCCGCATCATGTGGTAACCAAAATTACCAATCAGGGTAGCAAATTGCGTGTGGTATTTAATGCCTCAAGCCCTGATTCTTCTGGTGTTTCTTTAAACGACCGTTTGTTGAAGGGGCCCAAGTTACAATCTGACGTTTCAGCTGTCCTGTTAAATTTTCGGTTCGCTATAGTTGCCTTGAGCTGTGACATACAAAAGATGTATCGTCAAGAGCTCGTTCACGAACAGGACCGCCACCTACAACACATTTTTTGGACTCTGGACAACAATTCGCGAGTCGAAGAGGCGCAGCTGAATACCTTAACATACGGCTTGACCCCTTCAGCGTTCCTAGCCATGCGCGTGCTGCATCAACTTGTAAAGGATGAAGGTTCCGCTTTCCCCTTGGCTTCAGTAGCCTTAATGAATCAAACTTATGTCGATGACATAATAACTAGCGCTAATGATGTCCAGTCTGTTAGTTTCCTGCAGTCGCAATTAACCAAACTGCTGAGCTTAGGCGGATTTGAGCTCCGCAATTGGTCCACAAGTCACCCTCAAGTTCTTGAGGATCTCCCTGAGGAACATTGCGAATCCCTTTCGGTTCTGAATGACAAGGACAAGTCGTTGAAAATTTTGGGCTTAAATTGGGAACCTTCTGAAGATCTGTTTGTACACAGATACTCTTCAATGGTAAATGCACCATTTGGTCGCATATCAGTTCGGCTCTGAACCCAGCCGATATGGCTTCTCGAGGGCTGAACCCTAATTTGCTGTCTGAGCCTATTGCGTCCTCTCTTTGGTCACATGGCCCTCCATTTATGTCGGACTTTCAAGCAAGTTGGCCTCCGCCATTTACCCCACCATCTGCTCCCTCAACTTCGATCCCTCAGTTAAAATCCACTTCACATGTGCTTTTCCCTGCCAATAATTTCCCTGCTGATCCATACATTATGACCCATTTCTCCTCACTCTTACGTCTACAGCGTGTGGTAGCCAGGATGATGCGCTTTGCTCTGAATTGCCGTAAGCGTTCGAAATCGAAAACGAACTCTCAAGGTCCACTAACCACCTCCGAAATTGAACAATCTTTTTTGGTAAAAGAACATTCTCAGGGTGGGCGGCAGACTTCAGAACTCTGAACTCACATTTTCGGCTCGCATCCACGTTTTGCATCCTGGTCCTGATGGCAATACCCGGGTGGAGACTCTCCGCACTGCTGACGGCGTCTTCTCGCGACCCGTCAACCAAGTCATTTCCTTACGGAAATGACTCACTCTGAATAATTATTGTACAATTGTATTTTCATTTTATTTTATTTATTTATTTTACTTTTTCTTTCTTCCCTCAACTCCCTTATCCCTTTGATTATCTCTGAAAATGGGAGACTCCTCCCCACTTTGGTGGGCGGGTTAAGGCATTATAAGCGTTTTCCTTTTTTTCTCATTATCTATTTTTTTTAACCTTTTTTTGTAACCACGGACTTACCATTTTTTTTTTTTGTAACATCTGTTTTTTGTTTATACGCTTCCCTGTGAACTTGTCTCCTCGCTATTGTCTCCACCTCAGTAGTAAATGAGTAAAGTTTCAGGTTTTTTTATCACTTAAGTGGTTTAAACCTTTGAAATTTGGTCCAACATCAGTCGTCAACATATTGCGGCGACAGAGATCTCTTCGCCGCGATTTTATAACCAGGAAGCGGCTAAATTCTCCTAGAGAAGACACGAAGTCTGGTGAGTGGAATTTTACTCATCTTCTTGTGCCACAAACCAGTTTAAAGTTTCATTCTTCTTTTTTTTTTTTTTTTTTTTTTTTTCTTTTTTTTTAAATATACAGTCCACATTTGCTCAATATAATCTTTATTTCTTTTAGTCAAGCTATCAGAAAAGCCCCTACATTTATTATTACCTTTACTTTGAGATAAGGGTTTCGAAGGAGGAAAATAGTCAAATAAGCCTATACTGTATATGATATGTCGAATAAATGAGAAATGAAACTACTCTTGTGAAACAATTAAAAGGATTGATCAAAATTAAAAAAAAAAAAAAAAAATTCAATTTCACAAAGAAATGGTTGTAAACATGTTGTCCTACCAGACCATTGTTGTTTGAACCTACGAGAGTATTGGAAATGTTGATATTTCCTTTGATCCTATGCCGTCTAGGGAATTCGCATCTTTTCTACCTTCTTTTTTTTACCCGAACCTAGCATAATCTTGACTGTGGATTCCTATGGCAAAACATAAGATAGAAAATTGAGTTTTTTCTTTCTGCGAAAACACCTAAATCACCACTCAGTTGGCTACAGTCCCGAAACTAATAGTTCGATCCAAAATTTCTTTTTTTTCATCTGAATGCTCATTAAATTTACTATAAAAACCTATATATAAAGTTATGATCAAGTTTCTTAAAATAACCATACCAGGACACTAAAAACCGCGACCAGTTTTGAAATTCAAACTTGTTAAAGTAATTTAATTAATTATTCTGGGCTGAAAATTATCGATGTTTAATAACATATATCTCGAAAACCGTTGGAATTTTGACAAATATGCATATAATTAATTTTATAGGAAAATCAATTAGCTTTAATTTCGATTTGTAGCATATTTTTCTTGAGTCCACCGTTTTTGGGATAAGACCGAAAAATACGAAATTGGGACCTATCCTCTTCCCCCAACCTTAGCTGAACCTCCAGTGTTGGTGACTTTTACCTTCTAATTACTCCCGGCGAAGCTGTGACATTTGTGATAACAAATGATCAATTTGAGTCACGCATTGATCGAAAAACGCCCAGAATGGGCTCACAGGCACGCCAAAGTCATTCTTTAGCATGATAACGCTCCTGCACATTCAGCCAGATTGACTAAGGAAACGATTTCTTCGCTTGGTTGGGAACTCCTACCCCACCCGCCGTATTCACCTGACCTGGCGCCTTCTGATTATCACCTCTTCTCATCGATGGGACACTCATTGGCGGAGCAACACTTCAACAATTTCGAAAACGTACGAAAATGGCTCGATGAATGGATTTCAAATAAAGATGAAGCATTCTTTTGGAATGGTATCCATATATTGCCCGAGAGATGGACAAAATGTGTAGAAAGCGAGGGTCAGTACTTTGAATAAAATATATTATACTTTTTTTTAAATTACTGTGTATATATTTTAAGAAATAAACGACATTTTAAACTTGCATACCTGGTAGTATTGGTTCTTATTTGTAAGGTTAACATCATATTTAAAAAACCAAAGGTCCTTTATTTTTTATACAATATTTTTTCGAAATCAGCAACACAAAATATACAGGAAAAGATGATATTTTTGGCCGGCTAGACCTACAAGTTACCTCTCTGTGTGTTGGTGTTCCATATTGGTGTTATTTTATTAAACTCATTCAATTGAAAAATTCAATAACTTTTTGTACTCATCACTTTCATATGAAATCAGCATTAAGAATAAGCAACATTTATGCAAAAATAATATATCATATTTGTTCATAATATATATTTTTTTAATGTGCAGTAATACAGCATAATTAATTTTAATTTTTTAATTAGTAATAGGAATAGATAATACTTTATTGTCTGTGGATTCTTTTTTTTTTTTTTTTTTTTTTTTTTTTTTTTTCAACTAGTTTTATATAAATTAATAATAAAATAATGTTTTTATTTATATCCTTTTCCCGTTATAAATGAACAATGTTATAATTCTAGTCAATAAAATCATCATTGGGGAAGTGAAATAGAACGAAAGTTGTAGGCCCTCCGAAATAAGGCTGGCTAGAGCAAGTCTTTATACCTAGGGCGGAAGGTAGGGGATTACTGTTTATAATCGCTTATCCTCTGCCATACTTCTAATGTGATTTTTCCTAATTCCTTCTTATATTTTGATGCATCCCCCCATTTTTAATTATATTTACAATAAGTATGCAGTGTTTTTGGTTATATAGTTTTAATTATTGTTTACTTTTATAATTTTTTGAAATTTTCAGTTTGAATCGTGAAAATTCTATTTTTAATTCCAAAACAACCTTCGATTGAAATGTTATTTTAGATTTGTAGTTTGAGGCTACTCTAGTCATGATAGATGTAGACGCTACCTGAAAAAAACATAAAAACAAATTGCATAGAAATTCGTATTTATGGGTTTCGGCCGATGTTGTTCGTATAATTAAATTTTTTTTTTTCGCTCATATTTATATTTTATTATTCTACACTTGCCTATTAGTTGACTTTTCTTTCAAAAATACTAGAAAGTAGTTTTTTTGAATCTAAAATTGTAAATATCACATATGATCTTCTAAAATAGATACATCAAATACTATGCCCATTTTATTAATAAATCCGTTTTCAGATCTAAAAATTGTCTGTTGGTTTCTTAATTAGGAGGAATCTAAAATTCACCCCGTAGGTGCTGCGATCTCATGAGGCAGAAACACACTAGAGTGAGGGGACATTTAGCCTTAATCCTGCCTTTGCAATAAACTTTCATATGGCCGGAGACAGCGGTGTGACAGTGATGAAACAGTGGGAGGATCTTTACGATTACAATTTCTCTTCAAATTCTGTTTGTTTTGGTTGGCACCGACTCCTAAAATAACTGATCATAAATTGTGAATAGGTATATAAGTATCGATAATTTTATTGATTTTCATTTAATGGTTTTTGTTTTGAAGCAATTAAAACCTTATTTTTTAGTTCAAGTTTGTGTATGTAGGTTTAATCTTGAAGACTAGCTGCACCTCGAGGTTTAACCTGATAGTCGTGCTGGGGGTACTAATATTATAAAAATAATATCTTTAAGGATAAGTTTATTTATAAAATATACAAACAGACTAGTATTTACTTTATTTCTAGTTAAGTTATATAATTTTTTTTTTTCAGGCACTGCGTGAAAAGGAAAAGGGAGATTGGAAGAATCTAACTCTAGGAGAAAAAAAGGCTTTATACAGGTTTCATAAGTTACTTACTATATATATTTTCTAATATTATTTTTAATCAATCATGCTTTTAAAGGATTTTTTAAAGATTATTTTTTAAATTGATACTTAAAAATTAATTTTAATGGAGTAGCTTAATAAACAAGGAAATGTTATTAATGTGTTTTTCAGAGCATCATTTTGCCAAACATTTGCTGAGATTAATGCTCCAACAGGAGAATGGAAATCGATTGTTGGGTTTGCTCTTTGCTTTGCTTCATTGGCCCTTTGGGCATACATGGGCATGAAGTTGTTTGGTAAGTCATAATTATTATATTTTATTTGAAAATATTTTGTTTTTAGTGTTACTTGAGCTGTGAGATAAGTTGGTAGCAATGTCAATGGTGAAATTAAAACAGAACTTTCATAATTATACAAGAAAGAAGATAACTTAGGTAAGGATGAACTGTTTAGAGGAGGAGGAGGCCAGCGGTTGTGAAAGGAGGAGAATTGGCCTAAAGAAAAAAAAAAAAAAAAACATAGTTAATTTAAATGTTCTTAATTCTTAAATATGTATGCTTGCCATGAAAAGGGTTAATAGTATGTCATATTATGGTATCAGCCTTCATTTGTTAAAGAAATACTTTCTTATTAAACATGTGTCCGTATCTATGTCATCTGCAAAGGCAAGTAAGTATTTCTTCTAGTTAGCTGAATATTGTAGTTGTCTGAACCTGAGCTTCTGATCACCTTCTTCAGGACCTAATTTAAAAGCTGGCATGCCAGTGCATCACCTTATCCAAGCCCTCTTCTGGTATTGAACTCAAAAGATTTTTCCAACTGTACTCAAAATACACCCCTCACGTCATAAATAAATTTTCTTTCTTAGACTGTACTGGTGTAATGACACATTTTTTTCCTTCTGTTAATACCTGTGGTAGTTTTCGCGTAATCCTTGGTCTAATTCTCTCACCATTCAGTTGCCATGGGTCTGTAGCACCCATCATTGTGAACTGTTCTTGAAACATGTGAAGTTTTCTACTGTTTGTATTTCAGACTCGTATTATGCTTTTTCTTGGATTATTTTAATTAAAATACCAATCCCCAGGATTTGATGTTTTGTAACCTAGTGGAATAGTATTTTTCTTTCTTACTTCTGATGCAATGTATTTTTTCAGTTGAGGTTTGCACGATAGTATAGTTCAATAACTGGGAAATGGTGGATTATTTAGTTTATTAATAATACCAGTTTTGAATGTTAATATTCATCTTCATTTCTAGGAACATGAACAAACAAAAACATCAGCTAATTTATATACAGATTATATTTATTATACTAATCCTAAAATGTAAGACAAAAAATCAATTGCATGTTGTCTCTTATCTATGGATGAGAGAGAACAAGTTTTACCTAAGTAAAATGGTTATTTTATATTTTTTTCCATTAAGAACTGAAAAACTGACCATTCATAGAGAAAACTTAATGGTTACTCAACCTGATTAGGTTTCGCTCATCTTTCTCTCTATAACCTCACATTTCACTGCTTGTATTTCCTTTTTGTATCATTAGATGCAACAATTCACTTTCTTTCCTTGAGTGTCTGAGTGAATTTGATTTATGAAGGCACTTTAGAATGCATTTCTCAACTGATACAGGAGATATGGTTGAAAGAAATAATGCCAAGTGATTGGAGTAAGGCCGTGTTATGTCCAACCTACAAGAAAGGTGATTCACAAGCTTGTAATAACTATATAGGTATTGCTTTACTCCAGACTGTGTACAAGATTATGTACATTGCAATGAATGAAAGAATCATGATTTGGATGGACAAAGTAGCCTGTATCAGTGTGGTTTCCGTCCTAGAAGGTCCACTGTAGACCATATTTTCTCGTTACGGCAGATTTTGGAAAAATCAAATGAGTAAGACGTGGACCTACATCATTTGTTTACAGATTTTAAGCAAGTGTATGATCATGTTGTTAGAGATGAACTGCTGAAAATTATTAACAGTTCAGGTATACCTAAAAAAGTTACTAGTCTTACACATATGACACTTCATGACATTTAGGTAGTGGTTAAATTCCATGATACTCTGTCAGATGTATTTTTGGTAGGATGTGGTTTAAGACAGGGGGACCTGTCCTGATTGTGATCACAGCCTGATCTGAAGCTACCTTCTTAGGAGCTCTGCAGGAATTGGAGAAAAATGCATCAAGAATGGGGATTGAGATAAGTAAGGATCAAATGAAGCACATGATCATCTCAATGCTAAAATTGAGGGAGCAGCCCATCCACGTTTCACCCATGAAATCATGACGGTGGAATCCTTTAAATTCATTGGCACAACTAGCAAAAATGAAATAATTGCTTAAATAAAAACAAGAATGACAGTGGGAAGCAGAGATATGTTTTTCCCTACAAAAACAGTTAAAATTTTGAAACCAGTCCAGAAAAGCAAAGATAATTATTTAAAAGACCCATTGTGACATACGCTTGTGAGACATGGAGCCTTACCAAGGAAACAGAAAGTCATTTTAGTGTGAGAGAGAAAGGTATTGAGAAAGATTTTTTGGTCTGGTATTTCAGGAAGGAATATGGAGGATCCGCTCAAATATAGAACTAATATCGTTCACGTTCATAGGATCAAATAGTTTCCAGTAGAATATTGTACGCCAAGCCTGATGGATAGCAACTAAGAGGGAGGCTGAGAGTGACTTAAGTGCTATATGTCGAACAGGATCTTCAAAAAATGAGTCAGAAGATGGAAGACAAAAGTAAAGGGTTGTTAGGAGTGTCTACAAATTGTGGAGGATGCCAAGGTTCTTCAAGAGCTGTAGAGCCCATCAGTGAGTGAGTAAGTTATCTGTATATCTAATTGCTGATTTTTTATGTTAATATGTTTTTAGAACTGAAGAATATTTAACTTTCAAAATTATTATTTTAATAAACTAAATACCATTGAAGTTGCAAATAATTCATTGATTCCTAATGTATATTTGAGGGAAAAAATATATATTGAAGATGAAAATGGTTAGGTTGATATAAAAGCAGAAATGCTATAAAAATTTGTCTGCTCAACAAATAATTTGTGCTTTTAGTGAAATAATTTTTCAAAGAGTTAAAAACAAAGCCTTGAAATCTTGAATTTAAATGAAAAACATATAACGGGACACTTTTGCTGTAAATAATTGTAGAGAAAAAACTACATGAGTATATGTTTAACGAATAGCTAGGTACATTATTACTTTTGAAGTATAATTTTATGAAGTTTCAATCAATCAATAAATATACTTTTTATTTTTTAATGTCCTCCTACCTTGCCCTGAAATACTCTTTCTATCAATCTTATTTTCAGTTCCTGTTCCCATTTTATCCAACTTATAAAATTGTAGTGCAGTAACTGTAATTCAATGTTCTCTAAGTTCCTAAATAGTTACTTTTATTACAAAATTTATAAAGCATTACTTTTAGGAATTATGATTAGGGCTGATGAATTATTGCCACTTCTATTGGGATTATTTTATTAGAATACTAGTTTCTGAAAATGAAAGACTAGAAATCGAACATTGGTACTCACCTGAAGAGATCTAACAGATATCTGAAATATATCCATCATGGAAAGGAGAAGGGGCAGGTAGGTTAAATTTTTGGGGTTTACTTTGTGATTTCCTGTATGACTTATTGGATTTTTTTGTTCCTATTGAAAACTAATTTAAAATAGGACAATTGGAAATGTTTATCTGGTCATTTAAACAAAAATTTGGATCGGTTTAAAATGATTTTATTATTTCTAATGATTCATAAATTTTTAATTTTAGGCTATTTTTTACTTGATGTATTATTTTTACTCCCGAATCTTTATTAAATTAATGGTTATTTTCATTTAGATGGATAGCGAAATTGGAATTTTGGGTCTTATTATTGTTTGCTCTTATATGTTCTTTTAATTTTTGGTTTTTACCGATCGTTCAATTTTTCCAGTGTATTTAGCTTCACACTCATTACATTTGTCTTACACTTTTAAAAACTTTAGTATATATAATCCATGTAATATAATGCTGATGTGTTGAAAATTTTGTGTTTTAGAACTGAAGATGAATGTTTAGCATTAAAAACTAGCATTCTAATAAAATAATTCCAATAGAAGTGGCAATTATTTCATCAAACCTAATTTTATTGATTCTTCTATACCATCATGCATACCTCAAGTGACTTTTAGGTAATATGTTTGTTGGGCTTAACATGTTGACTACAAAGGAGTTACCCATTGAACTGTTGCCCACCTGCTGGAGGACACACACATTGTTGTTTGATGTCGTTTATACGAAAGTAATTTTCCTATTGTATGACAAAGGGCAACCCCTTGTGCGTTCTAAATCGAAACTCTATTTTTGTTCCTTAAATTCAACTAATATTTTTCACGGTAAATGGAGGTGAAATGAAGTCGAGTTATTAAAAAAAAAAACAAAATCTGGCACTGGGATATAATTTCCGATAATTGTGTCCATTCTAAATGTGTTAATATCTTTATTTACTCCAACTAGGATAGGAAGTGATAATTCTTACCAAGGAACAAAATAAATTTCAACTCGCCCATTCTGGAACTGGCACTACAAATGTCGGAAAGTTAATATATACTCCTGATCAAAATTGATGCTCCAACATGACATTTTACTATAAATCTCATTCTATGTAAATGATTTGAAGTTTATTCATTTGTCATGATACAGAAATATTAAAGAATTGTTCACAAACAGTAATTATTGCCTTCAATCCCATTTGGACTAGAATTTATTAAATCAATGATTTTTCTATATTGATTAATTTCTTTGTCTAGAGTCAGTTTTATTGCAGTTTGTTACAAGTAAACTTGGACTACAAATAAACCTTGGTTTTAAAATTTTTTTAGATCCAAACCTGTTAAAATTTTGATTTATGGCCCCCATAAGTCATTTAACTGAGTATGATGCTGTCAGGGCTTTGACTCTTCTCGGTGAAGGATACAACGAACATGAAGTTGCCAGGAGACTCGAATTTTACCACACAACTAGTGGGAGAGCCCTCCAGCGGTTCCAAGAGGCCCATAGACATACACAAAGTAGTGAAATAGGCATCCAATAGCCTAACTGAGAGAAATGATCAATTTTTATGCCTACATCATGCTCTCAAAAGAAGGCACTTTAAAAGTATTGCTCAGTGCAATATTATTTCTCGTCTTTCTTTTGGTGGGGGCTCAATCATGTTCTGGGCTGATATCACGATGGAGGCTAGCACAGAGTTAGTGGTTATTCGAGGACGATCTTTGAATGCAGTAAGGTATGCGGAAGAAATCCAACAAAACTATGTTGTGCCTTTTGGTAAAAATTTTGGAGAACAATTTTTATTTATCAAGATAATGCAAGGCCAGACCGGGCAATTTTGGTAGAACAATTCTTGAATGAAGGGGGCATTGAAAGGATTGACTCGCCAGCTCGAAGTCCTGACCTCAACCCTATTGAGTATGTTTGAGATCAGCTCAAAAGAAACATTCGAAGATGTTTACCAGCTCCTACCAGCCTGACAAAGTTGGAATTAGAAGAGTGCGAGAATATTCCTCAAGATAAAATTGCGAATTTCATCGAAACATTAGGAGACGTCTAGAAGCAGTAATCAAGGCCAGATAAGGCAATGCTAATTATGGAAAAAAAAAACTATAATTTTTAGAAACTGATTTTAAAATTTTATTGTTACTTGGATTAAATTTCCATTTTTTGTTAACCTTTAACTGGCCCACCGGTCATTATGACCGGCATTGACGAAACAAAGTAGTGGAGCAGGAGTGGGGAGAGGTGTGAACACTTGTTGGGCTTTGACATCCACATGCAGTCAATGAATGTTAAAAAGAACTTATCAGGAGTTAAAAAGTACTCGCTGTTTGCTGGTATATTGCGATTTAGTAAAAATATGGCGGTCCAAATGACCAGTAGGCCTGTTAGTATTCACCTAGTAACATTTGGAGTCATAATGACTGATAGGCCAACGGAGTCAATATAAGCGGTAAGCCTGATATCTGTCTATAGTAAAAACGAAACATTATTTGTGACTATTAGTATGTTTCAATTGAACTGGCTTAAGAGTGGTTGAACCTTGAAAAAAAAAATAAGCCTCAAATCCCTTGTGAATTACAATCCATGAAGAATAGATAAGTAGGATCTAGCTTTTATGGATATACTGAGGACTTCAGTTTATTGTTATTTATACCCAAGCCAAATAGAGCTGTTACGCTTTTGTTTTCCATGCACCACTCTCTCATTTTTTGATGAGCAAATAAGGAAATGAGAAATAATATCGTTTTACAAAGCTACGAAATCTGATATTCATCCGCTTTATATGAAATGTAGCAATTACTTAGCTGACTGGAAAACAAGATGTTAGTTGTTTTTTTACTATACGATAGCTATGGCATACTCTAATGCATACATTCTTCTCGGCATGTTTTCCACTAAGGAAAAAATGTTAAGCTACGATTTTATGAGAGCTATCACCATGTCTCTGATTTGTAACCATCTTGGAAATATATTAAAAATTCCCAATTCACTAACTGACCTCAAGGTCTTGATTTTGAATGTAAAGAGATAGGTAGAAGCATTAGGAGAAACACCGCTTTTACTAATGTAATTACCAATTATAGTTTTCTTGTCGAATTTGTTTTGCTATTTTATTTTCATATCTGAGTTAGTAGATGCCTTTTCTATTTACAACTTTTAAGATAAAGAATTTAAGCACATTAATAAGACTGATAAAGATAAAAAATAGTATATGTTGTTTTTAAAAAAATATATACAAATCGTGTAAATAAATGTAGATGATTTTTCCCCTTAATATTGATCACAAGTATAATTGTAATAAACCTGTGAATATTATCAAGTTGCAGTTCCATCATAATCATACAAAAATAACAGTTTTTTAGACTTGTGGGTCAAATTGACTGACAGTCCTGATCATGACCCCAAATTCTTCATGGGTTATAGGTTTACATTAAAGGGTTAATTAAAATTCCTATTAACAAAATTTTTAGTTTTGATGTTTGACTATAAATTTACTCGGTCTTTGTAAAAAGAAAGTAAAGCTCAGTATTAGTAATGGATTAAAAAAAATAGAATTTTTGTTAAGATAACTAGGTGGTGCATTAATTTTAATCAGGAGTTTAGTTCTTTTTTCTATAAGATTTTTTGTTTATTGAGATTTTTTACATTTTCCGAAACACTTCAATTTTTCAAGATGGTGAAATAGTTTGTTGTTTCAGTCTAATGAAAAGATAAATTCAGTATTTTGTTCCTTTAATTTTAGCTGTATCAAGTGATCATAATAATCTTAAAAGGAAAGATAAAATCTTATTAATAGAAGTTAAGTATGGGTTTTCTTCCCGAAATATAAATATACTTTTTATAATTACTGTATGGAACAATTTTGTAAAGCTAACGATTGATATCCTTTTCATAGTATTATTTATTAAAAAGATTTAAATAGCTTGATGTATGTAGAATAATAGGAAAGGAGAATAAGATCTGCTGAGAGCTCTCCTCTTTTGCACATACATTATATCCTCATTAATGGATATGTCCAAAGAAACAGAAGGTTTTTGCTCTTCTGCTGTGTTGATATAACTTTTATAGATTTAACTTATTTTTGGACAATAATCAATTATCTTTTTTGTAAATTTTCAATACTCAGATCATAAATGTCTTATTATGCTTGTATTATTTATTTATATTATGAAACCAGGAAAATTATTAATTACATTACTGTTTGTTAATATTTCATTGTTAGTAAAACTTTATCATGTTTTTTATTTGTCAACTTATGTGCTTATTATTACAGATATTTTGAAGGATATTTTCCACCCCGTATTAGTAAAAGCCATTATAGTATTTTATGTATCTACTTTTCTGGATTTGATACATTTATGCCTATGATACATTTAAGTCCTATTATGCATTGTTCAGAATTATGCCAGGGCATGTTAGCATACTTATCTTGTCAGTTAATCAGTTTCTGCAGGGAGCCATCGACTGGGAATTCCTTGAAAATAAAAATTATGCTAAAAAGTTTTTCATTGGAAAAAAAAAAGTTTAGGTTATGCTGGAATTTCACAATTCACCAGTGATTTCTTGAATTTGTGTGATAATAAAAAAATGGGATTTATTTACTCATCATCAATTTAAATTACAATGAAAAAAATAGATTAAAAATGATAGTCGGGGTATATCAACATCTATGTTCGATTGTACAGAGAGCATTAACATTGATGGGGAAACATTGAATATTGAACGTTAAATGTCAATGTTTCAATATTATGGATGGCCATCCATACATACGCACTAAATGCAGGATGGGTTTAACAAATTCAATTTAACTTAAAATTCATATTCTCTTTAAACAAATGGTGGCCAGATATGGGAGATCAGAGATTATAAGTGGTTTACTGATAGGTAGTGATAATTAGTTTCTATGTCACTTATTAATCCCTAGCTAAAACAAATTATATCAATATTTATATTAAATATCAGTGATGGAACCAAGATAGTATGATTTATACAACAATCTCCGAGCGTATTTTGTATGAATTCAGTGACTGAAATGGCTGGGTCACCTAATCAGGATGGATAATGGGAGAACAGTAACTGTACAATACAACAACAACTGTACAACTGTACTATGGAACTAGTGATGGGTCGTTCTGAGTGGAACGGAATTTGGAACTGGTTCCAGCTTTAAATCGGTTTGGAACGAAACAAACCGCCCAAGTTTTTGGTTCCACCTGGAACAAAAACCAATGCCAAAAGATCTCTCGTTTCGTTCCCTCAGTATAGTAGAGTTTAGATTGCATCTCTGGTTTCGTTCCACACAAGGTCATTCCGACTGCTTTATTGCGTTGATCCTGCTGCTCTTGACTCACTCCCCCCTATCCATCGCCGCTTTCTTTTAAATTTTCTATTCTACCAATAGATCTCTGCTTATTCATTTGGATTCAGAGAAATAAACCACACTAGGGTTTACATTAATTATTTAAATTATTTTTTCAATTTTTTTTTAAATTTATTTATTAAATGATTTTTTCGCTTTTTGTCCAAAAGCTAATGGAGTTGTCACAAGAATTGATTACTCCTTTTTTTCGGAGCCAATGTTATTGGAAAATTCTCTCTCAATTGTGCACTAAACTTAAGCTTACTTTTCCAACAACAAAAAAAAAATTCTTGATTGAATAAAACTATTTTAAAAGTATATATATATATTTTTAATAACTATGCTTAGCTATTTAAACCTACTTAATAATATAGTACCTACACAATGTTTTATTATATAATAAAAGGAGGAGGTTAACAGCTCTAAGTCACAAAAAAGTGATGGAACGAAAATATATGGTACATAGGTAGTAGGTTAATCAAACTGACGTAGAACGAAAAGTGGAACAAACAGTAAAATCTCATTCCACTTTTAACTCGGAGTGGCCCTTCACTATATGGTAGGTACCCCACTTGGAGTCAGACCTCACAAAAGACCAAAAAGAGCTGAATGGAATTGGTATATCCAGCCAACATGCCACTGACCATTATATCTAGGAAAACGTGGTTTGTGTTTCTGTCAAAATTCACAAATTAGAGAAATACTTCAAATATAATTTATAGATAAATCTTAATAATTTCTTCCCCATCTTTTTAAGTTTACAATAAGATTTCAACTGAAGTAAAAATGTAAGGTACATAACTATTTTTTTTAATCTCTTTATTAAAGGTTTTCACATTTAAAAAAAAAAAAAAAGATTTAAAGGAGCTGTCAGCTTAACACTTGGATGGAAAATTCCATGCCAGTGAATGTGCCTAGCTTTGATCTGAGATCGCATTTTAGTAACGCTAAGAACAGACAAATTGCAACTACATCATCGGTAGCGATATCATCATCATCAAGGAAAGCCGGTGGAGTTGCCATATATCGCAACATTAATAGCTTCACTGATTGTAATTGGGTTAACATTGACATTTTGGAAATTTATTTGGAAATGAAAGATGCAAAACCTGGTGATTTCTGTCTAGTAAACATAAAGCCCAATGGCATCTTCAAATTTGTACTCGGGTGTGTGTTTATCCACCCGGGCAAAGTGTTAGCAAAAATTAAACTCTTTATGTTAAGATCGTTGTTAAAATATTGTTAAAATATCGATTAAGAGCCTGATCTTACTCCACCAGTTATGATAGCTGGAGACTTTATTGTTGATGTCTCACAAAACCGCTCATTGCCCGACTTCATGCTCAGCATGATCAATTTATCCTATATTAAGAAACTTCTCCATCAATGTTAGGTAATACCTGTATTGATTTAACGTTTACCAGAAATTTCAATGTATTTTGTATCGTACTTTATGTATCACAGACCTATAATTAATAAAGTTATAATGTAACACAATAATTATTTGTTTTCTTGCTTTTATCCTGAATACATAAATAAAAATATTTTATTTAAAAAATATAACCCGTTACATAAACGTATTCACGTATAACACACAGCCGTGTCCATGACACAGCCACACCCTTTTATTTTTTTAAACTCTGTATTGATATTTACAACTGTTTACATTATATACTAGTAAATTTAAAGAAAATGATTACAATGACATTTCAGTAACATGTAAAGAACTGCTCACTAGTAGCACTTCAACAAAAGTTATACATTAGAAGGTCTCTTGGCCATCTTCCTTTCAGAAGCTTTGGAGGATTATTGGGAATTGAGCTGAGGAAAGTTGAGAGACTAGTGGATTTGAGTGGATGCGAGTTAACTATGAAAGGATAGGTATCTGGGGCCAATTCAGCAACATATAGAACATTAAGATTTTTATGGATAGTTTGTTTGTGACACAATAAGGAGCTTTGTGGAATTTACAAAGGATTTTGTATTGTTAGGATTGGATAAGAGAAGAATTGGAAGATTTAGTGGATTCCCAAAGCTAGACTCTGTACGTCTAAATGGGTCTAATTACTGTCATGTAAACCAGTATTTTATAATCATGTATGTATTTTGCTATTAATAGTAGGACATTTGAACGTTGTCTGATTAATGTTGGAGTAGTCGGAAACCACGAGCAGTTTCTTGTCTTTTAAGTGTGGTATGAGAAATAATTAAATTTAAAAAAAAATAAAACTAACAAATAATATTGATAATAATAGTGACACACGTGCATGGAGGAACATTATTCTCTACACCTATTTATTTTCAAATTTTTCTTAAATTGTAAAATTTTTAAGTATTGAAAACAAAATCTTTGATAAAGAAAAAAAAAAAAAAAATATATATATATATTGTATAGGAAAAAAATGATAATGTCCGATGCGACAAACTCGCCTCGGCCTCTAGAAAATGGACTGTATGGGAAAATATCGAAACGAGGTTTTGCACCCTTGGGGAGGTTTTATTGAGAAGGTAGCATAAACAAATAGTACATAAGAAATTTCTTACCTTATTACTGCCGCCGACGGTCTGTCCGGGGGCCCCTGGAATCCTTACGGCCTGGCAAATGCTTCTCCTAAGCTGCAATATTTGTCTAAGCTCGCCTCCTCTTAGGTCACCACTCATTAGGGGGAGAACTGGGTCATAAAGCGATGGAAGACCATGAGGTCTTGGGCAATTTTTAGTAGGTGCGTACTTGAGCACAGAATCAAGAAGAAAGAGGAAAATTCTAGTAGGGATTAACGCAGATAAGGGCTAGTTGCCCAGAGGATACATAGAGTGCGTTAATGAACAGTATATTAAAGTTTTTCTCCTTTCCCCCCCCCCTCACAATAGCGCCGACTGGCGCGAACACACCGCCCACCAAAATTGGGATGTTGCCCAATTTTATTCCAAAAGTTATACAATGAAAATGGTGGGCAGGCAGCAAAGAATTTATACAATAAAATAAAGAAATGAAAGCTCAACTTGAGTAAAGAGGAAGATAAAGACAAAAAAAAAAAAAATAAAATAAAAATATTGTAACATGAATGGGAGCACAATTATACAATGTAAAGAAAAGGAAACAGCCCAACTGGGCAACAATTATATAATGTAAAGAAAATAAAACAGTACTCCAGGGTAAACGATCATACAAAATAAAACATGAACTAGCTTAACTGAAAAACGATTATACAAAGCAAAGGGAAGTCATTCTAGAAGCGGAATGAGCTTGTTCATAGATCTAGTGAGAGTGCTGGTAGAGGTCTCAAAGGTGGCTGCTCGTGAAACAACATCAGGCTTGAGCTCGGAAATAAGAGCTAAAGGCCGGGAGAGTGAGGAGCTGTTCAGTCCCTTGCTCACAACAACGTCGCCCTGTTTCTTGGTTCGACAACGGCGCTTGGAATTTGAAGTCCACTTGTGAACGTTGTGAATTGTATTATGGAACGGCGTTGTCAAGTATGCCGCCCACCCTGAGGACCCCCAGGCTATCGAGGAAAGGAGTACGGCAACAAGGCAGCTTTGCCGGCTTATCGGCACGGATATTAAGGAGAGACCCAGAAAAATGTTTAAAGGTATGGTCAGGTTCATTTGCGATGAGCGCAATGGGAGTAGACTTAAGATCCGGTAATGGCTTGGTGCTTAAGTCGGTTTCACGATAAGGAGGAGGCCAATGCTCCTGGCAATTGGTCAAAGAGGAGGGATCTTGAGTCCCTAAACAGAAATTGTTGGTCTGCGCGTAATGAGTAGAGGTAAGGCCCCTAGAGTCAATATGGGCATGATTAGCGGACAGAAGAAACATCAGCAAACCCTACTGGGGAGAATTTGTCGAGTATTGAAATTTTAGAGTGTACAGACCCTTTGAAATCGACAACTGGTGGTTTTAAAAAGGTGGGTTCAATAGGATTCGAGACATGAAGTTTACTTACTACACTATCTTGGTTACTCTTACTATGTATGCATACTGGTTTTTTATTATTTTTATTTTTAACAGGAAGGAATTTTGGACAATCTTGATTGGCTAAAGAATAGTGACTATTTGAGGGATGAGATGTAATTATCCTCTTCTGTAAGGGAAAAAAAAAAAAACCTTTCATCAGATGAATCACTAACATTTGTATCAGCACCACCTATTTTATCGATGTGATTAAATTTTGGAGCTTGATTTAAGTTTAAAAAAAAATCACCCTGGTTATTGATTTGTATTTCCTGGGGAACATTGTCACTATTTAGTCTGTGACTACATGTATTGGTTATAATAAACGGGTCAATATTTTCTGAAATGTCAGAAACATTTGAGTCTTTGTGGTCTGTACTCACGGGTTGTTCGAATGGGAGTTTTTCAATATTTTCAGTTTCCGAAGAATCATGGAAATCTTGGAAAATTTGGCAAACAGAAATTAACGAAGTGGCTGATTGATTTTGCGATAGGGTTTGGATAGGGCCTATGATTGCCCAACCAAAAATAGTACTGACAGCTATTGGACCAATAGAGCTTGGAATAAACGGATGAGGCAATAATAATTGCGGGTATACATCTGCACCTAAGAGGAGGTCAATCTTGTCTGATTGATGAAATTCAGGATCGGCCAAACGCAAATGTTCAAAGGCGCGAGCAATTTCTGGAGTAAGGTTCTTGGGAGGCAAATGGTTAGCGATGTGAGGAACCATGGACGGGTTGGCAAGAATGTGCCTCTGAGAAAATGTGGAGAAGATTTGACACGAAACTGTGCCAGGAGAATTGGAAACACGCCCACCTATACCTGAAACGGTTATGGGCATATCCTGGATTTTTTGACCCAATTGGTCAAAGAAGCGCTTGGAAATAAATGATAGCTGGGACCCCGGATCGATGACCCCGCGGACTGGAACGTAACCTAAGTGAGAATTAAAGATGCGAGCACGGAAGGTTCCTAGGAGGGAAGTCACGTGACTTCCGGAAGTACTACAACTCAGAGATAAGGAGGCGTCAACTGGTGCTTGACCAGTGGAAGCGGGTGCTGGTTCACTTGAAAGGTGATCAGCATGATCTGATACGCGACTAGGCGCGGAATTCAAATGGAGATTTGAATTTACTGCTTTGAGGGGATGCAAAAGTGTGTGATGCTCTGGTGAATTACACTTACGACACAAAAATTTGGAATTGCAATTACCCTTAAGGTGCGGACCCAAGCAATCAAAGCACCCTTTATGCCTTTTAATGATATCAATTTTTTGATCTCGAGTGAGATGAGAAAACTCGAAACAGGAAGATAAGGAATGCGGCTTACGACAAAGAATGCATTTGAGGTTAAAAGAATTTGAAGGTGCGCAGACTGCGGTGAAGTATCAGGACTAGTGCTAGCAATTTGCGAATTAACTTTAGTGTTTCTATGTAGATTGATGGGGGGAGAAATAATCTCCAGTGTTTTAATTTGTCTGGTAACGAAATTTAGTAAGTCATCAAAAAGCGGAATCGATTTAGCAGAATTTTGATCCTCGAAAGCCTTAGATGTGTAGGGGTCTAGATTATTTAATGCGAGGGTTAACAAAATAAAATTTGCTAAATCGTCGATTGGTAGCGCCTTAATAGCCTGCACCGAATTTTGATGTACCTCAAGAGTTTTTAAGTTATTTAATGAATTTGAACTGACGGGCTTAAAGTGTAAGATTTGGTTCAGATATGCCTGGGCTATCCTCCTGGGGTTTTGGAACCTGTGTACTAGAGCTGAAAAAGCAAGGTCGTAATTTTCGGCTGTGAGTTGAAAGTTAGAAATTACGGAAAGAGCACCCCCCTTTAAGTTGGATCTTAGATAATGAAAGCGCTGTATGGGGGTTAGAGTTGGGTTGTCGTGAACAAGGGCGGTGAACAACAAGAAAAATTCAGGCCACTGTTGTATGTCGCCTGAAAAAGCTGGTAAATTGATTGGTGGTAAGGAGAAAGCACTTTGAGCCAAATGAACAGGGCTGGCAAACGTTGTAGAAGTTGCAATAGGTTCTTCTTTTTTCAATTGTAAATATTTAGATTTAATTTTGGTTACCACACTATTAAAAGCAATTGCAGGGGCTTGAGAATCCACATG
This sequence comes from Euschistus heros, assembly GCA_003667255.2. Classification (NCBI taxonomy): domain Eukaryota; kingdom Metazoa; phylum Arthropoda; class Insecta; order Hemiptera; family Pentatomidae; genus Euschistus; species Euschistus heros. Next base: position 1,042,342 of record RCWM02000149.1, read on the forward strand.
ATTTTGTTTGGATAAGAGAGCATTAAGGTCGCTTAATTTTTCATTGACCCCCTCAAATTTGACTTGGAAGGGAGGGTAAATCCTCGTAATGCACTTGTACAGTAAAAATATCCGAAAGAGTGGAACCTTTAATTTCATCGTATCTGCTTGTTATATCAGCAAATATCGTTTCCCTCTTTGCCAATAGTTGTGCTTGAATAATGATATTTTTGTCTTCTACAGGCATTGTGAAAAATACAGAATAAATAAATACAGAAATAAAAGGAAAGTATAGTATATAAGGCGCAGAAAGGAAAGGAGAAAAAGTAGCAAAATTGATTGCACTAATTCTTACGTAATTGTAACTGACGCTAGAATAAACCAAGATGGCGGGGATGATACGAGATGATGTAACAAGTACGTCACTAGAGTGCTGTGACGTCAGATCACAGCTGACGATTGGTTGAAAATGGCCGACTAGCGTCGGTTTTATATATGTAATTATTGGAAGTTATGAAACTTGGACAAAAAATAGGCCAAACCTTGCAATTTATACAAATTTTAATGTAAAAAATCTTTAATATTAATAAAGCACAGAAATGAGTGGGTGATTACTCGCCCCAAAGCCGCAAAAACCCTCGTTTCAAAGTTGCACAATGATATATACGGCCCGGATCGGACCAAAAACGTATAGGAAAAAAATGATAATGTCTGATGCGACAAACTCGCCTCGGCCTCTAGAAAATGGACTGTATGGGAAAATATCGAAACGAGGTTTTGCACCCTTGGGGAGGTTTTATTGAGAAGGTAGCATAAACAAATAGTACATAAGAAATTTCTTACCTTATTACTGCCGCCGACGGTCTGTCCGGGGGCCCCTGGAATCCTTACGGCCTGGCAAATGCTTCTCCTAAGCTGCAATATTTGTCTAAGCTCGCCTCCTCTTAGGTCACCACTCATTAGGGGGAGAACTGGGTCATAAAGCGATGGAAGACCATGAGGTCTTGGGCAATTTTTAGTAGGTGCGTACTTGAGCACAGAATCAAGAAGAAAGAGGAAAATTCTAGTAGGGATTAATGCAGATAAGGGCTAGTTGCCCAGAGGATACATAGAGTGTGTTAATGAACAGTATATTAAAGTTTTTCTCCTTTCCCCCCCCCCCCCCCCTCACAATAGCGCCGATTGGCGCGAACATATATATATATGTTTATTGAGGTTCAGTCAATAGTATTCAGTCAATCGATATATTGACTGAACCTCAAGAACCTTAATAAATATTTAATAGTAACAGTCAAGAAATTTATCCATATATATACAGGGTGTCCCGAATTTAAATGGCAAAACTTCAGGAACTTATAGGGGACCGAAAAACTATGACAAAGAGTCCTTTAGAGATTTGCTCGTTTTTGCTTAGTTTTAGAGAAAATCACAAAAAAAAAGAAACAAAACAAGTTTTAATTTTTATACTTATTTATTTACATTTATATTTATGGTATGTTCTTTTTAATGTAAATATTGCTCAAAATGTTGTTCTCTTGCACCAATGCAAGCATTACATCTAGCACTCACTTGATAAATTGTAGCTAAACATTGTTCTGATGATATTTGGTGCCCTGCATCTATGATTCGGTCTCTTAATTGCTCTCTTGAGTTGATTGACACCGAATAAACTTTCTACTTCAAGAAATTTCTACTAATATATATATAATTTGTTGTTTTTTTTTGCCCTTTATTCCAATCATTTATAAAAAAACCAAAATATGCTGATTGGATTTGCTTTCATTTAAAGAATGATTCATTCCATATTAAATTTGATGTGGTGACAGTATGTTTTCAGAATTTAAGTTGGATGTATTACATTTGAAACTAGTTTTCTACTAAAATTAATATTGAAATGGCAAACTCATTAATGTCATATTACTTTGAAAATTTGTTTCATTGCTGAAGATGAATTTATAATCATTTAATATTGAACAAATAGCTCTTGCGCTAATACAGTACAAACTCGTTTAGTTAGACCCCGTTATGTCGGATCTCTGGATAACCCGGATCAGTACAGGAAAATTTTTAAATTAGCTTTTTGTCATCCGTCCAGACTGCCCAGCGTAGGATGGATGTTTTTTTAGCAGTAGACTGTAGGTAGAACTCAATGAATGCTCAGACATTGACAGTAATGATATTGAAAGTTGCTTGAAAGCTGACTACGATGGAGGCTATGGTACTCTTACCGATGGCAAAACTATTGTGACTTGTTGCGATAAAGATGCCAATAACACGGAGGATACTGATGAGGAAAACACTGAAAATATCACAGTTATAAGCCATGCAGAAGGAGCAACTCATTTGGGCGGGTTAATAGTTTATTTCAAGCAACAAGAAGAGATAACAGCCGCACTGCACGGAAATGGCATTCAAAGCTGACACAACTCAAATTAACAAAATTCTTTCATATACTGTATTATTGTTTATCATTCAACATTCTCTGTTTATCCTGGATTTTCGTTATGTCGGATCGGCCCCGGTCCCAGCTAGTCCAACTTAATGAGGTTGCACTTTACATTCATAATAGAAATATGCAATTTAACAATTTGACAAGAGCTTCTTAAAATGACCTTTAAAAATGTAGTGCTAAGGCAGGAAAAATAGACTCCATTTAAGTTACCAACAGGTTTTTGAAGAAAAATTACTGACCTCAAAAAATAGTTAATACCTAATTGTATAATTATGTATACACATAAATGCTCAAACTAAATGTTTTTGTTTTTTTTTTTCAGTGTTATAGCATACTTTTTGTTTTTTCTGCATAATAATTGCCTACTGGACATAAATTAATTAACTGTTTTTATTTTAATTTTTCTAGTTTACAACCCCAGCCTTCCAGATTCTTTTAAGGAGGAAAATCGCCAAGCTCAGCTGAAGAGAATTCTAGCCTTTAGAATGAATCCTGTTGATGGTTTATCCTCAAAATATGACTACGATAATAACAAGTGGAAGTAAACTGCAATGTAATTTTGGAGCTAAATTTAGTACCAATTAAAAACTATGTGTTGCAATATGTGTGTATATATATATAAATACATACGTATTTTAATTTTTTTATTTTATTATGAAATATATATATATATATATATATATATATATATATATATATAAAGTATTTCATAAATAAAATAAAATACTAGTTATAATTGGTTTTAACTATTTCGCAATGTAATGATCGTCAGGGAATAGTTTTTGTTTTAAAATTTTTGAAATATTTATTTGTTGTTAATTTTGAGACCTACACCATTTCCCATTTCCTTATATATGAAGGAACGTTTGCAGTTTTTTTTTCTAGCAATGGGATGTGACAGATTTGCATTATTTCAGTGCTATAAAAACTCACTTAATTTGTTGAAGCTGTGTTTTTCTTAAGATTTGAGGAGCTAGCACTGCCAAATTATTGTGCACCCCAAAATGTTCATTGGAAGTCTTCATTTTTTTAGGTGCATATATAATAATATGACTATTCCTTTTATTTTTGTTCTTAATAATAAACATGAAAAATTCATTTTTCTTTATTCGATAGGATTCAAACATAACTAATTGTGAAAGTGTGATTTTGTGTCACAAAAAAAAACAAACAAACAAAAAAAAAAACAAAAAACAAAAAAAAAAATTATCTTTCATCAAGTCAAATAGTAATTTCATTGAGTAGATAGTTGGTGATCCAGTCAATAGTTCTGCACTCTTCGATATGGTCAATTATACTATATCAAAAAGTAATTTTATATAATATACCAATATATTAATTTTGATTTATACAAAATAAGTAAAAATGTAATTTGAGAGAGTGGAACTTCTAGTATACTTTTAGTACCTTATAATCAAAATGAACGAGTGGTTATGTTTTAAAGGATGGAGATGATTCGGGAAAACATACTCTGTTTCATAAGTATAAAACCACAGGATTTTTTGCAATTTACAATATTCCGTGTTTGTGTGCATTTCCTGGAAATCAAGTTAAAAATAAAGAAGTAGAAGAAAAATTTAATATTAATTTAATTAAGGAAATACAATAACAAAACATTTTTTTTGGTTGAAACTTTTTTTTATTGGTAAATTTATCTTTGTTAGTATTTTATTTATTTATTTTATTGGCAAAAGGAGCATGAAGCTGGCCTCGGCCTACTCCACAGTCTCATTTTGGTAGTGTTACATAACTACATAAATAACCAAATTAAAAAACTAAGTCTTAATAAAGTTGCCCTTTAAAAAAGCCTAATCCTCTTAATAAAAAAACTTTAAATATTTAGAAAATTGATAAAAAAAAACGATAACCAAGACAGACTGACTCCACATTGAGAAAATCGTTGTGGAGCTGTGACTTTTCTCCGAGTATAGGCTTATCACTGGTCCAGACTGTACCAATCCAAAAATGGAACTACAATGTTTGTAGTCACAGAATACAGGACATAAATGAATGGGCAGAGGCACTAATGCCGTAAGGTTCCCCTGGCTCCAGTTTGGCCGGCCCTCCTCCCACCACCTTCACCCCAGGGTGGTTCCACCTCAGGCTTATTTACAACTTTATCATCTAATATTTAGGCTTCAACTGTTACAAATTTTATTAGATTTCATCTAATTGTTCAGAAATTTATCACATTCATGCATAGGTAGGTAGTTTAAGAACAAAAATAAAACAAAATATTACCAAAAGAAAATTACTAATTTATTACTTTTCGATCTTATTTTATTTTAATTATGTATATTATTGATATTTTTAATATTAAAAAATATCATTCCGATTGATCTGATTAATAATGAGTATTGAGAGCCATCTTCTAAAAAATGTTTATCTAGAAAAAGTTTCTCCCAAGGTATTGTTTTAGAAGTAATGAAAAAAAAATTTTTGATTCTACGTTTAATTAATTTATTTTGTTTTTCTTCACACAGTTTTTGTAGACTGTATTTGTAGGAACAGTTTTTCGTCTTATAACGCAAAACGTTTTGGCATAGGTTTTAAATTTTTTTTTCTTTTCAACCAGTAGTTTTTTTTGTGGTAGAAAGTGAATTTTCTGTGAAGTTCAACGAATCAACTGTATTTCGAAGCTGTACCGATCTTTCATCAAGTTGTTTTTTTTTGAGCTCGTTTATGTTTTTATTAGTGGTCTCTAACATTTTTTAAATTTCTTTTTATTTGGAGATCTAATATTTTTCAATGGGGTCGCAAGCCTTTATATTGGCCCCCTTTTCTAAAATAAAAAATCCAACATTAAACTTTACTTTTACTTTTGCAGGTTTTATCCCTCAATGGGTTGCCTGTTCAGCGTCCCTCCACTTCTCTCTATCCCACCAGTCATCCTCCTCAAGTTCCCTGCCAGCCATTTCCTCCTCCACACAGTCCCTCCACTGGGTTCGGCGTCTTCCTCTCCTCCGTCTTCTTGGTTGTTCCCACAGCGGAATCTTCGGCCACCTACGTTCTGGCATCCGCTGGCAGTGTCCATTCCATCGTAGCCTGCTTCTTCCAATCCTCTCCGGGACTCCTTCGGTCACACCCAGCCTGCCTCTGATCTCATCATTCCTGATTTGGTCTAGGCGGGTAATCCTTAGGCTTCTCCTCCAGAAATCCATCTCTGCCGCTTGTAGTTTAGAGTTGAGCCCTCGGTTAAGTGTCCAGGTTTCTGCGGCGTAGCTGAGGGATGGCTCAAAAATACTTCTAAAAATGCGCCTTTTGTTGTTCGTTGAGATGATCGTGTTCCAAAGGACTGGGTGTAACATTCTAGTCACGCTTCTTGCCAGACCAACCCTCCTCCTAACCTCGGGTTCTGACGTCCCGTTCCTATCTGTTTTTGACCCTAGGTATTTAAAGGAAGCTACCTTCTTACACACCTTCCCATTAATCTGTAGGTCCACGGCCTCCTTGCAATTTACTGGCAGATATTTGGTCTTATCAAAATTTATTCTTAGACCCCACAAGCTGTTTTCTTTTTCCAAGGCCTTTAACGCTTCTTCCAGGCCTTCTCGGTTACATGTGACCACGCTTGGTCGTTGGCAAAGAAAAGGGAGAACAGCATATGTCTGTTAATGTCTATACCTTTTCTCTCCCATCGAGTGCTCCACTCCTTTACTGCCTGTTGTACATAAATTTTAAACAGCGTTGGTAACATACAGCAACCCTGCTTAAGTCCTTTGGATGCAGAAAAAGGCTCAGATACACGAGAGCCAAGCTCTACTCTATATTCGTCCTCCCTTTACATGCACATCACTGCATTTATTAGGGCATTGCTCATACCCGCATTCTTAAGAGCTTTCCACATATTCCATCTCGGTACAGTGTCATACGCTTGCTGTAGGTCTATAAAAGCTATGTGCACAACTCTTCCTTTTTCCATTCGTTTTTTCTATGAGCTGTCTTAAAACAAATATGCTGTCCGTACACGACCTGGCAGCAATGAACCCAAACTGCTCTTCTGGAGTAATGGACTCCTCTTCTAATTTACTCTTCAGAATTCTAGCGATGATTCTTGATATAGAACTCTGGACACAGATGCCTCTATAATTTCGGCATTCCTCCCTGTTTCCTTTCTTATATATAGATGTGATAAATCCTGTCTTAAGGTCCTTTGGTAACTCTTGTCCTTTTAATAGGAGATTTATTAGCTTTGTTAGAGCCTTTAATAATCTGGTTCCTCCTGCCTTTAACAGTTCCATCAAGATACCTCCAGGTCCTGCAGCTTTTCCACATTTTGCATGTCTAATTGCATCAAGAACCTCACCCTCTTCTACGGTAACATATCCTTGTGCATCCTCAGGTGGATATAAGCCTGACCATTCCGGCCTAGTTTCTGTGAACCGATTTTTTTTTGTAATATTCCAACCAGGTCCTTTCACTTATTATAGGAATCACATTTCCCTTCACTTGTTTGTTTCCTGAGAGCCTTTAGTAGTACCCTCCATGATTCACAAATCTTATTGTAGCCCAGGGTGTTATCAATCCTCCTACAACATGCTTCCCATGCTTGGTTCTTGCTTTCCGTGACAGTACGCTTTACCCGTGTGTTTATATTTCTATATTCTCTCCAATCATCTTGGCTTCCGCTACATAGCCACTTATTGAAGAATACTTTTTTCTTGTCTACCATTTCTTCTATTTCACTGTTCCACCATTGCTTTGGAGGGTTAGTTTCCATCTCCCCTAAGACTTCACTCGCTGCTTCATGAATACATTTTTTAATGTGTTCATATATTTCTATGGCATTACTACCCCCATTATCCATTATTTTGTCTTCTAGGCGGCATTTGTAAAGGTCACTTAGCTTTCGTCAATGAGCAGATGAATCTTATATTTATGCTCATCTAAGAGAACGGATTTTATTTGTTCAGGTGCATCCTGCTTTTTTCTCCACAGTGCCAAGCATTTTGCTCTAATGAAATAATGGTCGCTGCCACATTCCATGTCTCACAAGACTCTCACATCCGTTACTGGTAGTAGGCTTTGTTGCTTTGTTATACAGTAAGCCAAGATAGAAGGTCTGAATCTCGGTTTACTCCATGTGAACTGATGCTCCTTTCTGTGTTAGAAAAACGTGTTTTATATTTTTAATTCAAATTCCTCGCAGATATCCTGGAGTCTGGTGCCGTTATTATTTATGTCTTCCTCTCCACATATACCCACTACCGGGTTTCCTTTTTCTTCCTTTCCAACTCTAGCATTCATATCCCCCATTATAAACACTTGATCCTTGTGCCTGATCTTTTCTATATTTCCTCTAAAAACGTCATCGAAAAGGTCCTTTTTTGGCGGCCAATATATTATTATCTGGGCTATATATTCCTAGAATAGAAACATTGTATCCGAATATTCTCATATCTAATCTGATAACCCTTTCCGAGACCATCTCATAAAAGGTTATCCATCATTTATGTTTTCCTCGGATTGCAACAGAGACTCCTGCCCTGGCCCGCTCACCTTTATCCACTCCACTCCAAATGTGAATCCAATTTCCAAATCTTTCTTGGCCCCTTCCCTTCACCTTTGTCTCTGTAAGAACCACAATGCCAAGTTTGGACTTCTCTATCCCTGCGAATACCTCAGTTTTTTTATTAGAGAGACTCTGCACATTCCATGTTCCAATTTGTAATGTCCTTTTCCGTTTCCAGGTCCGTTTACCAATGTTTCCGTCCGGCTTTTCTTTTATCTGACTTATTTTAGCTTGAAGAAGTTTTTCTACTAACAGGGTGCTGGCCTGATAGAAACCCCCAACCTGGAGGACCAGAGGCTTTCTGTTGGGGTCACTTTCCCTTAGACTGGTTGCCATCCCTGACTTACGGGTCCTGTCTACCCGAGCATTCCCGCTTTGCAGGAGAGGCGGCGCATACTCGCCTTGTCACATCGTCGTCATTGGGCTCTTAGGGTACTTGCGAGAGTGGTCAAGCCACCAACCACCCTCCCCCACCCTGATAACGCTGCCGTTCATGGTTCGGGGCTGCTTATTCGATATATTCACAGGTGTCCTGTCGAACTGACAGGATGTCCCGCTATCCACCACCTGCAGAACCGCTCGGTAGCCTGAACTTAGCCCCGAGAACATTGAACTTTTAAGTTTAAATACCTATGTATGTTGGTAAAGCAGGGGAAAAGCGTAAAAAGTTACATATACCTTAATAATCTTTTGTCTCAAATGATCTGGAAAAAATAAAAAAACCGACTGAATTGCACCTTTCTTTAGATTTACTCGAAATGAAGAAGATCTGTCAAAATCGTCCTCTTTAAAATGTTTTGAACAAATAACACTTGTTTTTGTTGGCTTCCATTTTTCTTGCCTCAGGGCTTGAACCCACTTATTTCGTTCCTCTTCAACTGAAGGGAACCTGAGGAAAAAAATTAAAGGTAAAATTGGAACTGTTTACCTTTTAAAGATTTATTCAAATCTAAAACTATTTTCTTATTGTAAAACGTCATTCGTTTTACGGTGTTAATTGTTTAACATTTGAAACTAGTTTTCAAATTAAAATAATTTCAATAGAATTGGCAATTAATTTATCAATCCTAATTGAGTATACAGAATATTCTGTATTCTGCGGTTACAATACCTACTATTGTTAATATAGGAAAGTTTAACAATAAAGTTAAAAAAGCTCCACAATAAACATATTTTTACTGTGGCGAAAGGGAAGGAAGATTTGTTTCTCAATTTAAAGAAAAACTAAACTGTGTATGTTTAAAATGTACCGTTGTAGGGTTATTGGAGAGTTTAAATCCTTGTTGGACTCTTTCCTAGAACATCCAAACATGGCATTTTTTAATCCAATTGAGAAATAAAAAACAAAAAAAACAAAACACCCACAACAGAGACTTAACAATTACCAATTGTTCCAAATTAACATGGGGTAAACAGTGGTACTGACTGGGACAGCCGGGGGGTTAAGGTGGTGGGGATAGCGCTCCTAGCCGGAAGCCTTCTTCCCCTACCTACCCACCATTTCTATCATATTCTGTATTCTGTGGTTGTAGTAGTGACAGAAAGTCCCACTAGTCCGGTCGATTGCAGTGCTAACTGTTCCAAGATTCCAGTGTCCCAATTAAAATCATAACTGACTGTGACAAATAACAAGCCAAACTATTTTTTTTTTCTTACATAGTTATACATACTTTTAAGATCCTGGTAAAATTTTCTGAATTTCACAATGTTTATCAATCAAAGTAGAAAACCAACTTGAAATAAATTAAATTGTTTCTGTTTACAATGTTAATAATTTACTTTGGTATGTTTGGACCCCCGAAATAAATCAAACACTATGTATTGATACATGGTAACAGGGCCGTTGACAGGAGAGGGGTTAAATTCCCTGGGGCCCTTCTAAGGTGACCACTCACAAGTGTTACTTTATATAAACGATTCTATGGCAATTTATCACATCAGGAAATTAATCAAATATTGTGATTTAAAAATTATTAAATATAAAATTGGGTAAAAAAATAAATTTTTGGCTCTCACCGGCTCTGCATGGTAAGGAAACATGCCCTAAATATTATATGCACAATTATTACCAAGCGGATTATTTCCAATTAATGGAAGGAATAAATAACCGAACTATGATTTTTTTTTTTTTTACTTTCCAAGCCATAAATATTATTGTTATTTTTGATAGCTTGGCTACAGTGAATTTTTTTTATCGTATTGAAATCTTGAAAACTTCCATTCTTAAGTGAAGTCTGTTGTATTACAAAATAAAATCTCAATCTTTCAATTATTCCTTGATGTTAAGGCTAAATGTCCCCTCAGTAGTACCAAACGTTGCCACCACGTAGCGTGCCAAAATAAACAAAATTTAGATTCCTCCTAATTAAGAAACCAATAGACATTTTTAAGATCTGAAAACGGATTTATTAATAAAATGGACATAGAATTTGATGTATCTATTTTAGAAGGCCATATATGTGATATTTACAATTTTAGGTTCAAAAAACTACTTTCTAGTATTTTTTAAAGAAAAGTCAACTAATATGCAAGTGTACAATAATAAAATATAAATATTGGTGAAAAAAAATTTTAATTATACGAACAACATCGGCCGAAACCCATAAATATGAATTTCTATGCAATTTGTTTTTTTGTTTTTTTCAGGTAACATCTACATCTATCATAACTAGAGTAGCCTTAAACTACAAATCTAAAATAACATTTCAATCGAAAGGTTGTTTTGGAACTATAAATAGAATTTTCACGATCCAAACTGAAAATTTCGAAAAATTATAAAAGTAAACAATAATTAAAACTATATAACCAAAAAAACTGCATACTTATTGTAAATATATTTAAATATGCAGGGTGCATCAAAATATAAGAAGGAATTAGGAAAAATCATGTTAGAAGTATGGCAGAGGATTAGTGATTATAAACACTAATCCCCTACCTTCCGCCCTATGTATAAAGACTTGCTCTAGCCTTATTTTGGAGGGCCTACAACTTTTGTTCTATTTCACTTCCCCAATGATGATTTTATTGACTAGAATTATAACATTGTTCATATATAACGGGAAAAGGATATAAATAAAAACATCATTTTATTATTAATTTATATCCAAATAGTTGAAAAAAAAAAAAGGAATCCACAAACAATAAAGTATTATCTGTTCCTATTACTAATTAAAGAGAAGGGTTGCCGAAGAAAGGTTTGAATGGCAGAGAACTGTTGAGGAGGCCAGGGTTCTACAAGGACCATAAGGTGCCATAAGATGATAATGATAATGATAACTAATAAAAAAAATTCAAATTACTTATGCTAAAAAAATATTACTGCACATTAAAAAAATATATATATATAATGAACAAACTTATGACATATTATTTTTGCATTAATGTTGCTTATTCAAGGAATAATTATATTATGAGCTTTATTCATTAAAATTATTTACTTTTTTAATACCCAAATCAAAAAGCTTTAGAACTTTAACTGATTTCATATAAAAGTGATGAGTACAAAAAGTTGTTAAATTTTTCAATTGAAGGAGTTCAATAAAATAACACCAATATGGAACACCAACTCACAGAAAGGTAAAATAAATATCATCTTTTGCAATATATTTTGTGTTGCTGATTTCGAAAAAATATTGTATAAAAAATAAAGGACCTTTGGTTTTTTAAATATGATGTTAACCTTGCAAATAATAACCAATACTATCAACTTTATCTGGGCTTTACAGCCCAAATTAATTAATTAAATTCTTTGTAGGTATGCATATCCATGATCTATAGTTTTTCCCAGTCATGAAGAAATTATTTTTCCTGTAACGTAACACAATGATTAAATCAATTTAATATTTATAAAATTTTAATAGATAAATCAGACTTGTTATCTGCCGACGTCTAATAAAACGCTTATAATTTATTGCACTACCTGCAACTAAACTCTGCCGCTAAATTTTACGGGGCTAGATCATACATGCATTATTTGTACTTAGTACCTGCTGTCTTAGCTTGTACCCCTTAGCATATAAATAATTAACTGATTTTGTTGGGCTATAAGTCAAATAAATTACAGCGTTTATAAATTTTAGGCTAGTTTAAATAGGCAGTTTCCTTCTTTCCCTTCCTGCCGCGCGTATTCCTGAGATATAAAACTCATTTTTCTATCTTGCGTTTTGCCATAGGAATCCACAGTCAAGATTATGCTAGGTTCGGGTAAAAAAAAGAAGGTAGAAAAGATGCGAATGCCCTAGACGGCATAGGATCGAAGGAAATATCAAGATTTCCAATGCTATCGTAGGTTCAAACAACAATGGTCTCGTAGGACAAGGTGTTTACAACCATTTTTTTTGTGAAATTGATTTTTTTTTTTTTTTTTTCCATTTTGATCAATTGTATTCAATTTTAATTGTTTCACAAGAGTAGTTTCATTTCATTTCTCATTTTTTCGACATATCACACACAGTATAGGCTTATTTGACTATTTTCCTCCTTCGAAACCCTGATCTCAAAGTAAAGGTAATAATAAATAATTGTAAGCTTTTTTTGTATGAAAAACTTACCACGTTTTTTTTACATCCCGGTGTCTAAATTGTAGAAAAAATATGTTTTTTTACAGCTTAAAATTAGAAAACGGTTAGACATAAGAAGTAATTTTTGGAAAAATTTGATTTCGTAAATACTATTTTATTTATTTTTTAAAAAATAATATATTTTTTTGAACTTCCGCATACGCTCTTTCTCCTAGTCTATTCGGGCCCCTGTTTTGGTCAACAAAGACAAAAAAAATATTTATAAATATATTAAAATGGATCTAATAAGGTATTTGATCGCAAAAAGGAGTGTGTGCATTTTAAAACCCCTTTACTGCGAAATAAGTATATTTTGCCACTCATGATTCCATTTTATTAATTTTTTTTTTCTGTTTAGTGACTAAATTGTTGAAAGGATATTTACAAGCTTACAATCAGAAAACGGCTAGGTGTATGAATAATTATTAAAAACATTGAAACGTTTGATTCCGAAAAAAAAATTCGTACTTTATTTTTGACATTGACTATATCTCGAAAATAGTCGACTCTAGAAAAATATGTTGCAAACCTAAATTAAAGCTGATTACATTTCCTATAAAATTGATTGTGTATAAATTTGTCGAAATTCTAATGATTTTCGAGATATACGTTATTAAAATCGGTGATTTTCGGGAAAAAAAAAAAAAACAAATGTTACCTCACTTTTTGTAATACTTTTGCTTCTAGTACCTTCCCCGATCGTTCCTCAGAAAAAATTACATAATCAAAATTGTAGAGCATTGAATTTAATTTAATTTCATATATAAGTTTCTGGTATTTGAAGCAAATGTTTAACAAAAAGTAAGGTAAACATTTTTTTTATTTCTAAAATTATCGATTTTTAATAACATATATCTCGAAATCCGTTGGAATTTCGACAAATATGTATATAATTAATTTTATGGGAAATTCAATTAGCTTTAATTTCGATTTGTAGCATATTTTTCTTGAGTCCACCGTTTTCGGGATAAGATCGAAAAAGACGAAATTGGGACTTTTCCCCTCCACCCACCGTTAGCTCAACCTCCAGGTTTAGTTGAACGTAATGTTCATACATTATCAATAAATTCATTACTAACCTTGTAGGTGAAGTAAAAAAATATAAAAAACTAAGGGACGGATCATTACTAGTAGAAACATACAAGGGGACCCAATCTAACACTACTGTCCTGTAAAGATTTTGGAGGTAAGTTCCCTATTCAAGTCACGCCCCACAATACCCTTAACTACAGCAAGGGAATAATTAAAATGTATGATTTTTAATATTTAGAAATCGAAGAGACCAAAAGAGAATTAAATCCTGAAATAATAGACATGTTAAGAATAAAAATTAAAAATAACGGCTCTGAAATTAACACGCACAAATATATAATAACATTCCCGACTCCTATAGCCCCGAAAACAATGAAGATAGGATATCTAACAGTACACGTAGATCCCTATATACCTAATCCCCTCCGGTGTTTCAATTGCTTGGACTTTAATCATCCCACTAACCAATGCAAGAGACCATCGGTATGTATACAATGCGGCAAAACAAAACACAATGAAGGAAATAAATGTGAATTAGCACATTTATAGCAATAATATAACCCTCACTGCGGTAATTGCAGCGGCTCTCATAACGCTTTAGACCGCTCCTGTCCGGTATTCGTAAAACATTAAAGCCATACCGGCAAACAATAAAATATCGCTAAATGATGCAAAAAAAGAAAAAAAAAATGTATAAAGAAGGATTCCCTAACGTTTTTAACAAAAGTTTTACCGAAATCGAAAAAGAGAAAATTAATATAACAGAAAAGAAGGAGATCGGTATTCAAGCCGATATTCCGTTTTAATTTGGCGAAATTAAAAAACAGAATTCAAACAACGAGTCTAACCAAATTAAAAATATAAATATAAAACCTTCGTCGACGTCATATTCGGGCGTAAATACCCGATCATCCACGAGACCCGCTACGACCTCTCCCTACCTTCCCCCACTCCCTTTACATATATAGGCGTGGATGTGTATACATCTATACACATATATATATATATATATATATATATATATATATATATATATATATGTACGTATTATAGGATTAGTGTTATGACTACCAATGAGTATATATATAATTTTACTAAAGGTAAATATCAGTGTCTATATATGTACACGTATACAAATATTATTATTTATTTCTTTATTTTTTCTCTCTTCTTCGTTTCTTATTTTATTACTAATTTTATTTTTTATTATTACATACAAGTATATGTGTATGAGTGTATGTATGTGTGTGTGTATGTATATATATATATATATATATATATATATATATATATATATATATACATACATATACATATATATATATATATATATATATATATATGATTTATGATCTAGCTAGGAGGAATTTCTCTGTTTTGTCAACATCTTTAGATGGCCTCATTGAAGTTATTTTAGATAACTTAGCTCTTTTGAAAATTGATGGCTCATCGGGGGAAGAAGGACTTTTGAAAGTAGCCCAGCTACTATACTGGGTTAAGGACTGGGACGCAGAAATGGTAGAGGCCTTAAAAAAGGGCTTGGAGAGTAACTTCTGGGGAACTTCTGTTTCTAATCACGAACAACTCGCCTCGGCAATTTTCATTAACATTTTTGGTCCGATCCGGGCCGTATATATTGTACCGCATTGAAGCGAGAATTTTTGCAGTTTTGGGGCGATTTATCGGCCGCTCATTTTTCAATTTTATTTATTTTACTGGTTATTATTTTCAAATTTCCAGAAATCACGAACTTTTGACCACCTTCCGTTCAAAGTACGTGATTGCCAGTTTCTGCCGGTTTTTAGCTAACCCTATAATCAGCCATTTTGTCTCCATTAATTTGATCAGCTGGTCGCTGACGTCACCACCTCCCACTTCTCTAGTAAAGTACTCGTTACTGCGTCTCGTAACAGTTCCCGCCATATTGCCTTATTGTAACGTCAGTTACAATAACGTAATAATTAGTCTAATTAATTTAGCCACTCTCTCTCCTTTCCCTTACTGCTTTGCATATTACAATTTTTTTTTATCTGTTTATTTATATATTCCATATTTTACAAAATGCCTTCTGAAGACAAAAACATCATTTTGCAAACACAATTATTGGCAAGGAGGGAAACAGTGTTTGCTGTTATAACTAGCAGTTGGGCCCAAATAAAAGCTTCTTCTGTTGAGGATATTTTTTATGTTCAGGCTCTTTGCGAGGATTTACCCTCTCTTCAAGCTAAATTTGAAACGGTAAATGAAAAAATCAATGACCTAAATTTTATCCTATCAAAACAGAATCAAGTAGATACCCAAGCCCCAGCTATAGCCTTCAATGATATAGCGCGTAAAATAAAGGCTAAATTATTTCAGTTAGAAATAGAACAACCCAGTATAACCTCAATACCGGTTGCCACCCCTATTCATTTGGCTCAAAGTGCTTTCTCCTTACCACCTATCAATCATCAATCATGGAAATCTTCGGAAACTGAAAATATTGAAAAACTCCCAGTTGAACAATCCGTGAGTACAGACCATAAAGACTCAAATGTTTTCTGACATTCCAGAAAACATTGACCCTTCTATTGACATCCATACATGTAGGCATGCACTAACCAGTGATAACGTTCACCAGGACATGCAAATCAATAATCTAGATGCTTCTTTATACTCAAATCGAGTTTCAATAATTAATCACGTAGATAAAACAGGTGGTGCTGATACCACTGTCAGTGATTCATCTGATGAAAGGTCATTTGCTTCTCTTGCCGAAGAGGATAATTACATCTCATCCTCAAATAGCCGCTATTCTTTAGCCAATCAACATTGTTCAAAATTCCTTCTTATTAAAAATAAAAACAATAAGAAACCAGTATGTTCACAAGGTAACCAAGATAGAGTAACAAGTAAAATTCCGGTCTCGAATCCTATTGAATCTACTTTTTTAAAACCACCAGTTTTAGATATCAAAGGGTCTGTACGCTCTAAAGTTTCAATATTCGACAAATTCTCCCCAGTAGGGTTTACTGATGTTTCTTCTATCGCTAATCATGCCCATATTGACTCTAGGGGTCTTACCCGTACTCATTACGCGCAGACCAACAATTTATGTTTAGGGACTCAAGATCCCTCCTCTTTGACCAATTGCCAGGAGCATTGGCCTCCTCCTTATCGTGACCCCGACTTAAGCACCAAGCCATTACCGGATCTTAAGTCTACTCCCATTGCGCTCATCACAAATGAACCTGACCATACCTTTAAACATTTTTCTGGGTCTCTCCTTAATATCCGTGCCGATAAGCCGGCAAAGCCGCCTTGTTGCAGTACTCCTTTCCTCGGTAGCCTGGAGGTCCTCAGGGTGGGCGGCATACTTGACAACGCCGTTCCTAATTATAATTCACAACGTTATAAGTGGACTTCAAATTCCAAGCGCCGTTGTGGAACCAAGAAACTGGGCGACGTTGTTGTGAGCAAGGGACTGAACAGCTCCTCACTCTCCCGGCCTTTAGCTCTTATTTCCGAGCATTTTCAGGATTCTCTACTCAAAATTCGTACCGGAAAGCCGGCAAAGTCGCTTTGCAACCTGACGCCTTTCATCGACAGCCTGGGTGTTCTCAGGGTGGGCGGCCGACTTAAGAACGCCAATTTAAAGTACGATTCCCGTCACCCAATTTTGCTTCCTAAGTGCGCATATCTATCTCTGTTAATCTGCAAGCACTTTCACAGTTCCTCCCCACACGCTGGGCCTACTACTTGCCAGGCCCTCGTGTGTAGCCGTTACTGGATTATCTCGTTGCGTCAGCTGTTAAGGAAGGTGATCCACCGTTGTACCACATGCCTTCGTTTCCGTGCTCCTACCGTGCAACCCATAATGGCTGACCTGCCTTCGTGCCGCGTTCGGCCCAGCAGACCTTTCTTCAACACCGGGATTGATTTCGCGGGGCCATTTCAGGTTCGCGCGTCGCGGCTTCGTAAAACTGCTCTTACCAAGGGTTACTTCTGCGTATTTGTGTGTACCGCCACCAAGGCCGTGCACCTCGAATTTGCCTCTGAGCTTTCCACTGCCGTTTTCCTGGCTACCCTAGATAGATTCGTTGCACGCCGCGGTCTTCCGCATTCCATTCTATCTGACCAGGGTCGTAATTTTGTCGGAGCTAATAAGCAATTAAAAGACGTGCATCTTTTCCTCCGCGCTCCTCACGAGGAAATTTCGAATGTCTTGTCGAGTCGAGAGATAAATTGGGTATTCAATCCTCCTTTAGCGCCCAATTTCGGTGGTCTTTGGGAAGCCGCAGTCAAATCCGCAGAACCTTTGTTATCTCGGTTATCCACCGAAGTTTTATTCACTTTCGAAGAATATGCCACTCTTTTCGCTCGGATCGAGGCTATTCTAAATAGCCGTCCTATCTGTTCATTGCCTTCTGCCCCCGCGGATGCCGCTGCTTACTTAAGTCCGGGACTCTTCCTCATTGGGGCTCCACTTTTATCCGTTGCCGAGATTCCTATTTCTGAGAATCATCATTTAACGTCTAGATGGACAATCATTTCCCAGTATTCGCAGCATTTTTGGCGACGATGGTCCAGGGAGTACTTAAACTCGCTGCTGCAGCGTACTAAGTGGACCGCAGTGTCCAAACCAATAAAGCAAGGCGATTTTGTTGTGATCAAGGGTGTGAATAGCCCTCCTCTCTCCTGGCCTATAGCCCGCATCCCCGAACTCAAGCCTGGGCTCGACGGTGTACCTCGAATGGCCATCCTTGAGACCTCCAACGGTACTCTCACTAGGCCGATCAACAAGCTCATTCCGCTCCCGGAATGACATCTGTGCCATTTATGTTTTTTATTTTTATACAATTGCTGCTCAATTGGGCTGATTCTTTTTTCTTTATTTTGTATAATTGATTACCTAATAATACTGTTTTATTTTCTTTACATTATATAATTGTTGCTCATTTGGGCTGATTCTTTTTCTTTACTTTGTATAATTGTTTACACAGTAGTACTGTTTTATTTTCTTTACATTATATAACTGTTGCCCAGTTGGGCTGTTTCCTTTTCTTTACATTGTATAATTGTGCACCCATTCTTGTTACAGCATTTTTATTATTTCCTTTTTTTTTCTTTATCTTTCTCCTTACTCAAGCTGAGCTTTTTTTTTCTCTTGTTTTATTGTATAAATTTGCTGCTGCCGCCCTCCATTCTCATTGTATAACTTCTGGAATAAAATTGGGCAACATCCCAATTTGGTGGGCGGTATGTTCGCGCCGATCGGCGCTTTTGTGTTAAGGGGGAATGAGAAAATTGTAAGTTAGTTCAAGTGACGCCCTCTACCGACTTCCCTCATTAACCGGCCCTTTACTTAGTTTTCCTATTGCCAACCAGAGGGCAGTTGACTATATTAACTCTCGCAAAGTTTAATATGCGGGAGTTCTATTCGCAATCTTAATCCCTCAGGACCATTCTCGGCCACTCTGTTCCTGCACTCTGCCCTGGATGCACCTACTTTTGTCCAAGACTTCATAGTCTTCCTAGTTTACATGCTCAAGGCTCACATAGCCTTCCGAGAACCTTTTATATGTTAAAAGTGTTTTCCTTTCGTGCTACAACCAGTAAAATTTTCCTTTTGATATCAGTAGAGAGTATGGATACCTGCCATCAATGAGAGCATTTACAAACGACTTTCCGAATTTGTTTTTCATCCATTCTTTATCCTCATGCCACCTACTCGATGAACTGCATAAATTCCATAAAGTGTGAATAATAACAGATACATTTTTTAAAAGCATTGCAACCTCTGGAGAAATATTAGTGGTTGTATTACTTCTTATAGCATTTTTTTCAACTGGTACTAAAGTAGGTGCATCCAGGGCAGAGTGCAGGAACAGAGTGGCCGAGAATGGTCCTGAGGGGATTAAGATTGCGAATAGAACTCCCGCATATTAAACTTTGCGAGAGTTAATATAGTCAACTGCCCTCTGGTTGGCAATAGGAAAACTAAGTAAAGGGCCGGTTAATGAGGGAAGTCGGTAGAGGGCGTCACTTGAACTAACTTACAATTTTCTCATTCCCCCTTAACACAAAAGCGCCGATCGGCGCGAACATATGGTCCTCCGGGCCGGATCTGAACCAGCGACCTATGGATGTACAGTCCACCATTAAATAAGGGGTCGAAACGTCAAAAGGAAAGGAAAGAGGAGAAGGAAGAAATAAAATATCTATATGGATAATTAATATTTATTGTTAAATATAAAGGACCAAAAACCCGATTATTGTTAAAAAGTTAATTATATATATATATATATATATATATATATATATATATATATATATATATATATATATACATACATACATATACATATATATACATATATATATATATATATATATATACATATATATATATATATATATATATATATATATATATATATATATATATATATATATATATATATATATATATATATATATGCAAATATGTTTTTATTTTTATCTTTATTATTATTTTTTAATTCTATTTTTATTTTATTTTATCTATTTATTTATTTTTTATTTAAAAAAATTTTTTTTTTTTTTCTTCACGGAACGGCCCTTGGGACCACGCGAATATCATGAGAGCAGCACTTGTTCTTTGCTCTTCGCCTGCTTCTTCCTCTTCCACATGTTTTTCATGAACTCTGAATGTTTGAGCTTTCTCTCCTCAGTCCATGCGTGACCCCTCCCGGGATGTTTCCTCTCCATAAGAACCCTCGCCCCTGCCAATGTCTTCCTGTACTCGTCCCTATCGAGGCAGTCCTGGTCTCCCAGACCTATCTGGTTCAAATCACGTCTCAGTTGCTTAAGATATCCAGTAGAGACTTTATAACCACGGATCTTAAACGACCTTAAAACACTAATAGATGAAGAAGATCCTCTCTGTATATGCTTAAAAGAAACGCATCTAAGACCGTCAGATCAACTTACCCTTAAAGGCTTCGAAATCTATAGAACAGATAATGATCTTAACCATGAACGAGCATGTAGGGGAGTAGCCATAGCCGTCAAAGATTCTGTCTACTCTGATGAAGTTGAAATAGATTCTCCACTTCAAGTTGTAGCAGCAACACTCCATCTAAACTTCACTTTCACAGTCTGCAATCTCTATCTTCCCCAGGACAATAACATAGAAATAGAGCACCTTCTCCATATTCATCGGCAACTGACAAAACCCATTTCATACAATGGAGACTTCAGTGGCTATAATCCACTGTGGGGCTCTCGAGATACCAACACTAGAGAACAAGATCATAGAATCATTCTTAGATTTTGCCAATCTGCTGCTACTAAATTCTGGTAAACCAACCTATTTAAGCTCCAGCTTTGGTACACTCTCCTCTATCGACCTATCGTTGTGCAGTTACTCACTTTTTGATATCATTGAATGGACTGTACTCCCAGAACCATACGGCAGTGACCATTTCTTCATCAGTTTAAAATTAAAAAATACCAAAAATGAAAATCAAAGAGTACCAAAATGGATAATAGAAAAAGCAGATTGGACTCTTTTTACTTCTCAAGCAAACCCGCCACAAAATCCACCAAATGACTTAACTGTAGATGATGCATGCGAAGCCATAACCGAGACCATACTAACAGCTGCAGAAGCCTCAATCCCGAAAACAAAGAGCTGCAACAAAAGACCACCCGTTCCTTGGTTTGATAATGGTTGCAGGAAAGCCATACTTCGAAGAAAAGCACTAAAGAAATTTACAAAAAATATGACTCTCGAAAATCGCATCGAATATAAAAAACAAAGAGCTCTCTGCAGAAGAATTATAATAAATAAAAAAAGAGGAAACATGGAAATTATTCATCAGGACCCTTAACTCCTCCAACCCATGCAAAGTGGTATGGGAAAAAATACGGAAGATAAGAGGAACTAGCTCTTCCTACAGGTATACATTACTATGCGAAGAGAAGTTATGTGATGACCCAGAAATGATTGGAAAAACATTTGCCGAATATTATTCTGAAATATACTCCACCTCCATCACTTTGAAGATTAATGAAAAAATAGACTTTTCCGAAAAAACAATACTCATAAAGACTACAATATACCATTCACAATGTGGGAGCTGCAATCAATACTCCAAACCGTCGAAGGATCCTCACCAGGACCAGATAATATACAT
Source organism: Euschistus heros (assembly GCA_003667255.2). Classification (NCBI taxonomy): domain Eukaryota; kingdom Metazoa; phylum Arthropoda; class Insecta; order Hemiptera; family Pentatomidae; genus Euschistus; species Euschistus heros. The sequence goes on from RCWM02000149.1 coordinate 1,064,035, forward strand.
TATTCCATGATCCAACACCTCCCATTAGCTACAAAAACCTGGCTTTTAAATTTCTATAACTACATATGGGAAAGTGGCAAATTTCCTAGTAGCTGGCACCAAGCTATAGTCGTTCCAATCCTAAAAAGTCGGCAAGATAAACGATACCCATCCAATTACCGACCAATTTTTTTAACTAGCTGCCTTTGTAAGATAATGGAAAGAATAGTAACCAAGAGACTTTCGTGGGTTCTAGAAAAATACCAGCTAATTCAAAATTTCCAAAGTGGTTTCCGGAAAGGCAGATCAACCGCCGACCACCTCATATAAATGGAAACTGAAATACAATAAGTGTTTATTCAGGGCGAACAAGCTATTGCGGTTTACTTTGACATGTTCAAAGCCTTCGATAAGGCGGATAAATTATCTATTTTAAAAAAACTACGTACGTTAGGTTTTAGTGGTAACTTACCCAGATTTATTCAGGGATTCATCTCCGATCGCTCATTTCAGGTTCGTATTGGAACGACATTATCTAACCAATGCAATCAAATAACCGGAGTACCACAAGGATGTGTTTTAAGCACAGTACTTTTCAACCTAGCTATTACCGACATAAGATAAAACCTACCACGAGGAGTTAAGGTAATGCTATTTGTCGACGATCTGGCTATTATTTGCCGAGCGAAAAATCCCATTTTTATAAAAAAAAAACTTCAAAATACATTAAACCGTATTCACTGCTGGTCTAAATCGTCAGGGCTCCGTTTTTCGACAGAAAAACTAAATGTGTCCACTTTACTAGAAAAAGAAACACCCCCCAAACCCCAGATATTTTCCTAGGAGATTCTCTCTTACCTTACGTTAGCAGGGGATTATCACATAAAATCATTGTAGGATATATGTACCAGAAAGCTTCAGATATTGAGCACACTTAGTGGAACCAAATGGGGCGCAGATAGGACCACTATGATCAAAGTATACCAAGCTTTAATTCGCTCCAAATTAGATTATGGAAGCTTTGTTTATGGATCAGCCCGATTCAAAAGTTTATCCAGACTCGATACCGTCCACAATACTGGAATCCGAATTGGCGCCTTCAGAACTAGTCCCATCTTAAGCTTATGCGCTGAATCCAGACTATTACCCTTACTATTTAGAAGACATAAATTTTCTTTCCCGGTTATACTTACAACCCTCACACCCCACCTATAAATACCTATTTCGACCTAAATTCACAGCAAAATTTCAACAAAAAAAACAAAATACAACTCTTCCCGTCGCTGAACGATACTCGTCTGCTATTAGAGATATAAATACCATACCCATTACCATCTCAGACGCAAGTACACCACCATGGACCTATTAGCCACCGAAACTGTGCCTAGACTTATCAATATAAAAATAACACCAATGCTATTTGTATTGTACCCCTCAAAATATCATGATAAATTTCAAAAAGTACTCCAAAGTCTACCACAACACATGGCCATCTACACAGATGGATCCAAATCTGAAAGCTCAACAGCATGCGTCTTTGTTACACCGAGATCAAAACACAAGAGAAAACTTCATCACCTTTGTAGCATTTTCACTGCTAAACTAAACGCAATTGCTTCTGCTCTTTATTTTTCAATGTCTAAGACTAAACTAAGACCATAACATACAAAATATAGCAATCGTCTCTGACTCTATTAGTGCACTTCGCGGATTAAACAATATGTACTCAAACCACCCTGTTGTTATACGGATCTATGACTGCCTTAAAATGTTAGAGGGGATAGGAAAGTCGGTCCATTTTGTCTGGGTTCCGTGACATATAGGCATCACCGGGAACGAGATGGCGGATAAAGCTGCTGGTGAGGCATTATCGCTCCCAGGGAGAGGAACTGCAGTTCTAACTGCCTCCGAACTTGCCCGACCGTTAAAAGATATAATTGATAACAGCTGGCAATTGATGTGGGAAGAAAGTCCTTCGAGCAAGTTGAAGAATATAAAGCGAACAGTGAAGCCGTGGAATAGCTCTAACCGATGCAAACGCCGAGAGGATGTCGCCATCACCCGCCTCTAAATAGGACACAGCCAAATGACTCATCTCCACCTCATAACCAAAGAAACACTCGCGCAATGCCATACATACAATACCAACCTAACCATTAAGCACATTTTCGAGGAATGCCGCCGTTACCAGCAAGTGCTGCGACAACTTAACATACCATCAGAAATATCAAGAGCACTCAGAGACGATGAGAATACCATAAATAAGATTATAGAATTTCTTCTACGAAGTCAGTTAATTGATAGTATCTAACCTTTAACAACAAACAATTTATTCACTTAACTTTATAAATTATTGATTTATTTATTGATTTATTATTATTTTATTTTATTTTATATTTATTTATTTTTCTTTTTCTTTTTTTTGTCTAAAATATCTCATGAAACTAACCTTACCGACCACAATTTTATTTTCTTCGAAATCCAAAATATTAATTTGGTCAAATTGACAATAACTAGGAAATACATCACAGCAAACGCGGACTGGAATATTTTTGAAAGTAATTTAAATTATCAACTTAAAAAACAATTTCTACCCTGCTCCTATGAACCCTACACCATCGATGAACTGCAAGAAAATATTATAAATATACTTAATAATATGAATGCAAATGTAATCTCTAGAAAGTTGACCTCAGCAATTATTAAAGCATCAAATACAGTGGCGCAACCAGGATTACTATCTGGGGGGGGGGGCTGGGTTTATTATATATATATATATATATATATATATATATTATTTTATTTTTGAAGAGAAAAGATTTGACCCGGTCGGGACTCGAACCCAAGTTATCCAACTAGGCCACCGGGGTCGCATCCGAACCAGGCAAATCCTTTCTCTAAGGATGCGACCCCGGTGGCCTAGTTGGATAAGGCGCCACGCTAGAGAGGTGGAAACTTGGGTTCGAGTCCCGACCGGGTCAAATCTTTTCTCTTCAAAAATAAAATAATATATTTAATAATATTGATTTATATCAAGACGGAATTACATCACGATTTGCGAGTGCCCGGGGGTTATGGATCACTGAAGAGAAAGGATTTGCCTGGTTCGGATGCGACCCCGGTGGCCTAGTTGGATAAGGCGCCACGCTAGAGAGGTGGAAACTTGGGTTCGAGTCCCGACCGGGTCAAATCTTTTCTCTTCAAAAATAAAATAATATATTTAATAATATTGATTTATATCAAGAAAAAATCACATATATATATATATATATATATATATAGATCGGTCTACCCCTCGATCGTTTACCTGAAGGCTCAAAACTGATTACTTTTTTATGTTTTAGTTAAACTAAAACAAGGAATGGGTGGTGTTCGAGACTATATAAATGAAAATCATAGTTATCGACTAAAAATAATTAGTCTTTTGGTCGTCTGGGGGGGGGGGGGGGGGGCTTCAGCCCCCAAGCTCCCCCCTTGGTTGCGCCAGTGATCAAATATGTCATTCAGAATCTCAAACAGAAGACATAACAATAAGCAGTACAAGCAGGTACCCTGGTGGAACGAAGAACTAACAAAGTTACGTAAAACGACTAACAAACTTAGAAAAGAATATCAAAAAATTAAAGATAATCAAAACTTTGAAGTGCAGCCAAAAACAATTACTTAACCAGTAAACACACCTACCAAATCCAAATTAAACAATCAAATTTCCATCAAATTTATGATGGAATCACACCAATAATTTTTCAAAAATTTTTTGAAATGATGCCAAAATTACTTCTAAACATTTATAAATTATTTTATCAAAGAAAAGAAATTCCTGACAATTGGAAAATTGGACTCTTTGTTTTAATAACAAAACCATCAAGTGATAAGCTAAGACCTATCAGCATGCTTCCAATAATGAGCAAAATTATGGATAGTATTATTAAAAACAGACTCGTTTATTTTCTTCTTAAAAATAATATAATAAATAAGCAACAATTTGCCTTTCTACCAAGGACAGGTACACTAAATGCATTGCAATTCCTAAATTTGCATATTACTGATGCTTTAGACAAAAAAGATCAACTGTTAGTTATTAGTCTAGATATCAAAGGAGCATTTGACAATGCTTGGTGGCCTGCTATCCTTTATAACTTGAAACAATATAACTGTCCTCAAGACTTATATTTATTAATTAAAAGTTTCCTCGATAACAGACGCTTACTACTGAAAACAAATTCATTAACTTACTTTAAATCGTTGACAATAGGGACGCCTCAAGGATCAGGAATTGCCCCCATTTTATGGAATATTCTAATAAATACAATATTTAATCAAATAAATACAATTTTAATTTAACGAAATTAAATCACTAAGTTATGCCGATGATATAATTCTTTTAATCAGAGGGCGATGTTTTCAAAACTTACCAGAACCCACAAATTCAGCACTACAAAAAATATCAGATTGGACAAAATATAACAAATTAAATCTAAACGCATTGACATGTAAATATATCATTTTTAGCAGAAAAAGAAATATACCGGACCTAAACCTGCATATAGACAAAGAGAGAATCGAAAGAACGGAAAAACACTGACCTTTTTGGGCGTGCTATTTGACAAAAAACTAAAATGGACACAACATATTGAAAAAATATATAATTCAACTTTGAAAACCATCAACTCTCTCACCATTGCTGCACGGACAACTTGGGGTTTAAAAGCTATTCTCTGAACATTATCTATGAGGCAGCATTGATTCCAAAGATGCTATATGCGGCACCAATTTGGCATAAAGCTATTCAGAAAAAATGCAACCTTCAAAAACTACAGAAGTTACAACGGCTCATAGGAATCAAGATTGTTAAAGGTTACAAAACAATATCATATGATGCAGTGTTTGATGATGATGATGATGATGTGTTTTAGCCGGCATGATACCTATAGACTTAAAAATAAACGAAATAGTGCAATTCACATCAATAAAATTAGATAGTTGTGACTACGGAACTATTACTAAAGATTCAATAGATTACGAGACTAAAACTTCACACTGGCTACACCCTGCGATACACGCGAAAATTAATACACAGTTAACACAGATTGCACAGAAGCCTGCAGACGTTACTAATGTATTCACAGACGGAAGTAAAGAAGGGGACAATGTAGGCTGTGCTTGGTTAATTTGGGACAAGAGAGAAAACATGATAAGTGCTAAATATAAGCTGGGTGCAACTTGTTCTAATAACCAAGCAGATAAATATGCAGTCTTAAAAGCAACAGAATTCCTTCTTGATCTTCCTACTAACGTACACTACGACATTGTAATATTGACTGATAACATGACTCTAATACAATCCATACTTAATCCTAATATTCATGACCAACTAACTGAAATCATTAGACAAAATATACACCATTGTCATAAAATGGGTTAAGGGGCATTCTGGCATTGACGGAAATGAAATGGCTGACACCTTGGCAAAAAGAGGCAGCCAAAAGTAAGCTACTTCCGTCATATAAGAAAACATCATTTTCATTTCTTAAATATGACATTAAACAAAACATAATATCAATATGGAATGATCGCTGGATTAAATCTGAAGAATACCCAAGCCTGCATAAATTCATTCCAAAAATAACAAAAAATAATTTCAACATACTCAAATCCACACATTACAAACTGACACAGGTCTTAACGGAACATGGACAAACTAAATCATATCTAAAAAGGTTTAATTTAATAAATAGTAACACATGTACTTATGACGGACGAGAACATACTTTTAAACATATAATTTACGACTGCTTTTTATATGACAGACAAAGATCCCAACTAATGACTGTTTTTCAAAGGTAAAAATTGGCCTGTGACAGAATATGACTTGTACAACAAATATAGAGCTGGATTTACAAAATTTATCTACGGTTTGGACTTTGACCAACTGACCAAGGACTGAGAAGGTGGAAGGACATCTTATTAAAAGTCCTTTAAAAATTTAAAATTGTGTGCTAAAATCAGCCATGGACCATATTTTTTAATTTCTAATTTTCATAATCAATTTGTAATGCTTTATTTGTTTCTTTTATATTCTAAAAAAATGTTATATGTTCAATTTTCTGCATTACTTTATTAATATTATTGTAAAAGTTTCAATGTAAATGTAATTATGAATATTAAGGTACGTAGTATACATTTGTATGGAACGTACCAACCTAAATAAACGGTCCTTTCAAAAGGTTCACACACACACATATACATTTATGTATTCTTTATTGTTCATTTTAAATGAGGGAAATGCTAACATTAACATTTTGGTTGAACAAAATGCCCTCTAAACCATCACACTCCCACCGCCGAAATCTCTCTTAGAAAACATTAAAGGGTTCTCTCATTTTTAAGATCTCTCCAATAATATCTATTACCATCCGGACCATCTAAATTAAATATTTTTCATCTGAAAAAATCAATGAGTCCCAATCAGTCGAAATATTTTCGCGTCCAAACTGCAACCTTGCTGCGATGAGGTATTTCTCGAAGACAAATTTTCTTCGGCGAAAGCCAAAATTTTTCCCTTTTCTTCGGGAAAAGCACTTTACCCCGAGGTATCTTGGTTGAAAAACAAAGAGAGACTAAAGCAAGGCACCAAGTTATCACAATAAGAGGATTAAGATATTTTTTCAAAATACTTGTTTACTTGCAGATTCTGTTTATCTAGTTTGTTTTATAGTTATGAGACATTTTTTTTTTTTGTTATTTCTTTTAGATTTATGTTTCTTGTTAAATTTGTAACAATAAAAACAATTTGATATAATATTATATCTTTCATTTAATATACCCAAATAATAGATATGTTTAATTTTTAGAATTTTTTAGAACTTACAAAAAAAAAGAAAATTTTTTCTTGAAAATAATTAAGTACTAAGCTTATTTATATTCTAATTTAAATAAATTAGTACTAAATACTGTGCACTGTGCCCTATTGAATCTACATTTCCATGTAAGTTGCAACTTACAACTACTTGGGATATCTACAAGTTTGATTATACTTTCTGCACTTTTAATTAAGAGTGCCTGCTTGTCGACTTTAGCGAATATTTGATCAGCAGTAATTATATCTGGAGATATTATATGTTAACTGATTTTTATATTTTTGGACTTGGTAAACTATGATACCGGTTAATGAAATATCTTAGTCATAGATACTTCTCCGTTATATCTTAATCTAAATATAAAGCCAAGTCCTCTAATAAACTAGCTTTTTGAAAAATTAACTTCTAAATTTGAAATATTATTGACATTTTACAGTTAATACGGACTGGACCCCTTCTTTCGCCGCAGCTCCTTAAAGTGAAACAAGAATAAAAAAAAACTAAATATGTGACATATATTGTATACACCATTAGAAACTCCAGCTATGATGACCGGGTTCGCTTGTTGTGCTACACATGAAAAAATCACTACTGAAATGAAAATGTCAACTGCCTTAAGATATGTAAACGAATTGTGTAATCTAAACAGAAAGACCGTCAGGAATCACTAACGTATCCAGGAATAGCTGACTCAAGATTCTTTTGGTATAAACAGACTATTAACCTCTTACAGATTGTTCATTCCGTTAAATATGATGTGACACTGTAATCCTGTACATTTTAATAAACACTTTTTGTTAAAAATCACTTATTTTTCCACCTTATGTAACTGGCACTTGGCATGGGAACCATCACAAGTTCCCCAGGAGTAAGTCCATTTAACTTTTTCGTCCTATCTCTCTCTCTCTCTCTCTCTCTCGGATCTCACATCTTAAGGACCATTTAGTCCTTAACTGGTGAATATAAAAGCTAGACCCAAGAACAGAATACAGGGCGAGGAGATATTCAAAGTCATCTGACGAGAACCCGGAGGAACCACGAGATCAATTTCCTCTGAGTACACTCCGTATATCTAATACCACATTCTATTTAAAACCTTCCCAATAATTATCCAAAATTCTTATTTCCAAACCTGTACCTTATGAAATATTGAAATATATTCCTAAATATGATGGAAGTAGTAATAAATTATCGGAAGGACCGGCAGAGGTAGTAATTTATAACAACAATTGTGAAAGCGTTGCAGTATATTGTTTTCATACATTAAAATTTGATAATTAAATTATAAAATAAATTTTAAACAAGAAAAGACCGGACAAAAGTTTCTGATAGTATAAAATTCATAAAATTAATAACTTTTTTGTCTTTTTAGAGTTCAGGGCAAATTGTAAAAAATAAGTATGAATAACAAATATTTTTAAAAGTGGTAAGCAAAATTGAAAGGTTTTATTATAGGCCGGATTTATCAATTTTTTTTTTTTTTTAGAATCTCGTAGAAATATGTTTTATAAGAAACATTCGAGTACGAAGGAAAAATAGATTGTACTTTGCTATGTAATAAATTAAAGCTCTAGCCAAAATATTTTATATATATTTTTAAAAATATTATTGTTTGTGAGATCAGTAATTTAGTATAAATTTATAAAAATGTTTATAATTACGGCGTTGACAGTAAAATTTCTTAAGTCCCTCGACTTACTGGACTAATTTACGAAAAATAAATTGGTCACACCCTTTATCCAAGCAATAAATGTAAAATTAATTTTATTTATTGACACCTACTTAAATAAATTAAATTAATAAGAACCAGCGATAACATAATAAGAATTAGCCGAACATCTCCATATATTATATATATATGTTTTTGTAAACATAAAAGAGCATACCCAAGAGAAACACCTAACCTTTGGATCACTTAAATATTTGTTTATTTTTTATTTTTGACTAGGGAACGGATACCTTGAGTTTTGGAGTTAACTGTGACTTCCTCCATGTCTCCCGAAAATGGGATTGATTATCGTGGAATATTATAAGAGATGAACCCTTTTTATTTTGAGAAGACACGAGATCTTCTGTATAAACCCCAAATATGTGGGATTTTAATAATAAGGATCCTAGGTGTAAATATCAATGATTGTTTTTTGATTGACACTATGTACATACTCATAACGTTTCATTAATCAAGTGCACTTTAACAGGCTATGCCGTTTACGACAGTATCTTGGAATGCTGTTCAACCTATTACAAAGTGCTTTCGTAAAGCCGGAGTACAAAAGGAAGGATATGTCGACGAATCAAGTGAAGCGAGAGATGATATAGGCACCATTGAGGAACCTCCTGAGTGGTCCAACGTTCATCCAGGCGTAATTTTCGAAAATTTTGTTGAATTTAAAAACAACATGGCAGTCTGTGTATTCCGAAGTGACGAGGAGAACGTTGCTGAAGTCACAAAAACCGAATAAAGTCTTAACGATTCCAATTCCCAATGTTCTGAGGACGAAGAGGCTCCAGGCTGGACCACCACCAATATTTACCCAAACGGTCGCTACATTTGAGGTTGTAAAACGTTCATAATTGAATGTGAACGCTGTTATATAACGTAGCTTGTAAAAAAATTAAGACACCTAAAATTACGGAATTTTTAAAGAAAAAATGAATATGTACTTATAATTTTCAAAAAAATGAGGTATGTGATGATTATTTCATTTCCTATCTTAAGTTTTTGTTTAAGTTTATTTTAATTATTTTTTATTTAAGTATACATATACATGCATACATAATACATGTTATATGAAACTTGAAAATATAATAATGTACAACTTTATCTAACAGCAAAATATGTACAAAGAATAAACTTGTGACTTTTTTTTTAATAAAGAATTTCTTTTATTTTAAAATAGTCACGAAATCTAGTACTGTTCAGTTATAAGAAGTATTCACTTATACGAAACATTTTCCGTTCCCCCTCACATTCGTATAAGTGAGACTCCACTGTATAAATAAATAAAATCTTCCTTACTCTACCTTTTCCACTCACTCCCTTCTTCTCTCTCCTTTTATTAACACTTTAACGCGCCAGCTCGATATCACCTTACTGTATTTCATATACAAATATTTTCCCGCTCCCACCTTTGCTCTTTAGTTTAGATACCCGCCGCTAGATCACTGCAACCCCTTTTCCCAACTGTCAACTGTCAAAAACCTGGTTTTCAGTGTTTTTACCATTCTCGCTGAACGTAAGTCTTAAACAATTTTTTTCTCCTTTTATAACAACTCACTCACATTTTTTCTTTGCCACTTATTATTAATCTTCTAATTATTAATATATCCTTTTTCCTTTCTCTAAATTTAAATGTTATTGCACAGTTCTTGCTAAATTTCATTTTCCTCACATTTGCCCCTTATTTTATTTCCTTTCTCTTTTCATTTTCTTTGCACATTTGTAATTATCCTACTACATATGTCCCAATATTTATCACTCCTTTACAGCTGTACTTCTCATAGTTTTATTTACTATTAACTATATAGTCAACTCCCTTGTTACTATTAATTTTATTCTACATTTTGCATCAACTCATTAACTTAACCACTATAACTCATAAACTCTATATCTAATCTTTTTTATACTTACCAATTATATTGTTGTACCTATTAACCATCACTCCTTTTAATTTCTTTTCAACTGAAATTAATTCAATGTTTATTGAATGTGTAATTACAATTAATTACAACATGTATTGTCTTCAGAGCCTTCAGATATTAATTCAGTTATCTGTCCTCAATTTCTCATTAACTCTGTATCTACTCATTTTTATTTTTAAAAACTATATTATTTTATTTACTCATTAACTTTTAATTCACTATCACTCATTTTAATTTCTTTTCATTTTAATTTTAATTCAATAGTCTTTATGTAGTCGAAACGTCGGCTTTAACAATTAAAATAAAAACAATTTTATTTTGATCTGCTGAGTATCTATGACTGCCTACCCCAACTATCTACACCTCTAAATACTTCACAGTCAACTATACCTTATGCATAACAACTTATTTTTACAACCGATGCTTGTAATTACGCACTAGGAGCCGTTCTTTCACCAAATTTTGATATTTTAAGATATGTTATTATTGTAGATATTTACGATAAGAAGATATTTTAGAATGTGGTAATGATAAGAAAAAATATTATTTAAGAGGAATACAAATTTAGAAAAGATAACTTTAAAACCAGGGTATAATATTTTTTCTGTCCCTATTAGGTCAATTTCCAATACTAAGTCAGGAATAATGATAAAACCGCTTAATATATACAATAAGATTTTTATTGACGGATAAAAATAAAAATATAATAATGTAAAGATAAATATTTTTCTTTTTTATTTTCTTTTTTTTTTTTATTGAAATTTATAACTGTATTTACCATATAAACATATAATTCACTCGTACATCAAGTGAATATGCTGATACTGATAAAAATGACACGTAACTTGTTTTAAAAGCAACTACCCATTGGTAGCTCTTATAAAGGTCCTATATAAGAAGGTCTCGAGACCATCTTCTTGGCGTATTTCTTATATATTCATATTAGGCATATTCATATTCTTCTTTCAGGCGGAGGGTTATCTGGAATGGAATGAGAAGCGAGTTGGGAGACTAATGGATTGGAATGGTTATGGAAGAATAGGTATCTTATGACGAAGGGTAAAGGTTATTTGATGGAATTTATTTGGATTTTTTGAAGCTGAACTCCATTTTACCTTCCAAGAGAGAGGCTTTTGTAATAAATATGATGTCAATAAAGCTTTTTTATAGTATTATTATTATTATTTGGATTTATTTTGATTCTCTATTTCCGACACCATTCTTGAAGGTTTATGATATGGGATTGGAGTGTCTGGGAGGCAATAAATGGAACATTGTTTACTGATGGGAATACAAAAAACACACAAGTGTCATCAGCATACGTGGTACTAGGATGCATCTGGATGTCAGCTGTATACACCGTTTAGAGGATTGGACCTAGGATACTTCATAGTGATACGATGTAACCCTGTAATTCTGTACATTTTAATAAACGCTTTTTGTTAAAAAGTATTTATTTATCCACCTTATGTAACTTTAGACAGACAAGAGGTAGGAACGAACTTGTTTACATCAGATAGAATTCTTACCCAAAAGACACGCTGTAAGATTAAACCCGTAAACAATTGTTTACCGTCTAGGAACTAATCAGTGACAGTTTGCGGCCATTTAAGTTGAAAAATTAATTTGTTGATTTTTAGATTTTTGTCCATTGATCAAAGTACTTTGCGGGTAATAAAAAGAAATACTCCACTCAGTTCCGAGAAATTTGGGATAGGAGAAAATTACAATTTTCAGCAGGATAATGATTCCCAAACAAACAGCTTGGAATTCAAAAATGTGAATCCTTTACAAGACACCAAAGTAGATGGTCACTCCCTCTCAATCACCGGACATTAACCCTATTGAGCATTAGTGCAAATGCCTAGCGAATCAAGTTGGGAAAAGTGTGTGTTTCCAACAATCAAAATTTAATGGGCACTATTATTAAAAAAATAAAGTTTCTTTAACTCAATGCATTGAATTAGTAAATTCAATGCCAAAGCGCATAGAGGGCATATTAAATTCCAAAGTTGGCCCTACTAAATATTAATTATTATCGAATGTCAATATTAAATAGCAATTTAATTAAGTGTACGAATACTTTTAATTCATGTTGTTTTTAAAGTTTAAGTATTAATTATGTGTTATTTTGTAACATGTTCTATAAATTCAAAAATATTTTTATTGATAAAAGTGTGTGACGTATACATTAAATGGACTTATTGTTTTAAATAAATCCTATAAAGTGAGGCTAATATTTATTCTTTCTTATGATTTACAGCAGGTGTACGAATACTTTTGAATCTGACTGTATATTGGTTTGAAAGAAAAAGTCACGGCATGCCTGAAATTTATAGGTGTGAGGCTTTATAACAAGGTCTAGCTCTGTGCTGTCACTACAATGTTAGTGAAACTTGTTTTGTCCTCTCCATAGTACACTAAGTAAAACCTCCTTCATACGTCACATGTGTACTCAAGGGTTTAGCATTTTTCTTTATACACTTGAGTTTACTCATTAATTTCTGTCCCTTCCCGAAGATTTCATTTCATTTCTCTCCTGGTACTCCTACATATTGGCCCACAGATCCTAACAGAAACCCTGACCTTCTGGATTTCTTCATACATTCAGGCTTAGGACCTCTCTTTTTCAGTCCATGGTCCTTTAATTCTAACCCTTTCCGTCACTCCGATTCCGAAATCTCCTCCCCCATCATTTATAAGAAGGCCAATAGACTGGAATCACTTCCAGCCAAATAATCTAAGACAATATAGTCCTCAGAGTATCCTTAAAAACCTCCCAAGACCTTGACAATGTAACTAATTCCTTTACTAACATAATCCAGCAAGCAGCCTGGGCTGCATCCTCCCCTCGTTCCCCTTCCAAAGTTAGAAAGAAAAATCTTTTACCCCAAGACCTAAGTGACCTTATCCGATCCAGACGCCAAGCCAGAGCCATTTGGTAAAGAACCAGGCATCCTGACGATTGGAAATCCTACAACTATCTTACAAAACTCCTTAAAAAAAAACATGGCTACCTTCAAATCCCAATCCTACAACTCCTATCTTTCCTCACTCTCTGTGATATAATGAGGCTATGTCCATCTCGTGGATAGCGGAATGTGAAGAATCCAATTTGATGATCTGGGATTATGTGATTAGAATCTTTAGATTAGTGTAAAGGTGAATCAAGAATATATAATATAACGTCACTAAAGAAGCTTCGTTTAATTTTGTTACTACTATAACATTTACGTAATTGTCAAATTAATTACAAATGACACGTTTACACGAATATTATTAGACCTATTTAGACATATAGAGCTGAGCTTTGGCGTTAAACGGAAATGTCTGATTTTTCTCATATTCGTCGTTACAAATATAAAATATTTGGTAAGTATATAACTTTTTTTACCATGTCATGATGCAACACGAAACCAAATTCCATCGTCAATATTTATTCGTGTTTAGATATGCTGGTCGTATGCTCCACTATGTTGTTGGCATATAAAATGGACACGAGAAAATTTATTTTGTATCGAAAGCTAGTTATTGGTTCAGCAAGGTCGTTGGCAACTGTAGTTGTTGTTCTCTGTTATCAACACAAGACACCTTTCCCAAATCCACCTCATTATTAAATATTCCATTGAATAAGCAATGTATATATGAGGAATTCGAAGCATGAAAGAAAACTGAATTCACTTCTTGCTGAAAACCGAAAACAAACTGCGTAGAACTCACTGCTCCAGTTACGACTTACCGGTGTAATATATTATGGCTACGCGATTATAAAGTTATATTATTTATCATTATAGATGCTAAGATGAAAGAGGGGTGGTGTGAGTATTATTAGGGACCGCCTCTGTACCTGATAATATTTTTTCGGCAAAATCACCCTCAGAAACAGAATGTTTTGCATCAATGAAATAAAAGACCCAAACAAATAAAGAATGTAAAAGTTAGTTGATGAGGGAAAGGGCGTATGTAAAGATAGTTCTGGATACGAAGACACAGTTGGAGGTGAGGAGTTGGAGGGAGAGTTGCTGGAGGGCAGGAGAGAAGATCTCTTGGATGAAGAGGCCGACTGATGAAGATCTGGTAGAGATGAGAACCGTTACGTCGACTCAAGACCTGAACACTATATTGATAAGAACCTGATAATGTAATTAGTGTAATAATTGTAAATTGTGTGCTGGCCCTCAAATTGATCACGTGTTAAGTTCATTCTTCCTTTATATATCTAGAATCATAATATCAAATAAAGCATGTTCCGTAATTATAATTATTTCATTTCCTAAATGCCATTATATATAACAGAATTGATTTGCACATTAATATGGTTAGAATCTAATGAAGTATATAAGTCGGGCATCAGTAGTTGGGGCTATTATGTCACTAGGGACGATAGATAATATTAATAGGATATTTAATAAAACTTCCAGAGTAGGAACAAAGCACCCGGCAGTTTTCATTCAGTCTTACCAGACCATTTAAGGAGAGCGCTCATAAGTCTCTGAGGCCATTTACAATATACAATATTTATTATTGTTATTATTTTTTCAATATACCATTTAATCAGCAATTTAGATAGATTTCATGAGTTACATATAATTTTATGATAAAATAACACACATCTTAACAATATCAGTAAAGTTATCAAAAAAAGTTATTCATAATTTGTAAGCTTGTCTCATCATCAAGTCGAAGTAAGCATCAGTGTCAATTGAAGCGCTGACTCCAGCGTAATAGTTGAGAAACTCTTCTCTCGTGATCTGAAAACAAAAAAAAACTTTAATTTAATTCTTAAATCTAGAATAGACTAGAATCGATTCTATAACAAGTTAAAATAAAAGATGGATAATAGCTTGATAAAATGACGCGAAAAAAATTTATGTTTAAAATACTACCCCTAATGAGACTAACATTGCCTTTGATTTTTTCACTTAATCAGGCGAACAGAATAGACTGAAGTTAAACAAAGAAGGACCAGAATTAAAACGAGAAGAACTTGAAATATTAAAGAAAAAATGGAAATTAGTTGATATATTTATCATCATATAGATATTTTAATATACTTCAGTTGTTACTTGCTATTTCAGTTTTAGTTATCTATTCTGTCTCTATTATTCTTTCTTCTTTATTTTTTATTTTTATAATCTTTAACTCGTTTAGTTTCCAATGTCAATCCCTTAAACTATTATCCAATGGAACTGTAACGGGCTTTTAAATAAATACAGAGAACTAAAATTGAGATACCAACCGATAGCCATCGGTATTCTGGAAAGCAGTTTTGGGGAATATTTATATTCGTATATACGAATATGAATATATTCACACAGATTAATCCTAAAAATATGAATACAAATATATTCGAATTCACATTTGGGAACATAAATATATTCGTATTCACATGTGTGAATACAGTTGTATTCAATTGTATAAAGTGTGAATACAGTAGTATTCAAGTTCAAATTTCCTTTGTTCCTATCCTAATTGAGTGTTAATTCAAGATATAACAAAGTGGCGACGAGGATCAAGAAAGAAAAGACGATATTTTGATCTACATTTTTTTTTTTTTTTTTTTTTTGTCAAACGGGAACAATGGACGGTGCTCAATTTACCCATTTTTTGCAACTACAACAGCAATTTTCTGCTATGTTAGAAAAATTCGCACCCATGAATCATAGCTCTTCAATACTTCCTTAACTTCTTCTTCTTCCACCTTAGTGCCTTTCAACGTGGAGGTGCCTCGGTCCAAGCCTGCCATGCTCCCCGGTCTCTGGCTAGCGCTTTCATGGCATTTAGGCAATTTCTTCTATTTTGTCCCAGCCTGGAGATGTGGTCCGTCCATGTTAGTCTAGGCCTGCCCATGGGACTTCTTCCGGTAGGCCTAGCTTCGAAGAGCTCTCTTGGGTCACGGTCCTCCTCCATTCGGCAAACCTGGCCAAACCATCTCAGCTGCCTTTTTTCTACTGTGTCTCTTATGGATAATACTCCGATGTCCCCCCGTATTCTCTCGTTCCTAATTCTGTCCCTTCTCGTGCGGCCAGCCACTCTCCTCAGGTACCTCATTTCCATTGCAGTTATTCGGCTTTAGTGTTTATCCAGAGGAACCCAGCTCTCGCTTCCATAGGTAAGAGTGGGTAAATATACAACCTTAAAGATGTGTATTTTTATTTTATTACACATCTCCTTTTTTTTTCCTGCTACCGTGTTGCATATTTGGTAATAGATGCTGTTTGCCTTTTTAATCCGGTTGGAAATCTCCCCATCAATCTTTCCATTCCTGTTGAAGACCGTAGGTATATTCCTCGGTCACCTCTAATGTTTCTCCTCCGCATCGGACCTCTTCTTCTCTTCCAGCATAACTTTACTCGTACCTGCATTGAGTGTCATTCCTTTTCTTTCCAGTTCAGCCTCCCAGTCTATGACTGCTTGCTGTAGGCTTTCTCCCGAATCTGCTATGAGAACAGTGTCTTCTGCATACACCATAGCTTGGGCAAGGATTGTCCTCATATTCCATTTCCCAACTTCTTTTCTTACTGTCCTTCGCTTGCAAATTTTTATTGCCTCGTTCATGACGATAATAAATAGTAGAGGGCTGAGACTATCTCCCTGCTTTATTCCTTTACCCATTTCAAAGGCCTCGGATTCTCTTCCGTTTATTCTTATAATGCCTTTTTTGTTATTGTAAGTGGATTTTACAGCATCTATAAGTGCAGATGGAATATTTTTAGCGGCTAGAGCTGTCCATATCTCATGTCTCGGCCCCGAGTCAAATACTGTCTTTATATCCAGGAAAGCCAGATATATACTTTTCCCCATTTCCCATGACTTTTCAATTATGGTCCTAAGAGAGAATATGTGGTCTTGTGCTTGGAGGTGGGGTCTGAAGGCTGCTTGTCCCTCTTCAAGATTTTCCTCTACAAATCCTCTTAGCTTTTGTTCAAGGATGGATGTGTAAAGCTTGTAGGCCACCTGGGATAGACATATTGGCCGGCAATTCCTACAGTCACTTGAGCTTCCTTTTTTGTGTATAGGAATGAGGATATTATATATTGTTCCAGTCCTTCGGCATTAGTTTTTTTTGAGAAAAACTGTTTGAAAGAGGCCTTGTAGATGTTTCTGCAATTCTGGCCCTCCGAACTTAATTAACTCTGGAGCAATACCATTGCTACCTGCTGCTTTGCCTATCTTTAGCCTTTCTACAGCCGTTTCCACGCCCTCTTCCCAGATTACATTATCGTAATCCTCCTCTGGTGGTAGACTTTCTGCGACTGTTCTGTCCTCAGTATTAGAAAACACTTCTGTACAATGGCGCTTCCATCTATTCATGATTTCCTCATCTTTCGTAATAATAAATCCTCTTTCATCCTTTATATTTCTTATAGGCTTAATTGTCTTTCGTTTGATTGCCTTGATAGTCTTTCAGAAGAGCTTTGTATTATCCTTGTAGTCGTTTTGCACGTTCTGGCCAAATTCCTCCCAACTCTAATTACTTGTTTGACTTCATTTCTTCTTCTAACATAGAGTTTCCCAGTCTGCTGCACTTTTGGTCCTATATTATGCTTTCCAAGCCATTTTCTTCCTTGCTATTGCATCTTTAACTCTCTCGCTCCGCCATTTTGTTCTTTTTGCTCTTTCAAGATCAGCATAGAATTGTTCTTTATCAAGAACAAGGGCATCCTCTGTTAGGGCGTACATTTGTATAATAGTCACCTTTCCTACTGATAATTCCATGTTTGCTACTATTATTCTTGAAGAGATGAGCTTCCAGTCCTCTACTCTAGCAAACATACATAATTATACAAAGTTATAAACATTGGATATTTTCAAAAATTTAAATAAACTTTGCACAGACGTTTCACTGTCACCAAGAGCGATGTCCATCCGGTTGGCCATTCCGCAATCTTTCCTTACATCCTTGTGTTCCTCGCAGTCCATTAAGATGTGCTCCACGGTCAGGGGTACATTGCAGGTCCAGCAGGTCGGTGGGTAGAGTCCCTTTAGAAGATACGTGTGCGTTATGGCTGTGTGTCCCATCCGTATCCTTGCCAAGACAGCTTCTTCGCGGCGATTTCTCCTTTCTGATGTTCTCCATACGTCAGGACTACTTTTAATTTTGCCTAATCTTTCAGCTGTTTTGTTACACTCTGTAATCCATGATTCATATATTCTTTTTTTATATGAATACGCCAATCCGATGCAGTCGTCTTATTGATGTATATGACGTCTGTATTAGGTTTCAATCTTGCAGCATTTGCAGCTTGATCTGCTTCTTCGTTTCTTCCGATGCCCAGATGAGAAGGAACCCAAAGAAATCTGACCACTTTGCCTGAACGTAGACATTCCTTCTCAAGAAGTTGGATTTTCATCACCAAAACGTCTTTTGAGTTCCTGTTTTCCAGTGATTTCAGTGAGCTTAATGAATCGGATATAATCAGATGATATTTGCATTGACTATTCATTATGAATGTCAGCGATTTCCAGATTGAATAGAGCTCACCGGTGTAAACACTATTCGAATCTGGTAGAATAAATTTGTAGCAAACAGAGCCCGTAATAATGGCACATCCTACTTCAGAGCTGGATTTTGAAGCATCGGTAAACCAAAAACAGTAGTTGAAGTACACTTCTTTTCGTTTATTAAACATTTTTTGATAAATGTGATGAGGAGTCGTGGGTTTTGAAAAAAATGATAGACTGTTATCAATCGGACTTTCTGTTTGTATCCAGTTAGGTATTGGATTGTCAGGGATTTTAAAATATTTTGGGAAAGATAATTGTAAATCATTTGCCCATATTTGGCATCTACAATGGAAACATTTGCAGGATCGCCTATGCTCTTCATTCAAAATCGTATGTGTTGTAGGATCGTAAGCGAGGAGGTGTTTTCTTGACATAATTTGGCCGAAGTATGCTAAACTCAAATATTTTCTCCTAAATTCTAAAAATGGCTCACCACTCTCTATGTACAAACTTTGGGCGGGTGTGGTTCTGAATTCACCAATACAAAGACGAAGTCCTTGATTATGTATAGTATCTAGTGATTTCAGTGTTGAAAACACTAGCAGAACTGTAGGCAACAGCTCCATAATCAATGATAGGCCTGATCAGAGTACGGTACATCATTAATAAAGTTCGTCGATCTGATCCCCACTGAGTGCTGGACGGAACTTTTAATAAATTTAGCCCTTTCTGGCATTTTGCTTTTATTTGACGAATATGTTCAGACCATGTTAGCTTTTTATCGAAGTAGATTCCTAGGAATTTGATTACTTCTTCATACATAATAGGTTGTTGAAACAAACTTAATGACGGGTGCGTTTGGCATTTTCTCCTTTTACAAAAATGGACAGCCACCGTTTTGGAACTTGAAAAGTTGAAACCAGTATTTTTAGACCATGATTCGAGATTCCCTAGAGTTGTTCTTATTGAGGTAAATGGGTTAAATAAAAACTAGCAGAGTCGACAAAAGTTGAATATAATTATAAAAAGACTCATTACATTATAAACACTTAACAAAACACCATGAGGCACAAACTTGGTAAAAACACAACATAGGGGTAGGTTACAATAAAACAGTGTTGCCAGTATCAACCGAATTAAAAAGAGAAAAAAAGTCTAACACGCACAAATCTTTCAATGAATATAATAATAAACAAAACGTTATAAAACAATTTATCTCAACACTCCCCCTCATTGAAAAGATTTTGAATTAAGTATTTTATTTTAGTCCAACCTTTTCCAATAATGTTTTCAGTCGTGGTCCATGAAGAGGCTTCGTTAGGAAATCCGCCAGTTGGTCCTGGGTTGCGATTGACTTGATTTAAAGTTGTCCGTCTTGCAAGACTTCCCGCACGAAGAAGTGTCGGATACGAATGTGCTTCGTCCGACGGTGAAACTCCGGATTCTTTGCAAGCTTGATCGCGGCCTCGTTGTCCACAAACAGGGTAGGAATGTTGATCGCATCGGATGGTGAGAGAGATTCAATTAGAGATTTCAGCCAAACAATCTCTCTAGTGGCTTCACTGGCGGCCACCAGTTCTGCTTCAGTTGTGGAACAAGCTACACTGGTCTGTCTTTGGCTTGTCCATGACACAGGTCCTCCAGAATATATAACAATGACCCCAGTGGTTGATCTACCAGTGGTGATATCTCCACCCAAATCTGCGTCACTGTATGCTAAAATTTCATTAATAGAATTAAAATTATATCTTATCTTTTTGTCTTGTGTCCTCTTCAGATAGCGGAAGATCCTTTTTACCTTCATTACATCCTCACCTGTTGGCTTCTCAAGACATCTTGATACAACACTAACGGCATATGCTATATCAGGCCTAGTAGAGGTCGCAAGATACATTAAGGCACCTACAGCCTCCCTGTAAGGGTAATTTGTTGTCTCATTCTTGTAATTGTTATAGTCTTGATTATCCAAAATCGGAGTGGACACTTCCTTGCAATCAATCATCCCAAATTTGTTCAGTATTTTCTTAGTGTATGATTTTTGGTGGACTATAATTCCATCTTCATCTTTACTTATTTCGAGACCAAGATAATGATTGAGTTCTTTAGAGTTAACTTTGAATTCAGATTTCAAATCATTTAAGAACTTTTCTAAGAATTTCTTACAAGTGGATGCAACTAATCCATCATCAACGTATAATGCAACAATTAACTGATTCCCATCTTCATTTTTGATGAATATACAGGGGTCTGCATGAAGAGGAACAAATTTTAATTTAGTCATAAAGTTATTAAATCTTTCATACCAGCATCTGGCGGCCTGTTTGAGTCCATACAGACTTTTATTTAGTTTACAGACCTTCTTGGAGCCATCATTAAAGCCTTTTGGTTGTTGCATATAAATGATTTCCTTCTCATCAAGTGTGCCATACAGGAATGCAGTAGACACGTCGAATTGAGCCAGATTCATCCTTTTATGAGCTGCAACGCTTAATATAGTCCTAATGGAACTCATACGAGCCACAGGACTAAAGGTTTCATTGAAATTAATTCCTTTTTCCTGATTAAATCCCTTCACTACGAGTCTAGCTTTGAATTTTTCAATACTTTCATCAGGGTTTCGCTTGATCTTGTAAATCCATCTGCAAGGCAAAACTTTTGCATCCATCGGAGGATTCACCAACGTCCATGTTTTGTTGGAATTATGTGCTGTCATTTCGGTTTCCATAGCCTTCAGCCAATTTTGATGATCTTCAGACTTGACCGCTTCTTCATAAATTTCGGGGGTTTCCTGATCAGCCATAATTAAGGTGGTGACAAAATCATTGAACCGCTGGGATGGTTGGATTTTGCTCCGATCTCTAAGTCCAAGATTCGGTTGTTCTTTTTCTTTTTCTGAACTAAAATAGTCTCCATCTGGGAATCGAATGGCATCTTCTTCTTCACTCTCTGATTGTTCTTCCTCTTCGGTAGACCTCTCTTCTTTCTTACTTTCATCATCTTCTTTAGTCTTCTTTTCTTCATCATCTCGAAGACGAATTGTCATTGACGGAATTAGTGGCTTTTCATTGAACGTTACATTTCTTGACCTTATGATTGTTTTTCCTCCGGTCCATACTCGATAGCCTCCAAAGTCGTAACCGACTAATGTTCCTTTTGTTGCCTTTTTGTCCATCTTTTTCCTGAACTGCTTGGGAATGTGAACATAACATTCACAACCAATAATTTTTAAATGTCTTATGCTAGGTTTCTTACCTGTCCACAGTTCAAAAGGAGACTTTCCAGGAACGCCAGACTTAGAAGTTCTGTTTAAAATATGTACAACAGAATTAATTAATTCAGCCCATAGTGATTGTGGTAAATTACCGTGGGAATGTAAGATAGCCCTGGCTGCCTCTACGACTGTACGGTTATCCCGCTCAATAAAACCGTTAATTTCGCTGGAGTAGGGCATAATTAACAAGTGTTCAATACTGTTACTTCTCAGAACCTCCTTCATTTTGAGACAATCAAATTCTCCTCCATTGTCACTTTGGAGCGCTTTGACAGTGTGTCCAGCTTTTTGACACTTTTTAAGAAAAATTGAAAATTTATTAAAAACATCAGATTTCTCTTTTAGGAAGAAAATATGTCGGAATCGGGAAAAATCGTCTTTGAAGAGAACATAATATTTGTACCCAGAAAAAGACTTTTCGAAAAAGTCCACACACGTCAGCATGTATGACCTCTCCTGGTACCGTTGCCCTCTTTCGAGTTCCATGTTTTAATTTATGGGCCTTACCATAGACACATCCTTCACAAATGCTAGGGTCAGTTTTTAATTCAATACCTAATTCTCTCTTAATCACTTCTTTTGTATGTCTCTTATCTTGATGTGCAAGTCTTTCATGATAGAGTTGCATGAGTCCCTCGTGATCACTAGCTACAACATTATTAGTTGAGAGTAAGAAATTATGTAAATTAAGTTTATATAAACCGTCATTAATGTTCCGTTGTCCAGTCATAAAGACTTCATTTTTGACAATAAATTTGCACGTTCCTGCTGATGAAATAAATTTACTCTCTGAGGACATCTATCGTGGGCTGCCAAAACTGAAAACAAATTTTTGTGAATGGAAGGCACTAACCATACATCCCGCAACGTAATAACTTTACCCACAGATGTATGTAATTCCACATCTCCAAAGCCTAATGCGCCAGCTTTTTGACCATTGGCTGTTACAACCTGGTGTGGTCTGTCAAAGTCTTTAATACATTTAAATAATTTTTTATTATTGCATATATGATGAGTGGCACCATTATCCACATACCAATTTATATCATCACTTTCAGCGTGAAAAATGTGAAAAACAAAGAGAGTAAGGGTGTTACTTTGAGTTGCCTCAGGCTTTGGCGGACGCCCATCTCTCTTTTCCATTTTATACAATTCTTTATTGAGTGGCCCTCTTTTTTACAATAATGGCAAGTAAATTTCTTTTTAGGAACTTTTTTAATGGACAAATCTCTCTTAGAAAGAGCAAGCGCCTCCTCGTCAGCCTTAGAGACATTTCTATTTGTATTAATTTCTCCAAGAGCCCTTTCGTGAGCACACAGTTGACTTGTCAAATTTTCAACAGTTCTTTCTGACTTAGGCATTAATTGCCAACTTGACCTAAAAGAAAAATATCCTGACGGCAAGGTGTCAAGGATTTTACAAATCAGAAGTATCTCTGGCAATTTACTTTCAATATTTAATTCAATGTTGAGATTATTCCAAATATTTTTGACTTTAGAAAGATGACTTGCCATATCATCATCAGACGAATATTTTAAATTAAAGAATTGCATGCACAAGTCAAATGTTTTATCTTCGGATACACCATCGTACAATCTGTGTAACTCAAGCCAGATTTCTCTAGAGGAGTTAAATCTCATCACTTTGGTTAATGTTTCCTCCGTCATATTAGAAGTCAAAACCAGCATGGCCTTGGTATCCGCAGTTTTAAACTGTTCATTTTTATTATTGTAATCTTTTACCTCCTGTTCTGATGCTCCGGTAGATACAGGCTTAGGGCATGTTAACTTTCCTGTGACAACTTCATCTCCACTAGGAAAACTCCTTAGAAGTATCAGAATCTTAAATTTCCACGTCGCCCAGTTGCTTTTTCCTTCAAGATTACCAATGTTAATCTTTAGATCCATCTCGTTTTCCGAAAAACTTCGTTACGAAAACAATATAAGGGGACGCTATCACTTCAATAACCGAACCGTCTTTTATCTCCGAAATTACGCGCAGAAGTTGCTAGACCCATAACCTATTGAGGTAAATGGGTTAAATAAAAACTAGAAGAGTCGACAAAAGTTGAATATACTTATAAAAAGACTCATTACATTATAAACACTTAACAAAACACCATGAGGCACAAACTTGGTAAAAACACAACATAGGGGTAGGTTACAATAAAACAGTGTTGCCAGTATCAACCGAATTAAAAAGAGAAAAAAAGTCTTACACGCACAAATCTTTCAATGAATATAATAATAAACAAAACGTTATAAAACAATTTATCTCAACAGTTCTTAATATCCACTCGATATATTCTATTGACTTGCTTCTTATATAAATAGCAAAGTCGTCAGCAAACAAAGAACAATTTACTTCTGCAGGCGATGTATTTACAATGCTATTTATGGCTATTAAAAATAATGTTACGCTTAGCGGAGATCTTTGGGGCGTTCCGTTTTCCTGATGGAATGATTGAGAAAGGTTAGATCCAACCTCAACTTGAAACGACCTATCTTTAAGAAAATTGTTAATGTCAATTGCTGCCCTGAGAAACCGAGTTTGGATAGTGTACTGACAACATTATAGCGCCACATCATGTCATATGCTTTTGTGATATCTATGAAGACAGCTACCAGGTGTTCTTTGTTTGAAAAAGCCCTTTGAATTTCGTTTTCAAGCTTCGTGATTTGGTCGATAGCAGAGCGGTGTTTTCTGAATCCACACTGGGAAGTTGAAATGAAGTTTTTTGAGTCCAAGAAATAAATTAGTCTATTGTTAACCATCTTTTCGAGAAGTTTAGAAACACAAGAAAGTAGTGAAATAGGCCTATAGTTATCGATGTTTTTATCTTTTGTAGTTTTCCTGATTGGAATAACAATGGCCTTCCTCCAGGCTTCGGGGAGCATCCCTGTCGTCCAGATTTCACAATAAATTGAAAGGAGAAATGATTGTGCAATTGACGGTAGTTTCTTCAAAAAAATATATGGGATCTGATCGGGGCCTGCAGTAGATTTATCTTTGCACGTGTTTAAGATAAAATTCATTTCAGCTAGAGTAAATGGCTGATTAAAAATTTCTGAGCCATGTGTATGAAATTCAATCGAGTTTTTTTCATTTTCACATTTATGCTGCAGAAAATCTAATGTTATAATTATCAGTTTTTGACATAGTAGAAAAGTGATTTCCAAAATGCTCAACTGTTTTACCAGGGTCAGTTATGATTTGATTATCTACTGAAATCGAAGAAACAGAGTCAAGTTTTTTGGATCCTTGGATGGCATTAACTTTATTATGGTTATTTACTTTATTAACTCTGTTATGGTAGTATTATTGTTGATAGAACTGACGTAAGTCATCTTTTGCTGGCCCTCAATATCTTGTTAGCAATTGATCTCATTTTTTTAAATTCAATTAAATCTTCCAGCGATTTTGTTTTTTTGTATCGGTTCAGTGTTTTTTTTTTGCGATCCGGCAGTCTTCATTCCACCAAGGAACTAGACGTCTGTCATTATAAATTACTTTGTGTGGAATATTCTTTTTTGCTGACTCTATGACACTTTGGTTAAAGAAAGTAATTTTGTTCTCCAGATTGACATATGATTCTTTTTTCATTACCATTTCTGATTCTATTAACAATGAAAACTTTTCCCAATTCGCTCTTTTAATTGACCATCTCGGAACAGTCACAGGGAAATGATCACTTCCATACAAGGTGTCCTTTACGCTCCACTGAACTTTATGTAAAAGTTTAACGTCTATGAATGATAAGTCGATTGCGGAAAAGGACCCACTGGCACAAAAATGAGTAGGGGAACCATCATTAAGTAGAATTAAAAAACTATTAAAATCTAAAAAATTTTCTATTTCTCTTCCTCTATTCTAGTAGTCTGATAAAGTTGAACCCCATAATTTATTGTGACCATTCATATCTCCGACCATGATTAGAGGTCTTGGGAGTTGGTCAACTAAAGCTTGGAGATCATTGGCAGTGGAATCTCGGTTTGGAGGTATATAGATATTGCAGACTGTGATAGGTTCAGGTTTGTATAATTGTATAGCAACAACTTCTAAGGATGAGTCAATATTAATCCGTTCAGAATATACTTCTTTTTTTTACCATAATCGCTACTCCTCCCCAGGCAGATCTGCAATCATTTCTGTCTTTTCGGTAGATGTTAAAATTTCTTAAATTGACAGTTTGTGATTTTAAAAAATGTTTCTCTTGTAAACAGCAGCATATGGTATTTTCTTCAGCTAAAAGTAATTTGAAGTGCTCGTAATATTTGTAAAATCCGTTACAATTCCACTGTAATATGATTGGGTTTTTTGTTGTAGTCATTTTAGTAAAGTAATGAAAAGTTGTTAGTCACTTCCTGGTTGTCGGTGCTGTCGTCTGTATTTAAAGTATTTTCTGTAGAGTCCCACTTTCTTTTTAATATCTTGGATATCCTTAATTTGGATCGTCTGTCAGTTGTGTGTTTCTTTGCTTCGGCAAGCATGTCTTTTAAGCCCTCTTTGTTGTTCGTGAACTCGTGAACTAGTTCGCTGAAGTTTTTAGTTTCAGAAGACATTTGAATGAATTTCACCATTTCATCAAAAGAAATGGGATATTTATGT
The DNA here is from genome assembly GCA_003667255.2 of Euschistus heros. Lineage (NCBI taxonomy): Eukaryota > Metazoa > Arthropoda > Insecta > Hemiptera > Pentatomidae > Euschistus > Euschistus heros. The sequence continues at coordinate 1,090,843 of RCWM02000149.1, forward strand.
AAATTATCTTCTATTAACTGTCTAGCATTTTCGAAGTTGATTTCAGTATTAATATTGGTCTTTTTCAGTTTTTTTTGACTTAATCCGAGAAGGTTGAGGTGCTGCTATTGGTGGAAAATCTTGTAACTTAATGGTATTTTCAAACTCATCCGGAGAATCTAAAGATAAACTCGAATTAACAGCTGATTTGGCACCGGAACTATCTACAGTGATATAGTCCTTGTTGTTTGACTCATCACCATGGCTACGTGATACTTGGTTTAAAGGCTCTATTCCGTTACTGTCTTCTTGTGACTCTATTTTCAAAGGGTCTCCATGACAACCTCCTATGGTCGTTGGAGCCTTATTAACCATATGATTTGGTGTATCTAATATTGAAGAATTGGTTATTGTTTCACAATTATTTTTAATATCTTGATCAAAATGTATTAATAGATTTTCTTTCCCGTTAGATGCCTCCTGAATATTGTTATCATTATCGCACTCAGGGCAATCTGTAGATATATGACCCGGTTGTTTACAAATAAAACAAGTTACGATGTCTTCACTGAAAAAAATTCGATATGAAACATTGTCATGTTTTATAAGTAAAGACGTTGGAAGTTTATTCAAATCTTCGGGTGGAATGTACACTTACCGTCTAAAACTTAGAACGTGCGCCAGCCTTGGGTCTTGGTAACCAGCTCTTAGAAAATGCATGGGAGAGACTAATTTTATACCTAGGCTTTTGAGTTCATTTTCTATTGCTTCGTGTGGAATTGAAGGGCAAGCATTAGAAATTATTATACGTTTGGCTGGGTTAATTAGACGTTTTATAATTATTTGTTTGTTGTCGATGGTTATCGATTGATGTTTTTTTAGGAGGTTATCGATTGCTTCCTTATTGCTAAAATGGATACAAAATCTTGAATTGGATATTCTAGAGGTGTATCTTATGAATTTTGGGTCTATTAATTCTGCGATTTTGAGAACATATTCTTTTTGTTTTATGCCTGGTAATGTATGTAAAATGATAGCATTTTCTCGTTTTGAAAAACGGTCTGAAGCGGTGGCTTTAGCATATGTGGTTTCAGTTGCGTTGAGGTTAGACTGGGTTTTCGAGTAATTATTTCTTTGGATTTGTTCCATTTCTTTCTGTTTTTGATTTGTTGGTTTCAAAACATTCTGAGACATTTTTGAGGTATTAAGAACTGTTGCCATATTGTTCCAGAGCCAAAGCTCTGTACGCCTGTAAAAGGCGTTGAATAAATTGACTGACTATATATATCACTTTTTTTCTTAATAATGGTACACGCGCACTAATATTGTTCGAAATTCACAAAATAAAGTCAATAAATGCATAAATAGCATTCGAAATATATAAATCTTTGGGACTGACCTGAAGCGTGTCTTCTTCACATGGAGCCCAAACAGCTGATTTTTTTTTTTTTTTTTTTTTTTTTAATACGCTTCTTCAGGTGTGACAACAGCCGACCCTATTTTGGAGCCGTCTGTGTAGATGAATGATGCATTCTTATTTTATTTAATATTTCTCGAAATATATGGTTTATTTCATACGGTGGTGTTGTTTTCCCTTCTGAACTTTTGTAGGGCTATGTTAGGTGAGGTGGGGTGAGGGTATCTTGTCTTTGTATACTTTTTTGTTCTATTTCTTCAATAGGTCTTCTGTATCTTAGTGTTAGAGGGGCTGGTTTTGTTGGGTTATAGCTGTAAATTTGTTGATATTTCGGTCTAAATTTGTGTTTAAATGCTGGGTTTGTTGGTTGTGTTGCTATGGCTACTATGTAGCTCATTGCTAGTTGATGTCTCCGGAAGGTGAGTGGTGGCATATTAGATTCAGCACATAAGCTAAGAATTGGGCTTGTCCTGAAGGCTCCCGTTGCTATCCTTATTCCACTATGGTGCACTGAGTCAAGCTGGAATCTGGCTGAGGCATATATATGGCTAGCATAATCTAATTTTGATCGTATTAAGCATTGGTATATTTGGAGTAGCCTGGATCTGTCCGCTCCCCAGCTAGTGCCTGCCAACACTTACATAACATTTAAACGTTGTAGGCAGCTATCTTTTAGGTTCCTGATGTGATGTTTCCATGTGAGTCTTGAATCAACTATTAAAGGTGCAGTGGTCATGGAAGCTTAACTCTCTATTGTATAATGTAATTTTCGGGGGAGTGCTTGGTTGTTTTTTCCGGGAAAAGAGAACACATTTAGTCTTTTCAATTGAGAAATTGAGACCGGTATTTTGTGACCAGGTTTGTAGTTTGTTCAGAATTGACTGTATGGTGGCTTTTGTTCTGTTTGTGTCTGTATATTGAATGAGGATGGCAAGGTCATCTACAAAAAGGCTTGGTTTGAGAGATCGACGAGTGAGTGCGTTTTGTATTGAGTTAATGGCAATTAGAAACAGTGTTCTGCTTAGGACACTTCCTTGTGGAATTACATTCTCTACAAGTTTTTTTTGGAAATATAATCTGCGCTTCGCACTTGTATAGATCTTTTCCTCTGAAAATTTTGGATGAAACGTGGTAGGTCTCCTCTGAACCCCCTCATATAATTTTTTTAATATGGTTGGTCACCAGACTGTATCAAAGGCTTTTTCAATGTCAAAGAAAATGCCTAGGCATTCGCGTTTATTGATGAAGGTGTTCAGTATCTCGGCTTCTAGTGATACGAGATGGTCAACAGTCGATTTTCCTTTTCTTTGTCCACATTGAAAGTCAATCAGTAGCCTGTTCTTCTCAAGATACCATAGAAGGCGCTTGTTTATGATTTTTTCTATTAACTTGCATAAGCAACTCGTTAGAGATACAGGACGGTAATATTCTTCTTTCAGTTTGTTTTTTCCTGGTTTCAAGATTGGAATGACTATGGATTCTTGCCATTTTTCTGGGAGTTCACTTTCCAACCACATTTTGTTGTTAAATTTTAGGAGTGCTTTCTTTGGTCTGTTGGGATATTTTTATCGTGGAATTATGGATGCTGTCTGGACCAACAGCGGACATTCTTAGGGAAGATATCGCCGTGTTAAGTTCCCATTCGGTTATTGGTAAGTTATATACTTGATTGTTGTTATTTGAATTGATTTCAAAATGGATTAGTTGTTGTTCGCTGATTTTTTGTCGGAACTGCAGATTATAATGGGTTGAAGATGATGTTTCTGCGTAGTATCCTACAAATCTTTCAGCTAATGCTGAAGGGTTATATATGATATTCCCTTCTATTTCGAGGGTTGGTTGCTCGTTTGAGTATTTCCCTCTAATGGCATTGATCTTCCTCCATACTGTACGAATTGGTGTGCTTGTTTTAATATTAGTTACAAAGTTGTTCCATGATTGTTTTTTCTTGTTTCTGATAAGGTTTCTTGGCTGGGCTTTTAATTTTTTAAAATTTGTAAAATTTACTGTGGACGGTGATTTTCGGAATTTATTTAATGCACGGTTTCTTTTTTTAATGATTTCTTTACAATCATTATCAAACCATGCTGGATTTGGATTAGAGGAAGATGGATTTGATTTTGGTATTGAGGCTTGTGCTGCTTCTATTATTTCCTGAGTGATGTAGCTGTTGATTTGATTAATATTTCCACTAACATGGTCTAGTTTTATTTTGTTTTGAAAGAGGTCCTATTGTGCTCTATTGACGTCCCATAGCCAATGTCTTTTCCCGGTGGTGTGTCTTTCAATCATTTTCACCAGGATTGGGAAGTGGTCTGAATTGTGGGGGTCATTTATTACCTTCCATTCGAGTAAACTGAATAAGGTTGGTGTACTCAGGGTTATATCTATTGCTGTGAGTGATTTTTAGGGCATAGGTGTGTCATCGATCCTGTGTAAAGCAGCAGCAAGTCAAAATTATCCTGGATTCGTTTAATTATGTTTCCTCGTTAATTATTAGTTCTGTTTCCCCAGCTTTTGTGAAATGCATTTACATCTCCAAGGATAATAAAAGGTTGTGGAAGCTTATTGATGAGTTTTGTTAATTCATATTCATTAATAGGTTCGGTGGGTGGTAGATAGATGTTGCAGATATTTATTTTTATGTTCGTGTTAACTGTTGTGGTAATTGCTTGAATGGGAGTATCTATTTTTATTTCCTTTGCGACTAAGTTGTTGTGTATTGCCGTTAAGACTCTGCCGCAGGCTCGGTTATCAGTTATTTTATCGGTTCTAAATATTTGGTGATTCTTGATTTTAAATTCTCTGTGCGGTTGTAGATGCTTTTCTTGAAGGCAAACTATTCCAGATTGATGTTCTGTTATGAGTAGCTTCAATTCTTCATATTGTGAAGTTGTGCCGTTAAGGTTCGATTGGATAATATTCGTGTAGTTATTCATGGGATTTGGAGAAGATAATTGTAGAACATTATATTTTCTTTCCTACTACCCATGTAGTTATATATTTTTAGGAATTTAGTGTATCTTGGTATACAATGATAAATAAAAAATAAAAAATAAAAAATAATAGGTTGTATATTCTAGAACATATTATATCATTAATCCTTATGCATTTATTATTCTGTTTCATTTTATTTATCCAATAGTGTATTTTTAATTTTAATGTTAATGTCAATATCATTGTCAGTTTTAACACTGTTATATTAAAATTTATTATTTTCCGTCTTGTAAATTTCCTATATGGACTAATAATTCTTATTACGATATTTTTATGAGTTTTTAGAGATATAAATGCATTTGGACTATAATTACTTAACATAATATGAGTATATATATCATTATTTATGTTTATGACATAGGATAACATATTTTTAGATCTATTGCGTTGGTGAATGAATCTATTACATATGTGTTTATATTTTGTGTATTTAATAAGTTCGAGTGGGTTATACAATGAATTAGAGAGTAATTTATTTTCGTTATGATAGCTAGCGGGCTTGTTATTGTTTGTGGTTAGAAGGGAACTACTCGGACTAGGATATTTGTAATTAGAAATTTTTTGATTTTAATTAGAATCAATAATTTTATTTTCTTTAATTCATTTATTTATATTTTCCTCAGATCATTATTCTTATTTTTTCTACTTGACAGTAATTTTCTATCTTGGGTGTAGATGGCTTTTGGCTGATATTTGTTAGTTATTATTTTTAGTCCTTTTTGTTTTCTGAGTAAACTATTGCTGATTAGTGGGGTGATATTTGAAAATGTCATGTTATAAAGTGAGGGTAAAATGTAAAAGAAAAAGTCATATAAGAATAAATTGATAAAGGATAATTTAATAAATAAAAGGATTAGAAAGATTAGAATATATTAATAGTATTGTGGTTTTAAGATAATGATAATATTAATTTATTAATCATGAGATTTAATATAAATTTAAATTATTAATAGATATTAGTTTTAATACTGATTTATATCTATTTTTTCTATGCTTGGATTTCGAATCGTGGTTTTGGTTCGAGACTTGCTCCTTGATTTTCTTTCTCTAACTATAGTCCACCCGCCCTGTGGATCATCTTGGCTACCGTAGGGGGAGGGGGGGAGGTCATTTCGTTAGAGTTTTCTTTTTCCGAAGGTGAAACCTTTGGTTCGATGGGGGTTTCCGGAATTTTTGCATAATTTTGCCCAGAAGGGTTAAAGGGGGTTAAGAGGGGAAGTGGGTTGGGTAACCGGGATGTGGAAGGGGACGGGTGTGGGATGGGTTGAGGTAGCGTAGTGGGAGGTGGGAGCGTGGAGGGGGAAACTCGGATATCATTCATATTCGATTCTCCAAGAAGTGAAGGTTTGTGGTTAGTAATTGGCTCTAACGGTTTTTAAAAATAAAAGGATCATTTTTTAAATCGTCTGTTTGTACACTAACTGATACTTTATTTTTTACAATGTTGGAAAAACTCACATGCATTGTTATTGGGTGTAGCAATTCATATTTTTTTTTTGCGGCTAGATATGTAATCTTTTCACCATCTTGGATGCTTTTAATTTCTTTTTATTTTAAAAAGATAGGTCAATTTTTCGAAAAAGAGTCGTGTTGACCCTGGCAGTTAACACATTTTATGGGACTATTACATTCAGCTCCTTCATGTTTGAGTTTACCAGTGTCTGCACAGTGGCTCTTTTTTACAAAATGTTTTTGTATGACCAAACTTAAGACATACATAACAACGCGTTGGGTTTGAAATAAATTGCTTAACATTGATGTTATAGAAGCCTATTTTTATTTCTGTGGGGACAGTAGGGTTATTAAAAGTTATGAGGTAGTTATGACTGTTATGTTTTTCGTTGTTTTTGAAATCTGTCAATCTTTTTACGTCTTCTACATTTTGTGATTTTAATTCTTCCTTTATTTCGTTAATGGAACAACAATTGAGATCAGGGCACCATATAATTCCTTTACTTTGATTTAGTTTACCATGCGGTTCTACTTTAACAAGAAAGTTCTTGAGTAGTTTTTCACATTTTAGTAATTTATTCCATTGATTTTCCGAAATAACTTCAACTAGATGAGTACCGTCTCTTAACTTTTTTGCGGCTTTTACATCACCGATTAATTTTTTTAAAATTTTATATATTAAAAATGGCGATACTTTTTAAAAATCGAATGGATTTCCATCATTATTACAACCGATTCTTTTTATAATTAAGAATCGTTTGTAATTATTTAGTTTATTTTCATTATTTAATGGGAAAGGTTCTTTAAATTTAGCTTTTTCCCTAATTGGTTCCATTAACATTTTCCTTTTACTATAGAAGAAATAAAAACCAATTAAAATGAGCTGAAACCGACTGCACCTGGAATAGATGACGTGCATAACGATATGCTGAAAACTCTTCCTAAACAGATTCTGGGCGTAGTATATTGTACACTGGAGATTTTTATGCAATCTGAAGATCGATATTCATAATTTTGGTTAAAAAAAAAACAAACATAAACTACTTCCATCAAGCCATTGACCTATTTCACTTACAAGCTGTATGTGTAAGCTGTTAGAAAAGGTGTTTAAACGTCTTACTTGGATGATATAGACCAGGGGTCTCCGAACTTTTCAGCCTTCGGGCCACATTGACTACTTCCAAGGGCTCCGCGGGCCAACACCATTTTAATTATCCTCCCGGTACCTATAATTTATAGACTAGTCTCCGAGTACGCACCCTGAGCGAGCATACGCTTGATAAATTCGCTAGTTCAATCATTATTGTGTTGTACTGTATTGTTACGAAGTTCTGGTGTATTCCACTCATTTCTAGATGGCAGTAATTGACGTATAAAAACGCTAATAGAGGTGCCATAGTAATCGTGCGTAACGCCTTAGCGGGTTTGTGTGTGTTTCAAAAACATCTTTGTAAAAGTATTTTGATTTGACTTATTGCTTATTTACAATTTACTAGTGTGGAAAAGAAGCGGAAAATAGAAACTGTCAGCTAATCGGCGGTCACTGATTAAATGCCTATTGGAAAGATGAAAAATCCTGAAACCTGGGTTTCATTTATATGCAACAATCACCAAAAGAATCATTGGCGTGAATATTTGTTCGTTGTTATATTGTTGGAGCATAAAGAAAAAAGAAAGAAGAAAATAAACTTTATTTTGGGGAAGCTTGTCCCCTATGAATAAAATATGAGTGCAATACATAGGGAAATTGATTAATAATTGCATTATGAGTTATAAAATAAAAAAGATAACTCGACAAAAAAAATAGAACATATATATAATACGTATACCATAATAATATATATTAGAAAAATATTCATATTTTATATATGTTCGGAAGGATGGTAATTGAGAAGGTAAAGAAATAGATGTTTAAAAATGATGTTTAAAGGAAGTTATAGTCTGAGCGCTGGCTGATAACACTTGGGCAAAAGTGAAGGGAGAGAGGTGTGGCTGGTCAGGGCCAATGAGAGTGGTGCAGGGTTCCTGGTTCTCTTCCCACCTACCTTGAGAGGTACCCGACCACCGTAACCTGGGTCTCCCCAGCAGAATTTATTTTTGTATAGACCTATCCGACATCCGCACGAGGTGTCCTGGCCATCTTAACTTCCCAGCCTTAATGATAGCTACAACATCAGGCTCGTTATAGATTTCTCTATTACTACACCTTCTCCATTGTTCATTTTCAAAGGTGTGCCTTAATATTCTACGGAGGATTTTCCTTTCAAAAATAAGGTCATTTTCATCAGCCTTTGTAGTGGTCCAGGTCTCAGAGCCATAAGGTGAAACAGGGCGAATGAGGGTCTTGTATCGGATAACCTTAGTGCGGTGAGAGACGAGGCTGCTAGAAAAATGCGAGCGGAGTCCTTAAATGATTCGGTAAGATAATTTTTCTCCGGACATCAGTCAAGATTCTGTTGTCGCTCGTCACTTATGAGCCATGGTATACAAATTCAGAAACTTGTTCAAACATATAAGTACCAAAAGCAACTTCAGTACCAAATTTTAAGTTGGTGTTATGAAATGCGTTAACTGAGACAGCAGAAGAAGTTCTGGGACTCAAGGGGAAACAGAAACAAACAAGGCCATGGTTTGATGAAGAATGCCTTGCTTTAACAGATAGAAAGAATAAGGTCTATAAAAACATGATTCAACGGAGACACACAAGAAGTTCTGTGGAGGAATATAAAGCCACAAGGAGACGCGAGAAGTACGTTCATCGAAGAAAGAAGAGAAGATGGCGGAATAAGCAGATGGAGGACACGGAAAAATCTTTCAAATACAAAAATTCCTTTCAGATGGTGAATGAAGGTAGAAAATTATTTCAATCCAGGACTCCCGCAGGCAAAGCAGAAGATGGTTCGCTAATCACGGAAAAGCAAAAAATATTAGATAGATGGGCTGACTATTTTCAAGCTCTCTTAAACATACGTGAGCAAGATACCATCGTCACAAGTGGACTGGCTGGAGGAATAGAGATTGAACCACCAGACGAGGAAAAAATAGCAGTGACCATCGAATAAAGCTCCATGCATTGATAATATACCAGCGGAAATATATTAACATTGGGGCCCTCAACTGAATACTTTCCTGCAGGATCTATTTATGGATATTTGGAGAGATGAATGCCTACTCATGGAGTGGAAGAAAGCGATTATACACCCAATCCAATAAGAAAGGGGATTCTTTGAATTGTAACAACTATAGAGGTATATCGCTACTTCCATGTGTACACAAATTTCTCTCCAGCATATTATACAAGAGATTGATTCCATACGCAGAGAAAGAAATTGGAAAATGTCAGTGTGGCTTCGTTAAGGGTATACCAACTATTGACCAAATTTTTACCCTCTGGATGATCCTGAAAAAGACAAGAGTGTTCCGTATTGATACCCATAATGTTTTCATAGATTTTAAGCAGGCTTATGACTCGATTGATAGAGGGGAAGCACCTATGGCCATGACAAAGATGAATATACCTAAGAAGTTAGTCAGACTGGTGAGAATGATAATGGAAGGCAATAAATGCTTTGTAAGAATGCATGGGGCATTGTCAAGAGGTTTTGACACGACAGCAGGTGTGAAACAAGGATATAGTCTGGCTTGCCTTATATTTAATCTCTGTTTGGAAAAGCCATTAGAGATTCCGGAATCCAAACAGGAGGCACAGTTCAAAACAAAAGTGAACGAATTCTTGGATATGCTGATGACATAGATCTAGTCGGAAGATCAATAGAAGCAATACAACACGCATTTGCTATAATAGAAAATTCGGCGAAGAGACTAGGACTATCCATCAATGGAGACAAAACCAAGTACATGTGTATCGAGCCCCCTAGTCAGTCATCTGGTGGATATGTAAAGTTACACAACATGACATCGAAATGGTCCAGGAATTCGTATACCTGGGAACGCTGATTAATGTCCGAAATGACATCAATGACGAGATTGAACGGCGTATTATGGCAGCCAATCGATGCTATTTTGCTCTACAGCAGCACTTGAGGAGCAGCATCTTGTCTCGGAATGCTAAGTTAAGAATTTATAAAACACTAGTCAGACCTGTTCTCACATATGGATCTCAATGCTGGACGATTTCAAAGAACAATGAGTTGTCTCTTTGGCGGTATATACACGGAAGGAACCTGGAGAAGAAGATCCAATACAAACATACAAAGTCTGTACAAAGATATGGATATCTCCAAGTTTATTAAGCTCTCCAGGCTACGATGGGCAGGTCATGTTGCCAGAATGAGTCCGGAGGAGATGCTCGCGAAAGCTCTTACTGTACAAATCTATGATACGAGGCGTATTGGAAGACCTAAACTGCGATGGAAAGATGGTATTGCTACTGAAACATTAACTCTACTTGGTGACAGAAACTGGAAGGCGGCAGCACTCAACCGTGAGGACTGGCAATCAATGCTCGAGCAAGCCAAGTCTCTACAATCAGGAATGTAGTGCTATGTTAATATATAATAATCTAATAATAATAAGTTATAAATTGTTAGGAGAAAGCAGCACATCAAATCGTAAGGTGCTCCCATCGCAAGCTCGCGCAAATAAATTTCGACAGTGTTTCCATAATTTATTTTTAAAAACAAAAACATAGACACATTTTTTATCATATTTTTTACTTGGGATAAAATAGAATTTAAAAAATTATTATGGGAGTAGGTCTCTTAAGAATTAAAATTATGAATAGAAAAAAAAACAAAAATCGTCCCTGGTTACGACACTTTTTTTATATATATTATATTGCTAAGAAACAAAAATTACGTTAAATGAAAATTAAGAGAGAAAAACATTGGTTTGAGATAGCACAAAAACATTTAAAATTTAAATATTAGATTAACCAAATATAAAATAATGCTAACTACAACCCATAAAATGGCTAATATGCAATTAAAATTATAAAAACAAAATTTAAAAAAAAGTAATACCAAACTAACATAATAATAAAAAATATTTAGAAAAAAAGCTCAGCATAGAGAGGGCGGACCCGTGTGAGGAAGGAGCTTGACAACAATAGAGTCTACCCGTCAATTTTGGCGGTGGACTAGTAGCCCAGTCAAATGAGTTTTATACAGCAAATCTCGGAAACGAACCACTGAAGCTGAATTTTTGCATATACCTTTGTTTTTGGTCTTCTAAATAAGTGGTAGAAAGTCACCGATCTCAGCACGTTAGCATAATTAGATATTCAAGGCCAAAGGTCACAAAAATCATTTTTTTTTTTCAAGCATCTCGATTTCTATTCATCGGCCGTCAATCAAAATAGTTACAAAACTTTTAGATAATAATATTCTCTGTATTTTTAGTTCTATTCCTTTTTATTTTTGGATTAACCGTTTTCGAGACATAGCATGGAGAAGGAGAAGCTGGTACCAGTTCAGACAAACACTTGCTACTAGTGCCTTCCAGGATCGTTTCTCAGAAATATTGTCAGAATCAAAATTGTAGATCATTAAATTTACTTTAATTTCATATGTACGTTTCTGGCACTTGAATCAAATGTTTGATAAAAAGTGAGGTAAAAATTTGTTTTCTCGATAATTATCGATGTTTAATAACTTATATCTCGAACACCGTTGAGAGTTGGTCCACGGTTTCCGAGATACAATCGAAAAACCTAAACATGGGATCTTCTCCCCTACCCCCACCATAAACTGGGGATTCCCGTACTCCCAGGGACCGGAACTTTTAGTATATTTACCTTCTAATTACTCCTAACGAAGCTCTGAAGTCACATAATATAGTCGCATAATTCATGCATTCTACACCCCTCATTTCAGCACTCTCACTAGGGTCGCGCTTTTCCGCGAAAACACGTTTTTTGCCTCTTTTTTTTGGCTATAACTCCGAAAGTAATAGTCCGATCCAAAATATATTTTTTTCTTTCTGAAAGTTAATTAAATTTACTAGAAGAACTTGTATATTAAATTTTGATCAAGGCTTATAAAATATCGATGCCAGCACTCTCAAAACCGCTTACTGTTCTGAAATCCAAGTTTTTTTGGCACATTTTTCAATGTAATTCCATAACTGTTTCTCCAATCTGAACTTTAATTTTTTCAACTATAACCTGGTTAAATTTACTATTAGACCCTATATATGAAATTTTGATTAAACCACGTAATACACCCTAGCCAGTACACTACATATGTATGTCATTTTTGGTGGCCTTGATTGGATATACTATTACACTTTATATATTCATATAAAGGGTCTAATAGTATATTTAACCAGGTTATAGTTGAAAAAATAAAAGTTCAGATCGAAGAAACAGTTATGGAGTTATAGTGAAAAATGAGCCAAAAAAAACTTGGAAGTCCCGGTCCCTGGGAGTACGGGAATCCCCAGTTTATGGTGGGGAAAGGGGAGAAGATCCCATGTTTAGGTTTTTCGAATGTATCTCGGAAACCTTGAACTCTAGAAAAATAATTTGTAGATCGAAATTAAAGCTAATTACATTTCCTATAAAATTGTTTCTATACATATTTGTCCAACTCTCAACGGTGTTCGAGATATAAGTTATTAAAAATCGATAATTATCGAGAAAACAAATTTTTACTTCACTTTTTATCAAACATTTGATTCGAGTGCCAGAAACGTACATACGAAATTAAAGTAAATTTAATGATCTACAATTTTGACCCTGATAATATTTCTCTGAAACGAACCTGGAAGGCAATAGGGGCAAGTGTTTGTCTGAACTGGTGCCCGCTTCTCCTTCTCCGTGCTATGTCACGAAAACGGTTAATCCAAAAATAAAAATGAATAAAACCAAATTTACAGTGAATATTATTATCTACAAGTTTCGTAACTATTTTGATTGACGGCCGATGGATAGAAATCGAGATGCTTGAAAAAAACTGATTTTTGTGACCTTTGACCTTGAATATCTAATTATGCTAACGTGCTAAGATCGGTGACTTTCCACCCCTTATTTAGAAGACCAAAACAAAGATATATGCAAAAATTTAGCTTCATTGGTTCATTTCCGAGGTGAAATCCTTATTTGACTGGGCCTTCCCAAATGAATCCTTATTGGTGGGTGAAGAGGGGGTCATCGGTTTCATTCGAAAGTTGTCGGCAATCATCGGCACCAGCGTCTTTATCGTGACTGAAGTGGTGGTGACTAACTACAGTCAAGACATGACTTTTTTTCGCTTGAAACATCTACATAACAACTACAATTAATGTAACTTACAGACTTTTATCTCCAGTCCAATTAGAACTGTTGAAAGACAAAATGAACGATTTAAAAATTTAACACCGATTTTTTGAAAGTTCATAAAAAAAAAAAAAAAAAAAAAAAAAAAAAAAAAAAGGGGCTTTATACTACAATTGATATTATTTGTGGTTATAGCATCAACATATATTAACAATTTAAAAAATTAATCAGATTCCATTTGACTCTTTTTCTGCTTGAAAAGTTTTTACATATAATGGAATTTTGATGGATTTTATATTCAACTTGTCGTGTGATTTTCATATAGAATACGGAATAATAGTTAAATAAACTACTAGTTATTAATGTTTTTGTAAACCCTTATAATCGAAAAATTAGGCGTGTGCAGCAAAACGAAAATTGCCACCGCAAATAAACTGTTGAATTAAAAATTTAAAAACTCGGTTTGCATGTCTTGAGGCATAGAGGAAACATCGTGGAATGTTTCATAATGTTTAAAATAGATGAAGCAGTCAATTTATTATTTTTTTTGGATCACTTTAAATGTAATGACAGGAGTGACCGTCGGTGATTAATTCTTGATTTGATTGCGCCAAATTTTGAATGAAATCACCGACGGTCACTTGTGTCATTACATTTAAACATGTTTCAAGAGAATAAAAAAAAACTTTTTGTGTATTTTACTAAGAAAAAAGTTATAAGTCTTGACTTTACTCAGTCCAACCACTTCAGTCACGATAAAGACACTAGTGCCGATGACCACCGACAACTTCCGAATGAACCCGATGGCCACCGACAACTTCCAAATGAACCCGATGACCACCGACAACTTCCGAATGAACCCGATGACAGCCTCTCCGACCACGAACTCCACTGCCAAAATTGAGTCAAGACTCTAGTAAAATTGACAGGTAGATTCTAGTGTGCGCAACTCTTTATCGTGTTTAAAAAACATCTTCATAACAGTATTTTTACTTGACTTGCTGTCTATTTACTAGTATGGAAAAGAGACGAAAAATAGACAGTGAATGCAGAACATTCAAAGGTGAGTGGAACTTTCAATATTTCGTAATTGAGTCCAGTAAGAAGGCGCTATGTTTGATTTGCAATGAAACCATAGCCGTTCTCAAAGAATATAATATTAAACGGCATTATGAAACGAAACATTTAAAAAAATACTCAAAATATACTGGAAGTTTTCGGACAGAAAAATTTGAAGCTTTGAAGCGCGGATTGAAATTGCAGCAATCTACGTTTTTGAAACTCAATACTTAACAAGAGGCTGCAACTCGTGCCAGCTTTCGAGTGGCTCTTGAAATCGCTAAACGTGGAAAACCATTCATCGATGGAGAAATGATCAAAGAATGCATAGTTGCAGTAGCCGAAGAAATATGCCATGTAAAGGAAAATTTATTTAAATCTGTCAGTCAGCAAACACCGTGGCTCGGAGAGTAGAAGCAATCGCAGAAAATATATCAACTCAACTGTTTGACAAAAATGGGCATCTTGAGTGGTTTTTCTCTTGCTTTGGATGAGTCAACGGATGTGTCAGACACTGCTCAGGTATTGATTTTTATTCGAGGAGTAGATACAAGCTATGAAGAACTTCTTGATATTGTTAGGATTCACGGCACGACTACTGGAGAAGATATTTTTAAGGGAGTTGAAAATGCCGTTAATAAAAAGAACCTTCGATGGAAAAACTTGAAATCAATTACTACTGATGGAGGCAAAAACATGTGTGGTAAAAATAAAGGAGTGGTCGCTCTTGTGTCAAAAGCTGTAGAAAATGATGGTGGTTCAAAACCGTTAGTCTTGCACTGTATCATTCATCAACAGTCTCTGTGCGGAAAATGTTTGGATATGTCTGAAGTTTTAAAACCAGTTACATCAATTGTTAATTTTATCAGATCCAATGGGCTGAATCACAGAGAATTCCGCAAGTTTACAGAAGAAATTGGAGAAACTGATTTACCATATCATACTGCCGTACGCTGGCTTAGTTGTGGAAAAGTCCTACAGCGTTTCTTTGAACTTCGAGGAGTGATTGAAATGTTTTTAAATGAAAAGCATCGCAATTCATCCGAATTACAAAATAACGAATGGCTGTGGAAGTTAGCATTCTACACTGATATAACAAAACATATCAACGAACTGAATTTGCGGTTGCAAGGAGAAAACCAGCTTCTCCCTGATTTATACACTTGTATCAAATCGTTCCGGCAAAAAATAAAACTATTTCAATCACAATTGGTTAAAAGGTGTTTTACACATTTTAAAACATGTGAAATATTCAGTCACACAACTGAAACTCAGTTTCCCGTCGATTTTGCAGTCGATGCTTTGAATATAAATTTTGATATTCGCTTCTCAGACTTTGATGTGATAGCGAATAAAATTAAGATTTTTCAAAATCCTTTTAATACTGACATAGAAACAGTAGCTCCAGATCTTCAACTTGAAATTATCGATCTACAGTGTAGTGATATATTTAAAAACAAATATCAAAATTCATCTTTGTTGGAATTTTATAAGAGTCTTCCACTGGCACAATTTGATAATTTGCATAAATTTGCTCGTGGGTTTTTTTTTTCTGTTTTTGGTTCTACCTATTTGTGTGAGAAAACATTCTCTAAAATGAAGTATGTAAAGAATGTTTATAGATCTAATTTAACTGATGAGCATCTTAAATCTCTTTTAATAATTGGTACAAGCAAAATTAGTCCACAACTACAAGCTATTATCAGTGAGCAATCACAACTACATAAATCTCATTAGTATTTTATATGTTATAATGTTTATACATATTTATAATGTTTGTTGGATTCATTTCATTTATTTGTTAAAAATAATTTTAATTTTATGCTTATTATAGGCACTTGTTATTAACCTTTACCTGGTACAAGCAAAAGTAGTCCACAACTACAAGCTATTATCAGTGAGCAATCACAACTACATAAATCTCATTAGTATTTTATATGTTATAATGTTTATACATATTTATAATGTTTGTTGGATTCATTTCATTTATTTGTTAAAAATAATTTTAATTTTATGCTTATTATAGGCACTTGTTATTAACCTTTACCTGGTAAAAGCAAAATTTGTCCACAACTACATGCTATTATCAGTGAGAAATCACAACTACATTAATCACATTAGTATTTTATATGTTATAATGTTTGTTGGATTCATTTCATTTATTTGTTAAAGTTAATTTTAATTTTATGCTTATAATAGGCACTTGTTATTAACCTTTACCTGGTACAAGCAAAAGTAGTCCACAACTACAAGCTATTATCAGTGAGAAATCACAACTAAATAAATCTTATTTGTATTTTATATGTTATAATGTTTATATGTATTTATAATGTTTGTTGGATTCATTTCATTTATTTGTTAAAGTTAATTTTAATTTTATGCTTATAATAGGCACTTGTTATTAACCTTTACCTAGCTTAAGTAAATAAAACGGAGTTGTTACTAATCGATTTTTTTTTTTATTTTTTTTTTTTTTTTTTTTTTTTTTTTTTGCCCGGCCGCCGCCGCTACGGCCGGATTTGGCCCGCGGGCCGTAGTTTGGAGACCCCTGATATAGATGAATAATTTTCTATAAAATTCAAGGTGTTGATACAGGCGAGGGCGCTCTATAAATGACCATCTTGTAACAATGGTATATGAGATAATGAATAGCTTGCAGTGTAGAATGACTCGGCATTTACTTGGACATTGAAAAATCATACAACAACTTGAAACTATCTCTATAGCACATTCTCTATTTCATATAATTGCATGATTCAGCTAAAAAAAATGGCGGAATCCCCACTTTTAAAAAGGAAGAAATGTAGGTTTAAGTTTACAACTATAGGCAATAATGAACAAAGGAAAAACTGTGTCAAGTTTTTAATAATAAAAAGGCTTGAAACAGATAATGATAGTATTTTTTCAGATTTTAAATAGGTTTCGCTCTTTTTAATAAAGAAAAGTTTAAAAGCCATAATAGGTGAGAATAAGTTAATAAAAAAATTGAAAGACGGAATACTCTTAGTTGAAGTATTTTCTGACACTCAATCGGAAAAACATTTAAAATGTAACAACCTATGTAATAATTTTTCTATATAAGTAGAAACCCATGCAAGATTAAATTTAAGTAAAGAGATTGTGTGGTGCCCGGATTTGAATTATGTTGATATTGATGAAATAAAAGAGGAGCTGAAGCCCCAGAATGTTTTTGATGTCAAAAGGTTAACTTTTTTTAGAAATACAGTGGACCATCGTTATAACGCGGGTTAGTGAAATGAAACCTCCCGCGTTATAGACGTAACCGTGGTATAACGAGGGCAGAAGTATGAATTATTGGGTGTCAAAAGATAATGAAAATGCACTCTGACATAAACTCGGGTAACACCAAAGGAATAATACACAGTTTTTAAAAAGGAAGTGAAGCGGATTCTGTGAACCAAGAAGGCAAGAATAGAGACAACGTACGTTATCTAGGTAGGTTACCGGAAAGATATTCAATGGACATTGTCTAAGCAACACATTTCGGCTTATTTCCAGGACGATACAAGCAATGTACCCACTCTTTCCTAAAGTTTTTTTTAAAATTTTAATAAAAATCAAACTTTAAAAAAGTTCTAATACTGAAACAAAAATAATGAAACCTGGTAAAACAATCGTAATTCAAAACGTCCTATTTAGTTTTATTTCCTACGTTAACAGCCAGTTATAATTTTTTTCCTTTACAAATTTCTTTTAATGTTCAATAAAATTAGGAATGTGTTACAAAAAAAAAAAAAAAAAAAAAAAAAAAAAAAAATTAACAAATGTAACTTAATTTTCGGAGTTCCCTTTTCCCCAGAACTTATCAAACTTTGGAACCTTTTCGTTTTCTTCTCTAGTTTTTATGACTCAATTTTCTAATGAATTGTTTTCAAATTTTCTATTGTTGGTTTTAAAACCATAATACGATGTAATCTTATTTTTTTTATTAATTTTAATTGAATCAGGATCGGGACCGGAGCTTGACCCGCGTGATATCCGAATCCGCGGTATAACGAGCCGCGTTATATCGAGGGTCTACTGTAATGAAAACTAAACAGTCACAACTATTTATTAACTTTCGATAATCCCTCTTTACCCTCTGAAATTAAACTAGGATTTCATTCTGTTACGTTTGTCTAAAATTTGGTCATACAAAACAAAAAACTGTAATAAAGAAGCATTGAGCAAATTTTGTGGAACAACAAAACATGAGGGGGTCTGCGTGCAATAATCCGGTAACTTGTGTTAATTGTTCTAGTAATCACGGTGTTTTTTCAAAAAATTGCCCTGTTTTTATTAACGAAAAGGGAATAAAAAGAATTCAAGAGGCAGAAAAAGTAACATATATTGCTGCAAAGAAAAAATACGATCTCTTGCACCCAATAACTACCCAAATATCTTTAGCTAATATTGTTAAAACTAAAAAATCTGTTAGTGTACAAACAGAACAAATTATTGAAAACCAATTTACATTTAGAAAATCTATAGCAACAGTTACGTCTAATAAGACAACAGCAATAATGCTATATCTGATACCTCCACCCACGTCCCACCTCCCACCACACCCTCACACAAATTTCTTCTTATTTTCCTTACCCTCCGTTTCAAAAATCCCAACTTCCCAAAATTCCCGATCGTCTGGTGGGATATCCGAAAAAAAATCGGAAGCCCGTTCCACCAACTGCAAAGTCGCCTCTGAACCGAGGATTTTACCTTCGGTACAGACGGCGTCTAAAGATTCTACCAACCCTCACGTTTGTCCTGAAGGTCAACAGACAAAAGTCGAGGGAAGAATACCTAGAAGTAAGACCAGGAAAAAATCACCAAAACGTGAACAAAGTATAGAAAGAATGGAAAGTAATTAGTGATTAGTTTTTAATTTTATTATTATGTTTTCAATTTTAATTTTATTTAACAAATTTACTCTAATCAACGATATTGTTTATCTGAATTCTAGCCTATTTACATTCTATTTTTTAACATGACAACGCCAACCAATATAATGCAATGGAACTGTATTGGTATAAAGGGAAAACATGAGGAACTAAAACTTATTATTAATAAATACCAACCGGTAGTTTTATGCTTACAAGAGACTAAGTTACCCCTCAATAATACTTTTACCCTAAAGGATTATAATATTTACAGAAATGATTTTGATTATAGAAGTAGAGCATGTGGCGGGGTTTTGATTGCAGTACATAAAAGGGTCGTTTCTGAGTTAATTCAGATAAATACCTCCCTACAATCAGTGGTAGTCAAGGTCTTTCTTCACATTGCTATTTTTATTTATAATTTTTATCTCCCCCCTGATAATTTTGATGAGGTAGAGTTGGTTAATATTTTGAGTAATACCCGTTCTCCCTTTATTGTTATGAGCGACGTAAACGGCCATCATACCTCCTGGGGTTCATCTTACTGTTCAACACGGGGAAATACTATTTGGCGAATTATAGATGGCACCAACTCGATAGTTCTAAATTCAGGAAAGCCAACATATTTAAGTCCAGCATACCATTCATTCAGCTGCATTGACCTGACATGGTGTTCACCTAGTTTATATACTCATTTGGATTGGCAAGTTTCACAAGATCAATATTCTAGCGACCATTTTCCCATTGTAATCAGTTTCCCATACATTAACCCCCGGATGACAAAACCTCCTAGATGGATAACAGAAAAATCCGACTGGGCAACATTACAAAACAATTTACTGATAACAGCCCCTGATATATCAACCACTAAGAATAGTGATGAAATCAATCATCAAATTACTAAATCTATTTTAGCAGTGGCGGAACTTTCAATCCCAAAAAGTTCCACAAATGTGAAATCAAAAAGTGTCCCTTGGTACGACAATGAATGCAAAATAGCGATTAAGAACAGAAGAAAGACTTAAAATCTTCCAAAAGAAACCAACTCTTCAGAATTTAATATATTATAAAATGAACAGCTCGCTGTCCCGCAGAATGATCAAAGAGAGAAAAAAAAAGAATCGTTGGAACAACTTTTGAACACCATTTCATCAAATATCCCACCCAGAATAATTTGGAAAAAGATAAATAACATTATGAGAAGATTCGTTGACTACCAGCCAACCCTTCTAATCAATGACCAAAAAGAGCAAAATCCTGATTTATTGGCCGACCATTTTGTTGAGCATTACTCGATTACTTATTATATTTATTCCACCCAACCACAACCGACAATAGAAACCGAGACAGATAGCAATGACGATTAAAACGAAAAACCCTTATAACTTACCTTTTACCAAAGCAGAATTACTTTCCTGTTTAAAAGAGCTGAAACCATCCTCACCAGGAGTAGATGAGATACATAAGGATATGTTGAAAAATCTACGGATACCGCAATGGACGCGCTTCTTACATTCTATAACCAGATATGGAGCACAGGGGCCTTTCCTGTGATATGGAGGAGGTTAATTATAATACCAATTTTAAAAACTGGAAAAAATAAGTTACTTCCCTCGAGTTACTGACCCATCTCACTTAAAAGCTGCGTATCCATGTTGTTAGAAAAGATGGTTTTGAAAAGGCTTAGCTGGATACTGGAAAAAAATAATTAACTATCGAACGTACAAAGTGCCTTCAGAACTGGACGCTCTACAATAGATCATCTTATAACAATGAAGTATGAGATTCTGAATAGCTTTGCTGGAAAAAAAGGAAAGCATAGGCATATACTTCGACATCGAAAAAGCCTACGACAACTTAAAAAAAACATCTCTTGTCCTACATCAGCTACGCGAATTGGGAATTAGAGGTCGCCTTCCCATGCTCATTTGAAAATTTCTGAAAAATCTAACATTTCAAGTTAGAATAGGTAATCACCTGTCGTCGGTAAGAGAAATGATCAACGGAATCCCACAAGGAAGTGTCTTGAGCTGCGTTCTTATTGCAATAGCTGTAAACAAAGTTACCGAGATTATTCCTAAACAAATCAAAACTTTTTTATTTTTAGATGATCTAGCTCTGTTACTGTCATTTAAAAATGTAAATAGAATGCAAATAATACTACAAAATTGTTTAGCGAATTTGGAAGCATGGTCTAAACTTCTCCACCGAAAAACTAAATGTCTACTTTTTTCAAAACGCCTACTCTTTTTCCAACATTAACCTGCAGAGGCATGAACTTAACTTTCGATACAAAAGTTAAATTTCTAGGGCTAACCCTTGATTGTAAACTGGAAAGAGCATATTAGATGTCTAAAAGAAGAAACACTCAAGAGGCTGAATATTTTAAAAGTTCTGGCTGGACGTTCATAGGGAGCAGATAGATCAAGTATGCTTAAGGTAAATACCAGTTTGGTAAGATCAAAGCTGGACTATGGTAGCTTTGTTTACTCATTGTCGAATCAAAATCTGCTTTCGGCTCTTGATTCAGTCCACCATGCAGGTATCCGTCTTGCTACTGGAGCCTTAGAAATCAATTTTATACAGATGGTTCTAAATTAAATAATAATGTTGATTGTTCTTTCGTATCGGACTCCAGGATTGCCAAGTATAAACTGCCTTCCCTGACCAACAACTTCACTGCCGAATGTTTCGCGATTTGCGCGGCAGTCTATTATATCATGCAATGCAAGGAAGAAAACTTCGAAATATACATGGGCTTCCTATCTGCTCTAATGGCCCCAAAAAAAACATCTATAGTAAAGACCATCTTGTAAGGAGAGCACAGGTTTATGCATCAATAGTAGAGACAGTCTGGCTCTAGCCTTCAAACTATCAACATTTAGTGCGTGCTCTTCCTTCTCTTATCTCGCTCTTCTTCAATAGGTTGATCTGTGAGTATTTCAGTTAATTATATTAAAATAAAGCAGTTATAAAGTGCAGATATTAAAGGCAACGAGTGTCGTAATAAAACACTAAAAAGGAAATAATAGCGGCTGGGTTTACGTACGTAGAGAGCCATTGGGGATTAGTGCGAGCCCCCACTCTAACTACTCAGATCCGTAGTCTTTATTTAATAAATAAACCTCTTTTAAAGTAATGGCTCTGTGTTCTTCGTGCAAATCAATCATCTCCAGATATCATAAATCTGCATTGGCCTGTGTTTCGTGCCAAACACTGTTCCAGGTAAAATGCAGTATTTAAAAGAGGCGGAAATTACGCAGCAAAAAAATTAACCAATGGCAGTGCCCTAAATGTGAATCGGCCACCACGACACGGCAGTATATCGCGGTTCCCAGTTAGAATATGGAGGAAAACATATCTGCTATAATGTGCGAGATCGGAAAAGTGACCGATGACAAAGGAAATCAAGGGCACAGTCAATAAACAGACAGACCTCGCTTTTGAAAATTCTGAGAGGCTTAAATCTTTAGAAGAGCGGGCCAAAAGACAAGAGGAATTGATTGAGAAATTATTAATGGAAAATAATAATTTGAAAGGAGTTATAAAAAAATTAGAGGTGAGGCTAAATTAAACGGAACAGGCTCAGCTCTCGAATTCTATAGAAATAAGAGGTGTTCCTTTCAAATCTGGAGAATCAACAGAGGGCGTAGTTTGTTCTGTCGGTGCGGCTCTGGGAATTAAACTCAGCGTTGAAGACATAGACCTAGTTGAAAGGAAAATACAAAGAAAAGAGGATCCTCGGCCACCGTCAATCGTAGTGCGCTTTGTCCGCCAGATGACCAGAGACGAGGATATTCGCCTTCGAAAAGTAAAACGAGATTTTAGCACAAGACACCTCGGTTGGGAATCGGACGAAAAAATATACGTCGGCGAAGAGATGACCCCCGGTAACCGGCAGCTTTACTGGCTAAGACGGCAAAGTAAAGTATGTATGGTTTTCGCGAGGAAGGCTTCGCTGCCGGCGTGACGATGGCCAACCTGTTATGATAATTAACAAAGAAGAAGATTTGGAAGCGTTTAATTGACGGTTGATTGACTGTTACCCCAAAAAATTATTTTTTTGTTTTTATATTTATTTCTTTAGCTTTTTAGGATTTGATATAGTTGTGTAAATTTTATTATTGCTCACATTTATTTTAAACATAATTATTTATTCTTTAAATTACATATTTATTAATGATATTTTTTGTTTTATCATACTTTATTTATTATTATACGCCAAGATAAATTTGGCAGGTTTCGTTTATTTTTTATTTCAGATTTTCTATCAAAGGTTACTAGTTCATTTATTTTATTTATTTCATTGTTCTGATAGTACATATAATGTATATTACCTTTTAGGAATTGTACCTTGCTTTTCCTCTCCAAATATCCCTTTTGCTCCCATTTTCCTCTGTAGCTTATCCTTTATTCAATCAATATGAATAACAACCTGTTAACCTGTCATGTTAACTCCCAATCCCTTCCTGCACATTTCGATGAATTTCATTTTATTTCCTTCACAATTTTTACCATATTGTTGCTGTCTCGGAAACCAGGCTCAAACCACATATACCCTCCTCATCGGTATCCATTCCTAATTATATCCTCATTCGTCATGATCGGGCGTAACGGACTGGTGGTGGCGTTGGTTTGTTCGTTCATGACGGTCTGAGGGTTAAAATCCTTTTCAAATCTCCGTCAACTGATACACCTCACCTAGAATATCTTTTCATAGAAATTTCTTCTCACTTGTTTACCCCCCTCTATGTCTATGGGCGGAACGGACTGATGGTGGCGTTGGTTTGTTCGTTCATGACGGTCTGAGGGTTAAAATCCTTTTCAAATCTACGTCAACTGATACACCTCACCTAGAATATCTTTTCATAGAAATTTCTTCTCACTTGTTTACCCTCCTCTATGTCATAGTTTACCGTCCTCAAGTCAAATTTGACTCAACCTTCGAATCCTCACTTTTTACCTATGTTCCCGCTCACAATAACATAATAATAGCCGGTGATTTTAACACAAATCTCCTTTCCGTTTCTCCTGATAAATCTTATTTGATAGACCTAGCTTATTCTCTTAATCTATTCATCGTACCTTTTGAACCTGCTCACCATACTCAGTTTTTAGACACTTTACTTGATTTATTTAAAGTTGATTCTTCTCAAAATTTACTTTCCTTTTCTCAAAATCCAATATCCTTTCTCTCTTGTCACGATCTTATCCAAATCTCCTACAATATTTCCACACCTATGATCCTCAATAAAAAATTTCCTGGCGCAATCTTAGTTCCTTAACTCCAGAAAATATAAACCCTCAACTAGACTCATTATCCCTTTCTATTGAACCAATCTATTCCTCCCACTCTATAGATGAAATGGTGGAATGCCTTTCATCTAATCTACTAACATGTCTTAATCATCTAGCACCACTCAAAACCTCTACCTTCCGACATTTACCTGCTCCTTGGATTAATCAAGAAATTAGAGATCTGATGAAAAGAAGAGATGCAGCTAGAAGGCGCTTCAGGCGTTCCAGATTTCCTGATGATTATTCCACTTTCAAATCCCTTCGAAACCTCACCCAGTCTACCATGCGAAGTATTTTCGTAACATCCTATCCGAAGCTCCAGATTCAAAATCTAAGTGGAGAATTCTAAGTAAGTTTTCCGTTACGAGTTACTCTTCCAGTACATATTATCCTGTGACTTCTGACGAACTTAATTCTTTTTTTGTAGATTCCTCTCCCAATGAGCCTCCAATCAATACTTTATCCTATTCCATTCCTCAATTTCCATTTAATCTAGATAACTTTCACTTTCTTTATATTCCCCCCGATGATATAATAGCTTCTGTTTTTAAATCCCGGACAAATGATTTCGATGCCGATCAAATACCGGTAAAAATTATAACTCACTCTTTCTGTCATCCTTCCTGCTCTCATACATGTTTATAACTTCTCCTTACAAACCTCTTCCTTTCCCACAGCATGGAAAAAGGTCCTAGTTCGTCCATTGAATAAAGTTCCTTCACCTACCCCATTTTAGGCCTATTTCCATCCTATCAAACCTATCTAAGCCACTAAAAAGAATAGTCCATTCTCAACTTGCTACATACCTTGAAAATAAAGATCTCCTAACTCCTCTTCAATCAGGCTTCCGTTCAGGTTATTCTACCCAATCCGCTCTTTTAAAAATTACTCAAGACATTTATTCTTCAATTGACCCACAGAAAATTACTATCCTAATCCTCTTCGATTTCTCGAAGGCGTTTGATTCCGTGGATCATAAATTCTTCTGACTAAATTACAAAAACTCTAACCCTTTCTAACAGTGCTCTTGGCTGGTTCCAGTCCTTCTTATCGCTCCGTTCCCAAACAGTTATTGTTCCTAACCAACCTCCTTTAAAATCTGAGCCTCTAACGCGAGGTGTTCCTCAGGGATCTTATCTTTCACCAACTCTCTTTTCCGTTTGTATTAATGATTTGACAGACGCTATTAATAATTCCCAATATCATTTATATGCTGATGACTTTCAAATCCTTGTTAGATTTTTGAGGCAACTCGTAAAATTCAAGATGACATTTATATCATACACCAATGGGCAGTAGAGAATAAGTTACGACTGAATCCAGAAAATACTAAGGCAATCCTAATTGGATCAAAACCCTCCCTTAATTCCCTTTCCTGTTATCCACTTCTTTATCTCAATAACGTTCCTATTCAGTTCACAAACTCTGTCAAAAACCTCGGAGTAGTACTCGATCAACATCTGTATTGGAATAACCATATTTCCCACATTACTCGAAAAACCATCTCCATCCTCAAGCAGCTCCTAAGATTCCGTGAATCTTTCCCTCGCAATACCCGTCAATTGTTAGTATCTTCCCTCATCCTTCCCCACCTCGATTATGGATGCTTAGTATACGGAGGACTGTCTGGAGAGCTTGAAATGAAGGTGAAAAGATTAATGAACTCCTTTATAAGATTCATTTTTGGGATCCCAGGCGTTCTCACATCACTTGCTGGTATTCCGAGTTGAGGTGGCTTTATCAAAGTTTTCGGCGACAATACTTCCTTGGTTCCTTTCTATTCCAATCCTTAAAGTCCAAAAAACCTTCGTACATTTACGACATCCTTGCCCTTCGTTCTTCCATCCATCTTTTGGACACCAGATCTCAGCTTATAGATTTGTATATTCCTTCTCATCGAACTGCTTCCTTGAAAAAAAATCCTTTATTAATCGTGCAGCTTTATTCTGGAATTCCATACCCATTTCGATCCGCAATGCTCCTTCTCTTACTTCCTTTAAACATAATTTATTCATCTACCTCCTCAATTATCAATCTTCCGAAATTATGTAATAATATTTTAGTGTTAGAATATTTCTTTTTATTTTTTTTTTTATTTTACTTTAATTTTGTTATTTACTTATTTTGTTTTTCTTATGTAAACCCAAAGACTTGTAGTATATAATTTACACTCTATATAAGTTGCTGCTTGATATGTACGCAGCCTGACAATAATACCTTTTTATTGTTCTTTTGTGTTATTCTTAGGGGACAAGGTGTCCCAGAATAAAGATTATTTTTCATTCATTTTCATTCAAATAGTAAAAGATCTAATTAAGAACATATCCCTAGTTTGGATTCCATCACACGTGGGGATTAAAGGTAACAAAGCAGCAGAACTGGCTGCCAAGGAAGCAGCATTGTCATCGATTGATATTACAAGTATCTACACATCATCCGACATTTGCTATTTTCTAAAATATCAAGCTAAACTAGCCTGGGCCCAGGTCTGGGAAAACACTGAGGAACTAAATAAGCTTAAAACTGTAAAAAAGGGATTAAAAATATGGAAAAGTTCCAACCGCAATAACAGAAGGGAAGAAGTAGTTATAGCTAGACTTAGAATAGGCCACAACCACAGAATACAGAATATAGTAGAAGCGGCAGAGACAGCAAAGCCGTACGGTCCCCGTGGCTCCAGTTCAGCCGGCTCTCCCCCCACCACCTCCACCCCGGGCTGCTTCACCTCAGGCTTATTTACAACTTTATCATCTAATATTTAGGCTTCAACTCTTACGAATTTTATTGGATTCCATCAAATTGTTCAGAAATTTATCACATTCATGCATAGGTAGGTCGTTTAAGAACGAAAATAAAACAGAATATTACCAAAAGAAAATTACTAATTTCTTAATTTTCGATCTTATTTTATTTTTATGAATATTATCATTGATATTTTTCAAAAAATGGTGGATTTGGACTTTAAAAAATCTCATTCCGATCGATCTTATTAATAATGAGTAATGAGAGCCATCTTCTAAAAAATGTGAAAATCTAGAAAAGAGTTTCTCCCAAGGTATTATTTTAGAAGTAACGAAAACAAATTTTCTATTCTCTATTTTATTAGTTATTTTCTTTTTCTTTGCACAGTTTTTGTAGACTGTATTTGTAGGCACAGTTTTTCTTCTTATACGGCAAAACGTTTCGGCGTAGGTTATAAATTTTGTTTTTTCTTTTCAACCTGTATTTTTTTTGTGGTTAGAAAGTAAATTTTCAGTGAAGCTTAATGAATCAGCTGTATTTCGAAGCTGTACAGATCTTTCATCAAGTTGTTTTTTTTGAGCTCGTTTGTGTTTTTACTCGTTTACATTTTTTAAATCTATTTTTATTTGGAGACCTAATATTTTTCAACGAGGCCGCAAGCCTTTCTATTGGTCCCCTTTCCTAAAAAAAAAAAAAAATTCAACATTAAACTTTTAAGTTTAAATACCTACGTATGTTGGTAAAGCAGGGGGAAAACGTAGAAAGTTATATATACCTTTATAATCGTTTGTCTCAAATGATCTGGGAAATCAAAAAAAACCGACTGAATTGCACCTTTCTTTAGATTTACTCGAAATGGAGAAGATCTGTCAAAATCGTCCTCTTTAAAATGTTTTGAACAAATAACACTTGTATTTGTTGGCTTATATTTTTCTTGCCTCAGGGTTTGAACCCACTTATTTCGTTCCTCTTCAACTGAAGGGAAGCTGAGGAAAAAATAAAAGGTAAAATTGGAACTGTTTACCTTTTAAAGATTTATTCAAATATAAAACTATATTATTGATGTAAAAACGTCTTCTTAAGGTTTAATTTTCAACATTCGAAACTAGTTTTCAAATAAAAATAATTTCAATTGAATTAGCAATTAATTTATCAATCCTAATTGAATATACAGAATATTCTGTATAATGTGGTTACAATATCTATTATTGTTAATATAGGGGAGTTTAACAATAAAGTTAAAAAAGCTCCACAATGAACATATTTTTTACTGTGGGGAAAGGGAAGGAAGATTTGTTTCTCAATTTATTGAAAAACTAAACTGTGTACGTTTAAAATGTACCGGTGAAGGGTTATTGGAGGGTTTAAATCCTTGTTGGACTCTTTGCTAGAACATCCAAACGCGGCACAACACGACATTATTTAATCCAATTGAGAAATAAAAAAATAAAAAACACATACACACAACAGAGACCTAACAATTAGCAATTGTTCCACAAAAACACGGGAAAAACAGTGGTACTGATAGGGACAGCCGGGGTTTAGGTGGTGGGGATAGCGCTCCTTGCCGGGAGCCATCTCCCCCCACCTACCCACCGCTTCTATTATATTCTGTATTCTGTGGTCACAACCGACTGACACATGGTTACCTTATAACAAAAGACAGTCCACTGAAGTGCACAACATGTAATAACACACAATTAACAATTAGACACATACTGGAGGACTGTCCACTCTGGGACAGTTATTTTCAGGAAGCGCAATTACAAAGATACCTACCAACTATTCTTGGCGATAATAATAAAAATATAGACACAATCATCAAATTTCTCAAAAAATATAAGTTTTTTAATAAAATTTAAAAAATGGTCAAAAATATAAAGAAATAATATAGATTGAAGGACGGACACTGATGACCCTTGATGTTGAGTGTCCATAAGCAATTCAACCTATGATGTGTATAGGTTTTCCAAGTTGTTTTGTTTATAGTTTACTGTTATTCAGTTATGTTTTGTTTTAAATATGCTAAAGCTTTAAAAGCCGATTTTTTATTAATTGAAACAATATCTATTGTATCTCTTTTGTTATAATGATAACATCTGTTTATTTTGTATTAAATAAAGATTTTCTTTTTAAGGATCAATCAGTCACAGTCATTTAGTAAACAACCAGGTCTCCTCATTATATATATATATATATAATTTCAAGGGTCAAAAAGGTATTGGCACAGCAGCAATTTTTATTTTGATAAATGTTATATTACATTTTAATATTTTCTTACTATACTATTTGCACCTTTTATAATCTTAAGTCTTCGTAGAATGGAGGAAATAACTTAACGTGTTACTTCAGGCGGAAGGACTGGAGAGTCTGGCTCTAGCGTCTGTAGTGTCCACATCGTTACGTAAACAATCTTAAATTAGTGTTGCTAATAGTGCTCAGTTGTTAGTGAAACCAGTCAATATTTATATTTAAATAACCACTGTTTTCGCTGTGAAGTGTAAAGGAGTGAGTAATTAAAATTATATTATTACATTGTATAATTTAGAGTTGGTAACAAGCGTCCTACTAAAGTTAATCCCTTAACAGCTAATAGGATTAACAACAAGAATTTCGTTATTTACTTATACGCTCTCAATATATTTACATTTATTTAATTTTTAATTTTAATTTCTCTAAAATGGCTGTTTGTCCGGTTTGCACGATCATGATAAGCCGTGATGACAAAAATACCATTATTTGCTGGTCGTGTAACGAAATTTTTCACATTAAATGTTCCAGCATCAGTGCTGGCGAAATAGAAAAATTAAATGCGTCGAAAAAAATTTGGCACTGTCCAAAATGCGAAAAAAGTAAAAAAAGTGTCCCGGCAGGTGACAGGCCTACCAACCCCATATCAACTGATCAAGACTCTGCGAACACGATTTTAGGCGCCCTCGT
Organism: Euschistus heros; assembly: GCA_003667255.2. Classification (NCBI taxonomy): domain Eukaryota; kingdom Metazoa; phylum Arthropoda; class Insecta; order Hemiptera; family Pentatomidae; genus Euschistus; species Euschistus heros. The sequence goes on from RCWM02000149.1 coordinate 1,120,820, forward strand.
TAATCTAAAACTAGACATCGAAGGGATGAAATCTACATTCATTGCTGAGGTAAAAGATGAAATGAAAGAGGTAAAATCATCCCTCGATAAACAGGGCCAAAATAGTTTCGAAAACACGGAACGTTTATCGAAAATTGAAACCTCTTTGGAGTCTCAAATAAAATTCTTTGAAGACCTGTTAAGAGAAAATACTCTTCTCAAGGAAAGAGTGTCTGAGCTCGATGCCCGGCTAAATATGGTAGAGCAAGGACAATTTTGTAGATCGGCCGAGATCCGGGGGATCCCGGTTCGCCCAGGAGCTCTAATTACGAACATAGGTGCTGGCCTGGGTCTAAATATCATTCCCGAAGATATTGACACCGTGGAACGGAGAAGACCTAGAAAAGATGACCCACGTCCGCCGGTCATCATTGCTAAATTTGTCAGGCAATCAGTAAGGGACGAGCTGATTCGACTCAGAAAAGTGAGAAGGGATTCCTCGACGCGTGATATTGGTTGGCAGGAGAATGACTGCCACCATATCTATCTCAGCGAGGAGATGACTCTCACCAATAGGCATCTCTATTGGATGGCACGACTAAAGAAAGCTGCAGGAAAATTAAAGTATGTTTGGTTTTCTGGCGGCAGAGTACGCTGCAGGCGGGAGGATGGTCATCCTTTCATTTTTATTAACGCAGCTAAGGATCTTGAGGTCTTCACCTGAAGCATCCACTCCTGTTACCTCATACCTGGCTCTGACATCTGGCTCTCCTCTCGGTCTATCGCATCAGTCCAATTCCTTAATAAAAAAACACTTCGTTCATTGAATATTTTCTTTTCTTTATTACTCATATTAATGTGTGTACAACTTATTACATCATGTTTGCTTTTCTCGTTTATTTCTTGGTTACTCTTCTGTATTGCTTGTTCATTTCTTTTTTCACATTCATTACTTAAATTATTCTTAGTTAATTTCTCTTTACTGCCATTAACTTTCTACTTTTTAATACCATGTTATTGCTTAGTGTCTTCTGGATCCGCTATTTCTTTCTTCCTTTCTCTTTTCCAGCATCCTTTTCATGACTAGCGTCCTAAATGTCTGTCATGTTAACGCCCAATCCCTCCCTGCTCACTTTACCGAATTCCATCAATACTTCTCTGATAATTTTTATCATATCATTGCAATATCTGAAACCTGGCTTAAGCCTTCAATTCCTTCCCTCAGTGTCTCCCTTCCAAACCACTATCTGCTGCGTCATGAACCGCACTGGCGGAGGTGTATGTATATTTGTACATAATAATTTCCGAACCAAAGTCCTAAGCCTATCCCCTTCTTCTAAACATCCCCACATTGAATTCCTGTTTGCCGAAATAACCATGCATTCTCAAACTATCCTAGTTGTAGTAGTTTACCGCCCTTCCAATATTCCTTTTGACTTCCACTTCGAAACCACTCTTTTCAACATTGTTCCTCTCTTCCCGCATGTTATTATTGCTGGAGATTTCAATACCAATCTCCTCTCCGATTCTTCTGACAAGTCTTATCTTGAAAACCTTTTTTTTTTCCCTCAACCTACATGTGGTACCATTCTCTCCTACCCACCACACATTTACATCTAATACATGGCTTGATCTCCTAATAGTTGATTCTCCTAAAAGCTTATGTCCTCTTCCCAGTTACCAATCACGTTTCTTTCTAATCACGTTTCTTTCTTCATAATCCGCACGTCTGCAGGAGTTCACTTGCTCAAAGAGGTTTCTAAAATGGGCATCGATTTCGGTGACCTTTAAGGGACATTGCTTAGGGGCATCGGCATTCATTATTGTCTGGACGACCTTCTTTCTTCTGTTATAATAATTGTACTGGGCCATCTCATATTGATATTGTTCTTGCCGACGCCCTCGGTCTGCTTTATTTGCTCTCTGCGGATTCGAAGTTTTACTAGCACCCTTGTCTTCTATATTTTTTTTTTTTTTTTTTTCTTAATTTATAAAATTTAATTGCCGGGTGCTGTGGGCCTGGAAGTTCTGCATTAATATTATTTAAGAACTTGAGAAATTCAACGACCGCTGCATCGAATTCCGCAGTTTCCATATTATTTTGGTTACAAAGATTTTTGAACGTGTCAGACCATTTAGCAATGCCCTCCTTAATTTCAGGTATCTCATCCTCTCTTTTTTTTTTTTTTTTTTCTGTTACATTTAAGTTTTCTGTTACATGTGAATGTAACAAAATAGTCTCAGTAAATGATTTATTTTTGCGTACCCAGTTCATACGGGGTTTAAAAGATGACAGGATTAGAGATCAACTACTACAATCAGATGGAGATCAATTCATCTCAATTCTAATAAAGGCCACAGCCTTGGAAGCTGCCAGACTTGATTCGGCAATTTTTAAAATCTAATACAAATGGGGTGAACAAACTTGCTAAACAAGGATACATGCCACATACATCTGTCCATTCTAGATCATCTCACAACGATTATGCCTCTTTGAAAGCTAGATACCAAAATAGATCTGATTTGCAATCTCGGTCACCTTCAAAACTGAGAAGTAGTCTTGACTACAAACACCTAGGAATCGACAAGTTATGCATTCGCTGTTCAAGCAAATCTCACAAAGCCAGTCAGTGCCCAGCGGAATATTCAAAACTATTCTGCCCAACTTGCAGCAAACCTGGCCATGTAAGTAAAGTGTGCATCACCACTCTCATGTAACAGAAGCGAACTAATCCGCGTATAGATGGTAGGAGCAATGGTAAATGGAATTTGGTAAATCGTTTCAACGAATGACGTTTCAATTGTTCAATTAAGAGGGTTAGGACTGATCCGCTGTCAATGGGAGGCTCCTCTGCAGCACTGGTCCATTGCTCAGCGACTGTCTAATGTTCCGGACGCTCTGTTCCAGTCCACATTCCATTATGAAAAAGAGATTACTGAATGTGCTAAGAGACTGGGTGTAGATCAGAGCCACCGAAGCGTGAGAGCTCTACGACGGTCGCTGAGAGAGGGCGCTTTTGAGGAATGGGCCAATTGCAGGTGGTAGGGCGTTGGTGTACCTCATTTTAAGGAGACGCCGAGAGCTAACAGATATATTTGTGAAAAACAAATACTTTCGGGGTCTGAATGGACCAACGGCCTAAAACTCAACATCAATTATGCACCCCTGCGTGGAGTCCCAGGTGCCAGCGGACAGATAGGAGAGGTTGGGTCCCTTTGTCGCAAGTGCGGCAAAGAGTCCGAAACACCAGCCCATGTGCTGGGAAAATGTCCCAACAACTCACTCCTGATCACACGCCGTCACCACAGGGTCAAGAATGAATTGATAAGGCTCCTCAAGAATAAAGGCTTTACCTGCTTTGACGAGGTATACTGCATCGATACCAACGGGTCCACGAGGTATGCGGATATTGTCGCGTTTCCGAAAAACGGACGGACAGCGCTCATAGTGGATCCTACTGTAAGGTATGAAAATAATAACCTCGATCAATCAGGTGAAGTAGAAAGGGAGAAAATGGATATTTATGAAAAATGTATCCCTTTCCTCAAAGAGAAATTCCGCCAGACATTCGGAAATAGAGATTTCTCCGTGAAAGGATTGTGGTTTGGGTCTCGCGGAGTCATCTCGGAAAAAACAAGGAGCTTTTTGGAGGACCTTGGCGTGGAGGTGAGGGATATAGCGATAATGGCCGAAAATATAATATTGGACTCCCTGGGAATTATTCACCACCACATACATGGTGCATAGGATGGCCCGTTGCAATGTACAGTTAATTAATGTGCATTTATGTATATGAATGTGTGGTAGATATGTGAATATTAGGGGGGGATAACATAAAATGAAAGAATAAAGTGAAAGAGGAAAAGAAGCGAAAAAAAAAAAAAAGAAAAAAGGGGGAAAAAGAAAAAAAAAAAATGTTATTTTTGTCTAGTATTAGGTAATATTAAGTAGTATATTATATAATTATAACTAAATTATAAATTACAGTGTTGTCTTTAATTGGATAGATGAGTATGCTGTGTTTATAGCAACCCAATAAAGTTGGGCAGCACTATGTTTATTGTTAATTGTTTCAATAAAGCATATATCTCTCTGCTACATATTCTACTATAGATTTGTTTTCTTTCTGGTAGGTATTGAAAAAATGGTGTTGAGAGATTACAATGTTTCCTGGGGGTTTTAGCATTTGAGTGAAATGTTTTTTTTAGGTCTTCATATTTTAATTCATTGATAGGGTTGTCTTGTTCTAAGAATGATTACAAATTATTGTAATGAGCAAGTCCTATTAATACTGACAATAGTTGGGCCTTTTTTGTTTCATCGACGACGTTCCGTACACCGAGGTGAGTTTCAAACCGTTCGATGTAGTTTTTGAAATTCTCTTGTTTGCTGTCGAAGCTTTCGAATAGCGGTATAGAAAAAGTAAATTTTGACTAACCGAATCTGCTGGCTTGTTCAGCTTAGAGATAACCTGTTCAACCTAGTTTTTTTTTTTTTTTTTAGCCTCGTTGAAGGCATCAAGAAGCGAACTAAATTGTTTCTGATCCATTTTACGTTTTTACCTCGTCGCCAAAATACTGTTGTATATTTTGAATAAGATGTACACTATTTAATGTAGCACGTTTAATAAACCGGTATAAGCACATTTAATAAACAGTCATGAACCACAGGAAAATTAAAGTATGACTATTATAACACTACTGGGAGGTTATACAGCATTCAGTGTTAACTAACATCATAATATTCTTCTAATGAGAAAAGCTGATCATTTATGAGAAAAGTTTGTCGTACCTCAAGGTCGCCTTATTGCCTTTCTCCATAAATGGAAATAATTCTTTTTTGGTATCCCTTACAGCCTTTGAAAGATCATCTTTGATTTTAATTATTTTAAATTCATCAGATTTCGCCAATTTACATTTGTTTATCATAATATCTTTTTTCAATAATAATAAATTTAGTTTAACTATTACCGGGCTATTTTTATTTTTGTGGTTAATTTTTCTTATTTCAGTTATGTCATATGGTCATACGTTTGATATGATATATTTCAATATTTTCATTATGTTTTTATTCATTTCCGAAAGGTTTTTTCCTGTCTAAGCCGAATATTATTATATTTTTCTTTAGATTTAATTTTTTCTCTCTTCCTCTATTTATTTGAATGTTTTTTTTATTATTTATTTATTTATTTATTTTGAGTAGGGTTTTTTTGTCACTTTTTCCTACAGTTTAAAAAATATATTCTAACTTGTAATTTATTATTACTGAATCGAAACCGCAGTGTGAACTGTTTCATTTCTAAAACATGTATTATACAAATATGTTACAAAATTGTAAATTGTTAAATTTATTTATTGTTGATTTCTTCTGCTTGGTTTCTTCTATTTTCGTCTAGTTTCATTTCTAAACCTGATATTTTTTTCTATTAATATGTTAAATTTTTCTATGAATGAAGTAGAGCGGAGACTAGACGGGGAGATGGGCGGAGCTAGACCTGGTGGGGTAGTATCATTTATGGTAAATCCCGCTGCAGATTGTAAAGATAAAACAAACCTAGTTTACCTTATATTGTGGAAATATATTTTTTCATAAAATTCCTTCCCCTAGTCCGATTTTTTCCAAACTTCGTAACCGTTTTCTCCAGTTACTAAACTTCACTAAGGTCAAAATTTATTTCAATTGGTCCACTATTACCGATTTTCTACACCTTCAACTCAGAGACGATGTGACACACTCTATGGACTGACACGAACATATAACATTATCTACTTATCGAAGTAAATTTAATGCCCTACAACTTTGATCCTGATATCATTTCTATGGGCCTGTGTACAATATGATTATGTGCCAGAATTTAGGTGCTAATTTTACGGGGAAGATATCAGGCCTGAGAACACAGTTTTCCTCATCCGTGTACCAAGTTTAAATATTTCTCGATCCAAGTCACATGCTGAAACTTATCCGAAATACTTTGAGTGATTAAAAAGTGATTTTTTTTTTTTTTTTTTTTTATTGTATTGTTGTTTTTTGAGGGGGGGGGGGGGGGGGGGGGGGGGGGTAAAGTAAGGTGGCAGCTGAATAATTTGCTGAAGCATTATAATAGACTTGGGCCAACTTATTTTTTTTTATAAACGTAAAATAATGAATGCTTGCTGCACAGGTTCTAAGTCAGTCTGTAGCGGATTCTCTAACTTGGTGTCATAATGCCAATGTTTCTGGTTTTGAAGTTGTGGCACCCACTGTAAAAAAAAAAAAAAAACCTGTACCACTTACAACCCATGAAGGGTCTCGGGTTCAGTACTTAGGTAGGCTGTACTGTTTCTAGGCCAACGGTTGTGAAAGGGGGTGATTTGGCCAGAATTTACGCTCAACCGGCAGGTTTTTTCCCCAATTAAGGATATACACTTTTTAAGAGGCTGGGTGGGCCCCAGGAGGGTCTCCCGACCTCGAATTCGATCCACGGCCGAAATGGCAGAATATAAATTTTCTGCCTTCAGTCGGACTCGAACTTGGGCCCGGGAGCATGGTAGTCAAGCGCCTTACCCACTGAGCTATCGCGCCTCCCACTGTAAACTTTTTGAAAATCTTCGGTAAACTGTTTGACATACTGAATTCACGCAGTTTGCGGCAGAAATATCAGAAAAAAGCATTGCGTTCTGGCAATTTGGCTGAATTTTTGCTTTTCATTTTTAGAAAAAGAGGCACGAAACTACTTTAGAGCAGTACTAAGTAAAAACTGACTCTAGGGTGTGTAATGCAAATGTGGTTATCCTGTTAGGTGGAGAGTGTGTAGTCATATTTGTCCAGTGTGCGGTGTGGGTGTTCCGACTTAAACTAAGAGTCATGAGTGGCTGCTTATCCCCTGAAGATCGGGCTATCAAGCCGCTACTTTCGCTCTCCAAAAATACAATATGACATAACCTTTCTTTTCCTTAAAATGAGAGTTGGTTTTCCTCTTCTGCTAGATAAATGTCAAATCAACTCTATGAATTATTGTATAATGAATAATTAAATAAATTATGAAAACAAAAATATTAATATAATATAATATGATAACGAATAGAAATAATAGGAATAAGATATTCATGAATTATACCGTTCCATCGATGCAGCCCTTCTCAAAGTTTGCCATAAACTTTTGCAAAATCTCATCTTCTGACATTTCGCCACTCCTGTATTTAGGGTGAGCTCGTACACTATAAACTCCTCTCAAGTCTTCTAAAGTGATAACTCCATCTTTAGTTTTATCCAATTTATCGAAGGCCTCGTTGACAGACTTCTTCCTCGCCTCAGACATATTAGGCTGTAAAAATATATTGATAACAAAAAACAAAAAGGATATTATAAATATAATTTTTAATTAGATAATAAACCAAAAGCTCGTCCTTCTTTGAATTTTCAAATGATCAGCGCACATGAATCAAGCCAACTATTTAAAATAGAGGAGTCTAAAGTCAAGACACTTATTCATTCACACCGCTTATTACCCCTGTCAATGAAGGTAAGAAAATATGCTTTGTTAACTAATTAGGAGAAAGCTGAATTTTGCAGAGTGTTAGTACATAATGTATACACTGAAAAACCACAAAGTCCCTCACCCCTTCAGCAACATAGCAAGAACTCTGGTTATATGCCGAAACTCGAAAACTAATGATGTTATCGGGGTGTTCTTTTTTTATTTTACTCCTAAGAATATTGCAAACAAATTATGTTATGTACACTTTTTATGTAGATAGCTTAGTTTCGCCGTAATACTGAATCATTTACAGAAAACTGTCACTACAAAAAACAAAAAGTAACTTCAACAAATTATAGATTTTTATCATCACGTCTTATAGTTAATAACAATTGGCAAAACAAAACTTATAGTTAATACAATTGGCTTCAAAATGATGTGTCTTATAATGGTTAATGTTAAAACGAAATATCGCGACACCTTCATAGATAGCGGTGAAAGAGTAGTGGACACCGGTGCGCCGGTCCTAGCAGGGCCGTGCTGAGGTGCACTACTGCATATACTGCTCCTCATGATCATGAATAGTCATTCAATTGAAATGGAGCAACGATGCAATAAAGTTTTTTTTAGGTTATTACTTCCAAGGTGTATTTTTTTGCTATAAAAGCTTATATTTTACTTGTATCACTGATATACGGGGACTCGCTGGCCGAGAGAGTTGGAGCGTGGGACTCAGCGCACTCGTAACCAGAAGGTCGTGGGTTCGAATCCCACCTGGGAGGGTTAAAATTAATTTCGTGGCGAACCCACGAATAAATCTTGACCTTTCCACCCTGGCTAGAATAGGTTGGTTACCTGTCGGATAACCCGTCCTTCCTGCCCTTGTTGGAGTACATAAGGATGTTAACTCCAAAAAACAAACAAACAAACTGATATAGTACAGAAATTAGCATTGAAGATTCAACTCCAAAAGGATCTGACTACGGGAAATTGTTCACCACCCTTAGCTCTAATTGTGATAAAAAGTGTTCCTCAAAATCTTTTCTGATTTAGGGAAGAGGGGTGGGGGTGAAAGTCATATGTTGTTAGCTGTTTGATATTGGAACAAGGAAAACGTTGCTTTTAGCACATATAAAAATGCACATCAAATTTGCAACAAATTTCATTTTATTCCTTTCTTTCCCATATCTTTTGACATTTATCATTATAAATTGAAAAAAAAAAAAACTACTGCAGTTTTGAATTTATAATACATAAGTCTAAATGTTGAAAAAACTGCTGATTATATACAAAAAATAGATATTTTAAAATGAACTTTGAATAAATTAAAATAAAAAAAAACAAAAACAGCTTATTCAAAATTATTAAAAATAATATGTTTCAGGTAGTAAAATGGCATTTATAAATAAAAACACTCATAACTAATAAAATATACCATGACTTTAATGAAATAAGTATATTACAATAAAACTATGTACATAAAATAACACTAGTATGTAAATAGAAAAATCATGTAATATTTTTAATTCAGCACAGGGACTTGCTCCTCATTACATTACTATTGACTTGTCTCATTGGATGGGGGGGGGGGGGGAGGGGTTGTAGAAGTGTTATAAATACTTATATACTTGAGGATATAATGATGATTTCTGTGATGGCCCTTTTAATTCCTAATTAAACCGGAGGTGCGGCATGATGTGATTAATAAGCTAATTTTGTGTTTTGTACTAATCCTTTAGCTAGAAGGGTAAATCACTGGTTATGGTCATAGATAAGGGAACTTGTCGATTTAAAAGGGAATTTTGTTGATACAGTTTGTAATATAACATCTCTGATTATATACTTAGATTTCCAAAGTTTTTTTTTTGTGAATGTACAATTGACAAATACACTAAAGCTTCCTTTCAAATAAATTTTTTTTTTTTTTTTACAAAACGTTATGGTCATAGCCAAGACTAGTTATGACCATGTGTCAAAATAATCTTTAAAAAATGTTTTTAATAATAAAAAAATGAGTATTAATTAATGAATAACTAGAACTATAAAAATTATCTAAATAAAAATACGAGGCGGTGAAACAAAAAAAGTAAAATATATATCAGTGCCTCGGAGGTACAGATCACTATGTCCATTTTTTGCCAAAATACATTATTACGTCAAAGTATTCACCTTTTTCCCCTTTATACAGATGTATTGAATTCTATGTTCTAGACCATTTCATTCTAAGGTAAGTTGCATAAAAATGCTTTTTATTTATTTATATTTTTTTGGGGTGTGGGAAGCCATTACATCCTTATGTACTCCAATTAGGGCAGGATGGACGGGTTACCAACCTATTCTAGCCTGAGTGATATAAATACAATAAACAGAGATAAAGATATTTAAAAACACAATCACTTGATGCACTCATTCACAAACTTTGCCGTTACTTATTAGTTTAGAAAACCATCATGAAATGATAGTGGAAAATGAATTAAAACAACTATTTATCTGAGTACCGCATATATAGCCGCACTTCTCGTTGATTTTTCTACATAAGCAGTAACGGTATACAGTACGATAATCATCGCACTAACAAATTAATGAATTAAAAGAAATCGTAATGTATTTTTTTAAAAAATTATCTTCTTTCAATATTTCCAGTTTTCTTAAACATCAGTAGGAATTGTCAAAGTACAGAATATATGATTAACTAATTATAATAAACTGATTACTAATTATATTAACTATTAATGGTCACTTAAGAGACGTAAGTTCAAACATGACCACTACTACGAAGGGATGTAGTATTTAAGTTTTAAAATGACATAAAAAAATGAAGAAAATTCTATTTTTTCTTCATTAGCAGAAACCACGTTGGTAACACCAAAGAAAATTGAAAAGGATAGGGGTGATCATAACTCATATCCCGTATTTTTATAAACCGGTTATGGTCAGTGCAAAATTATTGTTAATTAAAATCAGATAGTCCTCTAATAGTGCTCTAATGGAGCACTATCACACTATAGTTCCTTAAGAATCCTCACTTTAAAAACGTCTTACTAAAAAAAAAAAAAAAAATAAAAGTATTCGGGACACTATTTGTGAAAATATTTTTTAATATTGGAAAGGGATAGGAGGGAGAGTTTTTTTAGTCAATGAATCTTAAATCCTTTTCGGTAATATTTATCCTGGTGATATCACAAAAAAATGAATTTGACCCTTATTATTTCGATAACTGATTATTTAATATAATATTCCAACACTTACTCTTATAGCGACGATGAATTCGTCTATGCTGATTGTACCAGAGACATCTGTGTCAAAGACTTGGAATAATTTCTCCATTTGGTCTTTGGTCAAGTTAAGACCTGTGTCCGTTATACCTTCTGTGAATTCCTCTAGATTCAAAGAACGGCTACCATCATCATCCATTCTCCGGAACACTCTGCAATGAAGTATATTTATTCATTTGATGGTTAATTTGACGTGCAATTTACATTAACATTAATCCTGGTTTGTTTATAAAGAGTGTTAAAAGAAATGAAAAATAATTTTTATTTTGGGGCACATAGTCCTATAAATGTTTCAATTTTCAATTCAATATTTTTTATTTATTTGCAAAAGATATTTCTTGTACAAATAACATACGAAATAAAACAATTTTTTTTTTAGTCTAGCAGCACTAGGACTTTGTATAGATAATATTAAATTATTATATAAGTACTACAAATATAAAGAAATAGTTTAGACACTTTTACCTAAAAAAAAATATAATAAAATAAATAATAATAATAAATAAATAAAATAATTATCAACTTAATAACTAGATCAATGCAATTACAAGGTATATAGAATTACAGATTTATAACTTCCCACCTATTCCTATTAAGTCATTATTGAATTTAATTAAAGGTTAAGAGAATCAGAGAATCAGTGACCCAGTAATTTAGAAACGAACCACAATAAGACCATAGTCAGAACCCTATTCCAAAAAATAAATAACATTTAGCTTTTCAGTCAATGGCACAACATATTACAAAATAATATGGTCTATTTAATTTTTGAATACAGTCTACATTTAAGATTTCCTCTATAGACAATGATTCAGAAATGTATGTACCTAAGAATTTTTTTCTCTGCTCTTCAAATTTGATGCACTGAGTAAGAAAATGGCTCAAGGGATCCGACACCAAACCACCGCAGGCCATGCAGGCTTCGCTGGATTTCATAATTAGTGTTGTGTCCTTTATAAACACCTTTAGGTAATCCCCGCTTGAGACTCTTAGGCGACCCACAACTCTGATTTTCTTAAAATTTGTCTGAAACAGCATGTAATCTTCCGGGTTTGCTATATTAAAATTGCATATTTTTCTATACCTAGGGTTGTTGGTGGAATTCAAAATTCTGTTTACATCCTTTGAAAACTGATGGTTCTTCATCTTTTCTAGGATGTCTTCTTTAAACGTGCTCAGTCCTTGGGGTAGTACTCTTGAGAACCAGTTTTGACAACCCAACTCCACTGCAATCGATTTTACTTGGGTCACCCAATTGTATGCTTCGTCAGACTTTCCTTCAGATACATCAAGGGTAAGAAGTCTATTAAAACATTGCCTGGGTAAGCGCCCTTCCTCCATTAAGCTCAACTTTTTCCAGTAGTTGACAACTTTTTTCAGCACTTGAACACTGAGTGGATACTTCCCGCATTCCAGGCGTGTGATATAGTTCGGCGTACATCTTGGCCACTGAAGCAATGATTTAAAAAAATTGACTTGGCCTTTCTCTATTACTTCCAGGTAACGAAGACCCCATATTTCAGCGGCATAAAGTAGAGTTGATGCCACACTTGAGTCAAAGAGTCTGGTTTTAGTCTCCCAAGAGTCACTCCTGCCATTCCTTAAAATCTCCAACACCCTAGCCATTGCAATGGAAGACCTCTGTATAAAGTAATCAGCAGCTTTTTCTCAAATCTTCCTGATGAGGTAAAGGGCACTCCCAGATAAGTGTAGCTCTTTGTATATTCTAACTGTGTTTTCTGCCAATGTAGGGGCTTTAGTTTCTTCATCTTTGGGGATTTGTGGAACACCAAAATTTTGGATTTGGCTGGGTTTAGTGTTAGCAGATTCTCATTGCAATAGTCACTAAGTATGTTGAGGTTCCTTTGTGCACCATGCCAGGAATTGCTAAGGATGACGATATCATCCGCTAATAAAAGCAACATTACATCGTGACCATGGTCAATGCCAATACCTACAGCACCTCGGGTACGAAAGAATTCAGTAATGTCCGACGCAAATAAAACAAACAGAGTAGGACTAAGACTTTCTCCTTGGAGTAAGCCTGAGGTTATGTCAACCTCTTCTGAAAGCTCCCTTTCCCCCTTAATTCTCATTGAGGACTGATCATATAGTTTTTTTAGTAATCTGATCATTTTTCCTCCCATTCCAAGTTTAAAAAGTTTTTCCCATAATAGCATATGGTTGATAGAGTCGAAAGCTTTCCTGAGATCTACAAACACTGCATAAACATAGCTTCCTTTTGTCCTAAGATTTTTATACTAATTACTGAATACAGAGTGAATAAATGGTCGATACATCCTCTGCCCGATCTAAAACCCGCCTGCTCCTCTGGTATCAACTTTTCTGCTTCTGACCAGCTCGTAATCCTGTTCCTCAGAATGCTGGTAAATAACTTCATAATCGTATTGAGCAATGCTATTCCTCTATAATTATTTGGGTCCTTTTTATCACCTTTTTTGTAGAGGAGGTGAAGGTTGGCTTTAGCCCATAATTGTGGGATTTCTTCTGAGTTCAGTACCACGTTGAATAAGTTTAACAGATAATGCTCCCAAGAAGGGTTGAGATGCTTGATAACTTCATAAGTAATATTATCGGGGCCTGGGGATTTTCTGTTTTTACTGGCACGGATATTGTACTGTAATTCCTCCAATGAGATATCTTTCAGTTCTCCAGAACTGTCTGCTGTTCCTCACATTTCTCAGGTCAGTTATAACTTGTATGCGAAAATCTGTCTTCTTTCTTTTTATTAGTCTTCTGTATTCTTCTCTAACTTGAAGGTAATCCGTTAGAAAATCAGGCAGTGAGCTATTCTTCTGTATTGTTCTTTGCAGCTTTTTCAGTCTTCTTTTATATATACTGCATTCCTGATCAAACCATTGATGCATTGGGTGGTGATTAGTTTGGGTGACCTGCTTTATGTACAGTAGTCCTGTTTCTAATAAGTTATCGTACATTGTCTGCTTAAAGTTATCATAAAGAAGGTTCACATCTTCTGAATGGAAATAAATTTTTTCTGAGCACGAAATTTTATCAGAGAACAGGGAAGCTTTTTCCTCATCCCAATCTGTATATTTTGTGACTAAGTATTTCATTTGCCAGGATTTTTTATGAGTTTTGGGCTTATTCCTATCAAAATATTGTATGGAGGTGACGCAAGCCATGTGATCCAAGGTATCCGACATGTTAAAAATTTCCATATCCAAAAATAGGTCCAGGAGGTTTTCATTTATCCAAACCAAGTCTATTATAGATCTTCCTTTGGTTGTGATGAATGAGAATTTGCCCGGTCTGTCCGACACACTACGACCATTGCAAAGAATCATTCCCTGTGATTCCAAAGCTTCAACTAGAAGTTTGCCTCGCCTATTTACTTGGTTGTGACAGGATAATCTTTTGCTGTAAAGGCATGTTCCCTCTAAGAACTCCTTATCTAGACCATTAAGCTCACCTACATGCCCATTGAAGTCACCATTTAGAATAACATAGCTATGAGGATAGTTAGATTTAAAGCAAGTGATTACTGCATGAAGTTCATCTAAGCAGGAACTAATATCGCTGTTTGGGGGCAGGTAAATATTTCCTATTATTAATGGTATATTAGCTAGTTGTGCTTTCAAAAATAACCAAAAGCGGCCCTTCGCCAATATCGTAGTGCCTCCAGCAATGCTATCATGAATCAATGTAGCTAATCCCCCGCTGGCTCTGCCTGTTAAATGTATTTTTATTGCAGGGGAACAGAATGGAACATAATCAGACAGCCACCGTGGTACTTTAAAATCACCAGTTAACCAGGTTTCAACTAAACATATAATTTTATTTTTACGAATGACGTCCGATTTCTTACCTAAATACCCTAAATTTTTGTAACCACTAATATTGCAAAATAAAACTTGCAACACTTCCATTAAATCATTTTTTCCAGTTGAATGAGTTAGCCTTTTCAGTTCAGTATTTTGAAATATCAATGAGTTGGAGGGGTGCGGTCAAGATGAATTTTGTAATGATGAGCTTCGTGGCCTGAATTTGTACTCTTTCAACTTTTCTTCCATTTTTCTCCGTTTTGTTATTTGAAGAAGTTCCGATTCCTTCTGGCTGTCACCCAAGTCCTCCAATAATGTTTCTACCTCATTAAGCCGATAAACAGTACCCCTTATTTTAAAAAGTCTTTTTCTGTAAGATGTATGAGGGTCAATACACTTAAGTTTATTTATGGTATTAAAGATTTTTTTTACCTAATTCCCTTTCTTCTGGGGTTTTATCATGGTTTATGAAGATATTTTTGGACCTAAGGGTATCTTTGCTTTTAAAAATTTCATATTTTATGGAATTACTATTTAGTGAAACCAGTATAGGTCCCTTACCTATTCTAAAACAACTGTTTACCGCATAATCTGGCAGTACTACATTAACACTATCTAAAGCATCCCTCACTTTTTGTATTACATCTTCATTTTCTGTAACAGGGATATTGTGAATAATGAAGTTATTTCGGCGTAGTTGCCGCTTGAGGAATTGTATCTCCTTCTCCAGGTAGTTCTATAAATGTATTGCAAAGAATATGAAACTATAACCTGCCTGAATTTATTTGAGACAATGAGCATGATATAAGCAACATCTAAAAAAGGAAACGGTCGGGTTAAGAGTAGGCAACCCCTACGCGCGCCGAGAATACCTTTTATCGATTCTTACCTTCTTCCGATTCATTTCGGTGTTTTAGTCGCTACTTTTCGAGGGGAAAGGTTATTCTCATTTATTTACGGAGAAACTTTAAATCCCTATTCAAAGTTATTTTAACTTCTGTTTACCTTATGATATTAAAATGAGAAATAGGGAAATAATGAAGTGGAAATACGAAAATGTCAAAATATAAGACACTAAATCAATTTTGAATTTATTTTATATTAAATCAGAATTAATATAATGCTAAACCACCAGTAATGTTAATTTTTGATAAACTTTCTGATGTGAGGGAAGTGTAAATAACAAATTATAAATATTTATTTAAAGACAGAATCCTTAAGTATTTATTTCACATAACTCCTATTTATTTAACATTTGTAGCTACATGTTTCGGAGAAAATGATCCATCATGAGGCTTCTAAAAATTTTTAAAAATACATTAATCTATAACATTACACCAATAGTTTTACAATTATATAATGTCTCAAGTGTCATGGCCGCTATTAACAATACGTTGTCGTGTGCTCAGTGCTTGTGACATTATTAACAATAGTATTAGTGAAAATCCTGTTGCCAGACTCTGTAACAGTTACAGTATATGTAATGGATTACGTAGACAAACAGATTGGTGAGGTGAGTTCGTTTATTGTTAAGACAATTAATAATAAAGACAGTTCTCAGTTGAATAGCTCTACTGTCAGCCGATAGGGGCGCTACCTGTACTCCCCTATCTCCCAAGGTCTAGGTCTGTTCTGTTGATAAACGGTTATTGATATTATTTTTATTTTTCCTAAAGGACATAAGTTTATTTAATTTAATTTTTCTTTTTTTTTCGATCTTTAATCATTATTTTATTATTATTACCTTCAGTAATGTATTTTTTTCTTGTTACTGTTTATTTTTTCTTTTTCTTCTGTATATAGTACTGTAAATAGCCTAGTTTATAATTATTTATTACGGATATGTATTTTTTTTTAATTAATTTTTTTTTAATTACCTTTAGATTAAAATTTGTATTTTAGATTTTCTTATTTTAAAATGGATCTAGATAATACATCAGGAACTGAATCAGAGGATGAGACTCCAATGTCTGAAATTAGTGAGACTGACTCACAATATTTAAAGCGCAGACAACTACAAAAACGTCAGCGAAATGCTAATCCAGGTTCCGCTGGAACCTCACCAAATAAAAAAAAAAAAAACAAAAAATAAAAAACCAACCTCACCACCTATAACTCGCAGTAAATCAACTGCAGCCAATAAAACTGAAGTAATAGTAAACATACCTACCAACAATAGATTTTCCGCCCTGGACAATAACACCTCAGAGCCACAACAAAACCAATCATTTCAGGACCGTGTTCCACCACCAATATTTGTTTCAAATATCAAAGATTTTTTTATGTCGTTCGGTCAAGAAATTGCCAACTTGATCGGACAAACCAATTTTAAATGCTTTTCAAGGGTGAAAGATATAAAAATAAACACCACAACAAAAGAATATTATAAAAAGCTAATTAATCATTTATCTGCCAATAATTACGAATTTCATTGCTATCAACTGAGGGAAGAAAAGGCATACCGCGTCGTATTGAGAGGCCTCCATAGCAGCACCTCGACCCAGGCAATAAAGAGGGATATAGAAGAAATCGGTCAAACCGTAAGAAATATTTCAAATGTTCTCCACCCCACAGAGAAATATCCACTTCCGTTATTTTTTGTTGATTTGGTGCCAGCCAAGAATAACATTGAAATATTTGAAATCACCAGGCTGGTCTATTCAGTCGTCCAATTTGAACAACCCAGACAGAGACCAACAATCGTACAGTGTACTAAATGTCAAAATCTTGGTCACACTAAGGCTTATTGTTATCATCCGCCAAGGTGCGTGAAATGTGCAGGTCCACATGCCACAGAAACGTGTCTAAAGACTCGTGATACTCCTGCAAAATGTGTTTTATGCAATTATGACCACCCTGCAAATTACAAAGGCTGCGTAGTTTACAAAAACACCCAAAAGCAAAGATTACTTAATGCAGCCTTTAAAAATCAACCTCAAAAGAGAGTAAGTCATGAAAGTCGACAAGAGGACTCTACGAAAATTCATTTTGAAGAAACCCAAAATCCTATCTTAGAAAATCAACCCTCTACTACACCAGTCACTGATAATCCACGCAGGGAACAGCGAGCTTCGTACTCTAACACCACCACACGTCCGCAGCAGCAACGACCTCAACAACCTCGTAATCAGACGCCTCAAATCTCCCAACCTCAGCCTATGATTTCCAAATCCCAACCTTCCCGTTAGCCTCCAAGTCAGTACCATAACCATCATCAACTACCTCCTGAGATCGGGTAAAACTACCTCCTGAGATCCAACATCCAGTCCCTTCCCAAACTTCCTTTCCAGACTACCCTTCAACCTCAAAAGACCATGTAATTCCTAACATCCCAAGGTGGGCTCCCTCCCCAGCAAACACTTCCGGACACACAAATCCTTCTCATTCTATCCCCAACCAAATCAACCATAATCCACCTGATATAAACACTATCCTCTCATCATTCTTAACAGAACTGAGAGAAACAATAAGACCTCTCATTTCCCTTCTCACTAGAGTCCTTTCTGAAGTCTCATTTAACACCCCAAAATGAGCAAAAAGCCCCTAGCTGTCATTTTGTGGAATGCAAATGGCCTTCATAACCATCGAGGCGAACTTGACATATTTCTACATGACAATAACATAGACATAGCACTTTACTTTATGGAAACACACTTTACAAAACGATCCTATTTTCAAATACCTGACTACATCACTTACAGATCAGACCACCCAGACTACACAGCCCATGCCGGTTCTTGCATCCTAATTCATAAATCAATACCTCATTCTCTTATCCCTTCTACTCCAACTGACACCATTCAATCCACTTCAGTATCCGTCTCCACTCGTCCTTTTAACGTAACGTTTTCAGCTGTATACTGTCCTCCTGGTAATTCCCTCTCTTATAACCATCTTCATTCCTTATTCCGATCCCTCGGTCCGCGCTTTATTGCTGGAGGAGACTACAACGCCAAACACCAGCGATGGGGTTGTAGAACATCCAACTCCCGTGGCAGCATTTTATCCCGTGTTTCCTCCTCCAATTGTTATTCTGTCCTTTCTCCCTTAGATCCAACTTATTGGCCTACATCCCTCAAAAAACGTCCAGACATCCTCGATATATTTATTTCTTCCCGAATTTCCACCTCTCACACCTCTGTCAAATCCCTGGATGACCTTTCATCAGACCATAGCCTTGTTCTACTTCTCCTCCATTCATACCCCGTCCCTAAACCCTCTACTCCTAGACTAATAATAGGGCGTGTAGACTGGGACAAATTTCGTTATGATTTAGAAAATAAATTAGACTTAAAAATTCCACTAAAAACAAAACTTGATATCGACACTGCCATAGACAAACTCACCATTTCAATATCCAGCAGTATTAACGAAAACACATCACACAGGAAAAAAAATAATTCTCATCAGACTAACTTACCACACCATATTTGTGTCTTGTTAAGAGAAGAGCGTAAAGCAAGAACGAAGTGGCACAGGACCAGATATCCATCAGATAAAAATAATTACTGCAAACTTACAAAAAAACTTAAGACAGAAATTAAGAAATACAAACTTCAAAAATTACATGACTACACAGAAAAACTTAATACAACCGACAAATCCTTATGGAATACCACTAAAAAACTACTGAACTACAGAAACTATAATCATCCCCTACTGATGAAGAAAAATCTCTCATTTTTGGCCAGCACCTTTTCCAAACTTTTAAACCACATCCTGATATCCTTAATCCTACTCATTTAGAATATATTGAATCAGAACTTAATATCCCACTTCTAATGTCCTCTCCCCCTAAAGCATTCCATCCTTCTGAAATATCAAACATCATTCACAGATTACCTTCAAACAAAGCCCCTGGACACGACCTAATCACATCCCACATCCTTAAACTCCTTCCTCGTAAAGCCATCCTATTCCTAACATATATATATAATGCTGTACTCCGCACCACATATTTCCCTGATTTCCGGAAATTATCAATAGTTAAAATGATACCTAAACCCAAAAAGCCACCTGAGCTCCCATCCTCATACCGTCCTATTTCTCTCTTGCCAATCATGGATAAAATCCTAGAAAAACTCATTTTAAAACGTTTGTATCCTATCCTAGATTCCCATCATGTAATCCCAGATCACCAGTTTGGATTCCGAACATCACACTCAACAATTCAGCAATGTCATCGTGTGGTGGACGTTGTCTCCTCTGCATTGGAGCGCGGAATGTACTGCGCGGGAGCCTTTCTTGATATAGAACAAGCGTTTTACCGAGTCTAGCACCCGGGACTGCTGTATAAAATCCGTCAGTTCCTACCTTCTACATATTTCCTCATTATTAGATCATATCTCAGTGACCGAACCTTCAAAGTAAACCATAAATTTTCCTATTCTTCCCTCTTTACCCAATCTGCCGGAGTGCCTCAAGGTAGTATTCTAGGTCCTATCCTCTACACAGTGTACACAGCTGACATCCCAATTCATCCTACCACTGTTCTCACCACTTACGACGATGACACATGTGTGTTATCAGTAAACAATGATCCCTTTATTGCCTCTCAAACACTCCAATCCCATATCCTAAACCTTCAAGAATGGTGTCAAAAATGGAGAATCAAAATAAATCCAAATAAATCCCATCAAATAACCTTTACCTTTCGTCGTAAACCCACAACATCCTGTCCTACAGTATCCTTTAATGATATTCCACTAATTCCTGTTGAACAGATCCGATACCTAGGACTCCAATTGGACAAACGACTAACTTGGAATCCTCATACAAGACTAAAACGACAAGAAACTGCCCGTCGTTACAGACTACTTCAACATTTACTAGTCAAACGTTCAAAGCTCCCAATTAATTACAAAAGACTCATTTACATGACTGTGATTAGACCTATTTGGACGTACGGAGTTGAGCTTTGGGGCTCTACTAAACCATCCAATTCATCTCGTATCCAATCCTTACAATCCAAAATCCTTCGAAAAATCCTCAATGCTCCTTACTTTGTGACCAATAAACTTATCCATAAAGATCTTAATGTTCCATATGTTTCTGATTTAGCCCAAACCAGATACCTATCCTTCCATAGTAAGTTCCATAACCACTCCAATCCACTAGTATCCCAACTTGCTTCCTCCTCCATCCCTGATAATCCTCCGAGGCGTCTGAAAAGAAGATGGCCTAGAGACCTTTTAGTGTAGATTTTATTGAAGTGCTACTAGTGAGTAGTTCTTCACAAGTTATTTGCATGCCATTGAATTCACTGTCAACACATTTACTTGTTGTATATTATTTTGTACAGTTGTAAATATCAATAAATAAATAAAAAAAAAAAAAAAAAAAAAAAAAAAAAAAAAACAATTATATAATATGTCATTTACCTCTTAATCTGTGATTATTTTCACATTTTCCATTCTCCATGTTATAAGGGATTATATAATAAAATACAGAAACCTTGGTGAAAATTATGATGTTAATTTCTGCTATATTTTCTCAAGGGATGTGGAAATAAGATAATTGAAACCTATGATATACTTTCTCACATTTATTTTTAGATCGATATGTTTTATTGAAATAATTTTACAATCTGTCTCACTTTAGGGCAATAACTATTATGGATGACAAAAAATGCATTCACAAAATATGCATACTGAAATTTTATAATTTAAATTGATACAACAAATAAAAATATATAAAACACCAAATCTATGTACAAATTAATGTTCATAAGTTTTGTAACACTTTTACACATTAGATAAGAGGAAATAAGAAAACATGAATTGATAAAACACTTAATCCTTTATGAAACTCATTTTGTTACCTTCTGTTTCACTTATTTACATTTAAGAAGAATAAATATCAATATAACAAACTAAACAACACAATCCAAGTTGAAACTGTAGAAGTGACTGTTTACATGTGAGGTTATAGGAATGAACTATCGATAAATATAAACTCGAAGTGAAGCGTAAGCATCGAACTGGTCGGTGTAGGTTAAGCCAGTTTGGTGCCTCTTCTTAAGGCTAAACATCCCGATTTTTAGTAAGATTTTTTTTTCAAGAGATGGCAGCACTTTTGGGGCGAATTTATCTTCGCTCTCATTTGTGAACAGAATCATCAATATTAGATCTGTAAACGGATTTGGTAATAAAAACCCCATTAAATTCACTCTACGTTTTCCGAATTTTTTTTGTCAATTATTTTAGAATTAAAAAAAAAATTATCTGGCGAACTATTGATTTAAAAAAAAAAAACTGGTTATAGCCACTTAGTCATAAGTCAATTGAACACAATTATGCAAACAGATTCATTTTCGGTTGCATAGATTGATCGTAATTTGAAAATTACGATTTGTAAGGAAGCGGGTGATTAGATTAGTAAGCTGCCTGCTGTTGTATTAGTGGGGGAAGGGCTGTGAGGGCCCAGCTCCCAGTCAGCTACCGATCTAACCTCTCCCCAATAGTGGAAAAACCGACTGAATAGAGGCCAACAAAATTTTATATACTTTTTAGAATATAAATAATATTTTAAAAAACGAACCTGTGTGTAAATTTCAAAATAACTATATATGTTCTTCGGTAGTTAATAAAAACAAAAAAAACTGTTTATTTAAAGAAGTAAAATTTTTAATTTTATTGATAACAGTTAACTAAGAAATATATAACTGTTAATAATTTATCAATTCCTAAGAACTGTTTCATTGAACCCTTCAACATAAAAACACATTTGTAATATCGAATGTAACAGCTGATATTTATAAAATTTGATAATCAAGCTTCTTGCATGTCTACTAAGAATTTCAAAGTAAAAACAACATACATATCAGGAGAACATAATATTTATATGAACATTTTTTATTACTAAAAACCTAAAATTACCTTAATTATTCATTAGAACTTCATAATGTAAGTAGAAATTATCTGGAATATAAGAGTCCTGAACTAACTACTTCGGCAATGAATTAAAAGAAAAACTTTTATCGGTCTCTGTAAGTGTATAAGTAAGTGTAAATTCACTCTTACCGATTTGTTTCATTCGATCCATGAAAATTATTTATTAATAAATAAAATGTAATTCAAATAACAAATGATATCTCGGAATAATTATAAAACATTGGGCAATAAGAATATTTATAACTTGAGAATACTACTAGCCCAGTCAAATAAGTAGTTTTAGACAGCAAATCTCGAAAAGAAAGCAATGAAGCTAAATTTTAAATACTTTCGTTTTGGGATTCTAAATAAGTGGTGAAAAGTCACCAACCTCAGCATGTTAGCATAATGATATTCATGGTCAAAGGTCACAGAATCTGTTGTTTTTTTTTCAAATATCTCGATGTCTTTGCCTCGGGCGTCAATCGAGAAGGTTACAAAACTTGTAGATAATAATATTTTCTATGATTTTTTTGGGTTATTAGTTGTTGATAAATATATTTTAATATATTTTTTATTTTGAAAAGAAAAGATTTGCCCGGTTGGGATTATTTTTTGGGTTACATTCAGTTTTTATTTTTTTTTTAGGATTAACCGTTTTCAAGATATAGTGTGGAAAAACAGTAACGGGCACCGGTTCGGACAAACATTTGCTTCTAGTGCCTTCATCAATCGTTTCTCAGAAAAAATGTCGGAATCAAAGTTGTAGAACATTAAATTTTCTTTAATTTCGTATATACGTTTTGGCACTTAATTAAAAATATTTGACAAAAAGTGAGGTAACAATTTGTTTTTCTCGATTATTATCTATTTTTAATAACGTATCTCGAAAACCGTTGAGCGTTAGACCGATGTTTAAAGAAACAATTTTATAAAAAATTTAATTAGCTTTAATTGTGATCCGTATCATATTTTTCCAGAGTCCACCGTTTTCGAGATATAATCGAAAAACTGAAACAGATCTTCTCCACTTCCCCTAGGGTAAACTGGGGAATCTCGTCCCCTCAGGGTCGGGGACTTTTAGCATTTTTACCTTCTAACTAATCCTAACGAAGCTGTGAGGTCAAAAATAGTCGCATATTTTATGCACTACACACCCCTCGTTTCAGCACTCTCACTGGGGTCGCACTTCTCCGCTAAAACACGTTTGTCTGCACTCTTTTAGCTATAGCTCCGAAACTAATAGTTCGATCCAAAATTATTTTTTCCATCTGAAAGCTGGTTAAATTTACTATAAGAATCTGTATATTAAATTTCGATCAAGCCCCGTAAAATACCCACGCCAGCACGCTAAAACCCGCTTACTGTTTTGAAATCCAAGTTTTTTTTGCACATTTTTCGCTCCAAATACTCCAAAACTGTTTGTCCCATCTGAAATTTCATTTCTTCGAATAAAATCAATAAATCAATAAATAAAATTTATAAAATACTCTACAAATAAAATATGCGACTATTTTTGACTTCACAGCTTCGTTAGGAGTCTTTGGAAGGTAAAGGTGACTTTTCACCCCTTATTTAGAATGCCAAAACAAAGGTATATGCAAAAATTTTGCTTACTTTTTTCCATCGTGCGCTAACTGTGAAAGTAATAGTAAATATCGCTCTCTGATAATTATCCTTTTTTGTTAGGTTTTTATCAGTTTTCCGTCAAGAAAAGTTTACAATAATAGTTATTAATAGCTGTGGTGAACATTGACAAAATAAAACAGTGAAAACAGCCAATAATTACTGTGATAAGTGAATACGTAAACTAACATGTGCTCTATGGGCAAGTAGTGGAGGGGAGCGGATTAATGTGAGATAGCACTACGTCAGCAGTGGCCATCTGCCTTCTGTGCGGGGAGGACCTGTACATGCCCTTTAACAGCATACTCTGCGATATTTTACTTGTTCTTTTTAATATTCTTTTTTTTTTTTTGTTTCTTTATTTTTATTTTCCTCTACTTCTCAATGATATCCGATGAGATATTTCCACATGGTGATGTCGTCTAAAACTAACAAAGGTAAAAGAAGTCGTTCTCTTGAAACTGTACGTTTCAGCCCAGCTAAACAGCGTCCACGTAAATCAAAGATTAAAACTCCTCCAAACTCATCACCAATCAACGAAGCAATGCTGGGACTTCAACTCAAGGAGTACACGAAGAATCACCCTTCTTTACAGAAAATCCTTTCTAGGTGCTCAGTAACACACCCACTGAAAATATGGAAACGACATCTGTTTCACAGCCTCCTAAACCTCCACCCATTTTCATTCGCAACATAAAAAATTTCGGCTTAATGTGTTGCCAATTAAACAAGATCGTTGGCACAGGAAAATATTCATGTGTCAGCCGTACAAATGATACAAAAATCACGCCAGATTCTTCCGAAACGTACCACATTGTCAAATATCTGACGGACACCAAAGCTGATTTCCATGCATATCAGCTCAAGGAGGAAAGATCCCTTAGGATGGTGGTAAGAAATCTTCACCCTACAACGCCAGCTGAAACCATTAGAGAAAAATTGATGTCTATGGGATTCAAAGTGCGACAAGTTCTGAATGTACTAAAGGATGTCAGGGGACACTCAGGAGAAAACGGAAAAACCTCATTACCACTTTTCTTCGTGGATTTAGAACCTACTCCTGGGTTTGAAAAAATCTATGATGTCACCTCTATTTATTATACAAAAGTCAAAATAGAGAAACCATATCCTAAACGAGATATTGTGCAATGCCATAACTGCCAAGAATACGGCCATACAAAACACTATTGCCACCATGTTACAAGATGTGTAAGGTGTGGACAAGCTCATAAATCCGAAGAATGTACTAAGTCCCGAGAAGTCCCTGCAGTGTGTGCCTTATGTCAACAAGAGCATCCAGCCAAATACAAAGGATGCCAAACCTGAAAAAACCTCCGTAACAAATTCCATAGGACGCAGCCACAGAATGAAGAAGCTCATCAGACAAGAGGAAGACAGCCTTCAAAAATTGCTACCTCATCAGTATCATTTGCAGAAATGCTAGGAGGAAGAAGATGTCAGCAAGAAACAGGGGCCATGCCGCAACCTCCTCAACAGCCTTATTCTTATAACCCTCAACCTCAGCAACAGCTCCAATCTCAATCCCAACAAAATATTCAATATACTCCAGCTCCATTAATCCAACCCAATCCACATATCCATCCTCAGATCTCCCATATACCTCCTCTCCCTACTACCTCAAATCTCACATCCTTATTTAATTCCTTCCTTTCAGAGTTGAAAACTCTTATCACCCCTCTCATTTCACTCCTCACAAATATTATACCTCATCTAATGCCTCTTCCAAAAATGTCTAATCCTTAAATGCCTTACGAAAAACCCTTATCCATTCTCCTTTGGAATGCGAATGGTATTAGCAACCACACTGACGAACTTACATCATTGCTACATTGCAAAGAAATCGATGTAGCTTTAATAACAGAAACCAGACTGACCAGTAAACAACGTTTCAACATACCACAATACCAAACATACCGAACAGACCACCCTGATGGTAGAGCCCATGCCGGAACTGCTGTCATCATCCACCATTCCCTCTCTCGCCATGTATTTCCTTTACCAGCAAATGAATTCCTGCAACCCACAGCAGTTGTTATCAAAACCCTTTCCTTTCCCGTCACGATTACAGCGGCCTACTGCCCCCCAAATAAACCCATTTCCACATCCCAGTTCCTATCATTTCTTAATTCCGTAGGTCATCGCTTTCTCCTTGGTGCTGACTTCAATGCTAAGCACCAGCAATAGGGTTCAAGAACCACCAACTCCCGTGGGCGAGCATTACAGTCAGCACTTAATTCCCGAAGATCCAATTTTATTTCTCCCGGCACTCCTACCTATTGGCCCACGGATCCAAACCGAAACCCAGACCTTCTTGATTTCTTCATCCATTCAGGATTAGGACCTCTCCATCACTCCATAGAACGCCGGGATGACCTTTCCTCAGATCATAGTCCTTTAATTCTAACCCTTTCTGTCTCTCCAATCCCAAAACCTCCTTCCCTATCATTTATAAGAGGGCCAGTAGACTGGAACCTCTTCCGTCAAATAATATCCGACACTATAGACCTCAGAGTATCCCTAAAAACCTCCCAAGACCTTGAGAATGCAACCGATTCCTTCACAAACATAAGCAGCCTGGGCTGCATCCTCACCTCGTTTCCTTCCCAAAGTTCGAAAAGAAATTCCTTTACCTCAAGATCTACTGGGCCTTATCCAATCTAAACGCCATGCTAGAGCCATTTGGCAAAGAACCAGGCATCCAGATGATCGGAAATCCTATAATTACCTTACCAAACTCCTTAAAAAAAAATATGGCTACCTTCAGATCAAAATCCTATAATTCCCATCTTTCTTCACTCTCCTCTTCAGATAACTCCCTCTGGACTACCACTAAAAAAATCCTTAAATATCGACCTACCTCCCATCCACTCCGACGCGAAGATGGTTCATGGGCGGCTTCTGACGAGAACAGATCCGAAGAATTCGCCCAGCACATATCCAGCATATTTCTTCTCCATCCTGAATCTAATCCCAACCACACAAGAATGGTTCATGAATTTCTAAATTCACCGATACCTCTCTCCTTACCTACTAAAGCAATAAACCCCTCTGAGGTCAAATTCCTTTTAAAAAAATTGAAATCCCCTGGATATGATTTCCTTAGTTCACAGATCCTCAGGCAACTTCCTCATAAAGCAATCATATTCCTCACCTACCTATACAATTGCATCCTCCGGACAACCCATTTCCCTTTGCTATGGAAGCACTCCATTATTATCCTTTTCCTGAGTTATTGACCATATATCTTCAGCACTTGAAAGCAAGCCGTATTGCTCCGGCGCATTTCTGGATATAGCGCAAGCTTTTGACCGGGCATGGCATGACGGTTTGCTCTTCAAGCTCAAAGCTCAGCTACCGCAATCACTATTCCTAGTTCTTCGATCCTACCTCTCTAACCGCTTCTTTCGAGTTCGCTGCGGAATGGAATGCTCTAACTGCTACCAAATAGGGGCAGGTGTTCCACAAGGTAGCGTTCTTGGTCCAGTTCTATACATCCTCTATGCTACAGATATACCTACCACTCTTGATACTTTCCTTGCAACAGCTGATGACACTGCTATCCTTTCATCCCATTCAGATCCTTTGATAGCTTCCTATAATCTCCAAAAACACTTATCCTTGATTGAAGACTGGTGCGATAATTGGCGGATCAAAGTTAATGAAACTAAATGCACCAACGTAACCTTTACCCTCCGCCGAAAATCCTGTCCTCCTATCAATTTCAATGGTATCCCACTACCTAAAGCTGACACAGTTCGGTATCTTGGCTTCCACTTAGACAAAAGACTTACGTGGAATCCTCATACCCGACTCAAAAGGCAAGAACTCAACAGACGCTTCAGCTAACTGTATAGACTATTAAACAGGACATCTCATCTTTCCGTTGAAAACAAACTTCTCATATACAAAACCATTATTAAACCTATTTGGACTTATGGACTTAAACGTCTTCGACCTCATACCTCTTAAATTTTTAAAATTCCATCGCAACCTTTCTTTCCATCCTAACCCTCTGGGTCAATCACTATCCAGCTCAACAAATCCTGATCACCCCCCTCGCAGATTAAAACGGCAATGGCCCCGAGATCTATTGTAAATATGTATATATGTTGGAGTTCTGGCACTGGCCAGCTTCTCCACTCATGTCCTGAGTGACTGTACATTGCGCTCTCACTCAGCCTCCACTGGGTTTTCTTTAACTCCAGTGACGCAGCTAAGAGAGAAGAGCTGGGACCTCTCTGCGCCGGGCCTGTCCTTCCATGAGTGGAGAGGCAGGGTCGGTTAGGAGATCCCTAGGATGAGTGTGTCTTGTAAATAAAGTATGAATGTAGTTTTAACTTTTAATTTAATTTAGCTTTATTTTTATTTTTTTTACTTTTATTCAATTTATTTTCATTTTATTTTATTATTATTATTTTGTCTTATGTGTAAATATATATATATTTTTTTATATATTCATATATTTCACTTGTATGTATATTCTATACTGTATATTGTTTATATATATCAGCATAGCTCTTTTTTGTTCTATTTAATTTAATTTTTTTTTTTCTTATTTTTCTTTATTTATTTAATTTTTTTTTCATTTTATATTTTTCTTTATTTCTTTATTTTTTTTCTTTCTTCTCTTATTGTGTGAATGCAATCATGAAGTCATCAATATTACTTATTGCCCACATTTGTGGCAGATTGTAATAATTCCTCAATAAATGATTGATTTAAAAAAAAACAAAAAAAACCTTTTTTCCATATTTTATTTGTAGAGTGCATACTCTATACCCCTCATTTCAGCACTCTGACTGGTGTCGCACTTCTCCTCGAAATCAAGTTTTTTCAAAATTTTATTTTATAAATTTGTAAATTTTATTTATTTATTTATTGATTTTATTTGAAATAATGAAATTTCAGACCGGACAAACAGTTTTGGAGTTATAGCAAAAAATATGCAAAAAAAAAATTGGATTTCAAAACAGTAAGCGGTTTTTAGTGTGCTAGCGTGGGTATTTTACGGGACGATCAAAATTGTTGTTGATTTTGATTTTGCTTCTGTTGATTTTTATATAAGACCCCTGTACTATAGGGGTCTTAGGCCTAAAGAGGCCAACTTTTCCCTCAATAGGTGGCAGGTATATGGAATACAACAAAACATATAATAAA
The DNA here is from genome assembly GCA_003667255.2 of Euschistus heros. Lineage (NCBI taxonomy): Eukaryota > Metazoa > Arthropoda > Insecta > Hemiptera > Pentatomidae > Euschistus > Euschistus heros. Next base: position 1,150,009 of record RCWM02000149.1, read on the forward strand.
ATGAAAACGAAACTTCAAAAGGGGCGCTGCGGTGAAATTTCCCACCGGAGATATACGGAATGAATGTAGTGATAAACCAAAAAGGACCACCCTGTTCTATGATATGTAAGGTTGAGCAACCTTCAATCATCTGTTAATTATTTATCATCTGTTTATTATATACCATCTGTGTTTATTACTTTATCTTAACCTTCATTAACCTATTTTAATTGTTGTTTGCTGTAACTTACTGTTGTATTTACGTGTAATTTAATTCTTTACTTTCATTGAATAAATCACGTTTTAAAGATCTTATTAAATTACAAGATCTCAATAAGTAAGAAAATGGCTCAACTATTTGTTCAAATTGTAAAAAGAAGTGACCAAGACTTTGTGATTCAGTGCATTTCCATCGACAAGAAAAATTGGTACTTATTACCTGAAGAATCCAAAGACTTAAAGTTCCACTCCTTTCTATCAGGTAAGAAACCTATAATAAATGCTATGAATGCTATCAAAAACATTAATGGTTACAGAACCGTAGCTGTTAAGATGGATAATGATATTCAAAGAGAATATTTTGATGAATCTTCTAATATTTGTTTTCGGGAGTTACCATTAGAGGAATGGGTTTCAAAAACAGTTCCTTCTAGACCTGTAGAGAATCAGACAGGATTAGAAGATCGTATCAAACAATTAGAGACACAATTAAAACTAAATTCAGAACAAAATGAAATTAAACTAAATCATATTGAAATTTTTTTTATTTTAGAACGATTTGATAAAAAAACAATCAGAACCTATAGAATGGCTACGTAGGTTCGAAGAAGAATGTGTTCGATTTAAGATAAAATCCGATAATTTAAGAATTCAAGCGTTAAGTTTTTATCTTATCGATGGTTCGGCTAAAGATTGGTACGAGATTTATTTAAAGAAGATCGGTTTGAACGATTCATGGGACATATGGAAGGACTCTTTTCTAAATAAATATTTTTGTTGATAAAGGCTGGTCTCTTGTTAAAAAAGCTCTTGGCTACAAATATTTAGGCGGATCCCTTGTCGACTACGCCCTGACGAAAGAAAAACTATGTCTTGAGGTAGAACCTAAAGGTACAGAGATCTCCCGTATAAACCAAATTGTTTTCGGTTTACCAAATGAAGCTCAGGAGAAACTCGATAGAGAAGAGATTTTTACTCTCGATAAATTGTACTCTGAATTTCGAAAATTGGAAAATGCATTTATGAAAAAGAAGAAAGAAAAACTGTCAAGTCCAAAATTCAGTAAAAAGTCCATCTATCTATCTTCATGGCTCTACAACCCTAGATGGGTCCTGGCCTCCTCAATGAGAACTCTCCATGTTTCTCTGTCCTCTGCGGCCGCCGTCCAGTTACGAACACCCAGGATGTTCTTTGCATCGCTGGAAACAGCATCCATCCATCTGAGCTTCGGTCTACCAACTCTTCTATGGGTACCCAATTGGCTTCCATGATTCTTCGCGGTACCTGGTTTTCCTCCATTCTGACAACATGCCCAGCCCAGCTCAGCCGATTCAGTCTAATTGTCCGCACAACGTCCGCCTCTCCATATAACTCATACAGCTCTCGGTTCTTCCGTCTTCTCCATGTGTCTCCATCTTTTACGGCCCCGAGAATTCTTCTAAGTATTTTTCTCTCGAAAATCAGAAGATTTTTTTCATCTTTTTTGGACAGTGTCCACGTCTGGGAGGCATACATTAATACCGGGCGTATTAAGGTCTTATAGAGCCTGGTTTTGGTTTTCTTGGAGATCAAGCTGCTCTTCATGTATTTAGTGAGACCAAAGAAACATCTATTAGCAGCTGTAATTCTTCTGTTAATTTCGAAGGACATATTATTGGAGGAGCTTATGAGCGATCCGAGGTATGTAAACTCTTGTACCCTTTGGAATGTATTCGGCCCTATATTTATGCTGTCTTCTGTGGGGCCAGCTCCATCGCCTACATACATGTACTTCGTCTTATCTGCGTTTACTATCAGACCCATAGGAAGTGCTGCTTTCTGCAGCGCAAGAAAGGCGATTTTTAGTGCTGGGAGTGACCTTGCAATTATATCTATATCGTCAGCATAGCCCAACAATTGTACCATTTTCGTGCTTATGGTGTCCATTCTTTGAATTTCAGAGTCTCTGATTACTTTTTCCAGAGCTATGTTGAAGAGAAGACAGGCGAGAGCATCACCTTGTCTCAGTCCTTTATTAGAATGGAATTCGGAGGAGAGATGGTTTTGAACACGGACCACACATGAAACATCCGTCATTGTCATTTCTATCAGCCTGATTAGTTTAGGAGGTACATTCATCTCTTCCATTGCTTGATAAAGTTTTGGTCGTATAATGCTGTCGTAGGCATTTTTAAAATCTACGAACAGGTGATGAGTTGCTACTTTGAATTCTAGTCCTTTTTCAACGATAGTGCGTAGAGAATATATTTGGTCTATTGTGGATTTGCCCTTTCTAAATCCTGATTGGTAATTTCCTATTTCTTTCTCAGCATATGGAGTTAGTTTATTATATAGAATGTTAGAAATAATTTTATAAGCGCAGGATAGTAGAGCAATACCCCCATAGTTAGAACACTCAAGACGGTCGCCTTTTTTATGAATTGGACAGATAATTGTCCTGCTCCACTCCCGTGGCATCACTTTATCTACCCAGATGGATATTAATAAGTTGTGGAAAGTTTTTAGAAATTTTTCCCCACTGTATTTAAATAGCTCTGCCGGTAGGTCGTCAGCTCCAGGAGCTTTATTATTTTTCATTTTTTGTAAGGCGTCTATCACTTCCTCTAAGTCTGGAGGTTCAATGTCATGGTCGTGTTTCGCGATCGAAAGAGAGTTGATGAGTAAATCGTCTTGCCCGGTATTAAGCAGGCTGTCAAAATATCTTTTCCATCGATCCATTATATCGTCTTTCCTCGACAGCAGCATCCCATTTTCCATTCTTGTTGAGACTACTCTTGGGTTATATGGAGCCCTACCCTTATTAACTTTCTGATAGAACCGTCTACACTCATTTGTGTTTCGATATGTCTCTACCAATTCCATCTGTTTGTTTTCCCATATTCTTTTCTTTTTCTTATGGGTTCTTTTCTCCTCTCGTCTTGCTCTTCTGTATTCTTCGGTGGTGCTTCGAGTGGACATTCTACTGATCATGATTTTATATGCTTTGTTCTTGGCTTCCGTTACCGTCCTGCAGTCCTCATCAAACCATGCCGATTCTCTATCCAGTGTTTGACTTCCAAGGGTTTCTTCGGCAGTCTTGGTTATTACTTTTTGGCATGTCTTCCAGGTTTCCGCAATCGTTTCGTCAACGCTAGCAAGAGCTTCAGTTAGCTGAGAATCTAGTTGCTGTTGATAGATTGTGCGTATGTCATCATCTTTAAGTTTCTGAATATCAAATCTTTTAGTTTCTCCGGTCTCTTGCATCTTACTGTAGAGATCCGGGCTCTTATTCTCGCTATGACAAGATAATGATCTGAATCAACATTAGCCCCTCTGAAGGATCTCGTATTGAGTAAATTAGATCTGTGCCTCGCACTTATGAGGATGTGGTCGATTTGATTAGACGTATTACCATCTGGGGATTTCCATGTACCTTTGTGAATCTTTTTCCCCGGAAATAGCGTACTTCCTATAATCAGGTCACGTGAGGCTGCATAATGTATTAGTCGGAGGCCATTGTCATTACTGGTTTCATGTAGACTATGGGTACCTATGGTGGGTCTGTAGCATTCTTCTTTACCGATTTTGGCATTGAAGTCACCAAGTAGTATTTTTATGTCATGAGTTGGGCAGTCATCAAAAGCTTTTTCAAGAGTCTCATAAAATTCGTCTTTCTCATCATCATCAGAGGCTTCTGTGGGTGCATGGCAGCTAACGAAGCTATAATTAAAAAAATTTCCTTTGATACGTAGCTTGCAAATTCGAGGATTTAGAGGTTCGAATCCAATTACCATTTCTCTCATTTTTCCTCTTACGACGAATCCGGTTCCAAATATGTGTTTTTTCTCATGGCAACTGTAGTATATGGTGTGATTCCTTTTTTCAAGGAGTCCCACACCAGTCCAGCGAATTTCTTGGATGGCGACTAGGTCTATTTTATATGTGTCTATTTCATTAAGGAGGGCTTGAAGTCCTCCGAGTCTGTATAGGGATAAAACGTTCCAGAATCCAATCGTTAAGTCCTTGTTACGTTTCCTGGGTCTATTGCCGTTTATCAATCCGGTGTTATTATTCTGTTTTCTTTGAGGTTTCGTAATCAGTTTTATTTTAGGATGTGTGGGTGATTAGCCCACAGCATCCGAGTCTGGTAAAGGGACTGCCTTTTCAGAGCCTCCAGACCTGCTCTCCCATCCGGGAAGGCTTCCTAGGAAAGGTAATCCTAGGGTGTGTACTGAAGATGACCTTCGTGAGATTTCGTGCTGTACCAGTGTACTGTGTGATCGTCAGTGTAGGTGTTCCTCCAACCTGGATGGCCAGTGGCTGATTGCGGTATATTAGAATACCGGGCGATGGGGCCGCCACATCCCTACGCCAATCAGTAAAAAGTCCGCTTGTGTAAAACCATGTTCTCACAAGAAAACCCTCGGTTTTCACAATCGTTATCATTTAGTATCTGAATGTCGTAACAAAAATAAAACTTCTAATAGACCAAAAATAAATGCGACTGATCTCGATTTATGTGAAATCGATCTTGATTCCGAACATTTAACCTAGAGAGCCGGGCGAAGTTAGATCCGCTGATTAAACTAAATGTTGTTATAAATGACAATATTAAAATAAAGGCTATTTATGATAGTGGCTCCAATGTGACATTAATAAATCAACGAATTGCTGACTTGCTGAAGTTGAAATTAAACAAAGAGCGGTGCTAAAAACTATCAGTGGACTTAATTTCACCTCAGCCCGGGCTAAAATTAGACTCCGTATTGGAAACATTACTGATTACATTACAACCTATGTAGTCAAGAATAATAATTTCTCTTATGATTTTTTACTAGGTATAGATGCCATCAAGAAATTTAAATTAATACAAGATGAAAATTTGAAAATTTTTCAACGTACTAGTAACTCAAAAATCATAGCATCAGGTGATCTACCTAGTAGTAATCAAAATATAAACTTAACACGATTGAAACTCGATCAGATTGAGACATCCAGTTCTCATCAGAAGAAGACTACAACTACTTTTAAGAAGTTTGGAAGTGATAACAAAGAAAATTTTAACTTTAATAAATTTGATGTTAATTTGCAACATATTGAACAAGAGGAAAACAAACAAGAGATTTTTCTTCTACTTAAAAAGTACAAGCACATGTTTGCTAAAGACAAGTTCGACATAGGTAAAGTTCACTCACGTGAAGCGGAAATAAAACTAATCAGAGATGAATTTGTCACGCCTCGTCCCTACAAATGTTCTATCCCAGATGAAGAAGAAATAAGAAGCCAAATAAAAGGACTCTTGCAGGCTGGGATCATCGAAGAGTCAGACTCACCGTTTGCTTCGCCCGTTACACTGGCCTACAAGAAAGAAGAGAAGAAGAAATCTTGACTATATATAGATTTCAGGAAGCTCAACAAATAAGTAGTCCCTGAATGTTTTCCATTTCCTACAATTCAAGATGTAATTGATAAAGTAGCTAATTGTGAGTTTTTTACCGTTTTGGACATCAATTCTGCATTTCGGGGCATATCGCTTCGTGAGCAAGATCGAGAAAAGACCTCTTTTGTAATAAAACATGGTAAATTTATGTTTAAAGTTCTTCCGTTTGGTCTTAAAAATGCTTCTACCATATTCCAGAGAATATTGTCGAACATTATTCGAAGAAATAACCTGGATGATTTCTGCATCAAATACACTGATGATATTTTAATTTTTTCTAGGGACTGGTAAGATCATCTTCAGCATGTCAGCCGACTTTTAAAAGTTCTGAACGCTGAAGGATTCAAACTGAAACTAGAAAAATGTTTGTTTGGTGCGAAGTCAGTAAAATATCTAGGACACAAGTTTTCGAAAAATAAAGTATCACCTACCCAAGATAATTTGATTTCGATTCAGAAACTTCAGAGGCCCAGAGATAAATCAGGTGTCCGGAGTATTTTAGGCTCCATAAATTTTTATTTGAAGTACATAGAAAACAGTGCTGTAAAACTGGAACCACTGCATCGTTTATTGAAGAAAGATGTTAAATTCGAGTGGTCAGATGAATGTGAACAAACTTTCAATATGATCAAGAACTGTTTGTGTAGTTCTCCGAATCTGGCTATATACGACATTGACAAGCCTGTCTTCATAGAGACCGATGCAAGTTTAAAAGGTATCGGAGCGATCCTCAAGCAGCCACAAGAAGACGGCCTACTTCATCCTGTCGCTTATTACCCACGTAAACTTTCAGAACGAGAGAAACGTTTAAATTTCATCCACTTATAATGTAAATCTATTAAAGAAGCGATTAAGTTTTTGCAATACTACTTAATTGGACGTCACTTCACGGTTTGCAGTGATCACAAACCCTTAGAAAACCTAAAGACGAAAGCCAGATCTGGTGAGATTTTGGGAAATTTGATTCTTTATTTATCCCAGTTTAATTTCAATATTATCTACAAAAAAGGAAAAGAAAACGTTCTGGCTAATCTACTCTCCAGAAATCCAGTCCTCGAATACTTCGAGAATGAAGATGCTATCCAGATCATCAATTTAATAGACTTGTCAGCCATTAAAAAAGATCAAGCCGAAAATCTTTCAGAACTGAAAGCAGCTGAACAGATTGAATCCAAGCAAGGAATGATTTTAAGAAAATTTAAAAAGAAATCAAGAATTTTTGTATCCCAAGCATTTGGAAAAGAAATTATTAAAATTATTCATCAGCATTATGGCCATATCGGTCCAGCCCACATGATAGCAACCATCAGACCGTATTACTACTTCAAGGATCTTGATAAAGCAATTCATGATTTCTGTAAGAGCTGCAAGATTTGTATTGAGAACAAAGTTCGTCGGAGTCGTGTGATCGGCCTCCTATCCCGTCTCGGTCCAGCCGCAGAACCTTTCCAGATCATGTCGCTTGACTGTGTCGTTGTTTTTGGAGGGAATCGCTCTTCCAAATGGTACATGCACATCCTCGTTGACCACTTCACAAGATATGCATGGATCTCAACAACAAAGGGTCAAACTGCTAAAGATTTCATAAACTTACTTAATCCCATAGTTAAAAAAAAATAATATCTCAATTCTACTGACAAACCAATATACAGGTATAAACTCAACCCATTTTCTCAAGTATTTGAAAAGAGTTAGAACTCAGATCGTTTTCACGTGCATTGATAATCCCGCATCCAACGGATTAAACGAACGATTAAATCAAACATTAGTTAATCGACTGCGATGTAAAATAAACGATAATACAAGAAGAGCATGGTCAAACTTGGCAGAAGAATGTGTAAAGGAATATAATAATACTATCCACAGTTCTACGCATTTTGCACCATCTTATCTATTGCTCGGCCGAAAATCTTCCATATCTCCACTTGATGCAAACACTTCATCTTCTTTAGAAGAAGACCGCAAGATAGCCTTACAAAATTCAACAAAGAGCTTCAACATCAATAAGAAACGGGTTGATAAGAACAGACAAGAGCATAATTTCAACGTTTGTGACTTGGTATACGTCGAAAATGGAAATAAGTCGAATCGAAACAAGCTTGATCCAGTTCGAATCGGACCATTCCCAGTCGTCAGACAGATTTCCTCATCTTTCTACGAAGTAGCCAGCGGTAAGAGAAAGAAGATCTCCAACTTGTTCCACTCCACCAAGCTCCTAGCTTACTTTCCGCCGCCTCAAGAAGCGACCTCAAGGGGGGAGGTGTAAGGTTGAGCGACCTTCAATCATCTGTTAATTATTTATCACCTGTTTATTATTTATCATCTGTGTTTATTACTTTATCTTAACCTTCATTAACCTATTTTAATTGTTGTTTGCTGTAACTTACTGTTGTATTTACGTGTAATTTAATTCTTTACTTTCATTGAATAAATCACGTTTTAACGATCTTAGAGATATATAAATAATATTTGGAGTTTTAATTGAATTTTGAAGTAGGATATGTAAAACATCTATTGGATAAAATGCAGTTGTTACCAGACAACGGTTTGATGAATGAAGCAGTAAAAAAAAAAAACACTAGGTTTTTAGTAAGTATGAATCCCACACTTTTTCACAATACTTTTTCTTGGCGACGTTTTAGATAATGTTATCAAACAAAACATTTTTTTTTTTTAAATACAACTTTTTATTCGCTGAAATATTCTTATAAAATTAAAACCAAAATTTATAGCTTATAACATATAAAAACAATACAAAGTGATATGATGTTCGATAAATCATAAGGAAGAAAAAAGCTTTGAACCTTACTGTAAACTAAGTCTTTCTCAATTCCTACCGAACCCTAATTCATCAGGTTCCAGAGAATATAAGAATCTAGGGCATCTGTGGTATTGGAAATCAGTAAGAAAGTATAGTACCGAATTATATGCAGTTGGTTCAGTAGCTGAAAATTTCAACTAAATGTGGAAAACTAAACACATGTTTTGGTCCTAATGATTACTTTACACTTTGAATTCCGTTGTTCGAATATAATAATCAGTGAAATAAATTCCTCTTCAACAATGCCAAAATATTTGTTTAGGGTATTTTTAATTACATAAAGTATTCATATGTAAGCTCGTTATTTGTTCCAAATATCATTTTTTGTCGGTTTATTATTTTTAATATCTTCTGGGTTTAAAAATGTTTATAAATTTCATGGATATTCTAACTATGCTTTAAAAGAGTTTGTTTTAGTTTCTTTTTCTTTTTATTAACTGCAGAAGAAAATATACAGTTATTTTGAATTTTGCACACAGGTTCGTTTTTTTAAAATATTATTTATATTCTAAAATGTATATCAAATTTTGTTGACCTCTATTCTGTCGGTTTTTCAACTATTGGGGAGACGTTAGATCGGTTGCTGACTGGGAGCTGGGCCCTCACAGCCCTTCCCCCACTACTACAACAGCAGGTAGCTTACTAATCAAATCACCCGCTATTGTTATATCGTATTTTTCAAATTACGATCAACCTATGCAACCAAAAATGAATCTTTATGCATAATTGTGTTCAATTGACTTAAGACTAAGTGGCTATAACCAGTTTTTTTTTAAAAAGTCGCCAGATAATTTTTTTAAATTCTAAAATAATTGACAAAAAAAAATTCGGAAAACGTAGCGTGACTTTAATGGGGTTCTTATTACCAAATCCGTTTACAGATCTAATATTGGTGATTCTGTTCACAAATGAGAGCGGAAATAAATTCGCCCCAAAAGTGCTGCCATCTCTTGAAAAAAAATCTTACTAAAAATCGGGATGTTTAGGCTTAAGAGGAGGCACCAAACTGGCTTGACCCTACACCGACCAGTTCGATCAAAAACCGTTAGCCTGTAAAAGAAATGTATTAATTTACAGGAAATTAACAAAAACAAATAATATATGCCAATGATAAAAAACAAATTTTTCATCTTTATATAGTTTTAGAAGATTATCACTTAGTTTTTTCAGTCAATTATTATTAATATTTAGTTACCATATCTATGGCAGAAATAACAGCTAACACCATCGGGACATCCAATTTATTAAGGCCAGAACTCTGTCTTATCGAATGGAATGCCAGTTTTCGGTGCCGTTTTGATGAAGTTCGTAATGATTTTGGAATTTTACGGTTTTCAAAGGCCGCACCACCTTGTGCCAAAAATGTTCTACCGATTTCAGGTCCGAATTTTAATGTAGCTACTTCAAAACGTTCCCTTTTTTTTTTTTTTTTTTACTGGAGCCACCAGGTTACTATAGCTGATATGTGTTTTTGATCGTTATTGTGCTTAAAAATGCCTAGAGTGATCATTTGTTTGGGCACATATAGATGTACATTTTTTCACAGTATATCCCTGTACATATTAATGGTCATTTAAACACGTTTGTTTATGAGCACGATGATTCCAACACCACAACCTGAAGACACACAACATACTAGTAACAAATATAACAGTTGGTATTTGTTATTGAACATTATTCCTTGTACCTCTAGGTCGTCTTAAATACTGTCTCCCGTCACTAGCCAACTCAAACTGAATTTTTTTTGTCCAAAAAGACCTCGTTTTTCCACTTTTAGAAGTCCAACGAAAATATTTACGGGCAAATTCAAGACGGGCTCTTCGATTTTTATTACTGATGAATGGTTTCTTCACAGCGCACAGTGGGGCAAAAACGGAAAAAAGTGTTTAAAATTCAATAACTCGCGGAAAAATATATCTATATACTTGAAATTTCACAGACTCTTCAGTTCAGCAGAGAGGTTTAATAGTCTCATCTTTCAAACCAATTAGATGGCATGATAAAACAAAAAAAAAATTTTTGTGAAATTTTATGAGTTAAAAAAAAAATCATTCGTTGTTGATATGTTTTTCCCAAAACCAAGTGGGCTTCAATTAGTAGTTTTTCACATAGATTTAGATGAGGCATCTATAAATTAGTTAGGCCTTTGTGTTTAGTCAGTAAATGATTATTTATTTTCCAAGTAGGACTAGTAAACTTCTTGGAAAATAAATTACACTTTTTTTTTCTTTTTTTTTCGTTATTATGAGTTTGTTAGTAATACTTTACTTCTCTATTAGTTTAAAAAACACAAACTTTTTTGAGAAAATGTTGAACCTTTATTTTGCACATGATTTATGTTTATTATTCTGGGAATCACTATAAATACTAGCAATGATCACCCAACATTTATTACCTACCAAAAAAAAAATATATATACATTCATTTTGTCAATTCTAATTACCTACTATTTTTTTTTAAAGATTTAAGACCAATAACAAATACTTAATCACATCTAACATCAAGGCTCATAGAACAAGGAGTGTTTTTTAAAAACAAAATTTCCAGTTGAAAGTAATAAAAAAAAAAAAAAAAAAGTTAGAAGTAAAAGATGACCAAAAGAGAAGGGGAAAATAACAGGTGGAGCATTTTATGAAAAGAACAACAACGTATGGAACGAAATCGTTTATTACATCTAATTTTTATTAATATAATAATAACAATAAAAACTAAACTAAAAAATTAGGAAACATTTTTACTTACACCATCACCACATCATCATACATCATCACCACTTTCAAACATTATGATTTCTTTAGCCTCATTTTCTAATTCAAGCATCCTAGATGAATGCCAGTGAGGCCGCAAGGATGATAAATAAGGATCCGAAGACAAAAGTAAGTTATGCACAATATCTTCGTTTGTTGAAGATCTCGAACATTTTCGAGAATGGTTAAGTCTAAATTTTTTAAAATCCTTGTTTCTCGCCTCCTGGGCCTCTTCTGACATCCATCCGTTAGGCAATGGTATTGAATCCATCAAAGTTTTTCCGTGGAGAAGAATCATATGGCGATTCGCAAACACAGCAACATGATGATGAAGTTGTTTCAGTTATGTATTGTCGAACCTTACCGTCAATCATCGTAAAATAGAGTTCATGATGGACAATGAACTGTGTATCGTTGATTATAAGAGATGTTGGACGGAGTTCTTCCACTTCGCTTTTTATACTTTTAACTTCCTAAAATTTTGGTCGAGGTTTCTTTGGAAAAACGATGCTAATCGGTCGGCACATTTTCGTCGACGAAGGGCGAGGATTAACCCAACTTTGAATTTGTTTTTAAGCAATAGGTGTCAATTGAAGGGTTACTGCTGATACCACGAACACACTATCATCGTTGTTCTCGGAGTCGTGAAAAATTTGGTTATACTTACTTTGATTCGAGGAGCCGTCACATCCCCATTCCCATGAACCCGTCAAATCTGTAGTAGATAGTCGATTATCAGTATGGGCAAGAGATAAAATCAATCTAGTTGTTGTTAAATCCAGAAGATTTTGAAGTGGAATTCGAACCCCCACCTCAGGGTACAGTATGTGGTGGATAACAGTCTCGTTTAGCTTCTTGTAGTCTGTGGTAGGTGGGAAGAACAGAGCACCGCACAGTTCGAATGCCCTTGTACTGAATTTTAGTCAAACCTGTGTCAATATAAAACGCTAAAGCCTCCTCTTTAGTTAATTCTGTGGAGGCGTGTTTGCAGGTTTCATCTTTTGGCACGTCTGATAACAAAGCATGAATAGTATCCGCAATATGTTTTTTTCCAGAGGCTCGTGAAGCGGTCTCTAGTGCATATTGTAACTCATCTAATGCATATTTTCCACTTACCACTTACAGTTTAGCTCTGCGTCTTTTCGAACTTTCGCTTAGAGAAGCAGTCTTTTAGCGGGCGGCCAGAAATAACACAAGTTGACTCCTTGAACGATTCGTCATCAGGTGTAGATAAATGAGGTTCCCATTCAAAAAAACATTCATCCAGCCAAAATTCATTGTAATTAAAAAATCTTACTTGGTTACGCGAAGAAGCGATCCAATTTTTTTTGAACTTGCTTAATAATCTTACAGTTAAAAGTCGTTCAATCGATGATCGGTGGATGTCCAATATTAAAAACTCCTTAGATAAATAATTCATTAAGCAATTAACACTTAATCGCTAGAATTAAGCAAGATATTCACCAAGATACGGTTTTTTACTTTAATGGATGCCATAATAAACACTACAAACGAGCCACAGACTTTAAAAAGAACCCGTATGTAAAAAAAGTATCAGAAGACAACTGATCAATAGACTTATTTAAAAATAAACTGAGAAATCAGGCAGGTATGCATTTGTTTTTTGTTTATACACAAATACAGTAGATTGTTTACAAAATGAAAACGCGAAGGATTAACCATGATAACAGATTGACGAGCTGTTGATTGCAAATTTCCCTTTTAAAACTAAAGTAAGTTTTTGTTTACATATCTCTAGAAAATATTTAAATCTGATTTAAAAAAAAAAAAATAAAATGAAAAATTAATCATAAGGTCAATAATTCATCATTTGACTTTTATTGCTAATTGTTCCAAAATTTACAAAGAGAAAATATGGCCGTTCATCAGTATCACATAAGGAAATTAATGTCCAGAAATTGTCATAGTTATCATTGGAAATAAGCTGCATAGTTAGTCTGGAATACGGTAGGACCTCCACTCTCCTGACTTCTGGGAGTTGTAAAATATAAGTTAGCTAGCTCTGGGAGTGAAGGTTGCAAGTGGTCGCAGCTAATCATTGTATAGTATGTTTTTATACACCTCTAAGAAGGGTTTAGCGTTGGAACTGAAGAGGCACAAAGAGGTGAGGACTGGTGAGAGGAGACATAATGATAGCTACGGTGCCAAGTATAAACTGTATTATTTTAGCTCGTATTTAATCTTCAGCAAACATTCACAAAAAAGGGTGGCCGGAAACTCATGGTTATGAAAAGTTAGTTACTGTTGTTTATAAAGGGCGTAAAACATCAATGGTTATCTACGCCCGTAGGTTATTTTAAATATATTAAAAAAAAAAAAATAATAATAATAAAATAACCCGTGAGGGGTTGTTAGTCCCCCATCGGGCGCCTCCCCAGGTGGCGGATAGGGGAACGCTCATCAGATATGATGGGTACCGGGGAAATAAAATACCCGGGGCGGACCAAAACTAACGAAACCCAGGTTGCGACGGTATCCACAGTGGGCGGCAACCTGGTCAGCGTCTGTTCCCCACGTCAGGGGCGGCTGCATCTTCACCACCTGGCGGTAGGTATAAAATGCGCTTACCTAGTAAACATGGAGTTACGAAGTAGGACATTAGCCTCGGATGAGCTCGATACTGAAGCTGCATCGAGCGGGAATAGTGGACAGCTTCCTTCAGGGATTAGTGGAGCGAGCGGCGCTGCCCTGTCGTTAAGATCCGCAAGACTGCAACGTCTACCGGCCCATCGTTCGAATTCGAGCTTGGAGGAGAGGCATCCTCCACCCGCGCGAAGTCGACAACAGAGACCAGGAGGTGCAATGAGGATGAAATGGACGCCAGATATGAATAAGGCAGTCATCCGGGCATACTACCTGGCAACAAATCTAGAAACAGAAAAAACAGGATATCTAAACCGTATTCAGAGATATTGGCACGAGACATTTCCTGATATCAACGTCAGCACTCAGAGACTGAGCGATCAGGTTAGAGAAATTTTACGAAGGAATTTTCTAACGTCCACAGAACTTCATCAAATTAGAGAAGAAGCTCACAGGTTAATAAAATAATAATAATGTGACCAAAATTGTGCATCAGTCCATAGCCAGGAAGTTGAACCTATTAGAGAAACAAACACCATATTTTAGGTATAAGCCCGATAGGTTGCTACAAAATTGGCCTCTCTAGCTATATTGGGACGAGTCTATTCTGACGGACCACACTGTGCGACACAAAAAACAAGACATATTACTTATAAACCTAGAACAGAAGACAGTACGGATGGCTGATATCGCCGTTCCCAACGACAACAATATGACATCCACCATTGGAGAGAAGTTACGAAAATATCAGGAACTAGCCGTTGAATTGAAGCAATTGTATCGTCTAGAAAAAGTCGTGGTAACGCCAATTGTAACATCGACAAAGGAGCTGATCCCAACTTCAACTGTAGTTGGTGTTGATGATCTGAAGTTGCCATTGGTTGTACTAAGAGAAGCTCAACAGGCGGTACTCATGGACACGGCAAGGATTGTTCGGAAATGAGGAGAGAGCAAAAAAAAAATAAACCTAAGCTGAAGTTGGCTGGACTTGTCCCCCACCTCAGTTCAGAAACCGCAAAAAGCGAGATAAAAAAAAAAAATAGTTTGAAAAAAAAATCATAAAAAATAAAAATGAGTAAATAAATCAATAATTTATAAAGTTAAATAAATAAATTGTTTGTTGTTGTAGGTTGGATACTATCAATTAACTGACTTCGTAGAAGAAATTCAATGATCTTATTTATAGTGTTCTCATCGTCTCTGAGTGCTCTTGATATTTCTGATGGTATGTTAAGTTGTCGCAGCACTTGCTGGTAACGGCGGCATTCCTCGAAAATGTGCTTAATGGTTAGGTTGGTATTGCATGTATGGCATTGCGGGGGTGTTTATTTGGTCATGAGGTGGAGATGGGTCATTCCACTGTGTCCTATTCTGAGTCGGGTGATGGGGACTACTCGGCGTTTGCATCGGTTAGAGGTATTCCACGGCTTTACTGTTCGTTTTATATTTTTACAACTTGCTCGAAGGACTTTCCTCCCACATCGATTGCCAGCTGCTATTAATTCTATCTTTTAATGGTCGGGCAAGTTCGAAGGCAGTTAAAACTGCAGTTCCTCTCCCTGGGAGCGATAATGCCTCACCTGCAGCTTTATCTGCCATCTTGTTCCCGGTGATGCCTATATGTCCCGGAACCCAGACAAAGTGGACTGACTTTCCTATCCCCTCTAACATTTTTAGGTAATCGTGATCCGTATAACAACAGGGTGGTTTGAGTACATATTGTTTAATCCGCGAAGTGCACTAATACAGTCAAAGATGATTCCTATATTTGGTGTGTTTTGGTATAAGTTTGAAATTGAAAAATAAAGGTTTCGTGTCGAGCTAATTAGGGGAAAGCTGATTTTTTGCAGTGTTAGTACATAAAGTATACACTAAAAAAATACTAAGTCCCGACCCCCATCCCTCTTGCTTTTCCAAGATGCCAGTCAATATGAACAATAATTAACATTAAATTTGGTCAAATCGAATAAATCTGATGCTGGGGAATTGGTTCATAAATTTTCTTTTATATGATAATAATCCTTTATTTGTTCCATAATGGTATATAATCATTTGTTTTATAAAAATTCAAATATGTTTTCACTTTAAATGTTTTTCCTATACAAAGAAATATTATCTATTAACTTGAAAATTCATATGTGTATTGTTGTGTGTATAGGTTTATATATGAATATGTGCAGTGTATATAAATATATATCGAGCTATCTGTAAATATTTTCTTTATTCAATGTACATATAGACATAGTTCATTCTCTGTATATATCTTTTCTTATTTTCTCATGGTTATTTTTTTTAGTTTATTTCATTTCTCCTTGTTATAATATCATATTTATTAAACATCTTTCAACAATTATTTACAATAAACTGTATTTGCATGTCTCATGTTCCTCATATATAAATACCTTTGTATGAAAATATGCAAGCCAGACCATTGTACTATCATATGATACAATTTTTTTATTCTTAGGGGACAATACGTCCTAGAATAAAGATTATTTTTTCTTTTCATCTTGAGGTTCAGTCATTAAATAAAAACAACTATTTTGGCAACGTTTCGAGACTATATTGTTATCATAATCATGCCCTTCAGTGAAAATAATAATAAAAGTAATTTTCGAAGTCTTCCTACTAATATTTTTCTGTAAGTCCAAAAATCTTTGTTGTAGGCCTTTCATTAAATTAAAAATTATCAATATATTTTGCGCTAGGGAATTGCATTTTTGCCTTCACATAAAAGCTTCTAATAGAATGGTAATACCATATCACAATGGCAGTTTTGCAATTCCCTTGCGCAACATTGAATTAATCATATTTAAGATTTAAGAATTTAAATTTTGAACATCAGTTTACCAACGAGTTAAAATTCATGGCTCCGTAGGAGCGTGCCCAAAGAAAAGTGGAACCGTTGGAGGTGGGGGTAGAGGAGCACATCTCCGCCCACCTGCCTGCTAGCGGACCTAGTTGATTCCAAACTCACTGACTAAATCGTGCCTCTGCATCTGTTAACCGCCTACTGGCATAAGCTACCGGGCGGTATCCTTCCGTTCCCTCCTGAGACAAAAGAGCACCCATCGGCTTGTTAATCGCTGGCATCGGTTGTTACTGTGAAAGAACGTGTGAAATCTGGGAATGCTGGTATATTTCCCTCCATAATCGGAGTAATAACCATTTTCGCACCATTTTTCAGCAGGATATTAATAGGCACTAAATATTTAGCCATGCCCGGGACGAACCTCCGGTAGTAATTTAAAGCTTTTAAAAGACGCCGAATCCCTTTTACATCTGAGGGTATATCCATCCTCGTGATCGCGCTGACCTAAGAGGCATCCGGTTTATCTCTCTCTTTAGACACCGTGCTGCCCAAAAAAATAATTTTGGTCTTACCTGGGATAAATCTTAATTTGGTGATATCCTGCTTTCAGTTCTAGTGTACTAAATATCATCACTCCGCATAACTGAGAAATAGAGTATGCCTCATCTATGGTATTATTGTTCAACTTTCGGAAGTAGAACACTACCTTACATGTCTCCCTAATATCCTCTGATGCGCTTTTCTTTCTCACTGCCCACAGGAGGCTATTGAACGGAGGCGAGCTGTTTACAATTATCCCCTGCTCTAGCAATCTTTCAAATTCCATCCGTTTATGTCGCCACAGTGCATACGGATACCTTCGCGCCTTAACGTATGACGCCCTTACCTGCTTTAGTGGATTTATTTGTAGCGTTCTCGCCGTCGCAGTCAGCACATCTCCTTCCTTAAAAAAATATCGTAGAATTCATGACTCAATTCCTCCCTCCAATCCGTTAACTTGCTCACGGACCGTACATTACTCGCCGGCATTTGTACACTCTCTTACCCATCCGTATATACCACTTCCCTTTCGTATTACGCACGTTCGCAGCTACCTGCCCCAACAAATCACATATATCGCGAAGTTGTAACTTCGTACAACATGTACATGCAACTATATGTACCCGCAAACTATCCCAAATTTCATTCAACCCGATCCCTATCTCGCGGTGGCCACCCTCACCTTCATCCAGGCCAATGTCACGCGCTTCAGCGAGTGTATTTTGGTAGCTGGCTTGGCCCCACATTCAAAACCGGTTGTCTTATGATTCTTTTCGCTCTTTGTTCGTCCGACATATCTCCTTGTAACAGAAGGAAACTAAAAAGAAATTTTTTTAAAGAAAAATGTATACTGACCTTCCGGTTTCCCCACATTCACTAAGTGCCGGGTTTCAGTACCAGTTATGAAGTCTCAACTGATTTAGAATAAAAAAAAGAAAAAGGATGAAATAAGAATGACTTAATAGTTGAAATAAACTGTCTTTATTCCTCCAACAATCCTTTGTATATCTATTTGGTCCTATTTACATATGTAAATAAGGGTATTAGTTGACTGAGAAGTATTTAGAGACGTAGATTGTTGGGGTATTTAGTCATAGATACACAGCAATTAAAAATAATATTTTAATTTATAATGCCTAAGTTTCGACTTGCATTGCAAGCCTTCATCAGGGCTAGAAGAAAAAGAAAGCAAAAAAAAAAAAAAAAAAAAAAGGTATTACTAAATTGTAGAGAGTATAAAAACAAAGGTATGAAAAGAATAACTGTATGAGGGTAAAGACAATAACATAAAGGAAATATCTAAAGGCCATGAAGACAATACATAAAGACTATTGAATTAAAATTAGTGATAGTGAAATAAAAGTTAATGAGTAAATAAAACAATATAGTTGGTAAATATAAAAAATGAGTAGAAACAAAGTTAGACACAAAGATAATGAGGACAAGTTAATGCGTTGATATCTAAAGGCCATGAAGACAATGCATAAAGACTATTGAATTAATTTAAATTGAAAAGAAATTAAAAAGAGTGATAGTTACTTAAAAGTTAGTGTTTTGTCATATATAAGGGGTGAAGGAATGAATTAAAATAAATTTAAAACTATATTATAAATTAATAATTATTTGCAAAGGCTTTTTTAGTCACCGATCAATTTTTAATACAACATATGATTAATTATAGCATTATATAAAAACAGAGAGGTTCACATGTAACAGAATAATCGATTTTACATCGAAAACACACACCATACTACCACCTTAAGAAAGATGCGCACTATATTTCTTAAAACCTTTATCCAAATAAAAACAAACATTAAAGTTCAAAAAATTGAAAAATAATATCACAATTTTGAAAACTGATTAAGCATTATCGTATTGTGAAAAACTTAATCGCATATTATCGATAAAATTAGTAGGGCACTAAAACACCTGCACATGGTTTCCTTCCACTGGAAACGAACGGGTAAACGCACTTTCCTCCCACAACGCCTACATGTATCACATTATTTCTTCTTCTTCTTCTCCAACGATAGGTTTTCTAGTGTTTCTAGGATCCCTAGAGAAACACGCAAGCTATTCCAGTTTTCCAAGGTATTCTACTCCAAATCTCTTTTGAATCTATTCCTTGATCTCACTTCCACCACCGATCAAAAGAAGAAGAAACATTCTTGGAGTTATAAGCACTAAATATGTGTCTCCTTCTGCTATATAGGCTATAGGACCAGCATTCATCATTGCCTCACACTCACAGATAATGATATATAATTCTTCATTCCGAAATCCTTCCTTTTCAACAGGTATTTCTCAGCTTCTGAGCATTTCTTCTTGCTTTAGTAACAATGCAAGTTTTAACGGAAGAAGTTAGGTCTTATATTTTTAGACGTCTTCAAGATTAAACGATGCACCCAGGCGACTTGGCGCACCATTTTGGTTACTTAAAAAATGTCTTGAAAAAACGTTGGAAAACTATGTTTAGGTAAATCGACTGCTGTCACTTCTTTTTTCTTCTCTTTAAAAGCAGGTTTTATTTCATTGGTTAAACTATTTTTAGCTAAAGTTATCCTTTTTTCACGTTCTACCTCTTTTCGTAGAAATTCCAAAAACTCATTAATAGGCTCTTCAGCATTATCCCTCACTTTCTTTCTTTTCCACTCTCTCAAAATACCTCCTGGAAGTGAGGATTCAACCAAAGGAAGTTACATGCATGCGTACTTTTCGGTTGCCCCACCTAGGGTAGACAGAGCTCTCAATTGTGTTTGCAATCGGTCGTAGAGGGGACTTAACGAATTGATCTTACAGGAAGCCGTTTGCAAAACTAAAGATAACAACCACCTGGCGTACATCTCCATCAGCAGGTCATCCCTTCCAATCTTTGTTCAATGGCGCTATCATTATTTTCTCCACACGATTGAAAAGTAGAGATTAACACCCTAGGTTCTTTAAGCCTTCGACCGTAGGTTAAACCAAATAGTGAAATTTTGAATCTGAATCCATATTAGGATTTTCGTAGATCTTTTTAAATTGTGACCAAAAATTAAGCCATTGCTTTATATCGCCGTCATATGAAGCAAACTTTAATTTTGGGTACTTATAATGTTTGTAACCTTTAGTAGAAACAGATTCAGAATTTAATGAACTATTAGTTTTCTTAATTACTTTGTTTCCTTTTTTTTACTAACATAATCCACCTATCTCTGTATGTTTCTGCTTCGGCAAATTCTTGTGTAACCTCTCCTTCACTTAACTCAATAGAAAAAAACAAGTTCTCTTACTTGTTCGTATAACTTAAATAAACGCTCAGCTTTGTCGGGCAGTTTAGAAAATTCTGCTCCTAATTTGTCAACTATTTAGTAAATTTCCTACTATTGTTATCAATTTTATATTTTGTTTTATATTCACTCATTAACTTAACCTCACTATCTCAACTTTGTATCTACTAATTTTTTTTAATTTTGCCAATTATATTGTTGTATTTACTCATTAACTTTCCATTAACTATCACTCTTTTTTATTTCTTTTCAATTAAAATTAATTCAATAATCTTTATGTAATGTCTTTCATGGCCTTTAGATATTGTCTCATTAACTTGTCGTCATTGTCTTATTGACTTTGAATCTCCTCATTTTTCATATTTACCAATTATATTTTGTTATTTACTCATTAACTTTTAATTAACCATCATTTAACCATTTAATTTTAATTCAATAGTCTTTATGTATTGTCTTCATGGCCTTTAGATATTTCCTTTATGTTATTGTCTTTACCCTCATTCAGTTATTCTTTTCATACCTTTGTTTTTATACTCACTACAATTTAGTCATATCATTTTGTTTGTTTTCTGTTTCTTCTAGCCCTGATGAAGGCTTGCAATGCAAGTCGAAACTTAGGCATT
The DNA here is from genome assembly GCA_003667255.2 of Euschistus heros. Classification (NCBI taxonomy): domain Eukaryota; kingdom Metazoa; phylum Arthropoda; class Insecta; order Hemiptera; family Pentatomidae; genus Euschistus; species Euschistus heros. The sequence continues at coordinate 1,171,042 of RCWM02000149.1, forward strand.
ATAAATTAATATATTATTTTCTTTGTATCTATGACTCTATACTCCAACAATCTACATCTCTAAATGGTCCTTTTGTTCTTTTCTTGGCAACTAATTCTTAATGATTGTCTTCCTCTTCGGAGAGGCTATCCCTCACCGGCGGTTGAGGTTTTCTTTTATACCAAACACTTCTTGGGTTGCCCTTCTGTTCATTTTTATATCCTTCTGTCTATTTTTCTTCTAACCGTTTCTATCTGTATCCTATTAACAACCTTGTTTTCGATATGAATCGCTTCGGTGAGATGGATTCGGCTCTTTCTGCCATCGGTTTTCACTTGTATGGCTTTTTCGCTGTCTGTACCCTTCCTGGGTACCTGCAGCCATGAAATTGATCAGCGAATTTTTCCACGAAATCAGTGAAGCTTTTTATATCCACTTGATTTATTGAGTCCCATGATAAAGCCTCGTCCCGTAATTGGGCTTTGATGAAGTGACCTAATACCATATTTTTCAAATATATTTACTATTATATAAAAGGTCAAGCTATTTTTCGTTTGTGATCACTAACCGCGGAAACTTCTTAACCAATCTATACCAAATTTTAACCACATTATCTTCATAGTTCAAGAAAGGTTCAGCAATAATATAATATAAACATTTTCGATTATATTGCTATCAAAAAGCGATAAATATGTGGTGGACAGTGAAGTTTAATAATAGACCAATAGGTAGCGAGCACCATTTGAAACAGTTTACAAAGGTACGGTGTTATATAGAACTAGAAATTTACTTTAAATGATACAATTTACTTATTTTCAATTCAATTGTTATTAACAAAAACTATAAATATATCGAGCGACAAGTGGATCCCAGAGCAGTTAAAAAATCGACCCATGTGTGGCTATTTCGTAACTGAGTTTGCAATGGTAAAACTATGAAACCTAACCAAATTTTAACTACAACGTCTTTATAGTTATAGGAAGGTTTAGATTAAAAATTTTTACTATAATAATGATTAAAATGTATAGTCTCGAGTGCCAGAAACGAGATTTGCCAAACTCATTTACTTTTAGGGTAAGAAATTAAAATCCAACCAGATGGATTGATAAAATTATTTTTTCCAAAGTGGATGTCTGGATATGCGTTTAACTACTCTTGAAACACCTAATCAATGCAATTTTAACTATGTTAAAAATGACTGCTATGCGTGAAAATGTTGAAGAAATGATGCCAAATTCCATATTTTAATACAAGCTTTTTATCGAAAAACGAATGAAATTCAATTATTAGTTAAGTAATTTAAGTAAATGTATTTCCTTGCGTGGTCGAGAAACCTGAATTCCCCATACCATGGTCTACAATCTGGTTAAGGTAACTCTCTTATCCCCGTTTTTTCTCTGTGGAATTCCCATGGAATTTCCAGCAGCTTCATTCTTTTCTTCAGCATATTGACTTCCTCTTTTATATTTTCAACCCCTTTACTGCATGCCGAATGGTGTTTGGCACCTATTTTTAACTTCGTGAATTTCTCTGTGAGCTACCGTGGTTATATTCCCGTTTTTTTAATCTAGGCAAACCGATATTGATTCTTTTAATTTATCTGTATCTTCCTTTTGTTCTTTCATTGGTTAGATAAACATCTGCAACAAATAATTCGATACAACGTTAGGTTGTTTCTCTACAACTTTTTTGTCAGAGTATTCTTCAGTTTTATTTTCTACATACATATATTCTGGTCGCTTTGGTGTTCAGAATCTTTATGTCATTCATTGGCAGAGCCTGTCTGCACCTAACCCATTGTTTAAACATTTAGTTAAAAGAAAAGTAAAAAGAAAATATCTCTGCTGGTCAGTGAAGGAAACTATATATATATATATATATATATATATATATATATATATATATATATATATATATATATATATATATATATATATATATAGCTAAATAAAAGGATTCGATACAGATACTTTCGATTCAGAAGGTTTTAGAGTATACAAAGGGAAGGTGGGACAGAGAGTAATGAAAAATGTACCACACCTTGGAACAGCCTTTATAATTGACAAAGCAATTCTGCATTCAATAGTTGACTTTGATTCACAATCAGAGAGACTCTCAAGTTTTACATTCAAAAGTACAAACAAGATATACACAATCATTAATGCACATGCCCCCATAAATGAGGATAACAGGAAAAACAAAGAAAAGGTGGAGGACTTTTTGGAATCAACTGGATGACCTTCTTCAGAAAATTCCAGATAATAACAACATCATCCTCCTTGGTGACTTTAATGCCCAGATTGGCAGGGAAAAAAAAATTAAGAAGATCGTAGGAGATCGTAGGAGATTCTCCTGCCCATAACAGAACAAACAAAAATGGCACCAGGCTTATAGAACTTTGCCAGGCTCACAATTTAATTCTTAAATCTACAGCCTTCAAAAAATTACCACGAAAACAAAAGACATGGGTATCCCCAAATCTCAACCTAGGGGAATTCCAACTTGATCATGTGGCAATCAAAAAAACATTTAACAAGGAAATTATGAATGTTCGAGTACTTAGAGGCGCTAACTTGGACTCAGACCACTACCTCTCTAAAATTAAGTTCAAAATCATCCCAAACAGGAAATATAAAGTGAATAAAATTAAGAGTCGCAAATAAAATACAGATAAAATTCTAAGTTCAGATGACTTCACAAAAGCCACAGAAACAATTCTGACCCAAAGTTGGGAGAACATTAAAGAAAACCTACTAAATACAGCTGAACGGATAGCACCTCAAATAAAAATGAAAAACATATCTGGTGGACACAGGAATGTGACATTTACATTGAAACAAGAAAACAAGCATGGCTAAATTGGCAGTCACATAAAACAGAAGAAAGCAGACAAAATTTTATTAAAATAAGGAAACTAGTTGATAAAAATCTAAAAAGGGTAAAGAAAACACATGAAAACAAAACACTGCTCCAAATTGATGAAGACTTTTCCAGAAACAACACAAGAAGTTTTTACAAAACGTTCAAGCAGAAATTATCGAGATACAAAGCACCCACCCTCCAACTTCGAGATACTCATGGAACCATAGCTCACAATAATACAAAAAATTGCAAAATCCTAGCAGAATATTTTGAGAAACTCTTGAATTGTGAACCAACCCTCAACACAGTTGAATCAACTCCAAGTAACACTGAAAAGCCCAATTCAGAACCACCAACAAGGGAGGAATTACAAAAAATCATCTCAGAACTCGGAAATAATAAAGCAGCTGGAGAAAACCAAATAGTCGCCGAACTTTGGAAAAAAGCTAACAAAAATGCAATTACATCTCTTCAATATGTTTGTGATAAAATCTGGAAGGAAGAAGAGATTCCTATAGAGTGGAAAACAGCTCTCATCCACCCTATTCACAAAAAAGGTTTGAAAACAGACCCAATCAACTATAGAGGTATTTCACTGCTGGATATAACATATAAAATTCTTTCTAAAGTCCTTTCGAACAGAGCAGAGCCACAATTAGACCCTCAAATTGGAGAGTATCAGGGAGGTTTTCGAAAGGGTAGGTCATGCTCTGAAAAAATTCTAAATCTCAAAAATATAATGGCATACCAAGAATCAAGGGCAAAAACATATGTAATCTCCTTCATTGACTTTCAAAAAGCATATGATTCGATTGACAGAAAATCCCTTATATCAGTCTTGGAAGAAATGGGCTTGGATAAAAAAAACAGTTAATATCATAAAAGCAACGCTCACAAATACATTTTCGAAAGTTAAATTCATGGGTGAATTATCTGATCCATTCGAAATAAGAACGGGAGTACGACAGGGAGATGGGCTCTCACCGTTGTTATTCAACTGTGCACTTGAGAAAGTAGTCAGGAGATTGGCTAAAAATATAAAGAGTGGCATAAGACTGGGCAGTAAAAAGAAGAACCTCAAAATTAATTGTATTGCTTTTGCAGATGATATGGCCTTGTTTGCTGAAACAATGGAGGAAGCCAGGGAACCAATTCTCGAACTGGAGAAACAAGCAAATAAGATAGGACTTCACATTTCCTTTCAAAAAACTAAAATCATGACAAACATCAAACACCCACGTAAATACCTCAAAGTCCAAGAACAAAACATAGAAATAGTAAAAGAATTCAAATATCTCGGAGAATGGATTAGTTGGAATGCTAAGGAAAACAAAGCATTGGAATCCAGAAAAAATAAACTTGAACTTGCTTTCCAACTAACAAAAGATACATACAACAAAAAATCTCTTTCCTGGGGGTCCAAAATAAAACATTACAAAACAGTGATTAAACCAGAAGCCTTGTATGCAGCTGAAACACTAAACATGAATATCAAAGGTCATATGGAGAAACTTGAACTAAAAGAAAGGAAAATTTTAAGAAAAATCATAGGACCAAAATTTCAGGATAATAAGACAATATACATAAAGAATGAAACACTCTACAAGAAAATTGAAAAACTCTCTGATACTATGCGAAAAAGAAGAATCAATTTTTACGGTTATCTTCCCAGAATGAACTCTAATAGATTATCCAAGCAAATCTTTGACTTCTTACGCCATCTCAAAACAAAACCCAATTGGTTTAAAGAAACTGAAAAGGACCTAGCAGAATTAAAAATTACAGAAAATTCACTACTTGATCAAACTTCTAAATTAATAACTAAAGATGAATATGTAAGGTTCCAAGATAAATCCACTCTAAAAACCAAACCCTTTATCTCAGATGAAGAAAGAAAAAGAAGATCGGAAAGAATGAAGAAGTACTGGGCACTTAAGAAAGGACAACACACAGTGAAGTGATGGATTCAACGTACCCCAAAGAGGGTGAAACGAAAAAAAAAAAATATATATATATAATATATATAGCTAAATAAAAGGATAGCGGGTGGAGATTTTTTAAAAAAAAGCTTTATTGAGAATTACATACATTATACAATAACAAGTACACAGTTTAAAACCTATTGCAAGACATTGTACATAGTATGACCATACGTCTCAACGTACGACGAATAGAATGTCTGATGAGGCCAGGTGGGGGTGGCCTTTTATAGGGTTTTTGGGAGAGGGGATATCATACATTTTATTTATATTGCTAATCCTATTGAAGTGTACATAACTCCTCCCCCCGAGTTCCGAGGTCTACGATGGAACAAATATCTTAGTGTAAATAGGTTAGATTCTATACAATTCAATAAATAAAAGTTTTAAATATAATAGATAACATGCTATAAGCAAAAGGGATTGGACCTTATACTCTAGGTTTATATAAAAATAAAAGGATTATATCTTGTGTACCAAGTTTAGGATTTGTACATTTGAAAAAATAAAAAGATTAAACCTTGTACGTTTAACGCTAGAATAGGATTTTATACAACTGTCAAAAACAAAAGGATCAGACCTTGTCCCTTTCTTAATATTAACAATAAACTTAAACTATTTACAAAAATATCATATTTACACACAGGCTACTTACATGCTAAAGTACAATTTTCCTAACAACTAAAAGATAACAGAATATTCCTTAATACTATACAATACATTGTTTAAACAAATAAAATAAGAGTCTTTGAATTAGTTTCTTCTATTGCAAATAATACTTTTAACAATTACACAATTAAAACAATGATATTTTAAATCAAAATAATAATTCAAATACTCTTTTAATTGCAATTAATAATAATTTCAAAATAAAATACATACTTTTCTCAACGATCAATCAAAATAATATTTCAAGACAAAATAATAGTATCCCAATATTTATTATAGTGAATACAAAATATTAATTACAAGATAAATCAAACAGAATATTACTGTGAAATAAAATAATAATTTGAATGATCTTTTACTTTATTAACATTGAACATAATATTTTACAGCAAAATACAAAAGTCCGACTTTATTAAAATAAACTACAGGGTTGTCAGTTTAATACAGATAATTCTTTCAATATAACATAAACATCTTTCCCTAATACCATTTCATTTATTACGTTTTATTAAAATAAAAGATTTTTGGAGATGTAGATAATTAGGGTAGGCAGTCATAGATACTCAGCAGATCAAAATAAAATGTTTATTTTATTCTAATTCTTAAAGCCAACGTTTCGACTTGCATTGCAAGTCTTCACCAGGGCTAGAAAAAAAGAAAACAAGCAAAACTTCCCCTTGTAACTTCCCCATAACCATTATCAACAAACTCCTTAATAACTACAATAACCAATCATCTACCACCCCCGCCCCTATATCTATATAGATCCCTCCCTTATATACCCATCCTTTCAGATAAAATACAAAAGTCTCTACGCCCAATCTTCCCCAATCCACGCCTAGGCCTCAAACCCCACAACAAACTCTTGAATATTTACTCCAAACTTAAAGATCCCATACCACTTCCTCTCCGTTCCAATGTCATTTACCGTTTCCCTGTGCCTTCCCTAATTGCAATTCCTCGTATATCGGTGTGACTAAAATTCATCTAAAAACCCGCATCTCATAACATAAACGCTCTATCACATCCAGTAACCCGTTTGCAACAAAACTTTCTGAACATTCCTTATCCCTTAACCATAATTTTGACTTTGAAAAAACCACTATCCTAAACTCCTTGAGCAACTTAGAAAAACGATTAATTTGCGAATCTATCCACATCCTCCTAGAACCCTTACCTGTTAATAAAAAAAAAGGTAAGAATACATTTCCCACACGTATTCCCAAGTTTTTAACCTTCTCAAAAAACCCTAAATTCCTCCCATTGTATATGTATATATTTAAATGTTATTAATACGGTACTATCTTCCTTACTCCAATTTTTCTACTCCCTTTCTCCCTCTCGTTTTATTGATACTTCAACGCGCCAACTCAATATCACCGTATTGTACTTCATAAACGAATATTTTCCCGCTCCCACCTTGGTCTCCTTTCCACACCCTCCTTTCCTCCCTTTCAAGTATCATCTGTTTCCCCCTTTCTTCAGTTTGTTTGTTTACCTTTACCTGAACGTAAGTCATTATAAAAATATGTTTTATTTAGTTTTATTTAATTTCTTGTTTTTGTTGTTTGTTCTTTACCACTCAATATTCATCCTTTATTCATTAATATATCCTTTTCCTTTCTCCAATTTAAATGTTAGTGCACAATTTTTTGCTAAATTTCTTTTTCCTCACTTTTGCCCCTTTTTTCATTTCCTTTCTCTTTCCACTATACACACTTATAATTACCCTACTATATACGTCCCAATATTTATCATATGTATCAATATATTTATCACTACTTTATAGCTGTACTTTGCATATTTGATTTATTATTAACTATCTAGTTAACTCCCTACTGGGCCCAATGACCCTGCAACAGCAGGAACAGGGGGGCTGCCTGCTTGGCAGTCGGCGAGGGCGCATGCCCAGGGTGCTAACTAAGAGCACCAAGACCTGCGGATTGTGATGCTTTCACAGTATCACGCAGGGCGAAGAGTCCTGTCCTCCACGTGGTGCCCCTGGACCCCGGGAAGCCCTTCAGGCTCCTTGGGTGACAAAACCCGCAGGATCTATGTTGGAGGCAGAAAACCTCTCCCAAGACAGAGCGGAACAGCCGGGCTCTGGATGAAGTTGGCAGTGGGTAAATCTGCTTTACTGGCGGACTCTGGGAACCGGGCGCCACCCAGTTTCAAGAAAAGCCTTCCCTTAGCATGCGGGGCTCTGCTGAGTGGTGACCGATTTGGACCCTAGCTTAAACAAACCAAAATAGATAAACTAAAGAGTATTATTGAAGAGGAATCACTGTCCTTATTGTCGGACAGTGGTCAGAGGGGTGAGCTGTCACCCACCATAGAGGAGTTCAACTTGGAACTCTGTAGTAATTCAGAGGTGGAAGTTGTTTCACCAGTGAGTAAAAATGAAGTTGAGGAGATGACAGTTGACGTAGGACAAGTTCCAGCAACTGTGCCATCCACGGAGGAAAACTGTACTGGTGCAGTACCAGGCAGGGAGGAACCCGCTGAGGAAAGCGCCAGATGGGTGCGACTCGGGAGGGGGGCTCGGAAAAGGTTAGGCTGGCTCATCGGTCATGGCTACGGGAGGGAGGAGGCCCTGAGGCTGTGTCTGGAGCCAGTCAAGAGACCTCCCAAGAAAGCTGAACCGACTGAACGGCCCATCAAAAGGGCTCTCTCCAATACTTCAGAAGACAGGAGAGAGCAAAAGAGGGTTAAGATGAATACCTCTTTTAGAGCCGAGGAAAGGGTTGAGGGGCGTTGGGCATCCCAGAGACCCTCTTTCAGGAACGTGGCGCTGGACGCAAGGAAGATTGGGATCTTTCATGCACTGCACCCAGAGACCACGTTGAGTAATGATCAGTTACAGCTGATCAAGGAAGGACTCATGGATGAGCTGGGGAAGGATAGGAGTGTCAAACCCCAGTTCTATGCCTGCCTTGAGCGGAATGGATGGCTGCAGCTGAACTGCGCGGGTGATGCCACCGTTGAGTGGGTTAGGAGGGTAACCCAATCGATAGCCCTTTGGGAAGGAGCCAGTCTGAGTGTCAAAGGGGAGAATGAGTTCCCGAAACGCAAGGCACTGATTCTCTACCTGCCGAAAACAGATCTGGAGGTGGAAAAGATTCAGGACAGACTAGCTGGGCAGAACGCAGGCGAGCTCCACGTGGACTCTTGGAGGTTCTATAAAAGGGACGAGTCTTCTCCAGGGTTCACCGAGCTCGTCTTCGGGGTTGAGGGCGGGAGTAGCTGCTCTGCTGGCCGGGGAGGGGGCCAGGCTGTTCTATGGACTTGGCCTGGTCAACTTCAAGGTCTGCGGGGCTAAGCGGCCGTCCGAAACCTGCGACTCCGTTCAGGCTCGGACCGATAAGAACAGAGAAGTGGGTGACCAAGGGGCACAAGCGGTGCCTTCCACTTCGTCTGGGTTAACGAGGAAACCGGAAGGGGCCAAGAGGACCGTGGTAACACCTCCTCCATCTACCAGTGTGGCCCCCAAAGTCGTGAAGGATGGAGAGGGGAGGAAGACAATGAGGCCAGTAGGGCCTCAGGCACAGTGGCAGGATCGTCAGCGGGAGATGGGCAAGCAAAGGCCCAGAGGGTCGGGCAAGAGAGCCCGTCCTCGTCCCCCCGAGTGATGGAGGTAATCAGGTTCTTGCAGGCGAACCTTCATCGTGCAAAGGCAGCTTCTGGCGTGCTGGTGATGAGGTTCGCTTCCGAGGGCCTAGACATAGCCATGGTGCAGGAGCCATGGGCGTTTAAAGGTCATGTCAGAGGCCTTAACACGACGAAAGGTAAGTTGGTTTACTGTGAGTTAGTAGAGAGGCCAAGGGCGGCCTTACTCATTCGCAGTGATTTTAAGTTTTGTCCGGTTACAGACTTCATACGAGAGGACCTGGCTGCTGTGGAGGTGGAAGTGATCATAGGGGGAGTGTGCCGACAGCAATGTGTGGCTTCGGCATACTTCCCTGGTGACTCGGAGGAGGTTCCACCCAAGGACGTCCGGGAGTTTGTGCAGCACTGCCAGAGGACCAACAAACTGTTCATCATTGGCTGCGATGCCAATGCCCATAGCCTGGTGTGGGGGAGCAATGATGACAACAGAAGAGGTGAGTTGCTTTTAGAGTATCTCTTAGTTAATAATATTGATATTGCTAATAAGGGCAATAAGCCCACTTTTATTACAGCAAACAGGGAGGAGGTGCTGGATATTACATTAGTTAGGCCATCGCTTAGTAACTATGTTAGGAACTGGCATTTATCAACTGAGACCTCAATGTCTGACCATAGGCACATCAGGTTTGATTTAGGGGTCGTGGGGGATATCAGCCAGAGTGTAAGAAACCCAAAGAGAACGGATTGGGAGTCATTCAGGAAATGTCTAGCTGTAAAGATGGGAGACATTGAGAATATGATCATGAGACAACCATTAACAGTAAGGGCTTTAGAGGAGTCCTCAGTAATGGTCAACGGTGCGATCCATGAAGCCTACCAGGAAAGTTGCCCATTGAGGGCAACAGGTAATAAGGGGGACGTGCCTTGGTGGAACGCGAAGTTAGTTAGGCTCAGGAAGGAAACCAGGAGACTCTTCAACAGGATGAAGAAAACGGGGAAAAGGGAAGAGTACTCCAGGGCCCTAACAGAATATAACAAGGAAATAAGGAAGGCAAAGAGAGCCACTTGGAGAGACCTCTGTGAGGGGATAACAAGCACACCCGTGGCTGCTAGACTCCAGAAGGTCCTTGCTAAGGACCATAGTAATGGGCTTGGTAATCTGAGGAAGCCCAACAATATATACACTAACACAAAAGAGGAGACTCTTGAGTTTCTACTGGATACGCATTTTCCAGGAAGCGTAGTGATAGACCCAGATGGGGATGTAGAGGGGGTCTACAGGGAAGGACAGCCACCCGTTGGTAGAGACAGAGAGGAGGCTTCCCGCATCTTTACTAGTAGTAAGGTGGAATGGGCTATTAGGTCCTTCCAGCCTTACAAGTCACCTGGAGGAGATGGTGTAATACCGGCCCATTTGAAAGAGGGCAAGGAAATTCTTCTCAAGAGTCTAGTGATACTCTTTAGGGCCAGCTATGTGCTGAGATATATTCCCCATCTGTGGAGGAAGGTAGATGTGGTGTTTATACCGAAAGGGGGTAAGAGACCTCCTGAGGATCCTAAATCCTAAAGACCTATTAGCTTATCTTCAGTGATACTGAAAACGATGGAGAAGATAATAGACGAACATGTAAAGGGTAAACTGTTAACTGAGCATCCCTTGCACCCTAATCAAGTTGCCTACCAAGTGGGCAAGTCAACAATAACAGCCCTTCACCATCCAGTTGGAAAACTGGAGAATGCACTATCTCATAAGGAGATAGCACTATGTGCCTTTGTGGACATAGAAGGGGCGTTTGACAATACCTCACACATCACCATTAGGGGTGCGCTAAACACTTAGGGGCTAAAAGAGCTCTAGTAGAATGGATACACAGTATGCTTGTGTCAAGACAAATCACAGCGAAATTGGGGAGCACAAGAAGAACGATAATAACTAGGAAAGGCTGTCCTCAAGAAGGTGTGCTCTCCCCTCTGCTGTGGTTGATAGTAATAGACAGCCTAATTAAACTGCTCACTGAAGCTGGTTTTGAAGTCATAGGATACGCAGATGATCTGGTAATAATAATCAGAGGGAAGTACATCCGTACCCTATTAGAAAGGTTGAGAGTAGCCTTTGATATGTTATGGGGCTGGTGTATTGCTCATGGGTTATCAGTTAATCCGGGCAAGACTACTGTGGTCCCATTTACAAAGAAGATAAATGTGGCGCTAGAGTTGCCCAGGTTAGGAGGACAGGAGGTTGTGGTAGCAGATAAGGTGAAATTCCTGGGATTAACTCTTGAAAGAAAATTGACCTGGAAGGATCACCTTCCAATCAATCAGCTCTTTGTGGACATGCAGCAGATTGTGTGGTAAGAAATGGGGTATTAGGCCTCAAATGGTTTACTGGATATACACTGCAATAGTGAGACCAATGATAGCATATGGTGCTCTGGTGTGGTGGACTAAATGCCAAGAGGTCACGGCTGGAAAGCGGCTCAATGGGGTGCAAAGGCTAGCGTGCTTGGCAATAACAGGTGCCATCAGGACCTGTCCTACTGCAGCAATGGAGGTGTTACTGGGGCTTGCCCCCATAGGCCTCTATGTAAAAATGGAAGCTCTTAAGAGTGCTATAAACATTAATAACACATATGGTTATAAGACAGGAGACTTCACAGGACATTTAAGGGTCCTGCAGGAATTCCGGGGAACTGATCTATGCAGGTTGGCCGACAGAACTCCCCGGGAATCCAACTTTATAAAAAACTTCACAGTGGTTTTTCCCAGCAGGGAATGCTGGGCTACCAAGGTATTAGATTTTGAAAGGGGATCGCATGTATGGTATACAGACGGCTCAAGGAAGGATGGGAGAGCCGGGATGGGCATATATGGGCCCAAGTGTAAAATGGCAGTACCTCTGGGTACGTATCCATCAGTGTTCCAAACAGAGGTGCAAGCGATAGGGTTTGCTGCAAACAGAAGCCTCGACAAAAAACCTAAGGGCCAAAGGTTTTACATACTATCGGATAGTCAAGCGGCTCTGAAGGCTGTCCTCTCACCTTATGTTAACTCCAAGCTAGTAACAGATTGTAAAAACTCCCTGAATCGGTTGGGAGAGGGAAACAAGGTCACCCTCATATGGGTCCCGGGACACGAAGGAGTGGAAGGAAATGAGGTTGCAGATGAGCTGGCGAGGAGGGGTTCTGAGACTCCGTTCCTTGGCCCTGAGCCATCCTGTTATGTACCTCAGTGTGAAATTAAGAGAATGATCGGGCGTTGGCTCGAGGAAGGCTGGACAGCACTCTGGGCTGGCAGACCGGGGATGAGGCAATCCAAGCTTTTCATCCACCTGAAGGACAGAAGGTACATGTATCTTTTAAGATTGTCAAGAAAAGAGTTAAACAATGTAACCTGCATGCTTACAGGGCATGGGCCCCTGAGATACCATCTCAAGAGAATGGGCCTAGTAGAGGACACTGAGTGCAGACTATGTCTGGAAGGGGAAGAGTCAGCAGAACACTTGTTGTGCAACTGCGAGGCTCTTGCATACTACAGACTAAGATTCTTTGGGGACTCTGTGGTACAACCAAAAACAATATGTGAAGCGGATGCTAAGAACATACTGGGTTTCATAATGGAAATTAAGTTTCTCTGGGAGGACTGAAGGTGCTAGGATGTCACAAAAGATCACTGAGTGGTCGCAGTGACTGAAGTGCAGTGGTGCATGATGGGCCCTGTGTTAAGGATAATAATAATAATAACTCCCTACTGTTACTAGTAATTTTATTCATGTTGTACCAACTCATTTGCTTAACCACTACATCTCATTAACTATATATCTACCATTTCTTATATTTACTTATTATATTGTTATATTTACTCATTCATTATCACTCCTGATCTTTCAATTCTAATTCAATAGTTTACATTTATTGTACTGGCTTCAGTGCCTTCAGATATTTATTCAGTTATCTGTCCTCAATATCTCAGTAATTCTGTATCTACTCATTAAGTATTAACTCCTTTAAGTATTAACTCAGTAACTTGTCCTCATTATCTCAACAACTTAGCATCTACACTGTTTATGTTCACCAATTATTTTGTCGAGATTACTCATTAGCATTTAAGTAACTATCACCCATTTTAATTCTCATTTTAGCCTCAATTCAATAGTCTTAACTAGCCTTATGGCTTTTATATATTGCCTTTATGTTACTATCCTTACTCTTATACAGTTATTTATTTTTCATTTGATGTTTATTCATTTTTCTCACTCATTCCTATGTTTTGTGGTGTTTGTTTATTCATATATTTTTACAATGTAGTCATACCTTTTTGCTTGTTTTCTTTTTTTCTAGCCCTGATGAAGACTTGCAATGCAAGTCGAAACGTTGGCTTTAAGAATTAGAATAAAATAAACATTTTATTTTGATCTGCTGAATATCTATGACTGCCTACCCTAACTATCTACATCTCCTATATATCACAGTCAACTATACCTTATGATTAAAAGATTGTTTAAATAAAATTAAATATTTTTAATCAGAACCATTATCTGAGTCATTCGAGTCATAATTATCCGAGGCAAACGAAATATTCACGCGAATGGATTCATCTGAAATAGATTCTTTCCTTTTCCTTTTTTTCCTAGTGGGCCTTTTAATATTGTCAATATGTGTTTTAATTAGTCTTTTATCTTTTACTAGTACATTTACTTTTTTAAACTTGTCCCTACTTTTTATTTTTGCTTGAGTATTTTTTAAATATTCTACGTCTCCTAATTGTTTTTGAATAGCTAAGGGGTCTTCTCTATTTCTATTTAATTTTTCAGTTCTTGTTTCTTTTTCATTATTTCTTTTCCATCTAATTAATTTGTGTAGCAGTTGTTGATCTTTATGATATTTTAACACATACTGTTCAGTCGGGTCAATATTTTTGTCTGATTCTAATCTAGAGGTTCCGAAGGTAATTTCGTTGGGTGTTAGTTTTAGTTTATTGTTTATGGTAAAGTATTATTGTAGGCTATTACTGCTAATCTTAATTTTTGTTGCATTCAACATTTATCTCTTTCTTTCCCTATTATTCTTAATAACTCATTTAAAGTAGAGTGAACCCTGTTTAATAATTCTAGCGAATTTGAATGACTGGCTGACGTGTAATGTAAGATAATATTATTTTCTTCACAAAATTGTATAACTAAGTTGTTCTTCATCTCAGTCCCTTGGTCTAAAGATATTTGTAACGGTGTCGGAAAATATGTCATGCAGTTGGTTAGTGCATTACAGATATTAATTGCGTTTTTCGATTGTAACGTTTGGGCAAATAAATGTTTCGAAAATGTGTCGACTGCTGTGAAAATTATTGCATTGTTAAAATTAAAAATATCAATCATCAATTCCTGGAACGGTCTTTCTGGTGTAGGTGTAATCTGAAATTTAGTTATTATAAGTTTACGGTCATATTTTGTAACTTTACAGGTTTCACACTTATTAATATACTCTGCTATTTTATTTTGCATACCCGGAAAATAATATTCTTTTTCAAGTTTTTGAAACGTTTCATTTATACCCCTATGTTTAGTCTTGCCTAAATGATAGTTATCTATTATTTCTATTGGTTCATTTGGGTTTTCAACGTCATTTACTATCTGTTTGTATTTTTTTAATTTAACCGATGAATACTGCGTTTCTACTATTTATTGAATGGTTTTAAAATATTCTTCATACAATGTTTCGGTTATTTCATTGGGAGATTCGCATATTATCCCGTTCGTTTAATTAGGTTCGAGAATTTGTTGTAATAACGGTGCAATGTCCGATTTTCCATAAACGATTAGTTCATATCTCCGTTTTCCAAATGGTTTAGTGAAATTAATTTTTGTATTTCCCCTTTTTATCACTATTTGATTTTTTTCTATATTTATGAATTTTTCCGGTTCACAAATTCGTATTTGTTCATTAGTAGATTCCTGGGAATGGATTGTCTCTAAATCATCGGTACTTCTAGGTCCTCTATTGTCGCTTCGTATTCAGAATTGTTTTCGTCCGCTATTTCCTGATTTAATAATTGTTCGACATCCATTTCCTCTACATCGCTAGTATGATTCAATTCGTCGCTTCCCCTGGAAAGTGCATCGGCCACGTAATTAGTTTTTCCCTGAATATGTTCAACGTCGAATTCAAATTCCTCTTTTTTCCATATCCACTTCATTATACGCGTGTTACCATTTTTCATTGAGAAAATCCATGTTAAAAGTTTATGATCTGTGCATAAAAGAAATTTTGTACCGTATAAATAAATAAGGCTTAAAGTGCTGGGTTGCCCATACTACCGCTAGTAATTCTTTTTCTATTGACCAAAATTTAATTCAACATTTTGTAATACTCGGGACGCGAATGCTACTGGGTGTTTTATTTCATTTTAATCTTTTTGTGAGAGCACGGCTCCAATGGCTTTATTACTGGCATCTGTAGTTAGTATAAATGGCCGTTCCCAATCTGGGTATTTTAAAATTGGTGTGTTACTCATCATTTCTGTTATTGTTTGACATGCTTCCTTAATTTCCTTCGTGCCATATATTTTAGTTTTCAATGAATTCGAAATCTGTCTGGTAATTTTAGCGTAATTTTTAATAAATTTTCGATAGTAACCCGCCATGCCAAGGAATTGTCTCGTCGTCTCTTCATTACGCGGAATGGGGAAATTTATCCGGGGTTACGATGTAGCCTAAAAAGTTTAATTCGGTTTTAAAAAATTCGGTTTTATCTAATTGTATTGAGAGGTTATGTTGTTTTAGGGCTTCAAATACTCTTTTTAAACCTTTTAAATGTTCTTCCTTATTTTTTGAATAAACTATTATATCGTCGATGTAAATCATTGAACTAGGAATATTTTGAATCATCATTGTCATTGCTCTTTGAAAGGTTGGGGGTGCATTACACAGGCCAAAAGGCATACGCAAAAATTCAAAATGCCCATTTTCAGTGGAGAACGCGGTTTTAGCTATTGATTGTTCGTCCATCTCAATTTGGTGAAACCCTGACGCGAGGTCTATGGTGGAAAATATTTTTTATCCCTTTAATCTATTTAATAAGTCCTCAATGTTCGGTAGGGGAAATTTGTCTTTTACGGTTGCCTGATTTAACTTTCTATAGTCGATGACCATCCTAATTTTTTTTTGGCCCGACGCGTCTGATTTTTTCGGTACGATCCAAAGTGGGGAATTATACGGCGATTTACTTGGTCTTATTATTTTGTTTTTTAATAATTTTTGCACTTCTTCATTTATCTGTTAAATTGCTCCGGATAGCGATAATTTCGGGTGTATATGGGGTTATCATTAGTAGTTATTATTTTATGTTTAATTAATCCTGTCGATTTTAAATTCTCGTCCCTTTTTAATACTTCGCCAAGTTGGCTAATAATTTCGATTAATTCTTCCTTTATTTCCGGACTAATATGTTCGAGGCGAATTAAGTTTTTAATTTCGTTTTTATCATCAATAAAAAATAAATCATTTTCTAATTTGAATTTTTTCTTTTTAAATTTTAATTCATTCTTTTCTAAATTTATTTTTAATTTTAGTTTTTTCATAGTCTCGTAGCCTAATAAAATGTTAAATCTTTCGCTAAACGGAAATATTAAAAATTTGACTTTTTGATTAATTCCTATCAGGGGCATTAGGTCAATTATCACGCTTTGTGATCCTTCTGCTCTTCCCGTAGGGGTTTTTATCGCGAAGTCTTCCTTAAAAATTTCCGAGAAACGTGGAATGTGATCGGGGTGTATATAATGTTTTGTGGCACCCGTATCAATTAGCCATTTATTTACTAAACTGTCAATTAAATTTGGTAAGTCGTTGCTTAAATTTAAATCGTGTATTTCTATTTGTTTATTTTGCTGTTCAACGGTCTGTTTACTGTTAGAATTTGAATGATTATCTATATCTGGTCCGGAGGTCTACTCGTGCTTGGGCCTAATTCTAAAAAATGATCCTGTCTTTTTTCCAGTGACTCTATACGTTCTAATAATAAATTTATTTTTTCATCTTTCTCTTCCTCTATTGTGTGTACTCTATTAGAAACGGTTCTCATTGAAACTGTGTTTGAATCTACCTGCGGTTGTTAATAATTTTGCCTGAAATTTCTGGAGGGTGGTTTATTAAAAAATTTATGTTGCGACTGGGGGTCCCACGGTTGATTATAAATCGGTGTTTGATATTCAATAGCTCGTTGTTGTGACCGGAAGTTATGCTGATTGTTATTGTTAAAAGAATTAAAGGTTGGACCTTGTTCATGCTGATACTGTTGCTGTCGGTAATGTTGAGGATTATTATACGACGCATATTGCTCGCGGTGATACTGATGGGGTCGGTAATTTTGATAATCATGGTGGTTTTTAAAATTTGGTCGGTACTCTTTATTTTTATAATTATTTTCAAATTTTTTCTTTTTATAATTATTTTGAGCTGGGTTATTTTTATACTGTTTTTTATCTCCGTAAAGTCGGTGAACAATGTGGGCCGCGCTATTTCTTAATATTTCTTCTAGGTCTTCTAATGAATCGAATTCGATATGGTAATCGATATGGTAATCACACCCAGTTAGTGCTGGGTGTAAACTATGTACTGCGTGGTGGGATATTTGTTTGTCATACTTATACATTTCGTCCTGTTTGTCTATTATTTCGTTGTCTGAATAAATACGTGCGTACAAATCGCATCTTTTTTGGCCCAGTCGTTCTAAGTTTGAATAAATCATTTTCTAATTTGAATTTTTTCTTTTTAAATTTTAATTCATTCTTTTCTAAATTTATTTTTAATTTTAGTTTTTTCATAGTCTCGTAGCCTAATAAAATGTTAAATCTTTCGCTAAACGGAAATATTAAAAATTTGACTTTTTGATTAATTCCTATCAGGGGCATTAGGTCAATTATCACGCTTTGTGATCCTTCTGCTCTTCCCGTAGGGGTTTTTATCGCGAAGTCTTCCTTAAAAATTTCCGAGAAACGTGGAATGTGATCGGGGTGTATATAATGTTTTGTGGCACCCGTATCAATTAGCCATTTATTTACTAAACTGTCAATTAAATTTGGTAAGTCGTTGCTTAAATTTAAATCGTGTATTTCTATTTGTTTATTTTGCTGTTCAACGGTCTGTTTACTGTTAGAATTTGAATGATTATCTATATCTGGTCCGGAGGTCTACTCGTGCTTGGGCCTAATTCTAAAAAATGATCCTGTCTTTTTTCCAGTGACTCTATACGTTCTAATAATAAATTTATTTTTTCATCTTTCTCTTCCTCTATTGTGTGTACTCTATTAGAAACGGTTCTCATTGAAACTGTGTTTGAATCTACCTGCGGTTGTTAATAATTTTGCCTGAAATTTCTGGAGGGTGGTTTATTAAAAAATTTATGTTGCGACTGGGGGTCCCACGGTTGATTATAAATCGGTGTTTGATATTCAATAGCTCGTTGTTGTGACCGGAAGTTATGCTGATTGTTATTGTTAAAAGAATTAAAGGTTGGACCTTGTTCATGCTGATACTGTTGCTGTCGGTAATGTTGAGGATTATTATACGACGCATATTGCTCGCGGTGATACTGATGGGGTCGGTAATTTTGATAATCATGGTGGTTTTTAAAATTTGGTCGGTACTCTTTATTTTTATAATTATTTTCAAATTTTTTCTTTTTATAATTATTTTGAGCTGGGTTATTTTTATACTGTTTTTTATCTCCGTAAAGTCGGTGAACAATGTGGGCCGCGCTATTTCTTAATATTTCTTCTAGGTCTTCTAATGAATCGAATTCGATATGGTAATCGATATGGTAAATCACACCCAGTTAGCGCTGGGTGTAAACTATGTACTGCGTGGTGGGATATTTGTTTGTCATACTTATACATTTCGTCCTGTTTGTCTATTATTTCGTTGTCTGAATAAATACGTGCGTACAAATCGCATCTTTTTTGGCCCAGTCGTTCTAAGAAATCGAATGGGTTCTCATTATGGTAAGTCCGCGTATTTAGAATTTCTGAAATTAATTGTTCCCTAGTTCTCGTGTCCTGGTACTTTTTCTTTAAGAATTTTATTATTTTTTTTACTGTATTAAATTCCTTGTCATATACGGCGTCTTTAGCTTTTCAAGTTAGTTTATTTAAGATTGTTAAAACAAGTTTAGCTTGATTTGTATTTTTATGGGTATTATCATCTTTGCAATATAAATTGTATAAAAATTCGCTATTTCTAGTAAAATCAACTAGTTGTAACGGATTTCCGTCATATTCCGGGATTAATGCTAAATCGTGATTTTTAATTTCAAGAGCCATATTATTTTTTTTTAATTAACGTTGAACCAGTTATTTTTAAGTTGCTTAATTTTTCTTCTAATATATTCATAAAAATGTTAAATTAATATTTTAAATTATTATACTTATTATACTAATTATATCTAAATTACAAAACTGCTTAAAATAAAAAATATGGTAAAAATAAAATTAATTATACTTTTTCTTGATACAGCGTTGTCTTCGATGTCTTCGACGTCTTCTTGATGACGCTCCCTTTAGCTCCTTCCCGTCGATTCTTTAGCAAGAGGTTGTAGGTCCTTTTGGTCAAGGTATTGGAATACCAAAGCGCTCCCAAAGACTTGAAGATCTGCTGATGTACTAATACTCTGCTCCCAATCTTCTTATGTCAGTGGAAAGAGGTCTCGCTGTTCTGTACCTGAAATAAGACAGAACTGCCGCGAAGTTACGTTTACACTTCCAAAAGTGCCTCCGTTCGGGCGCCAGCTTAATAAAAGGATCGCGGGTGGAGATTTTTAAAAAGAAGCTTTATTGAGAATTACATACATTATACAAGAACAAGTACACAGCATAAAACCTATTGCAAGACTTCGTACATAGTATGACCATACGTCTCAACGTACGAGGAATAGAATGTCTGATGAGGCCATGTGGGGGTGGCCTTTTATAGGGTTTTTGGGAGAGGGGATATCATACATTTTATTTATATTTCTAATCCTATTGAGGTATACATAACTATATATATATATATATATATATATATATATATATATATATATATATATTAAAATTAAAAAAAGAAAAAAAAATTCTCAAGCTTATAAAGCAAGCCAGAGTGCCAAACCCGGTTAAACGATTATGAGGAGTTAAGCCCTGAATCCTTCAAATGGGGTCTGAGCCAGACAAAAGCTAGGTGAACCTTCGAGGCTGGCATTTAAGTGCCGCCTCAGTACCTGATATTATTTTGTCGGCAAAAGTGATCCCAGGCATGCGGAAGGTTTTTGAAAAAAGAAAAAATATATACATTTTATATATATATATATATATATATATATATATATATATATATATATATATATATATATATATATATATATATATATATATATATATATATAGTTATGGAAACCCAATGGTATTAGGGATAATAAACAAATGTACGATATCCCCTCTCCTAGATAACCGTATAAAAGGCCACCTCCACCTGCCCTCGGTGACACTCTGCTACAGTCACTCGTAGGACTCACAGATGTTCAACACGAAGTTTTGTATTAAGATTTAAATTGTGTTTTTTCTTGATATAATGTATGTACTTCTCAATAAAATCTCTTTTTAAAAACTCAGTCCCGCGAACCTTTATTTAGCTGGCGCCCGAACGGAGGGACTTTTGGAAGCGTTAACGTAATTTCGCGGCAGTTCTGTCTTATTTCAGGTACAGAACAGCGAGACCTCTTTCCACTGGCATGAGAAGATTGGGAGCTGAGTATTAATACATCAGCAGATCTTCAAGTCTTTGGGAGCGCTTTGGTATTCCAATACCTTGACCAAAAGGACCTACAACCTCTTGCTAAAGAATCGACGGGAAGGATCTAAAAGGAGCGTCATCAAGAAGACGACGAAGACATCGAAGACAACGCTGCATCAAGAAAAAGTATAATTAATTTTTTTTATTTTTTTTTATTTTAAGCAGTTTTGTAATTTAGATATAATTAGTATAATAAGTATAATAATTTAAAATATTAATTTAGCATTTTTATGAATATATTAGAAGAAAAATTAAGCAACTTAAAAATAACTGGTTCAACGTTAATTAAAAAAAAATAGGTAATGGTTCGGATCGGCGACACCAACCCCTAAACCCGCTCAGAATACCTTTTATCGATTCTAACCTTGTACCGATTTATTTTGATGTTCTAGTCGCTGCTTTTAGAAGGGAAAGGTTATTCTCCCACATTTACTGTGAAACTCTAAATCCTTGTTCAAAGTAATATTAACTTCTGTTTACCTTATAATATTAAAATGAGAAATAAGGAAACATTAAAGTGGAAATAAGGAAATATCAAAATATAAGACACAAAATCAATTTTGAATTAATATTAATTTAATCAACAATTAATATACTACTGAACCACCAGTAAAGTTAATTCCTGATGAACTTTCTGTCAGAGAAGTGAAAATAACAAATTATAAATATAAAAAAGACAGAATCCTTAAGTCTTTATTTGGCATAACTCCTATTTATTTAAAATTTGTAGCTACATGTTTCAGAGATAATGTTCCATCATCAGGCTTCTAATTTTTTTTTTAAAACACATTAATCTATAACATTATACCAATAGTTCTACATTTATATAGTAATGTGTCATTTACCTCTTAATCTGTGATTATTTTCACATTGTCAATTCTCCATGTTATAAGCCATTGTATAATATAAGACAGAATCCTAGTTGAAAGTGATGATGTTAATTTCTGCTATATTTTCTCCTGGGAAGTGGAAATAAGAAAAAACATAAAAAACCTGTGATATACTTTCTCACATTTATTTATAAACTGATATGTTTTATTGAATTAATTATACAATCTGTCTCACTTTAGCACAAAAAGTAATATGGATGACAAAGAATCCATTCAGAAAATGTGTATACTGAAATTGAAAAAACAAATACAAATATATAAAACACCAAATCCATGTACAAATAAATCTTGTTAAGTTTTATAACACTTTTACACATAAGCTTAGATGAAATAAGAAATCATGAATTCATAAAACACTTAATCCTTTATGAAACTCATTTTGTTAACTTCTGTTTCACTTATTTACATTTAAGAAGTCTAAATATCAATATAACAAACTAAAAAACACAATCCAAGTTGAAACTGTAGAAGAAGTGATTGTTTACATGTGAGGTTGTAGGAATGAACTATCGAAAAATGTAAACATGAAGTGAAGTGTAAGGATTGAACTGGTCGGTGTAGCGCGGGTCAACCTAGTTTAGTGGTGTCGCCGTTCCGAACCGTTACCAAAAAATAATATGGCTCTTGAAATTAAAAATCACGATTTAGCATTAATCCCGGAATATGACGGAAATCCGTTACAACTAGTTGATTTTATTAGAAATAGCGAATTTTTATACAATTTATATTGCAAAGATGATAATACCCATAAAAATACAAATCAAGTTAAACTTGTTTTAACAATCTTAAATAAACTAACTTGAAAAGCTAAAGTCGCCGTATATGACAAGGAATTTAATACAGTAAATGAAATAATAAAATTCTTAAAGAAAAAATATCAGGACACGAGAACTAGGAAACAATTAATTTCAGAAATTTTAAATACGCGGACTTACCATAATGAGAACCCATTCGATTTCTTAGAACGACTGGGCCAAAAAAGATGCGATTTGTACGCACGTATTTATTCAGACAACGAAATAATAGACAAACTGGACGAAATGTATAGGTATGACAAACAAATATCCCACCACGCAGTACATAGTTTACACCCAGCACTAACTGACTTTATTTACCAATTCGAATTCGATTCATTAGAAGACCTAGAAGAAATATTAAGAAATAGCGCGGCCCACATTGTTCACCGACTTTACGGAGATAAAAAACAGTATAAAAATAACCCAGCTCAAAATAATTATAAAAAGAAAAATTTTGAAAATAATTATAAAAATAAAGAGTACCGACCAAATTTTAACAACCACTATGATTATCAAAATTACCGACCCCACCAGTATCACCGCGAGCAATATGCGTCGTATAATAATCCTCAACACTACCGACCACAACAGTATCAGCATGAACAAGGTCCAACCTGTAATTCTTTAAACAATAACAATCAGCATAACTTCCGGTCACAACCATGAGCTATTGAATATCAAACACCGATTTATAATCAACCGTGGGACCCCCAGTCGCAACATAAATTTTTTAATAAACCACCCTCCAGAAATTTCAGGCAAAATTATCAACAACCGCAGGTTGATTCAAACACAGTTTCAATGAGAACCGTTTCTAATAGAGTACACACAATAGAGGAAGAGAAAGATGAAAACATAAAATTATTTTTAGAACGCATAGAATCATTGGAAAACAGACAGGATCATTTTTTAGAATTAGGCCCAAGAACGAGCAGACCTCCGGACCAGATATAAATAATTTAAATTCTAAACAGGCCGGCGAACATAAGCAAATTGAAATACATGATTTGAATTTAAATAACGACTTACCAAATATAATCGACGAAAAAATGGAAAAAAAAACAATTAATCCGCGACGAACATATAAAATCGGAAATAAAAGTAACTGTAGAAAATTCTGTAAACAATATTAAGAATGTGAAAGAAACGTATAATTTAAAATACCCAGAACTTTAAGAACTTAATTAAAATAAGGAAACAGTCCGAAATAAATATCGTAATTTAAATAAAACAATAAAAACCGTTAATAAGTCACGGGAAGGAAAAAAAAATATATAGTTAGTAAAATCAATAAAACGGAAGACTTAAATTCAAATTTAGTGAAAGAAACAAAAAATTTAAAAGCTTCGAAAAATAGTCTAAAAGTAACTGTTGAAAAATTAAATAATAATGTAACAAAAGTTAATAAATTGAACCAAAAGACATTAAAAGAAATAATGGCTTCTATTTCCATAAAAAGTGGGCATGGTCACTGCCACAATAAGTTAAAAAATTTTAAAGCTCAACTAAATGTTCCTTTAGGCGAAAAAACGGTTCATGAAGAGTTATACAAATTGTTAAATGTTATAAAGAGACCAAATAAATCAAAGAATAATTTTCCACTTTGGATTGTACCAAAAAAAATGTATAAATATAGGAAAAAACTGAGTAAAAATATTTAAATCGGATAAATTGTTGATTCTGATAACTTCGAATTCAACATCAATACCATTTTTATTAATATTCATAATCATACCAATTATCAGTTTTTAAGTTTATGTTATAGAAGCATAGAAATTTAAACAATAGATTTAAAACGATTGTTTTTCAATCTGATAACTCTCTTAACTATTATAATTTATATTCATACCAGTTTTTGCCTATACTTAAATTTATTAATACTATCATTAATTGTTAATAATACGTTTTAACTATTTCTGTAAAATTTTAACTCACTTATATTCATTTAGATTGCAAAATTTAGTTTTATTTTGCTTCTCATTACAATATTTCGTTTATAATTAATGTTTATAGGTAATTTTGAAAATAGTAATAAATTTTGAACAAATCAAAAAATCATTATTTAATTTTAATAATAATTAATAATTTAATAATAATTTAGTTGGTAATAATTAATTGTATGTTAATGGTAATTAGTCATTTAAAGAATATATTTATATGATTATTACTTCGATAATAATGTTAACCAGGCTAAATGCGTTTAGGATTAAACTGTTGTATTCGTTCTAGCTTTAAGCTTCTAAACAATTACATTGTATCAACGAACTAAAGAATCTATAAATTAAAACCAATTATTTTATTTTATTTTTGTAACGATTCAATTTAAACAAAACGAGGTATGATCTCTTTATTTAATGTACTGTTAATCACTGGAATTGAAATAGTAAATATAAAACAAAAGTGGTAATACTAAAATAAATTTCACTAAACCATTCGGGAAACACCGATACGAATTAAACATTTATGCAAAATCAGATATCGCCTCGTTATTAGAACAAATAGAAATAATAGATAACTATCATTTAGGCAAAACCAAGTACCGCTATGCGTATAAATGAAACGTTTAAAAAACTCAAAAAAGAATATTATTTTCCAGGGATGCAAAATAAAATAGCGGAATATATTAATAAATGTGAGA
Organism: Euschistus heros; assembly: GCA_003667255.2. Lineage (NCBI taxonomy): Eukaryota > Metazoa > Arthropoda > Insecta > Hemiptera > Pentatomidae > Euschistus > Euschistus heros. The sequence goes on from RCWM02000149.1 coordinate 1,196,274, forward strand.
CTTGTAAAGTTACAAAATACGACCGTAAACCTATAAAGACCAAATTTCAAATTACACCTACACCAGAAAAAAACCGTTTCAGGAATTAATGATTGACATTTTTAATTTTAACAATGCCATAATTTTCACAGCAGTAGACACATTTCAAAACATTTATTTGCTCAAACTTTACAATCAAAGAACGCAATTAATATCTGTAACGCACTGACTAACTATATGACCTATTTTCCGACACCATTACAAATATCATTAGACCAAGGGACGGAAATGAAAAATAATTTGGTAAAACAGTTTTGTGAAGAAAATAATATTATTTTACACTATACTTCAGCTAGCCACTCAAACTCTTTGGGATTATTGAACAGAGTCCACTCTACCCTAAACGAATTATTAAAAATAATAGGAAAAGAAAAAGATAAATGTTCGATGCAGCAGAAATTGAGATTAGCAATAATAGCATACAATAACACATTAAAAAATAAACTGAACGCCCAATGAAATTACTTTCGGAATCTCCAGATTAGAATCAGACGAAAATATCGACCTGACAGAACAATACGTATTAAAATATCATAAGGACCAACAACTATTACATAAACTAATTAGATCTAAAATAAATGACGAAAAAGAAACAAGGGCTGAAAAATTAAATAAAAATAGAGAAGACCCTTTAGATATTCAGAAACAATTAGGAGATACAGAATATTTGAAAAATACCCAAGCAAAAATAAAAAGTAGAGACAAATTAAAAAAAGTAAATGTATTAGTAAAAGACAAAAGACCAATTTAAACTCATATTGACAATATTAAAAGGCCCACTAGGAAAAAAAGGAAAAAGAAACAATCTATTTCGGACGACGACAATGAATCCATTCGCGTAACTATTTCGGATGCCTCGGATAATTATGACTCAAATGATTCAGATAATGGTTATGATTAGAAATATTTAATTTTATTTAAACAATATTAAAATGTTTTAAAAATCTTTTATTTTAATAAAACGTAATAAATATAATGGTATTAGGAAAAGATGTTTATGTTATATTGAAAGAATTATTTGTATTAATTTGACAATGCTGTAGTTATCTTAATAAAATCGGACTTCTGTATTTTGCTGTAAAATATTATATTCAATGTTAATAATGTAAAAGATCATTCAAATTATTATTTTATTTCACAGTAATATTCTGTTCGATTTATTTTGTAATTAATACTTTGAAGTCACTATCATAAATATTAGGATACTATTATTTTGTCTTGAAATATTATTTTGATTGATCATTGAGAAAAGTATGTATTTTATTTTGAAATTATTATTAATTGTAATTATTGTAAAAGAGTGTTTGAATTATTCTTTTGATTTCAAATCTTATTATTATAATTGAGTAATTTTGAATCTAAAAGTATTATTTGTAGTAGAAGAAACTAATACTCAAACTAAAACAAAGACTCTTATTTTATTTTTCCTTTTGTTTAAATAATGTATTGTTTAGTATTAAGAAATATCTTTTTATCTTTTGTACTTTAGCATGTAAGGAATTCTGTAATGTATAAACATTTTATAGTTTAAGCTTATTGTTAATATTAAGAGATGGACAAGGTTTAATCTTTTTATTTTTCAAGTGAACAAATCCTGACTTAGTAAACAGGAAGTTCAAAGTCTAAGCCTTTTGTTTATAGGAAGTTGATAATTGTATTTCAGTACAGAGTTTTCAAATGTTCAAATTTTTTGTTTTCTAAAATGTTCAAATTCTAATTTGTTCATAAAAAACAAGGTCTAATCCTTCTATGCTTGTATCGGAGAAACTTAGAGAATAAGGTCCAATCCCCTTTGTTCATAAACGAAGTTTTGTATGTTTTTATGACTTAAAAGTTTTAAAAAAAAAGGTACAAAGGAAAGCAAAAGGTTGTTGTTGGGGTAAATATAAGGATGGCCCTGGAAGAGAAGAAACACAGTTTTACAGACAGTTTGATAGAGAGTTGAGGAGGTAGAGTTGAAGGAAGAGATGCTGGAGGGCGGAGAGATACTCTGGGATGGACGAGCCTGGAAGAGGCTGACTGAAGAAGATCTGGTAGAGATGGGACCCACTACACCGACTCACAACTTGAACATTGTATAGATAAGTATCCATGCCATTAGTAGGTAATAAGTGTAATTTTGTAAATTGTGTGCTGACCCTGAGATAGTTTGATAGTATAGTTATTATCAGGTTTCGTAAACGTTTTTCAATTAGCTTTCTTATTAGTGTACATTTGTCAGTATTTTCATTTAATCAATCATTGTTCTCGCTGTGAAGTTTGAAGGTGTGAATAACTATAATTATCCTACAAAATCGTATTTTTTTGTTATTTTATTGAGAAAGTATTACAATCTGCCTCAATGTGGGCAATAGGTAATATGGATGACTAAATGGATCCATTCACACACTATTTACAATAAAAAAAAAAAAATAATAAAATAATAATAAGAAAATAAACAAAGTATCTCAAACTATACAATACCTAAAGCTAAGAAAATAAATAATCTATAAAATAAGTAACAAGACATAAAAAAAATAAATAAAAAATTTAAATTAAATTAAATCTTAAAATACATTCATACTTTATTTACACTATATTCAAATCTGAGGGATCCCCCAACCAGACTTGTCCCTCCACTTTAGGAGGGAAAGCCAGGCCCCAAGAGATCCCAGCGCTTCTCTCTCAGCTGCATCACTAGTATAATATAACACCAGTGGAGGCTGTGTGAGAGCGCTAAACTACAGTCACTCAGAGCATGAGCGGAGAAGCTGGCCATTGCCAGGACTCCATGTCGAAGTTTATAATAGGTCACGAGGCCACTGCCTTTTTGACCTGCGAGGAGGATTATAGGGGTGAGTGGAGCTGGATAGGGATTGTGCTAGTGGATTAGGATGGTGAGAAAGTTTTTGATGAAATTTTGAAAATTTGACAGGTATGGATTCTAGGACAAAAGGTATATTAAGATCGTTATGTAAGGTTTTGTTGGAGACATAATATGGGGCATTGGTTATGGTTCTTAGGAATTTGGATTGGAAGGATTGGATACGTTTGATGTTCGAGTGTTTTGCTGTCCCCCAAATTTCTAGTCCGTAGGTCCAGATAGGCTTTAGGATAGTCTTATAAATCAGAAGCTTGTTGTCTATTGAAAGTTTTGAAGTCTTGCATAGTATGGGGTATAGTTGGCTGAATCTTCTGTTTAGTTCTTGTCTTTTAAGTCTAGTATGTGGGTTCCAAGTGAGTCTTTTGTCTAAGATGAAATCAAGATATCGCACTGTATCAGATCTGGGTAATGGGATCTTATTGAATAGGACAGTTGGGCAGGAACTACGGCGTAGAGTAAAAGTCATGTGGGTGCATTTCGATTCATTAACTTTTATTCTCCATATGTTGCACCATAGTTCTATCATTGAGAGGTGATTTTGTAGGGTGGAAGAGGCTGTTTTAGGATCAGGATGTGATGAAAGTATAGTTGTATCATCAGCGAAAGTTGCAAGGAACGTGTCGGGAGAGGTAGGAATGTCAGCAGTGAAGAGGATGTAGAGGACAAGAACAGCTGCCTAGAGGAACTCCGGCTCGGATAGGATAGCAGTCGGAAAAATCAGAGCCGCATCGAACTCGGAAGGAGTGATTTGTAAGGTAGGAATGAAGGACGAGGTAGAGGGTTTGTGGTAGTATGCTCTTAAGTTTAAAAAGCAATCCGGTGTGCCAAACCCGGTCAAAAGCTTGAGCAATGTCCAGAAAGGCACCCGAGCAATATTGCTTCCTTTCCAGAGCAGATGAGATACATGGTCAACAAGACGGAGTCCTTGTTGGACTGTAGAATGCATTGGACGGAATCCAAATTGGTGGGAGGGGAAACTATGTGTGTCAAGTTTGGATAGGATACGTTTAAGGATGATTTTTTCGAATATTTTAGATAGAATAGGAAGTAGGCTAATTGGTCTATATGATGAAGTGCTGTTAGGAGGTTTGCCTGGTTTTAGGAAAGTTATTATGACGGAGTGTTTCCACAAAACAGGAAAGTGGGTTGTGCGTAGGATGCAGTTGTAAATATAGGTAAGGAACATTATTGCTTTATGTGGAAGTTGGCGGAGGATTTGAGGAGTAAGGAGGTCATAGCCAGGGGATTTTCTTTTGTTTAGTTTTCGAAGAAGGAATTTGACCTCAGAGGGGGTAACAGCTCTAGGAGGTAAGGAGAGTGGAATGGGAGAAGATAGGAAATCTTCAACTGTACTGGATTGATTAGGATAAAGTTCAGGATTTGGAGTAAATGTTTGGGAAAGGTGATTGGCTTGTTCCTCTGCTTTTTCCATGTCAGATGCGGCCCATGAGCCATCACCTCGTCGGAGGGGATGGGAGATGGGCTTGGATTTTAGGATCTTTTTTGTTATGTTTCAGAGGGAATTATCATGAGCGGAAAGGGACGAGAGGTATGTATTGAATAACCGGGATTTAAAGGAAGCCAATTCGCGCTTGACTAGTTTCGTATAGTAGTTATACGTGCAACGATCAGATGGATGTCTTGTGCGTTGCCATATTGCTCTATAATAGCACTTGGCATGGATGAGGTCTAAAAGGTTTTGTGGTAATGGGTTTTTTTAAGGGTTCTTTGGGGTATTATTCGGTGAAGAAGCTGCCCAAGCGGCTTGCTGGATTGAGGTAGTGAAGGAGTGAACAGCATCATCCAGGTTTTCAAGGGTTTTCAAGGAAACTTTGAGGTCTATTTGTTCGGTCAGGATTTGTTGGAAGAGCTTCCAGTTGACTGGACCTCTGATAAATGAGGAAAAGGGTAATTTAGGAACTGGTGATATGGATAGGTTTAATATTAATGGGCTATGGTCTGATGATAGGTCGTCTATGCGAGTTATGGAATGATTAAGAGGTCCTAGGCATTTGACGATAAAAAAGTCTAAGAGATCGGGATTACGATTAGCATCGGCAGGCCAATATGTGGGAGAGTTGGGAGAGAGGATTTTGCAAGGAATAGAATTTAGTGCAGACATCAATGTTCGCCCACGGGAGTTGGTTGTTCTGGCTCCCCATTGCTGGTGTTTGGCATTTAGGTCTGCTCCTAAAATAAAATGTTGTCCTAGGGAATTTAAAAAGGAAGTGTAGTGGGATTCATTAGGAGGGGAATACGCTGACACAATAGTTATAGGAAAGAAAGGAGTCTGAATTTTTACAGCAGTAGATTGAAGGAAATCATGGACTGGTAAGGGGAATAGGTAGTGGGCGAGGGATTGGTGTATGATGACAGCGGATCCAGCATGGGCTGTTCCATCTGGGTGGTCAGTCCGATATGTTTCGTACTGAGGTATGTTAAATAGACGTTTGTTGGTTAGTCTTGTTTCAGTTATAAGGGCTAGGTCGATGTGTCTGTCCTGTAATAAGGTAGTTAGTTCGTTAGTGTGATTTCGAACACAATTTGCGTTCCATAGAAGGATCGTAAGGGACTTAAATGGGGACGTTTAAGGATTTCTAGGTGGTGGGATTACAAAATGTGATAAAGCAGTTGAAAGTAGGGTTATGAGAGGGGTAACTACTGATTTAAACTCTGAGAGGAAAGACGACAGTATATTGGTAAGGTCAGAGGAATTCGGAGGAGGAGGGATGTAAGGAATCTGATGAGGATAAGGGTTATAAGGATAAAGCTTTGGATGAATGGCGGAAGGATGAGGAATTTAGGGTTCTTGTGATCCTCTTAACATTTCAGAGAAGGTTACTGCTCCATTGACTGTTTTGGATGGTTGTCTTGTTGGTCTGGATGGCTCTTCTCTCCTAGAGGTTGTTTGCATTCTTGATTTCAAGGTTTTGTAGGTTTGACATCCCTTGTAATTTGCTGGGTGCCCTTGGTGGCAAAGTGCACAAACTGCAGGAGTTTGTCGGGATTTGCTGCATTCTTCTGATTTATGTTGCTCACCACACTTAACACAACGTGGTAAATGATGGCAATAGCGTCTTGTTTGGCCATATGCCTGGCAGTTATGGCATTGAACTATTTCCCGCTTCGGGTATGGTTTTTCGACTGATATACTGGTGTATTACAGTCTCTTCACGTTGTAGATTTCTTCTACCCCCGGTGTTCGCTCGAGGTCGACAAAAAATAGAAGTAAGGCTATTTTGCTGATTGTACACGATTGATCTTTTTTGTCTCTTTGGACATTTATAACCTGCTTGACCTTAAATCCCATAGCAGTCAGTTCTTCTTCGATGACATTGCCTGGTGTTGATGCATGTAAATGGCGAATTACTACTAATTAGGGTTGAAGGACCTGGAAGAGATTCCATATCTATTGAATTCTCTGGTGTGACGGGAGGAGTGATTCTATTGGAGCGTTTTGGCTTCTGTTTTGCTGGGGAGTTCCTAGGTGTATTTCCTAAGCTTCTTGATCTCTTAGTGTAAGTCTTTTTGCTGGACATTTGAGTTCCATTCCATGTGGAAATATCGCATGCTAATGTAACGATCATATAAATGTTGTGAAGAGTAAAAGTAAAAAAAAAATATTTATAAATATATAATGTTTACGTAAGTGAATATGTAATAATCTGAGGAAATCGCCAGTGGCACCTCCATCAAACGACTGGCAGAGTACTGGCTTAGCCTGGTGGGGGTTAGTGGTGGTTCAGAAATACTGGACCTGTTATTTTGTAACAGGTATGGGCTGACTGAACCGCGTCCCTGTTACCGATATTCAGAAGTAACAGGGACGAGATACTTGTGTCCCCACTTCAGTACTGGGAACAACATTCATACCTGTTACCTTCGTACTGCGTACTGTCCCAGGCTAGTATTTTTTTCTTGTCCTCTCTACCTGTTACCAGATACTCGTTTACCTAAACCAGTATTTTTACTTCAACTCTCATACGAGTATTTTCTGGTAAAATGTCAGCCGGTCTTCATTGTATTAGACACTCTTACATTATTTTGTATTTTATTATTGTTAATTTTAATTATCATTAAAATACACTCAAATATGAAATCTATACATAAATAATTATATTATTTTTATGGGTCATTAATCATAAAAAATATGTATGCTGTAATAAAACATCTAACATCTTAAATAATTATATATTTTATATAACCTAAGGAGATTTAAGTGTATAAGGAATATTAATTAGCAATATTATCTCCCATCACAATTATATTTAAATAACTATGTTACATAATTCCTTTTATTTGGGCAACTTTTCATGGCCCATGCCACATTTTTTAGCCCTAAAAACATATATATATATATATATATATATATATATATTATATATATATATATATATATATATATATATATATATATATAAATTACCATTCTGTGTCATCTACAATCATTTTGATTTGGTCAAAGAATATAATATTGAAAAAATTCAGATTATTTTTATTATTATTTAATGTTGGTGTATTATTTGTATTGTCTATTGAATCTATATTATTCCTTAAATGTTCTATTGTATTTTTGTTATTTTTATTGATTTAGGAATCGGTTATTTTCTTCTGAGTGTTTCTACCTTTTGTTTGTTTATTGTCTTTTAAATTATCCCTGGATGGTGTGGCTAAATGGTTTATATTTATTTTATCCTCTTTTATATTTTTTGTATTTAAGTTCTAATACCAATATTTGTTAATTATACGTTTTGGTATGAAATTGTCTTCCAGTATTTTGTATATATATATATTTTTTTAAATTTCTTTGATATATTCTATGTCTGTTATGGCTATTGCTATGAATATTACCGTATTTATGGTGTTTGCTGTAGTAATTTAGTTATCTATTGGTTTTTTGTTGTCTTTTTGAACCATTTTGTTTTGATTTGGTTATTATCCAAAATAATAGTCATATCTAAAAAGCTTATTGTTCTTTATAGATTTTTCCAGGGTAAATTCTATTTTGTTATTGAATTCATTATATGTATGTAATAGATTATCGATTTGATCCTTTTTAATTATAATGAATAAATCATCAATATATTTATGTAATTCTAATGGTTTATTATTTAGTTTATTTAAACATTCATCGATTAGATAGTTCAACCATTTTCCACTGAAATTTACACTAAGGTTAGAGCCCATTGATACTCCATTCTAATTGCCTGTAAAATTGTTCATTTTACATGAAATAATTATTATGTTAACATAATTTTAGTTCTTCTATGTATAGTTTTTTGTTTTTTATTGTGTTATATGGTTCAATATCATTCCATTTTTCATTGATGACTCTTAAACAAGTATCTATCAGAATAAATTTTTTACATCAAGTGTGTGTTTAATTCATCCTAATTAATAATTAATTCCTAATTAGTGTGTGATTGATTAAATCATCCGGTTTTAATATAGATAAATGTTTCTTTAATTCTATTGAATTTTTTGCATCATAGTTGTTATTATTGTTGAAATGTAATTATGTTTTATTAAAATAGATAGTTTTTCTACAGGGCCATATTTTCCATTTATTACAATCTTAAATTATGGTTAGCTTTGTGTAATTTTATTAGTCCATGAGCTACCAGTGTGGTGAAAGTGTTAGGTGCTATATTATTCTTTTCTTATTTTGTCATGAATCCAGATTTTTCATCCAAAAAGTTTGTTTTATTTCTAATTTGATGATTTGTTAATACATATTATTGATGAAAGCATTATTATTAGTGGCACAAAGGAAACTGTTATTAAAAAGATTATCCACACCTATTGCTAATTTCACAAGATGTTTAAGGCGAATGTTATGTTTTAAGAAATTCTTTTAATAATAAATTTTGGAATAACAATTGATTATCTTAAAAATAAAAGATGCATATTTATTCACTTTATTAACAATTATATTATATGGTAATTCATTAATTGCACATTTTTTGTCATGATACAACTTCAGGCCTTAATCACATGTATGTTCATGTAGTGAACCGTTTAAAAAGGTAGTTGAAAATGAAAGCTTTTGATTAGAGCCGATATTGAATAGGTAACAGATAGGCGAGTAATAGGTATGCTAGAATATCAGTATAACAGGGTAAACGAGTACGAGTATGGAGAGACGCTGACCTTGAAACAAGTAACAGGTATTTGTAACAGGTATTTTTTTGGACCAGTATCGGTTGTCCCTGTTACTAAAAAATATCGGTTTAGACCATCCCTAGTGGGGGTACTGCTAGTTGATAAGATGGCCACTAGGGATGGGTCGTTCCACCATTTTAGTGGAACGGTTCTAATCGTTCCGTTCCAGTTGAAAACCCGTTCCATTTTTCGTTCCGTTCCATTCTCGTTCTTTTAATTCTCTTTCATATCAATTTGATAATAAAACAAAATAAAGTAACACTACACCTAGTGAGCCACATCACTGGATCAAGATTTATTTTATTGTTGTATGATTTTTGTACTTTAAACAGAAATCCCTTAAAATGCAACTAATGCAGATAAAGGGATGGATTCATACTTTTTTGTAATTGTATAATCAAACAATAAAAATAAAGGGGATTAGAAAAAAAAAAAAGTAACACTAAATAATATTAAACCTTAAATTATATACACCTGACACTTGAGTCAATAATTAAAAACAAAACAAAACATTACTAGTATTACTGAGTTAATACTTAATGAGTAACTTGTTCTCATTATCTCAACAACTTAGTATCTACACTGTTTATGTTCACCAATTATTCTGTCGAGATTACTCATTAGCATTTAAGTAACTATCACCCATTTTAATTCTCATTTTAGCCTCAATTCAATAGTCTTTACTGGCCTTATAGCCTTTACATATTGCCTTTAAGTTACCATCCTTACTCTTATACAGTGATTTATGTTTATTTGTTTTTTATGTTTATTTTCTTTCTCACTCATTCCTATATGTTCTGGTGTGTGTTTATTCATATATTTTTACAATGTAGTCATACCTCTCTGCTTGTTTTCTTTTTTCTAGCCCTGATGAAGACTTGCATTGCAAGTCGAAACGTTGGCTTTAAGAATTAGAATAAAATAAACATTTTATTTTGATCAGCTGAATATCTTTGACTGCCTACGCTAATTATCTACATCTCCTATATACATCACAGTCAACTATACCTTATGATTATTACAATTATGATTGCAATAATATCTATAATCTATATAATTTGAGGTAGTATGTAGTAATAATATTAATATATATATTTATTTATAAATTATAATATTTAGTGTTGTGACAGTCATAATACAGTTTTTGTTTTTTGAATTCTATTTTGTAGGGCTTGAGAAAGTGGCATTGTCCATGAAATGTTACCCAGTTTTATATTAAAAAATTTGTTTGTATAAATAAATATGTTTCAGGAGATATGCAATCATTATCCTAATTTCATTAATCTCCTTATCAATTAATATATCATATGAACATGGACCACAATAATCTTAACCTATAATCATAATTTATCGAACTGTTCACAACTTTTATATAATGGTAATAATAATAATAATATTGTATTATGGCCTAAAATGAGCGATGAATGAATTACCTTATAATATTATTGTAACTAAATATACATTATTTATTATTAACATAATTAACTGTTATGACCAAGTTTATTATTTTAAGAAAACTTTACAACATACCATTTTCTCTAAACACCTGGTGAAATTAGCGGTTGGTTTGGATAATCTTTACCTTTTTGCCACCAATAATAATGCCTTTATTGTTAATATAAAAAAACAAATCGTTAAATTAGAAATAAAACAAGCATTTTGGACTATATGCAAAACAATAAAAAAAAAAATAATATCATTAATGATATATATACAAATAACGAAAAAAATAAATTAAATACACTTATTTAAAAAAAAAAAAAAGAACTGAATAGACCAATAAAAATAAATTGAAAATTCCAGCACCTATATTTAATAATAATATCCACAGCAATAATTACTATATTTATGATTTTTAGTATAAGACGTTCAATAACATGTTAAGAAAAGTTATAAGAAAATATAAATTATTACTTAATAATAATAGAGTAATTAATAAAACTTAATTAATTAATTATTAATAATTAAACTTAATCCAGAGATCGGTCTCGTTCGTTCCAATAGGGGCAAGACCAGGAGTGGTGGAACGAAAGCAGACCGGTCCCTGGAACGTTCCAATTAGGACGAAGGCAGACCGGTCTCTGGAACGTTCCAATTGGAACGAAGGCAGACCGGTCTCTCATACCGGTCCCTGGAACGTTCCGCCACTGTCGGCCTTCCCTCTATTGACACGGAATCTACTGTATTTTTCCGATTATAGGTCTTATTTTTTTTTAAAGTTATAACTTGTATTATTACTTATTATGAAATACCATAATTAGTGGATAAATTATTTATTTATCTTTGAATCGTGAAACCAAGTTATTTTATTTTAACAATTTTGTAATATGCTCTTATTAACTGTGCCTGTATGAAATGGAATCTTTTATCTAAGACTAGAAATTAAGATAACAAATTATAGTTTAGAAAAACTAAAAAAATACAGGCTTTAATATAATAAAAAACCGAGCTAAAAAGTAAAAAGTAATTTTTATTTCGTGAATAGTTTGTGTTATGACAATAGAAAATCAGACTAACAATTATGATTAATTAATTTGGCATAAAATTTAAGTAAATCTGCAATTATTCATAGATATTAAGTGTTAGAAAAATTTTATTGGTAACTATTTATAAAAGCAGAAGTAATTGAGAAAATAATAATAATAAACTCTCTAATAAATATGGATATTCAATTAAGTTTTATTAATAACTCTATTAATGTTATGTAATAATTTATATTTTCTAATAACTTAACATGCTATTGGACGTCTTATACTAAAAATCATAAATATAGTGTTTATGTTTAATGTTACCCACACTTATTGAGGTGTAATTATTGCTGTGGATATTATTATTAGATATAGGTGCTGGAATTTGCAATTTATTTTTATAAGTCTATTCTTATTATCTCATTATTATTTTTTTTTTTAAATAAGGTAAGGTGGGGTATGTGCGTTTATGGGGTAAGAGCATTCATTAGTCCGCCATAATTTCTATTGTCATTTTGTTACATCAACTGCCATTTTTTGTAAGTAGAGAGAACACTTCACTTCACCAACCTAACATACTAGAGTGCTCTACTGTAGAAGATAACCTCTCTAGGAATTTTCATAGTTCAACCTGTTCAATCTAGGTCTTGTGTAAAGTTGAATGAGTTAAAATTATAAAATTGTATTGAATGTATTTTTCTCTATTTTTTTAATTTAAAGGCGTAAAATGATTTCTGGGAGTTGCTTATTTTTGCACCTACCTCATCAAAGAATCAATTCACTGCTAAGGAGTTTACAAGAGATTTATGCCCTTACCCCGTTTAGGTGGGGCAAGTGCGTGAATGGGACTTAAAATTGATTTTCCTTCGCACTGATAATAATTTTTAGGATATCAGGGAAATCAACTGAATTTCTGAAAAGAGTATAGTTCAACGTTTCCAATATAACAAAAAATATTATCCTAGCATTAATAGCTGATTTTTTATGTTAAGTTAAAATTGAACTTTGCACTCTATATGACGCACTTGCCACACTTCACCTTAATTGTATTTAATTTAATTCTTTGTTATTTGTGTATATATCATTAATGATAATTTTTTTTTGTTTTGAATATAGTCCAAAATGCTTGTTTTATTTTTAATTTAACGATTTGTTTTTTATATTAACAATGAAGGCATTATTATTAGTGGCAAAAAGGAAAAGATTATCCAATCCAACCGCTAATTTCACCAGGTATTAAGATGATATATCATGTAGTAAAGCTTTCTTAAAATAATAAACTTTGCCATAACAGTTAATTATCTTAATAATAAATTATGTTATATATAATAATTAATTATTAAATATAATTAATAAAACGAACCTGTCTGCGTTTGTTCCAATTGGAACGAGAAAATCAAGATTCTCGTTCCGTTCCAAACCGTTCCAAACGAAAAACCGGTCTTCGGAACGTTCCACCTGGGACGGTCCATCCCTAATGGCCAAAGTACACGCCAGTCTCATGCAATTGGTAAACACAGTGGTCTGTTTTATAGTTTATAAACAAGGTGTTTACTCACGTTTAGTAAGCTGTAATAATAAAAGTTTCTAATAATTTGCTCACAATTTTTTTTACATGATGTTTCAATCTAGAACACTAGTTAAAAGAACACTTTTCACAGACAGATCTAACGTGCAACCTTACAATTGGGGCGCGTGCTCAGAACTCCGTATTTTTTAGAGCCGAAAACAAGCTTTGTATCCTATTAGAGGTAATCCCCTACCAGCTCATAGGATTAACAGTGAGTTATCTTATTTACGAGTACGCTCTTATTAATATCTAATCCTATTTCACTTTTATTAAAAACAGTTAATTATTTTAATTTTTTAAAATGGCATTCTGTCCAGTACATAATATTACGATAAGCCGTGACTATTATGTGCTGGGTATGTTTTGTAGTTTTTCACATTAAATGTACAAAACATACGTACAAGTGAATTAGTTAAAATAAATGCAACGAAAAAAATTTGGCACTGTCAAAAGTGTGAAAAAAGTATAAAAAGTGTCCAGGCAGGTGATAGGCCTACAAACCCCACACCAGCTGTAATTTAAAAAGGAAGAAATGAAAGAAATAAAATTATCCCTAGATAAACAGAGCCAAATTAGCTTCGAAAACTCAGAGTGTTTATCTAAAATTGAAACCTCCCTGGAGTCTCAAACAAGAATTTTTGAAGACTTAATTATAGAAAATACTCTTCTGAAGGAAAGAGTGTCTGATTTCAAGGCCCGGCTAAATAAGGTAGACCAAGGCCAACTTTGTAGAAAACCCGGTTCACTCAGGAGAAACCACGATTTCTCTAATTATCAGTATTGGTGCTGGCCTAGGTCTAAAGCTAGCTCCTGAAGACATTGACACGGTGGAACGGTGGAGACACAGAAAAGACGATCCACGTCCGCCGTTCATCAGTTATAAATTTGTGAGGCTGTCAGTGAGGGACGAGCTGATTCGACTTGTGAATCAGAAGTCAGAAGGGACTTCTCGACACGTGATATCGGTTGGCAGGAGAATGACTGCCACCATACCTATTTAGCGAGGAGATGACTCCCACCAATAAGCGGACTTTTGCAAGGAGAACTCAGTTATTCCGTTCGAACAAACGGCTATCCAAGCACGTCTCAGCACTGAACAGCACCTGATGAAGCTGCAAACTGAGGCGTGCACAAACTTCAATAGGAATACTGCAACAGCGCTGATCTCCATAGACTTCACTATTAAGCATTTGATTCCGTATCTTAAGGGATCCTATGCAGAAAACTTGAAGATCTAGAATGCCCTGAGCAGCTCTATGGAGTCATTGTCTCCTTTCTCAGTGAGAGAAGTCTCGCTGTGCGGGTTCGTGATGTCCATTCACATTCTGTACCCCTCACTTGCGGTGTGCCACAAGGAGCAGTACTATCTCCAGTGTTGTTCAACATCTACACTGCTGAAGTGGTTGGCAAAAACTACGGTAGGGCGACAGTAGCCGCTTTTGCCGACGATATGGCCATCACTAGCAGCAGCATGAACCCCACTAGAGAACTACGTCAGGCCGAAAGGGTCTGCGGAGAGATCATTCGACGGCTGGATTCACTTAACATCCAAGTAAATCCAGCCAAAACGGACTGCGTAGTGTTCTCACACCAGCGTGGGAAAAGGACAACGCTGCCGAAGACCCTGCGAGTGGCAAACACCACCATTCAACTCCATAGTTTACTTGGGCGTTACCATCGATAGAGGGCTGAAATTTTCAGCTCACTGTTACAGAGTACACCGCAAAGTGAGAAGAAGATCCTACCGCCTCCTATCCTCTCCAGCACTTTCCCTCCGTCTCAAACTTTGTATCTATAAAAGCATGTTGAGACCTGCCCTCCTGTATGGTGCCCCTCTTCTCACCCGCATTCAGACGGAACTAGACGGCACCTGCAGCGGTTCCAGGTCTCCATGCTGAAGAAGACGGAAAAGTCTACATCGCTGAAGAAGAAGAAGCCAGAAAACCTTCACGAGATCTTCGATCTTCCGACCATCCCGGAGTTCATCTAGCGCCGGCACGTCAAGTTTCTGGACTCCTTTCAGTTCTTAACAAACCCCCTATTCAGAACATTGACACCAGCGCCACCCCCGGTCCGCTGGCAACAAACAGACGGACCGTAATGAAAACACCAAGGAACCAATCAGAGCCCACTGGACCAACGGACAAATCAGAGCCCACTGGACCAACGGGCCAATCAGATCCCACTGGTTACTGGTCAGAAATGTGACCACAAGGACATTTTACCTTTTTTAGATAAATGAAAAAAAATAGTAAATAGTAAGTATAAGTTAAAGAGAAAAAAAAAAATTTAATTATTAGTGTTTAAGTTTAACAACAAGATTTAGGTGAGCCCCATCACCTAAATATTATAAGCTTTCTGAAACCCACACCCCAAGATTTCAATAACTTCCTGTTGGCCTTACAGTGTACCCAGTACAGAAAAAGGCGAAACATCCATGGAAATCCCATCCAACACAAGATTCATCCAATAGGGGCTTGGAAAAAAAAATATCCAACTTTTTCCAAGGGAATTCCCTCCTAACTAATTAGGCTAGCAAGATGCTCAATGTACAGTATGAAGTGCAGAGTTAAGTGCTGTTGAAATAATTCGGACCCTTTTGGTGTTGGGATCGGGCTTCGGCAATGAGATCCACTGGCCCCCCTCCTCTTTAATATAGCCCTCCATGTAACCATAAACA
Source organism: Euschistus heros (assembly GCA_003667255.2). Classification (NCBI taxonomy): domain Eukaryota; kingdom Metazoa; phylum Arthropoda; class Insecta; order Hemiptera; family Pentatomidae; genus Euschistus; species Euschistus heros. The sequence goes on from RCWM02000149.1 coordinate 1,212,056, forward strand.
GACATGAGTTGGAGAGAAATGGAAGGCAGAAGTTGAAAAAGCCAAGGGCCGCTATATGCGCCGGTTATTCTAGAAGAAGAAGAAGTATAGTAGGTTATTTAATTACTCGTTTATGTTGCCTCTTAAGATGAATATTGTTCCTAAATGCTTTCCAAAACGACAGATTAAAATATTTCAATATTGTCAAACAATGTCTTTTCTTTGCGAAAAGCTAAAATTTAAGCAATAACAAAATAAAATACCTGCCGAGCTGTAGAATGCCTCCTGATCCCCGGGCTAGGCACAGCAATCGGAGCTTCTCCAGGGGATCGGTCGTCACTTCAGCCTTCCTTTTTGCTTGGTTCATCATCTCTTGGTTAGCTCGGCTGCTAGGCGATTGGGGATTCATCATCACCTGTGAAAAGGCGACTCTCATTTATTATATATTCTAGTCCCCTAAAAACTTTAAATTCTATATTTAAACACACCATAACTACTTAACAAATTTTCTAAAAAAACGCAACAACAAACAACAAAACAGCCGATTATATTCAGACATCGGAATAGGTTAAACTTAAAATTTCATCAGTAACGTGTAATATGTTTTTATTAAAAGAAGAATCACGGACACTAGATGAAAGATAATATTGCGGAATAGCAAATGGACACAGTTAAGAAATCCGACCGAAAAAAAAAAAAATAAATAACCGGGAAAGATAACAAATATTCGATTCACTGCATCTAAAAATTCCTCTTCATGAACATATTTTTTGTAATGATCCTGCAAATGAGAGCTGTTTTACTACTACTACTATTTCACAAAACAAGCAAAAATTGAGGTTTGATTTTGCTATGAAACCAGCGGCAGATTGGAAATCCCAACGTCATATGCATTACTTTATGCATGACTTCAACAACTGATAGACACATTTGTAGAATATCACTAGAATCCTAATTTGCAATTCTTTACCAAGAAATTATCAACGCTCCAAACTTTGCTAAGGTAAGAGAATCATTAAATAAAAGACACTAAAATAGAAAAATATTGATAACCTTAACAAATGAAATATCAAACATATATTTAGGTAACGAACAAAACTTACAGTTTAATGATATTTAAATAGAGGAAATTAAGGGAAAAGCCATTACTATCGAATTTAGACCTTGCGGTCTATGTCAAAGGCTCGATAAACTGTTTGAGAAATTGCATCAAATAAAAAAACAAAATCTGAAACTACAAATTTAGGAAAAATTGCAAAGGATTTCATGATTGAGAAATTCACAGGGAGAAGCAATGTATTGAGGAATTGAACAAAGAATGTGATCCATTCCAAATCAACGAAGATAAATAGAAAATTTTAATTTTAAAACATTTTTTGGAATCCTCCAGTGTAAAATGGTTAATCTCCATGATAATGAAACACATTGGAATCGGAATTCTCACACATAGGAGCAAACGTGATACTTTTGCAACGAATGATGGTCACCAATTAGGTATGCTCTTGCCTTTAAATATCAAGCAGGTTCATTGCTTGAGTATGCTTTAAGAAAAGAAAGATTATAACTGGATGTATGGAAAACAATTGGTACTCTGACACTTATAACCTCTAGCATTTGGTTTTCCAAATTATGAGGCCGATAAAATTGACAAATGAACTTCACAACGAATGGAGAATCTTTACAATGAAATAGGTAAATTGGAACATCTTGTTGGGAAGAATAGATATGATAAAAAAAGTATTATATATCCTGACACAAAATCCCTTCAAATTGAGGAGAAAAAAAAAAATAAATAACATGCCGAATCTGTGTTAATGAGAACAAAGGGAAAAGTTATTGTTATATATTCAATTAGTTAATCAAAGTTTATAAAAATAGTTAAATTACCCGGATTACCTATTGTTAATAGATTACATGTCATTAAAAAAAAAAAAAAAAAAAAAAAAAAAAAAAAAAAAAAAAAAAAATATTCAGTAGTTTATACGAATCACACAATAACCAAAATAATTTCCATGAACAGGTCAACTAAACAAATTAGGAAGGAACTGAGCATAGGCAGAAACTGGCTTTGTCTCTTGATAGTAAAGATCATAAAACGCAAAAAATAACAGGTAGAGGAGTTATGATAGCAACAACTTCGAGCTATTTCAAGAAAATTTACGATTTTACGATACGGAAGAATGTCGGCATAATGATCAGCGGGATATGGCTAAACTGTCTCCGATTTGCAGACGATATTGTTTTGTTGGCGAGGAATAAAGCAGACCTCAAAAAGATGATGGAAACTTTATTGCAGATGTGCACACCTCACCTAACTTTGATAAAACAAAGCTAATGACGAACGCGGAAAAGGTGGATATCAAAGTTGGAAATCATAGTATACCATACGTAGAAGATTATAAATACCTTGGGCAGTTGGTCTCTTTTACAAATAAATCGTGGATGGAAGTGGACATAAGAATATCCATAGGATGGGCTAAGTAATGGACATTGAAAGCAATAATGAAAAATGAATCCCCGAAAGAGATAAAAAAGAAAGTGTTCGATACCTGTATACTTCCAGCCGTCTCTTTTGGTAGTCAGACTTGGTCCCTAACGAAAGCCCAAACAAGGAAATTGTTCAGCTGGCAAAGAGCAATAGAAAGAAATATGACAAAGATAACTAAGACGGAGAAGGTTAGGAGTTGTGTCATCAGAGAGAAGACTGTCCTGAAAGACATGATTCACCATATCGAGAAACAAAAATGGGAATGGGCGGGGGCACATCTTAAGAAAAACTGATAGAAGGAGGTCAATGGAAGTGACTGTTTGGACACCCTATTGCTACAAAAGGCGAAGAGGAAGACAGTTGAAAATAGAAGTGACTTTTTTAAGAAGAGGGCCGGACCACTATGGTGGAGAATGGCATGGGATAGAGATATATGGAAAGAGAAGTGGCTGGCCACCTGGGAAAGTCCTATACTCCCTGAGGGAAGGCCCATGTTCAAACTCACAGAAGAATTTTGTTTGTAAATATGATAATAATTGTGGACTTATTTGTAAATATGTTAAAGTTTTATTTTTTTATTGTATTTATTTGAATTTAAGGTTTATTTGTTGAGTTATGGACATAATAAAAGCCTATTATTATTATTGTCCGCGCCAATCGGCGCTTTTGTGAGGGGGGGGGGAAGGAGAAATGTGTATCATATCGTTGCCAGGAACATTGGCCTCCTCCTTAACGTGACACCGACTTTAAGCACCAAGCCATTACCGGATCTTAAGTCTACTCCCATTGCGCTCATCGCTAATGAACCTGATCTTACCTTTAAACATTTTTCTGGGTCTCTTCTAAATATCCGTGCCGATAAGCCGGCAAAGCCGCTCTACAGCCGTACTCCTTTCCTCGATAGCCTGGGGGTCCTCAGGGTGGGCGGCGTTGTTGTGAGCAAGGGACTGAACAGCTCCTCACTCTCCCGGCCTTTAGCTCTTATTTCCGAGCTCAAACCTGATGGTGTTTCACGAGCAGCCACCTTTGAGACCTTTGCCAGCACTCTCACTAGACCCGTGAACAAGCTCATTCCGCTTCCGGAATGACTTCCCTTTATTTTGTATAACCGTTTATTCAGTTGTGCTATTTTAGGTTCTTTATTTTGTATAATTGTTTACCCAGGGGTACAGTTTTATTTTCTTTACATTATATAATTGTTGCTCAGTTGGGCTGATCCTTATGATTCCTCTTATCGCATCCACTAATCCCTACAGGAATAATCGTCGTCACTCTTTTGCTGTCCTCTGACCAGTACGAGCGCATTACTTTTGTCCAAGGCCCAATGGTCGGCGGCTACATCCAGGTGAGTAATTTTTTCTGTAATATTTGGTTATCTTCTGAGTAAGGTTTCCCCAAAATTGCGAACACTCATTTTTATAGTTTTAAATACAGTCCATTACCTGAAGGCCGATGCGAGTTTTAAGGAGTCGCATCGGAAAATATCACGATCTTTCACTAAACATTTGGTCCTCCGGGCCGGATTTTGTGCCACATTGCTCCAAACATTGAAACGAGTGTTTTCGCGGTTTTGGGGCGATCGATCATCCACTCATTTCTATGTATTATTTATTTTACAGATTTTTACTTTGAAAGTTCCATAAATTGCAAAGTTTTGCACATTTTCTGTTCAAATTTCATAATTTCCAGTAATTACCGATTTAAAACCGACGCTATAGTCAGCTATTTTCTAGTTCGTATCGTCAGCTGTGATCTGACGTCACACTTCTCTACTACCATTTCTCTAGTGACGTACTTGTTATTTCATCTCGTACCAATCCCTGTCATTTTGTTCTATTTAAGCGTCGGTTACATTTACGATATAACTAAAGTAATCAATTTTGCAACTTTTTCTCCTTTCCTTTTCTGTGCTTTGTATATTATAATTTTCTTTTATTTCTATATTACAATTTTTCACAATGCCTGTCGAAGATAAAATATCATAGTTCAAGCACAACTACTGGCAAAAAGGGAAACGGTATTTGCTGACATAACTAGCAGTTGGGCCCAAATAAAAGCTTCTTCTGTTGAGGATATTTTTTCTGTTCAGGCTCTTTACGAGGATTTACTCTCCCTTCAAGCTAAGTTTGAATCGGTAAACGAAAAGATCAGTGACCTAAATGTTCTCCCATAAAAAAAAAACCAATTAGATACCCAAGCTCCGGCTATAACCTTTAATGATATATTACGCAAAATTAAGGCTAAATTCTTTCAATTGAAAAAAGAAGAACCAATTATAACCTCTACACCAGTTGCCAGCCATAGTCAACTGTCTCAGGGTGGTTTCTCATTACCGCCCATTAACTTGCCAACTTTCCCAGGCGATATAGAACAGTGGCCTGAATTTTTCTAGCTTTTCTCCTCCCTTGTTCACGACAACCCGTCTCTGAGCCCGATACAACGTTTTCATTATCTTAGGTCCAATTTAAGGGGGAGTGCTCTCTCAGTCATCACCAATTTTCACCTTGCAACTGAAAATTACCAGCTTGCCTTTTCAGCACTAATTAACAGGTACCAAAATCCCAGAAGAATAGCACAGGCATATTTACACAAAATTTTGCACTTCAAACCCATCAGTTCAAATTCGCTAATTAATTTTAAAAATTTCCTAGAAATACATCAGAATTCAGTGCAGGGCTATCAAGGCACTACCTATCGATGATTTAGCGAATTTTATTTTGTTAACCCTTTTAAAGTCTTTGAGGATCAACATTCTGCAAGATCGGTCCCCCTATTTGATGATTTTCTAAATTTCGTTACCAAGCAAATTAAAACGCTGGAGATAATTTCTCCCCTACCCTGTTGAAAACCAGCCTCTATTGTGTAGCAGTTAGAGTACTCCGTTCCACAGCGAACTCGAAAGGAACGGTTAGAGAGGTAGGATCGAAGAACTCGGAATAATGATTGAGGTAAATGTGTTTTGAGTTTGAAAAGCAAACCGGCATGCCATACCCTGTCGAAAGCTTGCGCTATGTCGAGAAATGCGTCGAAGCAATATTGTTTGCTTTCAAGTGCTGAGGGTATGTTGTCAACAACTTTGAGGCCTTGTTCAACAAGAGAATAGCTAGTGCGAAATTCCAATTTGGTGAGAGGGAATATTTTGCGATTCAAGGATGGGTATGATTCGTTTAAGAAGTAGCTTTTCAAAAGGATTTGGAGAAGGCTAATTTGTCTATATGATGAGGGGTTGTTGGGAGGTTTGTCTGGTTTGAGGAAAAGGATGATGATGGAGTGTTTCTATAGCAAAGGAAAATGGGTTGTCCGAAGGATACAAGTAGGTAAGGAATATGACTGCTATATGAAGGAGTTGCCTGAGGATCTTTAAGTTAAGGATATCATATTCTGGGGATCTAAGTGGTTTTTATTTTGTTTAAAGGGTGCCTGCTTCTTTGACAAGTGGCTCTGGCATGGCGTTTAGATTGGATAAGGTGCAGTAGATCTTGGGGTAAAGGATTTTTCTTTCGAACTTTGGAAGGGGAACGAGGTGAGGATGCATCCCAGGCTGCTTGCTGGATCATGGTTGTGAAGGAATTAGTAGCATTGTAAAGGCCATGGGAGGTTTTTAGGGATACTTGAAGGTCTATAGTGTCGGATATTATTTGACGGAAGAAGTTCCAGTCTACTGGCCTCCTAATAAATGTTGGGGGAGGAGGTTTCGGGATTAGAGTGACGGAAAGGGTTAAAATTGAAGGATTATGATCGGAGGAAAGTTCATCCAGACGTTCTATGGAGTAATGGAGGGATCCTGAGCCGGAATAAATGAAGACGTCAAGAAGGTCGGGGTTTCGGTTAGGATCCGGTGGAGGTTTAGGAGGCTGTGGTATGGTAGACTCCATAGTTTCAGCAGGCGTGGCACTAAGCACCTGGAGAGAGAGGGGGAAACTTCATTTATTCCCTGGGTTGAAGTCTCAGGCATAGCTTCATCTATTGGTGGTGAACCCGGTAGAGTTTGGAGGGTACGGTGCTGTTTTTGTTTAGCGGGACTCATTCGTACGGTTTCTAAAGACATGGAATAAATGGCATCGATCGGTAAAGGAAATAAAGAAAAAAAAGAAAAAAAAATATAATAAAAGGAATTAACAAAAAAAAAAGAAAGAAAAAGATGGCAGCGCTTATTATCAGTGGAAGCTGTATCTTCCCGTATAGAGAGAAGATAAGCAATTGTTGGGTTAGAGACACATCTTATCTCTATCCCCTCCAACGCCTATCTCCTGAGCACATGGCACAAATTACATTCACTTAATTCAATGTTTAATGATTGTACTCACTGTTATAACAATTCACTGTTCAATGCAGCTATTAACTTGCATTTATGTGCACTTTTCCGAACAAAAATATGGAAAATTCCACACGATTAAAAGTCGAACTATTTTTCAGGTACCCTTAAACTTTCAAAAATAGTTCGACTTTCCAACAGTTCAACTTATTGAACAACGACTTATCGAAGTTATTATTCGATTTGTCTTCATGTAAATGAACAAAAAAATGGAGTTGAAATCATTACGTATATTTTTCACTAATGTGAATATCTATTTTGTTTATACATACATCTAAAGTCAGTTGAAACAGAAAATGAAATTCCCGGAACCACTTAAGCATACAACTTTCAACATCACTGAATCGCGCTTTTTTCTTGCGGTACCTAGAAGTAGATTTACCGTCTTCCACCCGTGGCGATCTTTTCTTTATTCTTTAAGATGGTTAAAAGAGAATTGCGCGGGATTCCGAATTCAAAAGCAATAATCGCTCAACTTTTTTTCCCTTTCTCCGCTTCGCTAATACTTTTTAACTTGTTAATTGAAAGAATTTCGATTATTCACTCGAGTGAATAACCGATAAGTATCTGTTGTACCGATGGACTGAAAAGATGAACAATGACAGAAAAAAAAAATTACCCATGAAATTCTTTAAATATGAGTTCGAGTTATAGAGGTGATGACTTCAAATAGCTCGATTCATAGAGGTGGAAGTCCTAGAAGTTTCCTCTTTTCAACTGACTTCAAAAAAGAGGAGGTTCTCAACTCATCTGTATTTTTTTTTTTTTAATCCCTATTTTCAGTTCGACCTTTTTACACATATTTTCACGTTTTTTACCAGGATCGACCTATTGAGGTGAAATTTACTTGTACTGTAATTGCGACCGTAGATTTTGTTCGACTTGGGATTCGGCTTATCAAAGTTCGACACATCGAGAATTGACTGTATATGTAAATTTTTTTGTTAATAATTTAGATTTAGCCACCATGGAGAAATATATTTAGATTGGAGGTTATATAACAGTGATATCTTTTAAATTGTTTTTAAAATAAAAGCGCTGAGTCGATTTTAATAAAATTTTTATGAGACCACTTCTAAAGTGTAACCTACCGATCAAAAAAAAAAAGAAAAAAAAAAAAAAAAAGAAAAAAAAAAAAGAATAATCAAAATCAATTCATATACGGAGTAATCGCGTAACAAACATACAATATATATATATATATATATATATATATATATATATATATATATATATATATATATATATAATAAAGACTAATTGGGAACCTCCTCGTTTTTGAAGACGGTTGAAAACAGTCCTCAACGCATATGTATTTATAGGATCCGATAAGTTTTCAGCCGCCGTTGCTTCATTTCAGCCATCACTCTGAAAGTGAATATTCTCCTACCTCTCCGTCACATCTCTTGATGTCTGTTAAAGCCCTTCGCAGGTCTTGTGAAGTAGCAATTTTGATTTAAAACAATTAAAGCGTGTTCGCCTGCACTGCTCCTAGAGCCTCCGGATGTCCTACTGTCACTTTAGATTTTAATCTTAATTTTTACTTGTCTATTAAATTACACATATAACTGTTCTTAACTTTTGATGAAGAAACATAGAGATAGAGACAGCTAGTATCACATTCAATTAAGATACCTCCTAACCTAATGATTTACTGTTATTTAAAACACTCCACTCAAACCTGTTCAAAAATCTCTGTTAAAAGAATTCGCAACAGAGCAAGCGCTTTAGCTGTCTTTAACTTCGGTAACATACATTACATCTGCATATACATGATACTTGGAATGGTATGTAAAGTTGGGTGAGGCATTAATTCAATTATAAAACAAGATTATTCAAATCTTTTTTGGCATAATTCCTATTATATTTTAATATATGTTGCAACATGTACCGGAACATTGTCCCATCTTCTGGCTTCTAAAAATTGTTATAGTATATTAATTTACATAATTGTTAGAGCCAATATTCATTAAAAAAACAAAAGATCGGGCTGTCAATTATAAAAAAGATATTGATAAAATTGGGACCAATTTTATGATATTAAATATGATAAATATATACATTTTATCTTTGTTGTAAAATAAAAATAAAATTGGCTTAATTAAAGCAAACAATTTTTAAAGAAAAATTACATATTTTATGTAATTGTAAAACTGATTAGCATAATTATGTAGATTAATGCTAGAAGCCTAAGATGGGACAATGTTCCGAAACATGTTGCAACATATATTAAGATATAATAGGAGTTATGCCAAAAAAGACTTGAATAATTAATTAAATCTCCTTCAGCATAAATTTTAATTAAAACAAGATTGTTGTTAGGAACAATTTATATCTATCTATCTATTTATATATATATATATATATATATATATATATATATATAAAACTGCTCACCGGGAGTGAAAAGATAAAAAAAAAAAAAGGAAAAGGAAAGAAATAATACACGCACAGGAACTAGTTAACAACTCATTTATTCCTCATTTATATCCTCTATTTATACATTTGGGTTGCTTACAGTAATAAACAAAGGAATGATTAATATATTGCTAGCTGCTATCCGTAACTTTAATTTCTCAGAGACCCCATCGCACCATCTTCTCTTTAATCTTCCGCGAGGTCGATTTTTCCGGTCGATCGCAGAACATCCAATTCTATGCATGTTCTGCTTTCACTCTTCTGATAGACGTGACTCATCCATTTGAGCCGTTGCACTCTTACGAAGACTGCCAATGGCAAATCACCTTATATATCGTTGAGTTCCCGATTCTTCCTTCACCGCCATATTCCGTAATTCTTTATCAGGCCAAACCATTCGATACCATTCGACTCAGAACATTCCATTCGAAACAGTCCAGTTTCGTGGTTACTGAATTATTAATGGTCCATTCGCAGGCATTAGTTGTGCGGCTGGTGAGTTGACTCTTCATAATGGTTTGTATATGTAGAAGGCTCTGTTGGCTGATATAATGCGACAGTGAAAACGCTGTGGACGAGTAGGTTTCTACCTTCTCAATACCATAATTTTGGATTTGTCTTTATTCTCTTTCGAGTTTATGCAGCACGTCCATTAACCGTCGCATAGAACGGGCCGCAATTACAACGTCATCTACATACGCTATTATCTGAATGAGGCGATTAAAAATTGTTCTTCTGGTGTCAAATCCCGCTCATTTTACAACTGCATGCAGCACAATATTTGTAGAGGTGCTAACAAGTCTCCTTGTCTGAGTCCAAAATCTACAGGGAAAAGGTCACTTCGTATCTATTTCACTTTAATCCTCGGAGACACTGCTCTTCATGGTGAACATAGTGAGCCTAATGAGATTGCTTGGTATTTTCATCTCCTTCATGGTTCTATACAGCTCAGCACGGTTGATGGCATTGTAGGCTGCCTTGAAGTATACGAACATCAACCACATCAATTTATTATACTTTTTCATTATCTCACACATCTAATTCAATGAGAAAATTTGATTGATGTGTATACATATTATGATTTTAGACTTAGATAGCGAGAGTTCTGCGCCTGCGCTAAATAGTTGTATAGTATCACTTTTTTATTGTGATTTACAGCATTTTACAGTGTGAATTGTTGTGGATCAACAGTGGAAAAGATGGACGAAGCATCGGACTTGTTATTACTGTGAGTAATTTCATATTTACTAGCAAGTGAATAAAACAGTGTATATCATAACCTACGAACATATTGTATTAACGGCTGGCCAGCTAGAGAAGTGATAAGCACGGTTCCCCACCCTGCCTACGGTCTTCAGTACCTACCTGACAGCCGTAGGGACTGTAGCGTCTCTTCACTGAATTCAGGGTCAAGTTCAAAAGACGCGGAACGTATTATTCTTATTATTTTTTTTTATTATTTTATTTTTATTTACTCCTCCTAAAATGCCAGTATGAGGTAGTACCACATGGTAATGTCAAGTAAAAACAAAAGAAGTCGGTCCCTAGAGTCCAAACCTAGTCCGACAAAACCCAGATCGAGAAAACAAAAGAGAGCCACGCCCCCTTCTACACCTAACAACAATCAAGAACCACAGCCAGGACCTACTTCTCAAGCAGTTGAAGATGAATCCCCATTTTTTACTCCAAACCCGTTCGAACCTCTTAAAAACTATCAAACTGAAGAAATGGAAACAGCAGTTAGCAAAAAGATACCACGCCCCCCACCAATCAACATCAGAAATATCAGAAGCATCCAACTCTTTAACAATCAAATAAATTAATAGGAAAAGCCAAAGCCGCCGTTTATGATAAGGAATTTAGTACCGTCAAAGAGATAATAAAATTCTTAAAAAGAAAATATCAGGACACAAGAACTCGTGAACAACTAATTTCGGAAATTCTAAATACGCGTGCTTATCATAATGAAACCCACTCGATTTCTTAGAACGACTGGGCCAGAAAAGATGTGACTTATACGCACGTATTTATTCAGACAACGAAATAATTGACAAACAAGACGAAATGTACAGATACGACAAACAAATATCACACCACGCGGTTCATAGTCTACACCCGACATTAACTGATTTTATTTACCACATTAAATTTGATTGGTTAGAAGACCTCTAGGAAATATTAAGAAATAGTGCAGCTCACATCGTACACTGACTTTGCGGAGACAACATCGAGCTATCGAATATCCAACTACAATTTATAATCAACCGTGGGATCCTCAATCGCAACATCGATTTTTCAATAAAAACCCCTCTAGAAATTTTAGACAAAATAATCAACAACCTCAAATAGATTCAAATACGGTGTCAATGAGAACGGTATCTAATAGAGTGCACGCAATAGAGGAGGAAAAAGACAAAAAAATAAAAATGTTATTAGAAAGAGTTGAATTATTAGAACAAAAACAGAACCATTTTTTAGAATCAGGCCCGAGCAAGAGCAGACCTCCAGACTTAGACCAAATTTAAGCATAATAATAAACAAATCGCCGAAAATAAACTTAAACAAACTACAGAGCGTAATATAGAGTTGAACGATTTAAATTTAAATAATGATTTGCCCAATATAATTGACAAATTAGGAAACAAATAGTTAATTGATACGGGTGCCACAAAAAATTATATACACCCCGATGACATTCCACGTTATTTGGAAATAATTAAGAAAGACTTCGCGATAAAAACCCCTACAGGAAGAGCGGAAGGGTCACAAAGCGTGATAATCAACCTAAAGCCCCTGATAGGAATCAATCAAAAAGTTAAATTCCTAATCTTTCTATTTAGCAATAGATTTCAGTTTTTATTAAGTTATGAGACTATAAGAAAATTGAAATTAATTATTGATAATTAATAATTAATAATTAAAAATTAATAATTGATTTGGAAAAAATGAATTAAAATATAATAAAAGAATATTTAAATTAGAAAATGATTTATTTTTCATCGACGATAAAAATGAAATAAAAAACATAATCCGACATGAACATATAAAACCGGAAATGAAAGAGGAACTAATTGAAATTTAAAGCCAACATGGCGAAGTATTAAAAAGAGATGGTAAAAATTTAAAATCAACGGGATTAATTAAACATAAAATAATAACGACGAATGAAAATCCTATATATACGCGAAATTACCGTTACCCGGAACAATTTAAAAAACAAATAAATGACGAAGTGCAAAAATTATTAAAAAATAAAATAATAAGACCATGTAAATCACCGTATAATTCCCCAATTTGGATCGTACCGAAAAAATCAGACGCGTCGGGACAAAAAAAAAAATTAGGATGGTCATCGACTATAGGAAGTTAAATCAGGCAACCGTAAAAGACAAATTTCTCCTACCGAACATTGAGGACTTATTAAATAGATTAAAGGGATCAAAAATATTTTCCACCATAGACCTCGCGTCAGGGTTTCACCAAATTGAGATGGACGAACAATCAATAGCTAAAACCGCGTTCCCCACTGAAAATGGGCATTTTGAATTTTAACGTATGCCTTTTGGCCTGTGTAATGCATCCCCAACCTTTCAAAGAGCAATAACAATGATGATTCAAAATATTCCTAATTCAATGATTTACATCGACGATATAATAGTTTATTCAAAAAATGAGGAAGAACATTTAAAAGATTTAAAAAGAGTATTTGAAGCCCTAAAACAACATAACCTCTCAATACAGTTAGACAAGACTGAATTTTTTAAAACCGAATTAAACTTTTTAGGCTACATCGTAACCCCGGACGGATTAAAAACAGATGAGAAAAAGATTGAAGCTATTTTAAAATTTTCTATTCCGCGTAATGAAAAGACGACGAGACAATTCCTCGGCATGACCGTGTATTAAAGGAAATTTATCAAAAACTATGCCAAAATAACCAGACAAATTTCAAATTGTTTAAAAACCAAAATATATGGCACAAAAGAAATAAAAGAGGCGTGTCACACCCTAATAGATATGATGAGCAATACACCAATTTTAAAGTACCTAGATTGGGAAAAACCATTTATACTAACCACGGATGCTAGTATTAAAGCCTTCGGAGCTTTACTCTCCCAGAAGGACGAAAATGAAATCGAACACCCCGTAGCATTTGCTTCCAGAGTTTTACAAAATGCCGAAATAAAATATAGTGCAATAGAAAAAGAGTTGTTAGCAGTTGTATGTGCGACACAGCATTTTAAGCCTTATTTGTATGGCACAAGATTTCTTTTATGTGCTGATCATAAACCCTTAACGTGGATCTTCTCAATGAAAAATGTTAACACACGTATAATGAAATGGATATGGAAGCTCCAAGAGTTCGAATTCGACGTTAAGCATATCCAAGGTAAAACCAATTACGTAGCCGACGCACTTTCTAGAGGAATTGACGAAGAAGTGGATGTTGAGTGAAGACGATGAGGAAGAAATGGATGTTGAAGAATTGCTGAACCGAGATATTGCGGACGAAAACAATTCAGAATACGAAGCAGTAATGGAAGATCTACAGGCACCATCAGAGGAAGATTTAGAGACAATGCACTCACAAGAATCAAGCAATGAACAGGTACGAATTTGCGAACCGGAAAAATGCATCAACGTAGAGAAGAATCAAGTAGTCATAAAGAGGGGAAACACTAAAATCAATTTTACTAAACCATTCGGGAAACGTCGGTACAAATTAAACATTTGCGGAAATTCAGATATCGCCCCATTGTTATAACAAATACTTGAACCTAATAAAACTTATGGAATAATATGTAAATCACCCAATGAAATAACTGAAAATTTATATAAAGACTATTTTAAAACAATTCAACAAATAGTATATCGGTTAAATTAAAAAGATACAAACAGATAGTAAATGACATCGAAAACCCAAATGAACAAATGGAAATAATAGACAACTATCATTTAGTCAAAACTAAGCATAGGGGTATAAATGAAACGTTTCAAAAACTTGGAAAAGAATATTATTTTCCGGGTATGCAAAATAAAATGGCAGAGTATATTAATAAGTGTGAAACATGCAAAATAACCAAATATGACCGTAAACCTGTAAAAGCAAGATTTCAGGTTACGCCTACACCAGAAAGACCTTTTCAAGAACTAATGATTGACATTTTTAATTTTAACAACGCGATAATTTTTACAGCGGTGTACACATTTTCAAAACATTTATTTGCCCAAACGTTACAATCAAAAAATGCAATTAATATTTGTAACGCATTAACTAACTACACGACGCATTAACTTTCCCATACCTCTACAAATATCCTTAGACCAAGGGACGGAAATGAAAAAGAATTTGGTAAGATAGTTTTGCGAAGAAAATAACATTCTCTTGCATTATACTTCAGCCAGTCATTCAAATTCGCTAGGATTACTAAACAGGATTGTAGGGGCTTTCAGATAGCTTGACTAAAAGAAATAAATATTATATTGCGTAAATGTGGACTGTATAATTAGAAAAAAAATAATGAAACTTTAAACTGGTTTGTGGCATAAGAAAATAAGTAAAATTCCACTCACCGGACTTCGTGTCTTCTCTAGGAGTATTTAGCCGCTTCCTGGTTACAAAATCGCGGCGACGAGATCTCTGACGCCGCGAAATGTTGACGACTGACGTCGGACCAAATTTTAAATGTTTAAACCACTTAACTGATAGAAAACCGAAACTTTACTCATATACTATTAACTAGGAGACAATAGCGTGGTGGAGACAGGTTCACACAGGAGAGAGTATAACAAAGAACAGATGTTACAAAAACAAATGACGAAGTACCTGATTACAAAAAAAAAGGTTGAAAAAAAATAGATTATGAGAAATAAAGGAAAACGCTTATAATTGCCTTAACATACCGCCCACCAAAATGGGGAGGAGTTTCCCATTTTCAAAGATGATCAAAGGGATAAGGGAGTTAAAGGAAGAAGGAAAAAGTAAAAAAAAAAAAAAATAAATAAAAAAAAAAATAATAATAATAATATAAATAAAATAAAATAAAATAAATAAAATAAACGAACATACAATTGTACAATAATTATTCAGATGGAGTCATTCCGGTAAGGGAATGACTTGGTTGACAGGTCGCGTAAAGAGGCTGTCAGTAGTGCGGAGAGTCACCACCCTGGTATTACCATCAGGACCAGGATGTAAAGTGTGGATGCGAGCCAAAGGCCATTGAGTAGTGGGCAAATTTAATTTTTTTAGAATTACGACATCGCCGAGTTTCAAATCCTTAGATGGGTGTGTCCATTTCAGGCGTTGATTAAGTGTGTTCAGATACTCCCGAGACCAACGACTCCAGAATGACTGAACAACTTGAGATACCCTCTTCCAGCGATCATGAAGAGTAACCTTTTCAGGAATTTCTAATTCGGGGCGTGCTAATAGGGGTGCACCAACAAGAAAATGACCAGGGCTCAAGTAATTCATGGACTCCTGGGGATCGGAGGAAATGCTACATAGCGGTCTACTGTTGAGAATAGACTCAATACGAGCAAAAAGGGTGAAATATTCCTCTGTGGAAAACAACACACTTTTAGCGGTCCGGTAGAGCAGCGTTTTGGTGGATTTCACGGCGGTCTCCCACAGCCCGCCGAAATTGGGAGCTTGAGGAGGGTTAAATTGCCAGTTAATATGGCGTTGGGCAAGATGATCGGAGAAACTATGTTGGTTTTCCAGCAGCATGTCATAAACCTGTCTTAGTTGCGCTTCAGCGCCTATAAAATTACGTCCCCGGTTGGACAACATCGTATTGGGCAGGCCCCTCCGGGCGATAAAACGGGCGAAAGCGGCAAGAAACGTGTTCGTGGAAAGTTCGGAAGCGAATTCCAAATGGACAGCTTTCGTGGACGCACAAACAAAAATACATAGATAGCCCTTGGAAATAAGAGGTTTGCGCAAGCGCGGAACCCGCACATTAAATGGACCGGCAAAATCTACTCCGGTGGTGGTAAACGGTCTACTGGGTTTGACGCGGGGGGAAGGCAAGTCAGCCATAATAGGCTGTAAAGTAGTGGCTCGAAACCTGTGACATATAGCACATCGGTGGATGGTTGATCGCAATATTTGCCTTAAAGACAAAATCCAAAATCTCTCTCGAATGAGAGCTTGACATGTAAGAGGACCGGAGTGCATTGAAGAAATGTGGTAATGTGAGCATATCATCTCGTATAGATGTGATCTTTTAGGCAGAAGGATGGGATGCTGAGCTGAAAATGTTAGTTCAGAGTTCTGAAGCCTACCGCCCACCCTGAGAATGCCGGCTTCGTCTAGAAAAGGAGACAAATGTCCCAAAGAGGGAACGGGTTTATCCGACTGAATAAGTCGGATTTGTTCGGCGAAATGCGAACCCTGCACTAGACGCGCAATTACAAAAAGAGATCGTTCAATTTCGGAGGCAGTCATATAACCTTGAAAACTCGGTTTCGCTTTCGAACGCGCGCGGCAATTCTGAGCGAAGCGCATCATCCAGGCTACCACACGCTGTAGACGTAAAAAAGAGGAGAAACGGGTTATGATATATGGATCAGCAGGGACACTATTGGCAGCGAGTAGCACATGTGAATTGGACTTCGACTCAGGGATCGAAGTTGAGGGAGCAGATGGTGGGGCAAATGGT
This sequence comes from Euschistus heros, assembly GCA_003667255.2. Classification (NCBI taxonomy): domain Eukaryota; kingdom Metazoa; phylum Arthropoda; class Insecta; order Hemiptera; family Pentatomidae; genus Euschistus; species Euschistus heros. The sequence goes on from RCWM02000149.1 coordinate 1,228,923, forward strand.
GGAGGCCAACTTGCTTGAAAGTCCGACATAAATGGAGGGCCATGTGACCAAAGTGACAACGCAATAGGCTCGGACAGTAAATTAGGGTTCAGCCCTCGAGTAGCCATATCGGCTGGGTTCAGAGCCGAACTGATATGAGACCAAACGGTGCAATCGGGTATGGTGTTGTTGACGTGGACTACACGGTTTGCGACGAATGTTTTTAATAAGTGGGGGGGGGGGGGAGTTTTAAGCCAAGAAAGGACGATTTCAGAATCTGCAAACAATTGATATCCGGAAATATTTACCGGATATTGGATATCGCGAACAGAGCTGAGCAAGTCCGTTAGCAATACGCAAGCACACAACTCGAGCCTGGGAACTGATAATGTTTTTAGAGGAGCGACACGAGTTTTTGCTTTCCACAAAAAAGAGGATCGAGTCTGGTAAGAATCGAAACAAATGTATAAAGTAGCAGCATAGGCAACTTCAGAAGCGTCAGCAAAACCTACCAACCTGATAGAGTGGTAGCGATCAGGGAGTACACACCTTGGGAAAGATAGAGTGGAAACGCTAGGCAAGTGGTGCACAAGATCATCCCATTGTGCTTCAATTTCGCTTGGGACGTTCTGATCCCAGTCGAGCTTAGCCGTCTAAAGCCTTTGTATAATGATTTTGAAGCATACGGAAATAGGCGATAAATAGCCATTGGGGTCAAATATACGAGCCAAAAACGACATTATGTTTTGTTTGGTACATTTAGCGTTAAAGGGTATCACTCTGTATACAAACATATCTCTAGATGGTTCCCAATTTAAGCCCAAAATTTTCAACGACTTGTCCTCGTCATTCAAAACCAAAGGGGATTCGCAATGTTCCTCGGGGAGATCCTCAAGAACTTGAGAGTGACTTGTGGACCATTTGCGGAGCTCAAATCCGCCTAAGCTTAGCAATTTGGTTAATTGTGACCGCAGGAAACTAGCAGACTGGACATCATTAGCACCAGTTATTATGTCATCGACATAAGTTTGATTCATTAAGGCTGCTGAAGCCAAGGGGAAAGCGGAACCTTTATCTTTTACAAGTTGATGCAGCACGCGCATGGCCAGGAATGCTGAAGGGGCCAAGCCGTATGTTACGGTATTCAGCTGCGCCTCTTCGACTCGCGAATTGTTGTCCGGGGTCCAAAAAATGTGTTGCAGGTGGCGGTCCTATTCATGAACGAGCACTTGACGATACATCTTTTGTATGTCACAGCACAAGGCAACTTTAGCGAACCGAAAATTTAACAGGACCGTTGAAATGTCAGATTGTAACTTGGGCCCCTTCAACAAACGGTCGTTTAAAGAAACGCCAGAAGAATCAGGGCTTGAGGCATTAAATACCACACGCAATTTGCTACCCTGATTGGTAATTTTGGTTACCACATGATGCGGAATGATGTACGCCGAAGGCGTGGAAGCCTTGGACATGTGGTCGAGCTGGGCGTACTCCTGCATGAAATTATGGTATTCTGAAGCAAGCTCAGGGGTTTTAGCTAACCGTCTTTGCAAATTTAACAAGGAAGCGTATGATTTGGAAGAATTACTCTGAACCGGAGCAGCATCGGGCTTCATAGGCAGGGATACGGAGTACCGGCCATCTGGCTGTCGTTGGTGAGTATCCCGGAAGTGTTGCTCAGCTAGAGTGTCGAGGGGATCTTCAATTACAGGTGCATGAACATGCTCGATTTCCCGGAATTTCGAAAGCTGCTGAGAAAGTTCAGCAGTAGAAATGAGCGACGCGATGCTCGATGAGGGAGTCTGGGAGTTCATGGGACCAACAATTGTCCAACCAAATATAGTGCTGACAGCAACGGGACCATTCTGGTGCTTGATAATTGGTTCAGGGGACAATAACTGTGGGTACACGTCAGCACCTAGTAAAATTTCAACCTGTTCGGGTCGGTAGAAGGTAGGGTCAGCTAATTGGAGTTGAATGAACGATTGAGGAATCGTAGGAGGCAGTTCAACAGTTGGTAAATGCCCGACGATATTGGGAATCACCGACAAATTTGCGCTAACGTGCTGGGTCGTGTATGAGGAGACTATGTTGCACGATACGGTGCCAGGTGAGGTTGACAGCGAACCGCCTATTCCACTTACCGAAATGGGAGCACGATTCACTTTAAGCCGAAGAGATCGAGCCAAACTTTGAGAAAAAAATGATATTTGGGAGCCAGGGTCAATGACCCCTCGTACCGGTACATAACCAAGAGAGTTATTATGGATGCGAGCTCGAAAGGTACCTAGCATGTTAACAACAGAAGCTGGAGCTATTTTGGGAGTTGAAGAAGTGCAACTACAGGAAACAAGAGCATTAGCAGAAGTTGGCTCGGTCTTTTCATGTAATGAATTAGTGGGAACATTGGCATTAGGCTTAGGTGGAAGCGAGGAATCATTTGAGCGATCAGGATGTAACAGCGTGTGATGATTCCTGGATGAGCATCTACGGCATGATGCCATCGAGGGGCAATCGGCTTTCAGGTGTGAACCAAAGCAATTGAAACACCTTCTATGGGTGCGGAGAAAGGAAATCTTTTCTTCCCTTGACACTGGAAAAAAGGTGGGACATGAAGATAAGGAGTGACCCTTATGACAAAATAAGCATTTGGAAAAGATTTGTGTGGAGGCTTTTTTTTCATTGTTGGCTACAATAAAGGATAGTTTAGAAGTACCATGAGATTGAGGTTTATTAGAAGATGAGCTGCTGGCAGGGCTGTGGGTGGATGAAATTTCTATAGTTTTTATTTGATGTTCCACGAACTCTAACAGTTTATCATAAGAGGGGATCGCTGTGTCGGCTTGCTTTTCTTCGAAAGCTCTTGCAGTTCTTGAATCTAAATTCCTGAGGGATAATGATAACAACAAAAAGTTTGCTAAATCGCCAACCTTTAAAGCTTTGATGGCTTCAATTGAGTTTTGATGGACTTGAATGAACGTTTTTAGAGCACTCAACGAGTGCGTGGTGGAGCACTTATAGTCCAAAATTTTATTCAAATATGTGGTGGCGATACGGCGAGTGCTTTGATATCGGTTTACAAGAGCTTGGTAAGCCAGGGGTAATTTTCAGCTGTTAACTGAAAATTTTCAATAACAGCCAGAGCTTCATGGGAGACCGATGTACGTAAATAATGGAACTTCTGAATGTTTATCAATTGAGAATTCTCATGAACAAGAGAATTAAAAATTGAGAAAAATTCGCTCCACTTTTCAATATTGCCGGTAAATGTAGGAATGGTAATGGGTGGCATGTGCTGGGTAATTTTGGGTGGTTCATTATTAGTTGATTGTATGTTTTCATTTTTTATCAAGGGAGCAGGTTCTTGTTTTTTTAACTTATGGTATTTGGCTTGAATTGTGAATAGAATGGTTCGAAACGAGGATGAAACGTGTGTAGTTTCAACGGTATCATCGGGGTCAAGGTTGTAATTTAATTCAATAATTTCATCAGTTAGTGTTTGGAACTTCTTTTGGAGGAATAATGAATCATCATAATACGAGCGAACAAGATCTATATCAGATACGGTCGAATTCTTTATCTCATCCCATGATTTGGTGATGTCGGAAAAAATGTTTTGACGTTTGGTTTCAGCGATTTTCAAAGCCTTTAATATTTTTTCACGAGTTTTTTGATCCATCGTTAAAGTAAATAATTAAATATGGGGGCAGCTGAAGTGTAATATGAAAATTCAAATTAATTAAATCAGAAAGGTTATGATTCGAATTACAATTGAAAACCGGTAACGAAAAGTGACAAATGTAATAAAATCAAAATAAATAAGTAAACAACAAGTGAATAGGAAAATAAATATATTAAAACAAAGCCAAGGATAACTGTATTAATGGGATTCAAAAAGGATTCGATCCGAAAAGAAATCGAAAATCAAAAGCGTGAATGAAATTGTAAAATATAAACAAATACAAACAAAAAGCAAAGAAAATCAGAATTTTCGATTGATAATATGATCAAAATAAAGAAAATGCAAAGAACGTAAAATGAATAGGTTTGATAAGGTTACAATTTACAATGTATCTTTGTAAGGTTACAATAGATAATTTTAAGGTAGCAGTGGCTATACTATGTAAGGCTGTGGATTCTAACGAATGTTTCGTAAAATTAATCAAAATGGCTACCTAAAACCGACGCCGTTTGTGAATTTAAGAAAGAAAATTAATAAATTAAGTAATTAACTTTATTCGGGGGCAATAATTAACCTTATTGTTCAAGAAATACTCTAAACATACTTTGTGTGGTTTAAACATTCGAAATTTTATCCGGCCCGGAGGACCAAAAATATGTAGGGGCTTTCAGATAGCTTGACTAAAAGAAATAAATATTATATTGCGTAAATGTGGACTGTATAATTAAAAAAAAAAATAATGAAACTTTAAACTGGTTTGTGGCATAAGAAGATAAGTAAAATTCCACTCACCGGACTTCGTGTCTTCTCTAGGAGTATTTAGCCGCTTCCTGGTTACAAAATCGCGGCGACGAGATCTCTGACGCCGCGAAATGTTGACGACTGACGTCGGACCAAATTTTAAATGTTTAAACCACTTAACTGATAGAAAACCGAAACTTTACTCATATACTATTAACTAGGAGACAATAGCGTGGTGGAGACAGGTTCACACAGGAGAGAGTATAACAAAGAACAGATGTTACAAAAACAAATGACGAAGTACCTGATTACAAAAAAAAGGTTGAAAAAAAATAGATTATGAGAAATAAAGGAAAACGCTTATAATTGCCTTAACAAGGGTTCATTCTACTTTAAATGAGTCATTATGAATAATAGGGAAAGAAAGAGATAAAGTTCAATGCAACAAAAATTAAGTTAGCCGTCATAGCGTACAATAATACCTTAAACAATAAATTAAAATTAACGCCCAATGAAATTACTTTCGGAACCTCCAGTTTAGAATCAGACAAAAACATTGACCTGACTGAACAATACGTATTGAAATATCATAAGGATCAGGAACTACTACTCAAATTAATAAGATCTAAAATAAATAATGAAAAAGAAATAAGAACTGAAAAATTAAATAAAAATAGAGAAGACCCCTTAGATATTCAAAAACAATTAGGAGACATAGAATATTTAAAAAATACTCGAGCAAAAATAAAATTAGAGATAAGTTCATAAGGGTAAATGTGTTAGTAAAGGACAAAAGACCAATTAAAACCCATATTGACAATATTAAAAGGCCCACTAGGAAAAAAAGGAAAAGGAAACAATCTATTTCAGACGACGATAGGGAATCTCTTCGCGTTAATATTTCGGACATCTCGGATAATTATGACTCGGATGACTCAGATAGTGGTTCTGATTAAAAATATTCAATTTTATCTAAATTATATTACAATATCTTAAAAACCTTTTTATTTTAATAAAACGTAATAAATATAATGGTATTAGGGAAAGATGTTTATGTTATATTGAAAGAATTATCTGTATTTATATTAAATTGACAATGCTGTAATTGATTTAAATAAAATCGAACTTTCGTATTTTGCTGTATATTATTATGTTCAATGTTAACAATGTAAAAGATCATTCAAATTATTATTTTATTTCACAGTAATGTTATGTTTGATTTATTTTGTAATTAATATTTTGTATTTACTATGATAAATATTAGGATACTATTATTTTGTCATGAAATATTATTTTGATTGATCGTTGAGAAAAGTTTGAATTTTATTTTTGAAATGATTATAAATTGTAATAAGAAGAGTATTTGAATTATTATTTTGATTTAAAATATTATTGTTTTAATTGAGTAATTTTGAATTTAGAAGTATTATTTGTAATAGAAGAAACTAATTCAAAGACTCTTATTTTATTTTCCTTTTGTTTAAATAATGTATTAATATTAAAATGCATTGTTTATTATTAAGGAATATTCTGTTATCTTTTAGTTGCTAGGAAAATTGTACTTTAGCATGTAAGTAACCTATGTGTAAACATGGTATTTTTGTAAATAGTTTAAGTTTATTATTAATATTAAGAAATGGACAAGGTCTAGTCCTATTGTTTCTGGGAAATTGACAATTATATAAAATCCTATTTTTGTGTTAGACGTACAGTTAGTTTAATCTTTTTATTTATGTGAAACTATAAATATTATGAATCCTAACGAGAGATTAGGAAGTATTCAAAGTCTAATTCTTTTGTTTACAGAAAAGTTGACATTGTATAAAATCCTATTCCAGTACAGAGTTTAATCTTTTTATTTTCAAATGTACAAATCCTAAACTTGGTATACAAGATATGATCCTTTTATTACTGTATAAATTTAGAGTATAAGGTCCAATCCCTTTGCTTATAAAATGCTATCACTTAGTGTAAAAGGTACTAAGAAATGTACAAGGTTCAAACCTTTTATTTATTGAAACTTTCAACTTGAATTGTATAAGATCCAACCTGTTTACATATTTCATCGGAGACCTCGGAACTCGAGGAGGGGGAGGAGTTATGTACACCTCAATAGTATTGAGGATATAAATAAACAATGCTTGATAATCCCTCCACCAACCCTATAAAAGGCCACCCCCACCTAGCCTTAGAAGACATTCTGTACGTGACCGTTGAGTCGTACGGTCATACTATGCTCGTAGTTTTGCAATAAGTTTTAACCTGTGTACTTGTTCTTGTTATAATGTACGTCATTCTCAGTAAAGCTTCTTGTTAAAAACTTCAACCCGCGATACTTTTATTTAGCTATATATATATATATATATATATATATATATATATATATATATATATATATATATATATATATATATATATATATATATATATATATGTATACACACACATACATAAACTATATACATTCAGTATAGAAAAAAATATTATATACAAAGTCGATTGAACGACAGATTTCTGAATTTACAGTGTAAAGTATAGAAAAAAAAAAAAAAGTTTTGAGAGGGAACAGAAAAAAATGATAATGAAATAACAGCTTGAAATAGCAGATTGCAATAGCTTTGGTTTTAGCTGCGTTTAACATTAATTTATTTAGGCTTGGCCAGGCAAAGATTTCATCTAGGTCTTCCTGAATTTTGGAAAATGCAGTTAATAACTCGAATGAAGAAAAGGAAAAGCAAATTTGGGAATCATCGGCGTGGAGGTGGTAGGAACAATTGTGAATGGAGTTTGAAAGATCATTAATATAGGAATTAAAAAGGAGAGGGAAATACTCGATTCCTGAGCTACACCTGATTGCAAAGTAAGGAAAGAGGAGAGAGTTAGTTAGGAATCCTAACTGATATTAATTCCAGATGGTGTGGCTTAAGTAATTGTAGGCTTTGGAAAAGTCTAGGAGAATCAGGATGGTTAATTATTTTTTATTCTGGGTGACATTTTTGTGATTTTGGTGAGAGCGGATTGAGTAGAGTAGCTGGGGCAGCCCACCAGATTGGAACGGGTAAAGCAAATCAGAATCTTTGAGGTAATTGGAGACTTGGGATTGTACTGATCTTTCTAGGGGCTTAGAGAGGTTTGAAAGTATGGAAATTGGTCGATAATCTTATGGGGATTTAGGATTCGAGTTCTTGATTATAGGATGAATTAGGGCCTTTTTCCAGGATGTGGGAAATACAGAATTCTGTAGGGAAAAATTATAGATGAAGAGGAGAATCGGTAGGATTTCAGAGGTTTTCTAGATACATTTTGTCGTAGTAGTCAGAAAGGAGATTAGTATTCAGGTCACCAGAAATGATTATATTGGAGTAGAGAGGAACATAATTGTAGAGGTTTGATTCGAAGGATTGGTCAAAAGGAACATGTTAGGGATGATAAGCCACTACATACAGGAGAGAATGAAAATTAATGGATATTTCAACAAATAAAAACTCAATGTTTGGGAGATTTGAGGGAGGTGAAAGATGCAGGGCACGGGGCTTCAGGCTATCATGAATATCTAGCGCTACTCTACCGCCGCGGCGCGTGACCAGGGGTCCGATCAACCCGGTCGTGACCAGTGAGTATAGAATTGACTAGAGGAGCCTTCCTCTAGCAGAGAGGCAGGCGGAGAAGTGCTTCTCTTCCCCCCACCACTAAGGGTCCCACTTTTCTTAGGACGGGCCCTAAAGGAGCACGGGCCCTTATCCATGGATCAGATTCTACAAATTTTTGACTGCAAATAATGCTATGCTTTGCTGGTTTCCAATTTTCTCTTCTGATTGCCTGGATTCATTTTTCCTTTCTGAATTCTTCAGAAAACTGTGAAAACAGTTTTTTAGTAGGTCAATAGGAAAATGGGTGCCTTATATTAGCGAGAGAGTAAATGTAATCTCAAGCAAACATACAATAAATAGGTACTGTTGGTTTATAATAAGTAAATGTTAGTTTCTCTCCTTCACGATGAAAAGTTTTCTTTTTTTTTTTGCTATAACTGCAAATGATGATGGATTAGTTTGGGAGGGAAACTGATGAAGAGGGAATTTTGAGTTTGAGCTGGGTTTCAGAAACTGCAATGATGTAAAAATTTCGTATAAAAAACTCTAGGAATTTATCAAAGTGGCAGTAAGGGATTGACAGTTTATGTGACAGGCGGTTAGGATATTAGTCATATTGGTAAGGATTTAGGGAAATGTAGGAAAGTAAGTATGAGGATAACGCCACAAATGAGACGAAGTTGTAGATGCCATGAGAAAGAAAAACATATTAATAATAGGAGGTGAACTAAATATGGTAATTCAATATAAAAATATAAATATCTGAATGCATATGATTATGTAAAATTAAAATAAAAGTAATAATACGTAAAAGAATAATTATAATAGAAAATTAGAAAACTATAGATAGGTAAATAAGTGATAAAGAAAAATAAACAAATAATAATAAAAGTTAAACAATTCAACATAATAGAATAGTTATACCACGGGATAAAAAAATGAAAGCTGTCTTCAAAATGAGACATGACGGGAAAAAAATACTTTGAAAAAAACAAAAAATACTTTGAGTTAAAAAAAAATCAGAAAAGACTGTGGAGGCGAAGGCAGGAAATGAGTACCGAGAGGTCAGCCGAAGACATCCAGGTCCAGGGGCTGGTTTATGTAGATCACTGGCTTGCCATCATCCTTCCGGCAACGAATTACACTTAATTCAGTTTGCCAGCAGATGTCTTCTGACGGGCGAGCCATACATATTCATATACATACAATACTCAAAGTTTTCGGCACTAAGCTAAATACCGAGTCCGGCACCTACACATGTCACCAGGGCTGCCATGAATTTATAATGATTTGTTTAACAGACTTTGCTCGGCTTTGTTTTTTCTAACCTCAAACTGGCCTACTTTTGTTTTTGCACTTTTATTCTCATTTATTAAGTATTCAATGAATTTATATTTTTCCTCACGGTGGTTCTCGATTTTAGACAGTTGTTTAATATATATATGTTTAATAAGGTCCTGAGGTTCAGTCGATAAATAAAAACAACTATTTTGGCGATGTTTCGATGTTTCTCATAATCATGGCCTACAGTATAAAAACAAGTCACAATAAAATTATATAAGTTACATAGGTTCGTTAAAAATATAAAGTTAGCTACAATATAAATATATATAAACATGCGTTAGAATATATACTGCATATAATAAAAAAAATATGGAGGAAACTACTTACCATGTTACTGGTGGATATGCTATTGGTATCTACTGCTAAATATAACAATACTTGTATACAACTCAACTGGGGAATTTCTGAAAAAAAGGTTAGGGATGGGGGTTTCCAAAGGTTTTTTCAGGATAAATGGTTATTGGTTTATATCGTATATTATTATAAATGTATATTATTAATCTGAATGTATTAAATTGGAATAACACGTGTTGAGAATTAGGACGTCTGATTTTTTGTTTATTGCGGAATTTTTAAATTTTTCTATGGCTGTTATTTATTTTATATCTCGCTTAAAATTGTTTTGGGGAAATCAAATTTAAAAGAATATCTTGCTTGCCTGAAATGTGTGGTGAGAGCTGTTTGGTCAGGTTTATTCGGGTTCTTAGTTATAGACGTGCAACTGTATTCATGTTGATAAACACGTCGTTTGAGATATTGTTTCGATGTACCGAAATAAGATTTTCCACATCTATCTTCACACGTTATTTCATAAATTATATTAGACTGTGATTCCAATTTATCTGTTTTGGTGAATAATTTATCTATGGTGAACGTATGTTTGGATGTGACAGTGTAGTCAGTTTTGTGGTTATTTGTGAGTGTTTTTCTGAGTCTTTCTGATTGTTTGTATATGTACTAGTGTACTGTCTTTTATTGTTTATTTCATGTTGTTTATGTTGAGTATTTGTTTGTTTTAATAGATTGCAAATGTATCCATTTATTAAGAGGAGGTCTACTTCTTTATTTTCCGCGTTTGTTTATGTTTTACTGTGGATAATTTTATTGTATTGTACCTGGGTTAGGTGCCTTCATCACGGGGACATTCACCCATATGGAGTGTAACTGATTCATAAGAATAAATGCAGCCTAGGATTCGGACAGTGGTCTAAAGAAAGAGTAAAAGAAGGAATTGCTTTTGTTGTAGAAGACGAACTATACAAGAAAGATTAACGCCAATGGACTATTCTATCAAATATCAAGAGCCATCATAGGCAAGCAAAAAGTGAGTAGAAAGGCCAAACTTAGGCTCTTTTTAAAGCAGTGTTCCTTCCTTCTTTATGGATCGGAACGCTGGACAACCCTCGATATACATATCAATAAAGTAACAGTGGCTAAAATGAGGTTCCTCAGAAGAATAGTAGGAAACACCAAGAGAGACTGCGTCAGAAACGACAGAATACATGACGATCTGGGAGTGAAGTCTATACGCAGCATCCTAGAAGATAGGTAATTAAAATGGTTTGGCTACATTTGCAGAATGGCAGATATCCGGAAGGCCAAGTGGTTCATTGAAGCTAGAACAGAAGGTAGCCCTCGTGGCAGACCTAGGTGTGTGTACACTGATCACATTGGAAAACTGGAGACAGCAAGAGGATGCACCATACCGAAGGTGAGAAGACTAGCAAGAGATAGGGACCAGTGGGCTAGATGGACCAAAACTCCAACTACGCGCTTAGTGGCACATAGGAGTTAGAGAAAAAAGAAGAAGAAGATTTATTTAAAAGTTTTTTTCGGTTTTGATTATATAACTTTTAGGGCTTGTATAATGTAAATATCTTCCGGAATGTATAGGTTTTTTCCACCATTGTGTTTCTGTTCCGTAGAATAATAGCATCCCCAGGCCAGTTGTGAACTAGAATTGTTATATTTAGTAGTAGATACCAATAGCATATCCACCAGTAACATTGTAAGTAGTTTCCTACTCCTCTATATTTTGTAATTATATGTAATATATATATTCTAACACATGTTTTTATATATTTATGTTGTGGCTAATTTTATGTTTTTCATTAACCTGTGTAACTTATGTAATTTTATTGTAACCTGTTTTTTCACTGTTGGGCATGATTATGAAAAAACAATATAGTCTCAAAACGTCACCAAAACAGTTGGTTTTATTTATTGACTGAACCTCAAGAACCTTATTATACATCTAATAATAATAGTCAAGAAATATATCCATATATATATATATATATATATATATATATATATATATATATATATATATATATATACAGTGGACGCCGCTTATAAGACTCACTTTGGGATCAACAAAAAGTGAGTCTTGTAGGCGAATGAGTCTTAAAGGCGAAAAGGAAAAAATAATATTAAAAATTTCTTTAATTTACGAAAAACTTTATTTTATCAGTTAATATACATAGCGTGTATATTAACTGATAACATAATGGTAACATAATTTACCAACCAACACAATTTACGTTGGTTTTAAAAATTACGTTTGTTTTTTTATTATTTTCTAGTATTTCATCGGAAGAAGGTTAGAATTGATAAAAGCTATTCTGGGAGCGCGTAGGGGATGGTGGCTGTCTTCTCCACCGGTACCCCCATTTTTTCTGCCAATTCTTCAGCTTTTTGGCGAAGCAAAGTCCTGAAACGCGAGCATCCTTATCCCTAACTTTTAGAAACCATTATTTTTTTACGAGGATTCAACATTAGCATTATTTCCATCCTTTTTCCGTTTCCGAATCTGAGATTTATTTTGTAATGCTTCACTTTCGATTTCTGGTCTACTTTTCAAAATCCTGCTCAATACAGTTTGTTAAAAGTTAAGCTTACCAGCTGCCTCGCGTTGTCCCATTTTAGGAAAAAGGTCGTCCTTCTCTAACATTTCTAATTTGTAACTCAAACTAAGAGCGCGTACTTATTTTAACACTGAATAAAAAAAATGAGAAAAGAAAAAAGAAAAGAAGACGTTTGCAACTTGACACTTGAATAAAGTTCCTCATTGCTTTGATCTTGAGAACATTTGGACGATTCGAGGAAATATTGTCGCGGTTGCTAAGCGTCTGTTTCCACGACGATAAGGCGAGGATATACAGGACTGTTTTTTGTTTTTTTTATTTCGGAGAAACTGAGTCTTATATCCGGAGTGGCGAGTCTTATAACCGACTTTTTTTGTGTATATTTGGATACGTCCGTAACGTTCAAGTCGATTCTGAGTTTTATAGACGGCTGAACCTTATAACCCATGAGTCTTATAAGCGGCATCCACTGTATATATATAATAAAATTAAATCTATGGTTAGTTAAAGCAACGGCGATGACTTCTTGAGTCGAACTAAAGAATTACTAAAAGGGTAATTTACGAAGTGTAGGCGAACTAGAGGTGGGAGGAAGCCATTTTGCACCTTTAGGATTTATGGATTGAGGTTTGTTAGAATAAATTGTCAACTTTAGGCTAAGATTTTGCGGGTCATTACAGTTACCTTATATTTTCATGTAATCTTATCTGATAACTTGCGAATTATTGCATATATTTTTTTGTAGGCATGGTAATATTTTTTTCTATTTCAGTTGTATTTGTGTGAATTAAAATTTATTTTGTTTTTCAATACATTAATATTCTTCAATTTCATTGATGTCGTTTGTACCCTCAGGATAATGGGTATTCTGTAAGGAGGTTGTAACACTATTTATATTTGTCAACATTAGGATGTTTAACGTTTAGAGAAATATTTTACACAATTAGAACTGCCAATAAATGGTTATATAGGATTTGGTAACAAATCTTAAGACCAGAAAAAAAAAAAAAAAAAAAAAAAAAAAAAAACTGCCAATAAACAGCTAAAACAGCAAAATTTATAAAAAGAGATATATTTTTAGAATATAATTTCTGATAATAATACCAGCTTTTTGTAGAGGAACAAGGGCATAAAACATGTAAATGTGCAAGATAAAAATCAATTGACATAAATTGTTATACAAATAATTTATGAAATTCTTATGAAAGTAATGATTTATAAATCATGTAAATAATTAATGTAAATTCAATTATAGTTTTTAAATTTAAATAAAAACTGAGTATAAGAAGACACTCAACAAAGAAATAAAACTGAGAGGCTGAACTGGGCAGTGTGATTTTCATGTTTTACTCCAAACAGCTCATCTCCAATAAACAGCCTAAACTGATGATAATTTATTATCAACTATTATGACTAATTTCATTTATTATAAAATCGTAAAGCCTTATGATACCAATTCACATTTATAAAAATTTCCTATCTCTAAAACTCCTCAACAATAAAAGTCATCTATCTATTAACTTGGATGGGCAAAAGGTCAAAGAACTTATAATAATCACTTAACAGAGATATGGTGCTGAGTGTTTAGATTTGATTGTGTTATCTAGAGAATGGGATGGAGTCGAGTTACCTCAAATAGTTGACTTGTAGCGGTGGAGGCGTCGAGTAGTGAAGTGGAAACTAGCGCCTAGTGGCCAAACCCCAAACAAAACCACTTCCACTCCTTTCACACCAACCAATCATAGCTTTTGTAATTTCATCTTATAATAAATTGGCAATTTTAGCAAGATATGAATAGTGAAATACTCTCTTAGTTGTTGCTCTTCATATTCCATTAGAAGATAATCAATTTGTATTCCCTAACATAAATTATTATTTTTATGAACATTTAATAAGTACAAAAAATATTTTTGTATTTGGTTTAAATGTTTTTTTATTTATTTATCGTAAAATATGAACTTTTTTGTATGCTATTTTATTTTTACATCTATGTTAAAATGTTTTACAGTTGCTTAAGTGAGCGTTGTGGAGAGGGGATCGATTCACCATTAATAATTGATAGAGCGACCAATCGAAACTGTCCTATATTCAGTTTCCATGTTCATTTTTAAGATCATTAGTAACTTTTATCGAATAATAGTGATAATAGCGTATTGTCAATTTTTTTTTAATGTTTTAAACAATTAAAAAATGACTGTTCAATTTATTCAGTTTATTTAAAACTGCAAGAAAGATGTAGCTGAGAAGAACTTGTAGGTATATATAGTATATAGAAAGCTAGTTTGAGGCAAAACAAATCTGGGGCACGTTGGCCTCCTCATCATTTTTGTTCCATTTCTTATTTCCCCATTGGTTCTTTCTTCTAATACTTGATACCTAGTTTCTTCCCCATATCAACTCCTAGGTCTTTTTCTTTTTCTTGTCTGATAAATATGTCGTTGCTAATAATTGTTTGCGGGAGTCGTTATTACTATTAACATAGGAATATGGTCAGCCCATCTAAGCATATTCTCTCGTAAAAAATTAACAACAGCTTCATATTTAATACCACTATATTTCTATATTAGCGTATAATTTCGATTTACCCTTCACCAGCTTAATTCCACATTCTTTCTCATTATTTTTCTTTCTAGCATTTCAAGCTTACGGCAGTCAATTTGGGGCAGAAACCTAGAAACAGAAGCTGTCAAAAGTAGTCGCATATTTCATGCACTCTACACTCTTCATTTCAGGACTCTGACTGGGGTAGCACTTCTCCTTGAGAACACCTTTGTCGGCACTCTTTTGGCTATAACTCCGGAACTAATAGTTCGAACCAAATTTTTTTTTTCATCTGAAAGCTGGTTATATTTACTATAAGAATCTGCATTAAATTTTGATCATGTCCCGTTAAATATCCATGTGAGTACCCTAAATTCCGCTTACTGTTTTGAAATCCAATTTTTTTGGGCACATTTTTCACTATAACACCATAACTATTTGTTCGATCTCAAATTTCATTTTTTCAACTAAAATCTGGTTAAATTTACTATCAGATCCTTTATATTAAATTTTGATTAAATCCCGTAATACACACAAGCAAGCCCACTGAAAATTTCAAAATTGTTATTGTTTGCCAAAACATACATATGGTATATAGCTAGTATGTATTATGGGACTCGCTATATCTCGAAAACGGTTAATCCTATAAAATCAAACAGATAAAATCAGACTACGACAAGACAGCACTAGAAATATATTAATAGACATAATATGACATATATATTGAGCATTTCAATCTATGTATTTTTATTTATAAGTACATTTTTTATTTCTTCTTTTATTTTTATTTATTTATTTATTTTTTATTTTTTTTATTTATTTTTTTTTCCCTACTGTAAATAACTTCAAATAGGTAAAAAACTAAATAATAAAGAAAATATGTAAAACTTGCATATACTATGACATGCATAAGGGAACACCTTTCACATGTGAAAATATATGTTTATGATAGCCTTTTGGCAGAAGAAATTAAATTAACGATAGTAAAAACCTTCTTCTTGGTTTCTGTCAAAAATTGACTGCCGAAAGCTTGAAGTGTTAGAAAGAAAAATAATGAGAAAAAAATGTGGAATTAAGCTGGTGAAGGGTGTATCAAAATTGTATACTATAGAAATAGAAATTTTATTCCTATAAAAAAATGAATGGAACCAAAATTATAGAGTATATTATTATCTACAAGTTTTGTGACTTTCTTGACTGACCTCCGAGGCATATAAATCGAAATATTTGAAAAAAAAAAAAAAACAACTGACAATTCTTGTGACCTTTGATCTTGAATACCTAATTATGCTAACACGCTGAGGTCAGTGACTTTTTACCCCTCATTTAGGAAGCCAAAACAAAGGTTTATACAAAAATTCAGCTTTATTGCTTACATTCCGAGGTGAAATTCTTATTTGACTGGGATAATTAGGAAAAGTAAGGGAAAAGAATTTGTTGTTGTAAAGAATCGGTTCACTATTGTATCGATCCGGAAGGAGGAGGTATAAATTAGGATTTGGTGAGGATACAATGTACTGGATACAATCTACTGTTGGGTGTGAGGTAATGTATATAGATATGTATAGATATGTATAGATATAGGTTAAATAAGAAAGGGGAAGGACAGGAACTTTGAGGAATCTTGATCCCCTCAAACATTATTCAAAGTAGCTCTAGTAGATCCCTGTCATTACAGCCTCACCCAAAATCATCCTCTCCGAACCTCCATCCTGCGACTGTTTGTTTTTCTAAGTGTTCGGTGGAATATTCACTGGATGGGTAATGTTGGATGAAATGAGTATTACTCAATGCTGGCTGGGCTAGGCATTCAGTGATCCGTCACACGACACACCTTGAATAGATATATTATTAATGATACTCCCAAGAGAATAATTTATATAAATAAAAATTTACGTCTTATTATAATAATAAACAAAATAAAATAACAAAAAACAAACAATAATTAGCGAGGAAGGAATTTAAACTTGAAACAATAAATACTTTGTTTCCTGATAATAAAGATATATTAACCTACCTATTGTGTGTTAAAAAGTAATATCTTTAACTTTTTTCAAATATTATTCACGCGATTCGTGTGCTACGTTACGTGATGCATCACTGAAATGAGTTCTAACTGATATTATCTTGATAGGAGTCAGTAATTTCGACCGCTATATCCACCTAACATTACCAACGTAAACCCTATCAACAATCTATATTTATTGAAATAGTTTTTAATTTCTCTTAGAATGGATTTTACAATTATAGGCTGATACCAGGTACATGGTAGGAATTACACTCGGGCCACGATTAACGACGCTCTTTGGTTCAGAATCATAATCTATAGCCAAAAATCATTTCTTCGCGAAAAGGCAAATTCTATTGCCAAATCTATATTTTATATAATATTTTACAACAGAAAGTCTTACTGGGTTCTAGAAAAATACTATAAGCTTCAAGCCATTTTATTCAAACTTCAAGACCGAAATGAACTGTAAAAAAATGACTATAGTATTAACAAAGACAATTAAAAGCAAAACATTTCAAAACACAATAATAATGTTTTTTATTATTCATATGTTAATATGACATAATATAACCTACCATTGGTTGCTATAGGGAGGCGCGGTAGTTCAGTGGTTAAGGCGCTTGACTACCACGCTCTCGGGCTCGAGTTCGAGACCGACTGAAGGCAGAAAAATCGACCGTGGGTCGAATTCGAGGTCGGGAGACCCTCCTGGGGTACACCCAGCCTCTGAAAAGTGGATAACCTTAATTGAGGAAAAAACCTGGTGGTTGAGGGTGAATTCTGGCAAATCACCTCCTTTCATAACCGTTGGTTTAGTAACAGTACAGCTTAACCTAAGTACTGAACTAAAGACACTTCATGGTACAGGTTTTTTATTTATTTATTTATTTATTTTTATAGGTTGGTATGGTAAGAACAAGAACGAATAGACTAAAATGCCTTGTAGGAAGAGAATTCCGATCCGGGCTCGAAGCTGGTTGACATGCTTCCTCTTGCTCTGCTAACCGACAAGAACTTCATAGGAATGTTCGGCTGTCCGCCGCATCGCAAGTCCAGGTTCCCAACCTCCTGCCCCTTTCACCTCCTGGCCTTCTTCAAACTCCCGAGATTTTTCTGTGCTACTTCTGAAGTCGGCATTCACCCGGTCCAGTAGTGTCAGTCGTCTTCTGATTATTTCAAACTCATTGTGGAATATATCCCTGAATTCTCTCACTATAGTTTCTATTTCCAATATTGATTTATTCTCTCGTATTGATACCTTTTGCTTTTGAATCTTTCTTAATACTATTGGTTTCGAGAGTAATAAACCGAATACCAACGACCATGGTAACAAATATCATTTTGTTCCATGACCACCACAGGTGAAAATAAACAAGTTTTATTCAGTTCCACCTTTACGTAAATTGTTCCCAGAGTCTCTAGAACTGGTTTTCAATAACATGTAGTGTAACCAGTAACTCAGCTTCAAAATCCTATATGTGCTGTTCCGCTATCTTCAATACGAGGGAGGGGGAGGAGGAGTCATTTTTCTCCTGTTCAAAGAAGCTACTTTAGCTAGGGCTACTTTGAACAAGGATGATTTTCGCCTCAATAACGCTTCTCTTGGAGTCTTCTTCAATTTAACCCTTCTAATCAAATTTAAGTTTAAAAATAATGTTTTTAGAGTTTTTCTATATTTGTTTTGACTCGAAAAACATTGAAATAAATAACTTTTCAGCAAAATGCTTCCGTAAATCCGCCAATTGGGTTCACTTCATCAACAGATTCGTCGATGAAATATAAAATATAAAAAAAAATATTTTCAACAATATTGGTAGCTTTTAAAAAATATAGCTATTAAATTAACTACTTACAAACTATCTATTAACATAAACTTTATTTAGTTTTCAAGGAACGTTAATCTTTATCAAACAAAACACGCAAAGAAAACTCGAATAGAATGAAAAAAAATTACTAGAGCGCTGGCTGATGGCACCTGGTTTGCGAAAGAAGTGGGAGCAACGTTGCCAAAGCTTCTAAACCCTCACACGGGTCCGCCCTCTGAGATCTTTTCTTAATTATATTATGTTTGTTTGGTTTTATTTTTTAAATACGTTTTTCTAATTTTAACATCAGCTTAGCAATTTTAAGGATCGTAGTTAGAATTATTTTATCGGTAATTGTTCGGATAGACGACACCACCAAACTGGCTTGACCCGCATTACACCCACCAGTTCGATCCTTACACTTCAATTCATGTTTACATTTTTCGATAGTTCATTCCTATAACCTCACATGTAACCAATCACTTCTACAGTTTCAACTTGGACTGTGTTGTTTAGTTTGTAATATTGATATTTAGACTTCTTAAATGTAAATAGGTGAAACAGAAGTTAACAACACGAGGATTAAGTGTTTTATCAATTCATTTTTTCTTATTTCATCTTATCTTATGTGTAAAAGTGTTACAAAACTTAAGAAGATTAATTTGTACATGGATTTAGTGTTTTACATATTTATATTTGTTCTATCAATTTAAGTGATAAAATTTAAAACTTGTAAAAGTGTTACAAAACTTAACAAGATTTATTTGTACATGGATTTGGTGTTTTATATATTTTTATTTGTTGTTTCAATTTCATTGATAAAATTTCAGTATACATATTTTGTGAATGGATTCCTTGTCATCCATATTACTTTTTGCCCTAAAGTAAGACAGACTGTATAATTAATTCAATAAAACATATCAGTTTATAAATAAATGTGAGAAAGTACATCATAGGTTTCATGTTTTCTTATTTCCACTTCATTATTTCCTTATTTATCATTTTAATATTAGACGTTAAACAGAAGTTAACATTACTTTGAACAGGGATTTAGAGTTTCTCAGTAAATGTAGGAGAATAACCTATCCCCTCTGAAAGCAGCGACTAGAACATCGAAATAAATCGGAACAGGGTTAGAATCGATAAAAGGTATTCTCGGCGCGTGTAGGGGTTGGCGTCGCAGATCCGAACAATTACCATTTTATCTTTTGTTCATCTAATAATTAAATTTTAAAATATTTTATCTCAAAGCAATGTTTTTTTTTTTGTTTTTTTTTTCATTTAATGTAATTTTTAATGTGTTTATTAGTAATATAATATGTAAACAAAAGGTCTTATAGGCAGAGTCGATTTTTGTTTTTTCTATTCACAATTGTTAGTCTTAAGGGACCTGGTCCCATAATAAAGTTGTTTTTTTTTCTATTCTATACCAAGTAAACACTAAAATAAAAAATGTCAATTTTTTTTTTTTTTTTCAAAAATAAATAGTGAAAATTTATTTTATTTTTTTCCGGACACATAAAAACATTTCGTGAGCTTGCAATATGAAAATTTTATTAAATTCAAAATTTTCAATATCTTAATTTTACGCAAGGGAATTTCACTTTTACTTTTACATCTATTTTTACAAAAACTTCTATTATCATATCACAATGGCAGTTTTGCAATTTTCTTGCTCAAAATTGAATTAATCAAATGTAAGATTTAAGAATTCCTTTCTAGACTACCCTTCAACCTCAATAGACCATGCAACTCCTAACACCCCTAGGTGGGCTCCCTCCCCAGATAACACTCCTGGGCACACAAATCCTTCACATTCTATTCCCAACCAAATCAGCCATAATCCAGCTAATATAAACACCATCCTCTCATCATTTTTAACAGAACTGAAAGAAACAGTAAGACCACTTATTTCCCTTCTCACCAGAGTCGTTTCTGAAGTCCCATTCAACATCCCAAAATGAGCAAAAATCCCCTAGCTGTCATTTTGTGGAATGCAAATGACCTTCATAACCTTATTTATTTATTTATTTCCCTTCCTTGCCTCTCGGCTACACGGGTTTTGCAGGGATGGCTTGTAGCCATCACTGCTGGTTTTAACAGTTTAACATAACATTTCAATATTACTTTTAACATTGCAAGAATAAATTTTCTTAAACATTTAACAGAACATTTCAATATTACATTTAACATTTAACATTTCAAGATTACACTACACGTTTAAAATAACATTTAATATTTAAAATACATTAAACGCTTTACATAACTACATACTTGTGTTTAATACAATATACTTTATATCTAATACAACAACCTATATTTAATACAACATACTATATTAAAATTAACTACATACTAACTATAACATACTATAATACATAATAATACCTTCATAACCATCGAGACGAACTGGACATATTTCTACATGACAATCACATAGATATAGTAGTCCAGTCAATGAGAGCTGAAATGAGGGGTGTAGAGTGCATACAATATGCGATAATTTTTGACTTCATAGCTTCGTTAGGAATAGTTGGAAGGTAAACATACTAAAAGTCCCCGCCTCTGGGGGGTGAGCTAACGGTGGGGGGGAGGGGAGAAGTTCCATTTTTTTGGTTTTTCCATAATATCTCGAAAACTGTTGACTCTAGAAAAATATGTTTCGAATAAACATAAAAGCTAATTAAATTTACTATAAAATTGATTATATATAAATCTGCCGTAATTCTAACCGTTTACGAGATATACGTTATTGAAAATAGGTGATTTTCGGGAAAAAAACTAATGTCACCTCACTTTTTGACAAACTTTTGCTTCTATTGCGTTCCACAATCGTTTCTCAGAAACAACGTCAGAATCAAAATTGTAGAGCATTAAATTTACTTTAATTTCATATACACGTGTCTGGTATTTGATTCAAATGTTTAAAAAAAAGTGAGGTAAACATTTTTTTTATTTCTAAAGTTGTCGATTTTTAATAACGTATATCTCGAAAACCGTTGAAATTTCCACGAATACGTAAATAATTATTTTTATAGGAAATTTAATGGGCTTTAATTTTGATCTTATACATATTTTTCTAGAGTCCACCGTTTTCGAGATATAATCCAATAACAAAATTGGGACCTTCTCCCCTCCCCCTACCTTTAGCTCACCCTCCAGGGGTGGGGACTTTTAATATGTTTACCTTCTAACTATTCCTAACAATGCTGCGAAGTCGAAAATTATCGCATATTTCATGCACTCTACACCCCTCATTTCGGCACTCTTTATCTGGGGTCGTACTTTTCTGAAAAAAATACGTTTATTGATACTCATTCCAAAACTAATTGTTCGATCCAAAATTTCTATTTTTTATGTGAAAGCTCCTTAAATATACTATAAGAGCCTGTATATGAAATTTTGATTATGTCACGTTATACACTCAAACCAGCCCACTAAATTTGTGAATATCGTCATACTTTGCCAAAACATACATATTTAGCGTTCAGGTTTGGGTGTATTACGAGACATAATTAAAATTTCATATATAGGGCCTGGTAGTAAATTTTGTTAGATTTTAGTTGAAAAAAATAAACTTCAGATCTGACAAATAGTTTCGGCGTTATGGTGAAAACTACGCCAAAAAAAACTTGGACTTAAAATAGTAGGCGGTTTTTAACGTGCTGGTAAGGGTATTTAATGGGACTTGGACAAAATTTCATATATAGGTTCTTACAGTAAATTTAAGGAGCTTTCAGATATAAAATAGAAATTTTGGATCGAACAATTAGTTTTGGAATGAGTATCAATAAACGTATTTTTTTCAGAAAAGTACGACCCCAGATAAAGAGTGCCGAAATGAGGGGTGTAGAGTGCATGAAATATGCGATAATTTTCGACTTCGCAGCATTGTTAGGAATAGTTAGAAGGTAAACATATTAAAAGTCCCCACCCCTGGAGGGTGAGCTAAAGGTAGGGGGAGGGGAGAAGGTCCCAATTTTGTTATTGGATTATATCTCGAAAACGGTGGACTCTAGAAAAATATGTATAAGATCAAAATTAAAGCCCATTAAATTTCCTATAAAAATAATTATTTGCGTATTCGTGGAAATTTCAACGGTTTTCGAGATATACGTTATTAAAAATCGACAACTTTAGAAATAAAAAAAATGTTTACCTCACTTTTTGTTAAACATTTGAAGCAAATACCAGACACGTGTATATGAAATTAAAGTAAATTTAATGCTCTACAATTTTGATTCTGACGTTTTTTCTGAGAAACGATTGTGGAACGTAATAGAAGCAAAAGTTTGGTAAAAAGTGAGGTGACATTTGTTTTTTCCCGAAAATCACTTATTTTCAATAACGTATATCTCGTAAACGGTTAGAATTACGGCAGATTTATGTATAATAAATTTTATAGTGAATTTAATTAGCTTTTATGTTTATTCGAAACATATTTTTTTAGAGTCAACAGTTTTCGAGATATTATGGAAAAACCAAAAAAATGGAACTTCTCCCCTCCCCCCCACCGTTAGCTCACCCCCCAGAGGCGGGGACTTTTAGTATGTTTACCTTCCAACTATTCCTAACGAAGCTATGAAGTCAAAAATTATCGCATATTCCATGCACTCTACAATGTGTTTATTGACTGGACTATAGCCCTACTGACGGAAACACACTTTACAAAACGATCGTATTTTCATATACGTGACTACATCACTTACATATGAGACCACCCAGACAACACAGCCCATGCCGGTTCTTGCATCCTTATTCATAAATTAACACCTCATTCTCTTGTCCCTTCTACTCCAACTGACACCATTCAATCGACTTCAGTATCCGACTCCACTCGTCCTTTCAATGTAACGTTTTCAGCTGTATACTGTCCTCCTGCAAATTCTCTCTCTTATAGCCATCTTGATTCCTTATTCCAATCCCTCGGTCCACGCTTTATTGTTGGAGGAGACTACAACACCAAACACCAGCGATGGGGTAGAACATCCAACCTCCGAGGCATCCTCCAACTGTTGTTATTCTGTCCTTTCTCCCTTAAATCCGACTAAAAGGCCTACATTTATCAAAAAACGTCCAGAAATCCTCGATATATTCATTTCTTCCCAAATTTCCGCCTCTCATACCTCTGTCAATTCCATAAATGACCTTTCATCAGACCATAGCCCTGTTCTGCTTCTCTTGCATTCAAATCCCCTCCCTAAACCCTCTACTCCTAGACTAATCACAGGACGGGTAGACTGGGACAAATTTCGTTATGACTTAGAAAATGAGTTAGACTTAAAAATTCCACTAAAAAAAACAAAACATGATATCGACACTGCCATAGATAAACCTACCATTTCAATATCCAGCAGTATTAACGACAACACATCACACAGGAAAAAAAAAATTCTCATCAGACTAACTTACCACAACATATTTGCGTCTTGTTAAGTGAAAAACGTAGAGCAAGAGCAAAGTGGCACAGGACTAGATATCCATCAGATAACAATAATTACTGCAAACTTACAAACAAAGTTAAGATAGAAATTAAGAAATACATACTTCAAAAATTACATGACTACACAGAAAAACTTAATACCACCGACAAATCTTTATGGAATACCACTAAAAAACTACAGAAACTATAATCACCCCCTACTTACCGAAGCCAAAACCTGGTCAAAATCTGATGAAGAAAAATCACTCATTTTTGGCCAGTACCTTTTCCAAACGTTTAACCCACATCCTGATATCCTTAATCCTACTCATTTAAAATATATTAAATCAGAACATAATATATCACTCCCAATGTCCTCTCCCCCTAAAGCATTCGATCCTTCAGAAATATCAAAAATCATTTATAGATTACATTCAAACAAAGCCCCTGGACACGACCTTATTACATCCCATATTCTTAAACTCCTTCCTCAGAAAGCCATTCTATTCTTAACATACATATATAATGCTGTCCTCCGTACCACATATTTTCCTGACTCTTGGAAATTATCTATAGTTAAGACGATTCCAAAACCCAAAAAGCCATCTGAATTCCCATCCTCATACCGCTCTATTTCACTTTTGCCAATCATGGGTAAAATCCTTGAAAAACTAATTTTAAAACGCCAGATAACCAGTTTGGATTCCGATCATCACGTTCCACAATCCAGCAATGCCATTGTGTGGTGGACGTTGTCTCCTCTACATTGGAGCGCGGAATGTACTGTACGGGAACCTTTCTTGACGTGGAACAAGCTTTTGACCGAGTCTGGCACCCAGGACTACTTTACAAACTCCGTAGATTCCTTTTTTCAACATACTTCCTAATTATCCGTTTCTATCTTAGTGATAGAACTTTTAAAGTAAACCATAAATTTTCCTATTCTTCTCTCTTTACCCAATCTGCCGGTGTTCCTCAAGGTACACTGTGTGTACAGCTGAAATCCCAACTCATCCTACCACTGTCCTCACCACTTACGCTGATGACACATGTGTGTTATCAGTAAACGATGATCTCTTCATTGCCTCTCAAACACTCCAATCCAATATTCTAAACCTTCAAGAATGGTGTCAAAAATGGAGAATCAAAATAGATCCCACCAAATAATGTTTACTCTACGTCGTAAACCTACGACTTCCTGTCCTACAGTATCTTTTAATAATATTCCACTAATCCCTGTTGAACAGATCCACTACCTAGAACTCCACTTGGACAAACGGCTAACTTGAAATCCAAATACAAGACTAAAACGCCAAGAAACTGCCCGTCGTTACAGACTACTTCAACATTTACTTGACAAATGTTTAAAGCTCCCAATTAATTACAAAAGACTCATATATATGACTGTGATTAGACCTATTTGGACGTGCGGAGTTGAGCTTTCGGGTTCCACTGAACCATCCAATTCATCTCGTATTCAAACCTTACAATCCAAAATCCTTCGAAAAATCCTAAATGCTCCTTACTTTGTCATCAATAAACTTATCCATAAAGATCTTAATGCTCCATATGTTGCTGATTTAGACCACACTAGATACCTATCCTTTCATAGTAAGCTCCATAACCACTCAAATCCGTTAGTTTCTCAACTTGCTTCCCACTCCATTCCTGATAATCCTCCGAGGCGTCTGAAACGAAGATGGCCTAGATACCTTCTCTTGTAGAATTTTTAATAAAGTGCTACTGATGAGTAGTTCTATTCAAGTTTTAACATGCTATTGTAATCGTTGTCAATACATTAACTTAATGCACATATTTTGTACAGTTGCAAATTTCAATAAATAAAAAAAAAAAAAGATTTAAAGAATTTAAATTTTGAATTTCATCCCTAATACTTTAACTTAAACATAGTGTGAATTGAAATATAAAAGTTAAAAAAAAAAAAAAAAAAAAAAAATTAACGTATTAAAATGCGTTGAACTTTGTAATCGACTGAATAATTCTCTGTCTAATAATCCGCGACATGGAACGGATTAAAACAATGAAAGTAAACAAACCGAAGCCATATTATGTAGATTGTTTCATTCACAAAAAATAGCCCATTTTTTTGTTGTTATCAATTATCTATAATAAATCCTGTATTATTTATTAAGGATAAAATCTCTATTTAATATTGACATTTGATAACAATTAATACTTAGTAGGTCCATCTTTGGCTTTTAATATGCACTCTATGCCCTTTGGCATTGAATCCACTTATTTTTTAGTTAAAGATACTGTAATTTTATAATAAAAACGTCCTTTAAATTATTTAAGTGATTGATTGTTAAAAAACACACCTTTTCCCAACTTGATCCTTAAGATATTTCCTCAAACGCTATATAGGATTATTGTCTGGTGATTGAGGGAGAGTGACTATCCACTTTGGTGTCTTGTACAGGATTCACATTTTGGAATTCCAAGCTGTATGTTTGGGAATCATTATCCTGCTGAAAATTGTAATTTTCTTCAATTCTATTACTTTTTAGCTTTTGAGAATTTAGCATTGCAATTTTACACTCGTTAGTAGATTTTAACCTATTCCAAAGTATGAATAACAAATACAGCAATAGAAATAAGTATTAAAAACCCTTATAATATCCTAAGTGTTTTCCTTAAACTTTCTGACTTTCTGATTCTCGTATACAACGTGATTCCCTGAAATACTTTTTTTCCCCCCGAAACAAGAGATAAAATAAATAGAATGGAATAAAATAGATTGAAAACGTTATATTATAAAAAATATAGCAATCACTCGGAATGGCAGTTCCTACCGACAAATCTCCTTCCAGTTCCTACCGCAATTAGAACTCCGTTTTCTGTGAACCTCCATTCCGAATTTAATTTTCCCTTTTACATCGTGCACCCTCACTTTTTCTCGTTCAACCCCCCGTTGTTTTCCTTGACGATGCTCTCCGAAACCTTGTCCCAGCCTTTAATTAACGCCGCGCGGCGTTTTTTAACGAAATAAACACCTCCCTCTTCCGATGCGCTATCACAAAAACCCTTCTTTTTGTCTTTCCCGGAACCCGAATTCGAGTAAAGGCGAAAATCCTGTAACCTAGTTAAATGAGTTATTGTAAGCCGCAATTGCCTTTTCCATAGCCAGGTTCCGCCCCTTTTCTACCTGGTAGATACGTAAATGGTTGCTTAGCGTCCCATGTAACTGTTCTATGGCCTATGGCCTTGGGATGCTATTAATTTGTCAACAAATTTCCAGAACTTTGGCTTCCACCCTGACTACTAGATTATCGAATTCGAGGACCCCGTCTGAAGAAATAAAATCTGGGATTCCATAAAATCGGAACCAAGTCCTTATTACCCCCAACATTGCCTCCACCGATTTATCCTGCACAAAATGTCCAACGCGAGCTTACTAAATATGACAAATACCCCTCCCCCCCACCTGTACGCTCACCAGATAAAAGTATCGACATGGAGATCGGCTAACGGGGCATCGACCACCGCACACTGGGGCCATCTCCTCAGTAACTCTGCTCAAAACCCTATTTTTTTTTTTTTTTTTTGGCAAATTGGCTATTTTTTGTGAATGAAACAATTTACATAATATGGCTTCGGTTTGTTTACTTTCAATGTTTTAATCCGTTTCATGTCGCGGATTATTAGACAGATAATTATTCAGTCGATTATTGCGATTTATGATATTTCATTACCTAGGAGTTCCTCAAGATCTACATTTTCTTTAGATATTCTATCTGCGGTTTTTGTAATAATTCACTAAAGTACTGGTTCCACCTTTCATTCTTTTAGATATGACGAGAATGGCCGTCTTTTTTCCTAAAATTTCCATATTGCCCTTTACACAATTCAGTTCTAGCTTGGAAACCTTTTTTTATTTCTTTACTCCCTTGTAAAACTTTCTTGTTTCTTCCCTTCTCCAGGACTCTTGAAACTTTTTAAGGCTCTACTTTTCATGTGCTCTCTTCTTCTGCCTACGAACTCGCTCCTTTTTGCTATAAAATATTGTAAACTTCCACTAGTTTTTCTTTTTAACATGCTTAGTCTTGCGATGTTTCTTTCTTCCAGAACTCTCTAGCACTCTTCGTCAAACCAGTTATTCCTGGAAACTGATTCCTTCATTCCAAACACCTTCTTTGCACTTTCCGTTACTGCCCCTTTCAGTTTTTCCCATGGATCATTTATGTTTGTGCTATGTTCAATCACTTTTTCTGTTAACTGGCTTCGGATACTTCACTTGTGAGTAGTTTTTCGTAGTTATAAGCATGTGTCCTGTGCCTGTAGTGGACCTTCTTACAGCAAGCTTTTGTTGATAATAGACTTTTACCATAAGATGGTCAGTATCACAGTCCGCTCCTCTGAATACCCTAACATTTCTGATAACGGATGCTTGCCTCGATTCTATGAGAACATGATGTATTTGATTTCTGGTGAGGCCAGCCGGCGAGACCCGAGTCTCTTTATGTATTTAATTGTGTGGGAATTGAGTGCTACTGATGACCAGTCTCTTTTCAATTGCATAAAATATACAGGGTGTCCCGAATTTAAATGGCAAAACTTCAGGAACTTATAGGGGACCAAAAAACTAAGACAAAAATTCCTTTAGAGATTTGCTCGTTTTTGCTTAGTTTTAGAGAAAATCGAAAAAAAAGAAACAAAACAAGTTTTCATTTTTATATATTTATAAAAATAAACGTATATATTTATGTTATGTTCTTTTTAATGTAAATATTGCTCAAAATGTTGTCCTCTTGCACCCATGCAAGCATTACATCTAGCACTCACTTGATAAATTGCAGCTAAACATTGTTCTGATGATATTTGGTGCACTGCATCTATGATTCGGTCTCTTAATTGCTCTCTTTAGTTGATTGACACTGAATAAACTTTCTGCTTCAAGGTTCCCCATACGAAGAAATCCATGAGTGTCATATCAGGTGATCTGGGTGGCCAAGGTACTACTCCTCCACGTCTAATCCATCGTTGTGGATAATTTATATCCAGCCAAGCTCGAGCAACTCTGCTATAATAAGCTGGACATCCATCGAGTTGGAACCACATTTCAATCTGCTGCTGTGAGGGAATGTCATCTAAATAATTAGAAAAGTCGTTCTCCAAAAAATATGTAAATGTAATACCATTCAATCAAGGTAAAAAATATGGTCCCACCAGTAATCCGTTCCAAATTCTAAGCCAAACGTTAATAGCAAATACATGCTGAAACCTATCCTCTCTAATAGCTCTGGGATTTTCAAGAGCCCATACATGATAATTGCTTTGATTAACAATTCCTCCTCTTGTAAAGGAAGCTTCATCGATCCATATAATTTTTAATGGAAATAAATTATCATCGCGAATTTTGTCAAGAAACCAGTTACTAAAATTCAATTTCTTGACATAATCTTGAGGTAATAAATTCTGAACTTTTTGAAGATGGTATGGGTAGCGATTATTACCTTTCAAAGTTCGCCATATTGCTTGCCGCGATATTGCTAATGCATCAGATGCTAGTCTCAGTATTGTTATCGAAATGGCGTGGGGCACAATTTCTTCTCCGATAATCTGCTCTTATTGCTGTCTGGAATTGGTCGCCTTCATTCCGTATTAAGAATGACCCAGTCTTTCTTAGTCTATTAAAAGTTACCGAAAAGGCTCGTCGATTAGGCACTCTTCTATTTGGAATTCGGCGCGCATACTCCCGCACCGCTTCTAAAGCATTACCGTTACAGAAACCATACACAAAAATCATATCAGCGTATTCAACATTAGAATATGGTATGTATGCGTCATTGTGCCTGATACTATTCACACAAATATATCTGAGTAACTGACTGAAGACTGATTTAGGAATTATAATCCAAGAAGGAAGCCAAAATGTAAACAAATAAAAGAATGTAAAGGATAACATTAAGTGTTTACATATCTCACTGCCAAGCCTGACGAACTTTGAAAGGTGATAATCGCTACCTGTAACATTTTTGTTTTGTTTCTTTTTTTGCAGTTTTCTCTAAAACTAAGCAAAAACGAGCGAATCTCTAACGGACTTTTTGTCTTAGTTTTTCGGCCCCCTATAAGTTCCTGAAGTTTTGTCATTTAAATTCGGGACTCCCTATATATCTGTAATAAACTATATATCTAGTAGAAAGGTGAAAGTTGTTTCTTGACTCCTTTTTGCTCATTACATGCGACAACATTGAAACAGTAACATAGCACCCGTGGTATTTACGTAAATATTCAGTTTGCAGGTGTCCCATTTTTACAGCTTGTAGAGGCGCTTTATTCAACACAATTTTTCTCGAAGAATGACTATTAGGAATGTATCAAAGTATACGGTAAATTAAATTGGGTTGGAGTTGGAGTGGAAAGGGATCTTTTAGGTTGATGTTGATGTTGTCAAGTTTATTGTGTGGTTAGGGGCCTATATGTAGGTTTAAAGAAGGTTTAGCGGAGATATTTTTTAATGTTATAAGAGAGGAAGTGAATATAAGGAGGGGATCTAATGATTGAAGTAGAATGATGGTGTTAAGCAGGGAACTGTTAAACTGAGAAATTCCCTTGATACATTGTCGTGCGGTATTGGAAATCGGAAAGGGGGAGGTAGCGATGGATGAGATTCTTAGCCCCATTTATTTTTTGTGTTGAGAATAATTACAATCTTTTGTTTATCAATCGGTGGATATAGTTTTGTTAGGATTTCTAGCGATGAGATCAAGGATAGGAAAACATCACATTTAACAGTAAAAAAGAGTCCTGGGTGGTATTTACCAGATCGTAAACATATTTTGAAATAAAAAGATTTTCTTTAGGAAATTTTAACATAATGGGTCTTAGGAGGTCATTAAGGACGATGTTAAAAAGGTCTGGTTGCAAGTGGATTGCCTACGGCGTGTCCGAAGATTTGATAATAAAACTTATCATGAAGGGATAGGTAGCCTGATTTACAACATAGGATTTTAGGTAAGAGGAACGGTTAAGGGGGTTCGAGGTTCTATAGATGACCAATTATTTATAATAAGGAGAGATCAGACTTAGTAAACAGACTTTTAAGTCTCGAAGGAGGCTAGGGTGAAATCGTCAGGAATGATGAGCATAGTAGTATTTCTTGTAGGTGGAAGGAATTGTAAATAACATAGTGGTCATCATGGCTAAGGATTTAAAGAGAGGGAAGGAGTAATTTACTTTGATTAAAAGAAAGAGAATTTTAGGTAGTTCATGAACTTGGGCTAAAGGATTTTATGAGATGAGATTACTATAGGTAGGATAATTGGATGTTTGGCTTCTCATAGGGAATGTGTTTCTAAAATTTAGTCAATTGGTAATGAGTAGGGTCCCGTTTAGTGGAAAGATACATGATGGGGCCAGAGAATTGTTCTGTCGTAATCATAGTCTGGTTACCTTTATCAGCTTTAGTAACAATGATACGACCTTTTCATTTTTAGGAAGGATCGTTTAAGGATAAATCTATGAAGAAATGAGGAGAAAGGGAAGAAGGTTGGGATCTAGTTTGAGATAATGTTGGATATGCGCAAGAATTCCTTACCTTCTAAGAATCCGTACATCTACGAACCAGATACCTTTCCTTTCATAATAAACTCACTTCTCATCCAAATCCACTTGTTGCACAATTTGCTTCCCATTCCATTCCTGGCAATCCACCGAGGCGTATGAAAGATCTAGGTTTTTTTGGAGGCGGCAAAGACGGTTGAAATGGGGTATAAGATGGGGAAAATGTAGCATTGAAAAAGAAAAAGGATTCAGTTGAAGAGGGACGAAAACGAGGATAAGTTTGGATAGTTAAAATAGTAGAATAATGTGGTTGAATGTTTGTGGTAGTTGACAAAGCCAGAGAAATAACAGTGATCGAAGAGCTCGGAAAAATAATGTCAGTCATATGTAGCAAGGTCTAGCATTATATGAACTCTGAAGCCTGGCACTGTGGTGGAGAAGACACATTTGATTTTTGTTATTGATCCAGAAGCTTTCGATACGCGCTGCGCCCTTCAGGTATATCAAATAAGGTGTATACGCTTGGACTTTCGCCCCGAATGAGCACGCGTTCGCCTTTATTTTCCTCAAATGTGTACCGCCAAGCCGAAAGTATCAATCCCATCTGATAGTTGTCGGTAACAATGAGTAAGCACGCAGTCGAACACAATGGCTCATTGTTGTTGTTTAGGCTTGGTGTAAAATTATATCATTTTAATTGTTTCAAAAAGAGTCAACTTTAATTTTAATTACTGATTTTTTTTCTTCACCTTTCCAATTATGAAAACCAAAAATTAATTTGTAGTTTAGAATATTATTTTGTCAATTTTAGGTGATAAGTTTCATTTATTGTATTTCGTCATTTAAAAAAAAAAAAAAAAAAAAATATGTTTTTATGACGTCCAGTCGCTACATTTATAAAATAGTTCAGTTTGGCTTCTAATCGCAAGAAGATCGCACCTCGTGCGAACAGTTCGCATATTATACAGCTAATAACCACTTACATCAACAGGTTTTTTGATCGCATTTCGTATTCGCCGCTTACTTACATCGACTGTCTGGATTTATATGGTATCTGGATCCTGAAATAGCAAGGTGTGTACTAAGGTGTGTACCCGCTACAGTTAGAGCAAAAGCATTGAAGTGGAATAATCGCATTGAACTTCGGTCTTTTCATCGTTTAATGAAGGTCATCTGGAGATAATTGTTCTTAACTTAGTGAGTTGGTTGAACTTTATTTTAAACATTTAATTTATTTTAATTTACCTTTTTTCAATATATTAAGGCTAAACGATTTTCTTTATTTACAAAACTTTATTTATCTTGTTTTAAACTATTTGTAGATGTAAATTCTTTCTCAATTGTTAAATTTGTTTTAATTGAATATTTTTCATGGGATGTTTTTTTTTTGCTATTTGTTTAATAAATAAATACATATATAATTAATCTGTTACATAATTGGAAAGGATTATTTTCTTTGTTTTATATTTTTCCAATTTTTTGTTTGTTTTATATGTTTTAATAATTAAGGACGCTGTAGAACCGGCTAGAAAGGGGGCAGCGGTAGGCAGCCAATAAAGGTAAGCCCCTCTTCCCAACAGTTGTCATTGGGGTGTGTTTATAATGGCTTATTATTGTTGAGATAAGTTGAAAAAAAACAACAACAAAAAAACAGAATAATAATAACTCCGTTTTATTTACTTATGCTAGGTAAAGGTTAATAACAAGTACCTATAATACGCATAAAATTTAAATTAACGTTAACAAATAATTGAAATGAATCTGGTAACCATAAATATACATAAACATTATAACATATAAAATACTAATGAAATTTTCCACTGATAATAGCTTGTAGTTGTGGACTAATTTTGCCTGTACCAATAATTAAAAGAGATTTAAGATGCTCATCAGTTAAATTAGATCTATAAACATTCTTTACCTACTTCATTTTGGAGAATGTTTTCTCACACAAGTAGGTAGAACCAAAAACAGAAAAGAGCCCACGAGCAAATTTATGCAAATTATCAAATTGTGCCACTGGAAGAATATAATAAAATTCCATCAAAGATGAATTTTGATATTTGTTTTTAAATAGGTATAGTGGTAACTACATTGTAGATCGATATGACATCAAAGTCTGAGAAACGACTATCAAAATTTTTATTCAAAGCTTCGACTGCTAAATCAAATACTGAGTTTCAATCAAAATCAAATAATCAAAAACTGAGTTTCAGTTGTGTGGTTGAATATTTCACGTGTTTTAAAATATGTAAAACACATTCTAAGCAATTGTGATGGGAATAGTTTCATTTTACGCCGGAACGATTTTGCTGGTTTTCTCCTTGCAACCACAAATTAAGTTCGTTCATATGTTTTGTTAAATCGGTGTAGAATGCTAACTTCCACAGTCATTCGTTAGTTTGTAATTCGGATGAATTGCGATGTTTTTCATTAAAATAAAATTGGATCACTCCTCGTTCAAAGAAACCCTCAAGGGCTGTTCCTCCATGCCAACGTACGGCAGTAAGATATGGTAAATCAGTATCTCCAATCTCTGCAGTAAACTTGCGGAATTCTCAGTGATTCAGCCCATTGGATCTGATGAAATTAACAATTGATGTGACTGGTTTTAGAACTTAAGACATATTTAAACATTTTCCGCACAGAGACTGTTGATAAATGATACAGTATAAGGCTAACGGTTTTGAACCACCATCATTTTCTACAGCCTTTGACACAAGAGCGACCACTCCTTTATTTTTACCACATATGTTTTTGCCTCCATCAGTTGTAATGGATTTCAAGTTTTTCCATCGAAGGTTCTTTTTTTAATGGCATTTTCAACTCCCTTAAAAATATCTTCATCAGTTGTCGTGCCTTGAATAATATCAAGAAGTTCTTCATACACTTCACAGCTTCTATCTACTCCTCAAATAAAAATCAACATCTGAACAGTGTCAGACAATTCGTTGACTCATCAAAGGCAGGAGAAAACCACTCAAGATGTCAATTTTTGTCAGACAGTTGAGTTTATATATTTTCTGCGATTGCTCCTACCCTCCGAGCCACGGTATTTGCCGACAAACTGACATATTTAAATAAATGTTCCTTTTTGGGTCATATTTCTTCGGCTACTACAACTATGCACTCTTAGATCATTTCTCCATCGGTGAATGGTTTTCCACGTTTAGCCATTTCAAGAGCCACACGAAAGCTAGCCCGAGTTGCAGCCTCTTGTTCAGTATTGAGTTTCAAAAACTTAGATTGCTGCAATTTCAATCCGCGCTTCAAATCTTCAAATTTTTCTGTCCGAAAACTTCCAGCATATTTTGAGTAATTTTTTTAATGTTTCGTTTCATAATGACGTTTAATATTATATTCTTTGAGAACGGCTATGGTTTCATTGCAAATCAAACATAGCGCCTTCTTACTGGACTCAATTAGGAATGTTTCAAAGTTCCACTCATCTTTGAATGTTCTACATTCACTATCTGTTTTTCGCCTCTTTTCCATACTAGTAAATAAACAGCAAGTCAAATCAAAATGTTACGAAGATGTTTTTTAAACACGCAAAAACACGCTGAGTTACGCACTACTACTTTAGCCTGCAGTATAGTAGTTTTATACTGATATCTGTACATTGAGCGCTGGCTGGTGGCACCTGGCAGGCGAAAGGAAGGGGAGTAACGTTACCAAAGCTCCTTAACCCTTACACGGGTCCGCCCTGTCTATGCTGAGATTTTTTTCTTAATATGTTAGTTTAGTTTTTTGTTTGATTTTTAAATTTTGTTTTTATAATTTTAACAGCATATTAGCAATTTTATGGATCGTAGTAAGCATTATTTTATATTTGGTAAATCTAATAACTAAATTTTAAATATATTTGTGCTATCTCACACCAATGTTTTTTTTCTCTTAATTTTATTTAACTTAATTTTTGTTTCTTAGCAGTATAATATGTAACCAAAAAGTCTCATTACCAAGGACGATTTTTGTTTTTTCTATTCATAATTGTAATTGTTAAGAGATCTAGTCCCATAATATTGTTTTTATTTTATTCTATCCCAAGTAAAAAATAAGATAAAAAATGTGTCAATGTTTTTTAAAATTAAATTGTGGAAACACTGTCGAAATTTATTTTTGGACCTATAAAAACCATTTCGCGAGCTTGCGATATGAGCACCTTACGATTTGATGTGCTGCTTTTCCCCAAACATTGTAAAACACCAACTTTAAATTTAGTACTGAAGTTGCTTTTGGTACTTATATGTTTGAACAAGTTTATAAATTTGTATACCTCGGCTCATTAGTGAAGTGCGACATCAGAATCTCGACTGAGGTCCGGAGAAAAAATTATCTCAGCGAATCGCTGTTATTATGGACTCCGATCGCACCTTTCTAGCAGCCTCGTCTCTCAGCGCACTAAGGTCATCCCATACAAGAACCTCATTCGCTCTGTTTTAACTAATAGTTCTGAGACCTGAACCATTACAAAGGCTGATGAAAAAGACCTTATTTTCGAAAGGAAAATCCTCCATAGAATACACGCACTTTTAAAAATGGACAATGGAGAAGAACTAGTAATGGAGAAATCTATAGTCTCTTTGACGAACCCTGAAACACGGATTTATTTGGACCTAATAAACCTCTCAAGGTAGGAGGGGAGAGAACCAGCAACCCTGCACCACTCTCATTGGTCCTGACCAGCCACACCTCCCTCCCTTCACTTTTACCCAGATTTAAGTGCCATCAACCAGCGCTATAACTTCCTTTAAACTTACGTAAGTTGTATTTTTTTTTTCTTTCAAGATTTCTTTTTTATTTTGTAACTCATAATGTAATTATTAATCAATTTTCATAGCCAGACGATTGTCCTATTAGACTAAGAGCCCGTGGACCCCAGACCTTCGTTATTTTATAAAAGATGAAACTTTGTCAGTGCATGCTCCCAATAGAGGTAAGAACGATGGGCCATGAATGAAGTTCGGGTAATCGTGGCCTTGGCAGGTAAACGGTGCTAAAGGTGTGTAAAATACCAGTCTACTATCGTCAATTATAAAGCGTGATTTTTTTATATTTCCTTCAGAAATGTACTTACGTTATAGTATAAAAGCTGATTTTTATATATGTTACTCAGGGAATGATTATATGATGTTTCCTCATCAGCCAGACACCTACCATCGTGGCAACCCTCCACCAGACACTTATCATCGTGGCAACCCCTTGCCAGACACCCTTAATGCTCATTTATTTGTAATTGTACTTACGTTATAGTATAAAAGCTGATTTTTATATATATTACTCGGGCAATGATTAGATGATGTTTCCTCATCAGCCAGACACTTACCATCGTGGCAACCCCCTGCCAGACACTTACCATCCTGGCAACCCCTTGCCAGACACCCTTAATGTTCATATATTTGTAATTGTATTTACGTTATAGTATAAAAGCTGATCTTTATATATATTACTCAGGCAATGATTATATGATGTTTCCTCATCAGCCAGACACTTACCATCGTGGCAACCCCTTGCCAGACACCCTTAATGCTCATTTATTTGTAATTGTATTTACGTTATAGTATAAAAGCTGATCTTTATATATATTACTCGGACAACGATTAGATGATGTTTCCTCATCAGCCAGACACTTACCATCTAATTATTACCCATGTAATAATTAGATGGTAAGTGTCTGTAGATATAAACATCAGCTTTTATACTATAACGTAAATGCAATTACAAATAAATGAGCATTAAGGGTTTCTGGCAAGGGGTTGCCACGATGGTAAGTGTCTGGCTGATGAGGAAACATCATCTAATTATTACCCAAGTAATATATATAAAGATCAGCTTTTATACTATAACCTAAGTACAATTACAAATAAATGAGCATTAAGGGTGTCTGGCAAGGGGTTGCCACGATGGTAAGTGTCTGGCAGGGGGTTGCCACGATGGTAAGTGTCTGGCTGATGAGGAAACATATTCTATTCTACTCCCTACACCTCTCCAGAACACTTCTGATGGAGAATAGCTGATCTATAGTAGACTTTCCCCTAGTCAAGCCTGTCTCGGCAAAAAGAAACAGCTTATTATAAAGTATCCGAGCGAACACCTTATATGCACATGATAAGGGGGATATACCACGATAATTATGGGAATCAAGCACATCCCCCTTCTTATAAATCGGATGACCCTGATAATAGCATAGTTATTTTCTCTTCTCTTTTTTTTTTAAATTTTATTACATATTTTTTTGTCTTTATTTTTTTGACATTGTACATAATGTGTGAATGTAATCATACACCATCTATATTATTTATTGCCAACATTTGTGGCAAATTGTAATAATTATTCAATAAAAGTTAAAAAAAAAAAACCTTACATTGAAAATTTATTAAAATAAATTCTAAATTATAGTAATAAATAAATAAATGTAATAACATAAGATCCACTGATCTGGTGCTGCTTTATTAACAGTTTTCCTTTATTTTCTATTAAACAATAATTTTTTTCTTTGCTTTTTAATCCAAGAGTTTTGATGTTTAAAATGCACATTTCTATTAACCCTTCAGCGGTCGCGCTGGGGTACAAAGTGCAACGTTTTCGCCCTTTTGAATGGTTTGTCCTTACCGCTAAGGGTTGAACGTTCTAGGGGGGTTCTTTTTTTAGCTACACCCTTTCTAAAGCAGGTATAATTTTCTGGCCCTTCTGTTTTTCTCCGTTGATTGTTAGTTGTGATTTCAACAAGGATACATCTGTTTGTTGCACTCTATGGTATACACGAGCGCATGGCCATGTTAGTAAATATTCTCTACTTTAATTTTTGTAATTTTGCAAAAAATGATTATTAGCAGTGCCAATATTGCAAAGGCCAATCAAATAAATATCCTGACAAAGTTAGAAGGAAATTATCCTAATAATTTTGTTCAAAGTTTTCTATTTATTTTATTTTATTTTTTTTATGATGAAAAAAAAATGCTTATGGGCTACAGATAGCAGCGGAAAGCTAGTGTTACACGCTGCTTTCAGTTAAAACGATATAAGCTTTTTTTTCTAATAGTAGGAATATTTACAATGTATTTTACCAATTTTTAGAAAAATAAATCGTAGCCAATCACTAATAGACAAATACAACATTTTATTTATTTTTCGTAAGTATATTAGTTAAATAGAATTTTTATTTTCTATTTCAGGTCTTATATTGAACGTTTAGATGATGTGCCGAGGATTCTCCAAGAGTTACGAGATGAATCTGACGAGGAACGTCGACGTACACAATGCATTGACGAGAGTGTTTGTTTGTTGAATTTTGATAGGGCATAAAACTGCAGAAGTCATCAACGCCCTTTGGTTTGTATCTGTTTATCAATATTATTATCATTTTTATTTTCTTAATTATTATTGTTATTATTAACTTATATGTACATACATATATACATATTTATACACATATATACATACCACCCTCTAGACCCCACAGAGCACCCGACGGGCAGCGCCCAGACCCATGGGGGGCCGGCCAAGGCCTAGGGGGCGTCCCCGTCTCCCACGTCAGTTGGTGGCTGTGCTCTTTAGAAGACACGAGGGCTGATCGGAGGATGTGGATAAAAACCATGTTAGCCACCTCATTATATTACATTAGTACAGTATATAACTGTTTACAATATCGTTCTTCATGGAAAAGTCCACATCCTCCCAGACCCTCGGAGCTAACCTGCTCTGAGAGACCGAGTACCCCCAAGTACCCCGGCCCCGACCCCCATGAGCCCAGACCCACCACCCCCGTGCACCGACGACCGCGCGAGCGGTTCCCTTTTTAGGATGGTTCATGATTGTTTTTTAAATAGTCATGTAGTTTGTGAGAGTTTAAATGTGAAATACTGATTAAGTGTAAAAGTTATATATCAGCAAGCATCTTGCTGAGAGCTAGAAATTTGATCACCTTGTTGATGTCCTCTTCGTTATCTCTCAGGGCTTTTTGTAACTCTGGGGGAACCCCCAGCTGCTGCAACAACGCCTTGTATCGGAGGCATTCCTCGAAAATATGCTTCATTGAGAGAGTAGTGTTGCATGTATGGCACTGTGGTGGTGACTCCTTCCTGAACAGGTAGGAATGTGTCAATCGGCTATGTCCTATCCTCAGGCGTGTAATAACTACTTCTTCTCGACGTTTGCTTCGGCTGGATGTAGTCCATGGCTTAACTGATTT
Source organism: Euschistus heros (assembly GCA_003667255.2). Classification (NCBI taxonomy): domain Eukaryota; kingdom Metazoa; phylum Arthropoda; class Insecta; order Hemiptera; family Pentatomidae; genus Euschistus; species Euschistus heros. Next base: position 1,268,623 of record RCWM02000149.1, read on the forward strand.
TTTTTATATTTTTCATTTTATTAGTTGGGCTCTCGTTCCACATCGATTGCCATCTCTTCGTCACTTCTTCTTTTAGTGGCCGCGCAAGTTCTGAAGATGTCAGAATAGCTGTTCCTCTCCCTGGGAGAGACCACGCCTCGCCGGCATTGTCTCTGTCAGCCATCTCGTTTCCAGTGATGCCAATATGTCCAGGAACCCAGATGAAGTGGACCGACTTTCCGATTTCCTGAAGCATTTTTAAGTATTCTTATACGCGTTGAATACCTGGATGGGTTCCATACATATTATTAATGCCTTGTAGTGCACTGAGTGAATCTGATATTACTGCAATATCATTTATATCCTCATCGGTATTTGTCATAGTGTAATACAGAGCGGAAGAAATTGCGGTTAGTTCTGCTGTATAACTATTGCAAAGAGGGTGGAGTTTCTTTTCTTGGGTTGCATCTGCTGTAATGAAGGCGGGACCTGTTGATGTTTCAGATTTCGATCCGTACGTGTATATAGCCACGTGGTTCGGAAGTGATTGGAGTAATTTTTTTAATTTGTTTTTGTATTTTATGAAGGCTCGATAGGGTTAGGTGTAGTTTCGGGGGTTGAAAGGTCCAAGGTGGTATGCTTATATCTGGTGTGTTTACTGTTATTTTCTTTAATTCATTAATGACAAATGAAAATCGTTCTGCTATGGGTAGTGTTGGGTTATTTTTTTCTGAAATTTTCTTTTATATTTAGGCTGAAAGAGGTATTTGTAGGTTGGATGTGACGGTTGTAAATATATACGGGAGATATAGTTTACTGCTAATGTTTGCCTTCTGAATAATAAGGGTGGTAGTCCTGATTCAGCACATAAACTAAGTGTGGGGCTAGTTCTAAAGGCTCCTGTAGCAATACGAATTACGGCATTGTGAACTGTATCAAGCCTAGAGAGCTGTTGGAAGCGGGCCGAGCCATACACAAAACTCCCATAATCTAGCTTGGAGCGAATTAATGCCTTGTAAATTCTCAGCATCGGCCATCTGTCCCAACCCCAAGACGTGTTACTAAGAACCCTTAAAATTTTAATTTTTGACAGGTATTTCTCTCTGGCTCCAAGTGAGTTTCTTATCAAAAATAAGGCCTAAAAATCTGCAGCTATCAACATATGGTAAAGGCATCCCTCCTAGACTGAGCTCTGGGGATACGGGGGTTCTTCGTTTCCTGCTGAAGTGGACGCATTTGCTTTTTTCTGGTGAGAATTTGATTCCTGATAATTGTGACCAAGTATGTAGTCGATTTATTGCTTCTTGTAAAACCCTTTTTAAAGCGTTTAAATTGCTGGATCGGCTTATAATTGCCATGTAGGTAAACTCGTTGCCAGATCGTTTATTGCCAGGGCAAAGAGTGTCGTGCTCAGAACACACCCCTGTGGTACTCCATTGTTTTGCTCGAATGTTTGAGAAATGGTGTTGCCAGTTCGGACTCTAAATTTACGATTTGATAGGAAGTTTGTGATGAATTTTAGAATGTAGCCAGTAAAGCCAATGTTGTATAGTTTTTTTAATTATTGTCTGTCTATTGATACAGTCAAATGCTTTGACCATATCGAAGAAGATCCCAATGGCCTGTTGGTTATTGACAAAAGCGTACTGGATCTCTGCTTCTAATTGTACTAGGTTGTCTATAGTTGATCTTCCTCTGCGGAAGCCACATTGGAAGTTCTGGAAGATGGAATTTTGTTCTAAGATCCACTTTAGTCTTTTATTCACTATCCGTTCCATTATTTTACACAGGCAACTAGTCAGAAAGATTGGACGGTAATTGCAAGCTAGTCTTTTATCTTTGCCTGTTTTCGGGATAGGAATAATTTCCGTTTGTTGCCAAATTTTCGGAAATTCCCCTTTTTGCCATATATAATTATAGTAGCTCAGTATCCAGATAACACCACTACGCGGAAGATGTTGGATCATGGCATAGTGGATATCATCTGGGCCCGGTAGTCCCTTTTAAAAGCTCGAAGTTTGCCAGTTCTATGGAGGTTGTAGGTGTGGGTGGTGGGTTAAATATTTCCGAGTAGTATTCAGCGAAAGCTCGGGCTACTATTGCAGGGTTGTTGGTTAATTTCCCTTCGTATAGTTATGTGTAGTAGGTACCAGAATAATTTTTGTATATTTTTCTTATTTTATTCCATACCTGGTTAGTAGGGGTGGAAGAGTTTATGGATTCGACATATTGTTTCCAGGATTGTGCTTTAGTGTTATTTATTGTTCTTCGGCATAGGGCTCTTTGTTTTTTATATTCAGTAAGGTTTTTTTTATTGGGTTGTTTTTGAAACTTTTTCAGTGCTTTTCTGCGGTTTCGGATGGTGACTTTACACTCTTCGTTGAACCAGGGCACGGAGGGTCTCTTGGAAGAACCCTTAGTTCTAGGGATTTCTTTTTCAATTGTGAGGGCAGATGGGGGCATTTTGGATGCGTTAAAATAAGTCGAAAAGAGTGACCAGTCTGCCTTGTCTATGACCCATCGGGGTTTTCGATTAGTCTTATGTAGGTAATTATAAAATTTTAGACGAATGGGGTAATGGTCGCTACCATAGAGATCTGGAAGTACCATCCAGTCAATAATATTAAATAATGATCCACTACAGATGGAGAGGTCAAGAGAAGAATATGTGCCATAGGTGGAACTTAAGAAGGTTGCTTCACCGGTGTTTAATATTAGTAAGTTCGACTCCTCTAAGAAATTATCTATAATTCTTCCTCTATTGTTGACTTGGATAGCCCCACATAGGGCTATGTCCGTTGAAGTCTCTGACAAGTATTATGGGCTGTGTAAGTTGATTATATATATGACTGAGGTCTTGTGGTTGTATCAGAGGGTCTTGTGACAAATAAATATAGCAGAGGGTGAATGAAAATCCGAGGTGTATAGTAATAGCGACTGTTTGAAGTGTCGTGTTTATGTTTATTCGTTGGGAATATATGGAGTCATGTACGGCTATGAGCACGCCTCTAGAGGCATGATCATTTGGTCCATCGGTTCTGTAGATGTTAAAGTTTTTTAATGTAAGTTTGTCTCCGGCTTTAAGGTGAGTTTCCTGAATGCAAATACATAACGGGTTTTCGTCCTGAATCAATATTTTTAAATCATTAAAATGTGTTTTTAATCCATTGCAGTTCCATTGTACAAGGGCCATTGTTATTATTAAGTGTTGGATATAGCAGCGGAGACGAGGTATTATTAGTAACATTTATTTTTACTGATAAATAAACAGTGATAAAACGAACGCGAATAATATCTTCAAAGGGTTGTCGACCTAATGATATATATAAATATATAGTGATATATATATAAATATATCACATATATACATATACACACACTCACACGCATACACTCATACATATACGTATACGCAGACATACACACATATATAAATGATAATGATAAATATAAATGAAATGGTGAAATGATACTGGTAAACATAAATGATAAATGCTAAATATATTATATATATACATATACATATACACATATACATATACACATATACATATACATATATACACACATACATACATTCATACACACACATACATTCACACATACAATGAAAAAATGATATATACTAATATAAACAAACACACACACATACACACATTCACATATAAACAAACATACACAGTCATAAACATATATAAACAGCAGAGTGTGCGTAGTATTAGCGTGTCCGTAGTAATAATTATATTCCGAGGAAATAAAATTATAACTGTTAAGGCGAGTCTTATCGTATTTATTTATTAGAGATAAGATGATTAACATAATATTTATGTAGATATCGTTATGTATTACGATTTCTTCTATTATGTTTTTTATTTCCTTTGACTTTTATAAAGCCCCCCTCGTCAACAGGCTGGTCGTTAATAGGCTAGGGCGTGTCGCCTAAATAGGGGTTAGCCTAAGATATACCAGGCTATAATAAAAAATGAAGGTTTTTTTTATTTTTTCAAAAATATTAGTGAAGAAATTTTTTTAACTAAAAACTGATTTTATTTTCAGATTCCTCAAATCAAATAACACGTAGAAAACAAATTAGGTCGAAATCAAAAATTAAAAATTTTTTACCTCCAAGAATGTGTAGGATTTTAGAAGGCAAGAGCCAGTCAACTTGCTTCAAAACGTAAATAATTAGCGCTATCTCACATATTTCGCCACCGATTAAAACCAAATTTTAAAGGCATATAGAAGTCGTAAAACCGCATAGATTAGCTCAAATCCGGAGGTCGCAGGATATCTCCTTACAGAGATAACTCCAGTTATATTTAACCACGGACATTTTTTAAAAAATTACTTTTTGCCCACTGAAATTTGGAATGTTATATACACAAATAGAAAGCGGAATGCACGCTGATTCTAGTGATGCCATTACTATTTTAATCGGTGGACCACAGCAAATGTTACAGCCGCTAGAAGTGGTTGCTAAAATCTCAACGCCGAAAAATGGTGAAAGGGGTAAAAAAATAAGTATTTTCTGAGTTTGATCAAATTTAATGTGTAAGAGTTTTCTTGTGCTCTGAATCCAGATCTGAGGTCAGTTTTCCATTAAAAAAATTTCCCATTGATTTACAGCTGATTTTATGGGCGACGGGAATGGAATATCTTATCCGCAAGGTAAGAAGAGCTACGAGAGAATGTAGTGGGGGAGGTTCGGGTGGATTCGGGCATCCTCGGCTCATGAAATATCTTATCCCCAGACTCTAGTGGATGGAAGGAGTGCCCGTTGGGCTAACAGCTGATACCAGCTGGTCTCTCATTGCCAAGGTCGGCTTAATTATTGTTGTATTTGATTCGGTACTTTTAACTAATTCATTTGATTTATTTTCTCCAAAAATGAAAGGTAAATCGACTTGTGTGCCGATTTCCTTTTTTTCTATTATATTTAATTTTTCCTTTACCACTTGGGCAAAGGTTTTATTACCGGAGTTAGGGTACGACTCTTTATATATTTTCTTTGCTTCCTGTAACGATATCTTTTTATTAATTTGTATCGATTTAATTTCTTGGTGTATTTGGAAAATTTGGCACGATCTATCAAGTGCATTATGTGAGCCACCACAATTAATACAGTTGGGAGGTAGGGTACATTTTAAGTTACCGTCGGTATGTTTGGTTTTTCCGCACTGAATACAAATTGCCTCTTTTTTACACTGTGTTGTGGGATGATAGAAACCCAAACAATTAAAGCACCCGGGGGGGGGGATTAGGTATATAAGCCTGTACAGGTACGGTCTGATACCCTACTCTAATTGTTTTGGGGGCAATGGGCGTCGGAAATGTTATGATATAGTTATGGGTTAGAATTTCATTGCCATTTTTCTTGATTTTTATACAGACAATGTCTGTAATAACTTCCCTCAGTTCATTTTTTATTTCTTCAATCTCGAGGTATTGGAAATGAAAAAAATTTATAACACCTTTGCTGTAGTTAAGCGTTTGATGTGGTTGTACGGTAACTGGGAATTGTCCCCCAAATTCTTTACATTTTAATCAAATTTCTGACTGTTTGCCCTTAACGTTTCTACGAGTAGTGTCCGGTCTCTTAGTTTTTTAATATTTTTTACCTCTCCCACAAGGCCAGTTATAACTTTATTAATGAAGAAAGGAGAAACTTTTAAAAAACCTTCTTCATTTTCTCTTTTTACAATTAAGAATGTGGGGGTTATATTTTTTGTTTCATTTAGGGATATCCTATCCGGCGGGTCTTATATTCGTCCACGAGGGCGTTTTCTTTTAGGAATCGGGCTCGGAGGGTCGTCTGTATCCATCGGTTTTAAGTGAGTACAATTTAAAGGGACAAAATATATATAGAGAGTATTATTACAAAATATTAAGAAGAAATAGAAATAATAAATAAAGAAAAAAAAAAAAAAAATATATATATATATATATATATATATATATATATATATATATATATATATATATATATATAATAAATCTAATAATAGGAGTAGAAATATTTAAATTAAAAAGTAAAAGTATTTAAAAAGAAAAATATAAGAAATATTGAAAATAAAATCTCTTATTTGACTTAATCTTCAGGAGCACAAGATCCTTCCGCATTGGAGTCTAGATAAACAATAATTATCATTGACGAGAGTGATTCGAGTGGTGAAGAAGAAGAAATTGAAATTGATCAGTATGATAGTGAGTCTGAACAGTCGGAAGCTAATACCGGAGAAGACGAGAGTGAAGAAGGCTGTTTTTACTTGGCCAAAGATAAACGAAGTAAGTGGCAAAAAAATCCACTGTCAAAACCTCGAAAAACAAAATCAAATTATATAATGAAGCAGCTACCAGGAAGCAGATATTCAGCTCAAAATGCTGAATCTCCTATTCAATCGTTTTTACAATTTTTGCCTATAGAATTGATTGATAAGATAGTTGGCTATACAAATTTGTACATTGAACGTTTGAGACAAAAAGTTAATTACTCCCGAGATAGAGATTGTTTGAACACTTCAAGATCTGAGCTTATGGCAGTTTTTGGGCCCCTTTATATGGGACTAAAAAGGGGCATCATACGAATGTTTTGGAGTTATGGCTTACAGATGGCACTGGAATACTACTGCTGCTACGCGCTGCTTTCAGCTACATCAATCAATCAATCATCAATTCAAACATAAATCATCAAGGAATTCCAGACTTGAAACTGATAAGTTAGCAGCGATACGAGAAGTCATGCATGAGGTTTTTGAAAACTGTAAAAAGAATTTCACGATAAGTGAATTTGCTACAGTTGACGAAATGTTGCACCCATTTAGAGGCCGCTGTGGATTTGTGCAATACATGCCGAGCAAACCGGCAAGATATGGTTTGAAAATTTATGCCTTATGCTGCGCCAAAACGTTTTACACCTCCAATTTCGAGCTCTATCGTGGCAAGCAAAAAATTGGGGGATCTTATGTTCAGCCTAATTCACCTGAAGATGTCAAAAGGTTAATTTCACCTATTGAAAATTCATGCAGGAATTTGACCACTGACAACTACTAAACCAGCTACCCACTTGCCAAAAAACGAGGAAAATGTCGTTTATGCGGACGGTCGAAAAATGTAACAACCACAATAAAGTGCGATGAATGTGGGAATTTGATATGAAATGCAAGGCGCATTGCAAGATCAGTACAATATTTTTGAAATGCGAAGAAACTGAAGAAAATTCTTAATTTCATGTAAATGAGTTTACGTTAGTGCTTTTGGTTCTGTGTATTGTCAATGCAATTTTTTTTATTACTATCTAGTATTGAATCTTTTATTATAGATATCTATATAAATCACAATTACATGCATAAATATGTTTTTATAGTTAATTTTATGTCTATAGTATAGTAATATATATTTTCCTGTTTTAATTAATATTATATTCTTAATATTCAACATTTGCCTAAAAAAATATTTGTTTGAAAATAAATGTAATTTTATGATAAAAACTAGTTTTTATTTATTTTCCCGTCATTTATAAATAGATTTATTAACATTTAATACGTTTTTATGCAGTATTGTTATTGTCATTAAAAAATAAATTACAGCTATTACACAAAGAATAATCAAGGTCGAAAGAGACGTTGCACTTTGTGCCACCCTCGCCTGCATGTATGCGCGCCTGCTGAAGGGTTAAGGGATAGTCATAATGTTTTGTTTACACATTATGTAACTGATTTGTATGCCAAATGAGAACACCATGTTTTTTCGGTTTCAAAAGTAAATTTCTCCATGAAATCGAAACAAAACCATTACGTTTAACATATCATTCGAAAGCTTATTAAATTTTCAATTTTTTGTGATATTTGCAGTTTGTGGATAGTTTTTTTCGAAAAACGGTGAGCGTTGAAGTAATATAAGACGTTGTGACTACCCCGAATAAGGTTAAGATCGAGCTGTTCTTTAGATACCAAGTTTGTAAAATTCAAGGTTACAGGTATTCAGCTATTATAGAAAATTTAATGCTAAATCCGGAAATCTGGTAAAAATTTGAAAAATATTCATACAAAATGGAGATATCACAGCAATATATGGTAGATATCACAAAAAAAAAAAACGTGGTTTCCTCAAAAAAGTCTTTGATTTATCGTATATCTGCAACGCATTGGAACAGAAAGGTGAGGTCTGCGGCATTTTGCTACATTTTTGATCTAGTTTCACCCAATTTATTTTTACACTAAGAGATACTCACCCTGTGTATATAGATATATGGATACATTTCTTGACTGTTACTATTATATGTTAAGTAAGGTTCTGGTATCTACTGATCAAGAACTTTACTTAACGCACAAACACACACACATATAAGTTATGAGATTTTAGATGATATAAGATAAAAAAAAGAAAAAGGATTGATATATGAACGCCTGGATAGTTAAAATATAACTGATTTATTCCTCAAATAATTCTACTTATTACATTTGGTCTTATTTACATCTTTAAGGAGGATTAAGTTAGGTATTAAGTATATTATTCTTATTCCCTATACCTTAACTCCCCCCCACCAGTTTACGAACACCTCTCGTAAACTCCAAAAATAAAATAAAATAGATCACTTATAACTAGATACATATCTTAAAAGAAAAGAACATTGCAATATTATACGATTTCACATTCACTTATTACTATATACTTAGGGAAACCCAATGGTATTAAGGATAATAAACAAATGTACGATATTCCCTCTCCTAGATAACCCTATAAAAGGCCACCTCCACCTGGCCTCAGCGACACTCTGCAGTCACGCGTAGGACTTACAGATGTTCAACACGAAGTTTTTGTATTAAGTTATAAATTGTGTTTTTTTCTTGATATAATGTATTTAATTCAGAATAAAGCTTCTTTTTAAAAACTCAATCCCGCGAACCGTTTATTTAGCTGGCGCCTGAACGGAGGGACTTTTGGAAGCGTTAACGTAACTTCGCGGCAGTTCTATCTTATTTCAGGTACAGAACAGCGAGACCTCTTTCCACTGGCATGAGAAGATTGGGAGCTGAGTATTAGTACATCAGCAGATCTTCAAGTCTTTGGGAGCGCTTTGGTATTCCAATACCTTGACCAAAAGGACCTACAATCTCTTGCTAAAGAATCGACAGGAAGGAGCTAAAGGGAGCGTCATCGAGAAGACATCGAAGACATCGCTGTATCAAGAAAAAGTATAATTAATTTTATTTTTATTTTTATTTTTAAGTAATTTAGATATAATTAGTATAATAAGTATAATAATTTAAAATATTAATTTAGCATTTTTATGAATATATTAGAAGAAAAATTAAGCAACTTAAAAATAACTAGTTCTACGTTAGTCAAAAAAGAAAATAATATGGCTCTTGAAATTAAAAATCACGATTTAGCATTAATCCCGGAATATGACGGAAATCCGTTACAACTAGTAGATTTTATTAGAAACAGCGAATTTTTATACAATTTATATTGCAAAGATGATAATACCCATAAAAATACAAATCAAGCCAAATTAGTTTAAACAATCTTAAATAAACTAACTGGAAAAGCTAAAGTCGCCGTATATGATAAAGAATTTAATACAGTAAAAGAAATAATAAAATTTTTAAAGAAAAAATATCAGGACACGAGAACTAGGGAACTATTAATTTCAGAAATTTTAAATACGCGGACTTACCATAATGAGAACCCATTCGATTTTTTAGAACGACTGGGCCAAAAAAGATGTGATTTATACGCACGTATTTATTCAGACAACGAAATAATACAAACAGGACGAAATGTATAGGTATGACAAACAAATATCCCACCACGCAGTACATAGTTTACACCCAGCACTAACTGACTTTATTTACCATATCAAATTCGATTCATTAGAAGACATAGAAGAAATATTAAGAAATAGCGCGGCCCACATTGTTCACCGACTTTACGGAGATAAAAAACAGTATAAAAATAACCCAGCTCAAAATAATTATAAAAAGAAAAAAATTGAAAATAATTATAAAAATAAGAATATAGACCGAATTTTAATAACCATCATGACTACTAAAATTACCGACCCCATCAGTATCACCTCGAGCAATATGCGTCGTATAATAATCCTCAACACTACCGACCACAACAGTATCAGCATGAACAAGGTTGTGACCAATTTATATGTGAGTTGGGGTCCAAGGGTACTTTTTTTCTTTTATCGAACGAAATAATATCTTCCACATAACTTCTCATCAATATATATATATTTACAATATTTACATATGTAGGAAGGCAATCATAACGGGAAACATTATAGGCCAAAACATCAACTAAAATAATAAACCAAATCATTAATGTTTATACAAACTTATTTAACCTATACTATAAAACATAATACAATAACTGTTAATCAATATTAGAATGCTTACCGCTGAGTTGAGTATTTAAATAAACATAAAGTGTTCTGTCACTATACTGCTTTGTTCTGGAGCAAAGACGGTACGGAAGTAACTTCTTCCTTGATGGGCCACCCCACAGCGCTAGCGGCGGCCAATGCCTTACGAAGAGCTTGACAGCAGAACAAGCCGTTACACACCCCCCTCCAGCTGTTAAGTTCATTCGGAAGGACGAAATAATTTAAGTTTTGATGGATGCCATAAGCCTGCCAGTCTTCGTGCATTATCCTTCAACTTGCAAGATCCACCAGTAGTAACGAAATCGACCGTATAGGGGCCTTCGTATTTGGGATTTAGCTTCGCGGCCAATTTATCTATAGCTGAAGACAGTTGAAAAGACTTCTTAAGGACTAAATCTCCAGGCCTGAAGCGATCTGGTCGACGTCTCATATTATATCTGCGACTCTGTGATAAGCTGGCATTCAAGGAGTTTTGTTCCGCCATATGGTGGATTTCTGGAATTCTACTTATTTTAGCGGCCCAAGAGGCACGTTCATCTTCACCTGCATTTAGAACTTACAGAAGATACATCATGGACAGGCCTCAGCTCTCTGCCAAAATTTAGGAAAGCAGGGCTGAACTTCGTCGATTCCTGAACAGACGAATTAATCGCGAACTGGATCTCTCCAAGTTTCTCATCCCAGCGTTGATGTTTCCTTCCTAAGTACGAGACGATAAGCTGTTTGATGTTACGATTGGTTCGTTCCGTTGGGTTCGCCTGCGAGTGGTAAAAAGGGGTTGTTTCCTGTTTTATGACGAACTCCTTTGCTACTTCTTTCACCATATTGCTAACGAAATTCTTTGCGTTGTCGGTGATTAATTTTAGAGGTGCTCCATATCTATAAATTATTCGGGACTTTAACTTCAAGATAATAACGGATGATGTGGCTTTCCTTATGGGACACAGTTCCACCCATCTACTAAATAGGTCCACAAACACTAAGAGGTATACATTGCCTTTTGAGCTTCGAGGGTATGGACCCATTATATCAACTGAAACGATTTCCCAAGGCTGTTTGTTATAGCGGGGATACATTAGACCTCTTGGTGGAGTGTTCGGGGGTTTCACCTTTTGACATACCTCACACCGGCTAACGTAACCGCTAACATCACGATATAATCCAGGCCAGTAGTATAACCTACCCACTCTGGCAACTGTCTTATCAACTCCCAGGTGGCCTGACTGCGGTAGGTCATGGTTGTCGTGTATTATACGTTGCCGAAGATGAAGAGGTACAACAACCTTCCATTCTTCACTGGGATCTTCCAGTTCTCCCTTCAAAGGATTCTTCCGGTGGTATAGTAATTGACCGTCTTTTATCAGCCAACCAGGATGTTCTGCCGGAGACCTTTCGACTCGGTATTTCTTTTGGTTATACCACTCAACGGAGGGTACATACATGTCTTGAGAGGTCGCCTGGTCACTAGTCGTATTCGAAGCCGATATGGAGGTTATCGTGATTGCAGCTATACAAGATAATGCATCAGCCACGGTATTAAGTTTTCCTTTGCGGTATTTTACCTCGAAATCGTAAGGTTGCAAACGTAAAGTCCATCTGGCTAATCTACCGGAAGGATTCTTCAAATTAAGCAGCCACTTAAGAATGGCGTGGTCAGTGATGACTGTAAAAGGATAACCCTCCAAGTAGTGCCTATTTTTTTCAATGCCAAACAATACGGCAAGACATTCCTTTTCCGTCACGGTATAGTTTCTTTCTGCGGAATTCAATGAGCGAGAACAGAAAGCTATCACTCGTTCTTCACCATTTTGTATTTGCGTCAGTACCACTCCAAGTCCCGTGTCACTTGCGTCAGTTTGTAATTGGAATGGCTGATCAAAATCTGGTCTGGCTAGTACAGGGGCCTGAGTCAAAGCTGTCTTCAAAGTGTTGAAAGCTTCATCTTGTTCATTACTCCAAGACCATTTGGTTTTCCGTTTGAGTAATGAGGTTAGTGGAGCAACAACTGTGGAGAAGTCTTTAATAAACCGGCGGTACCATCCCGCCATCCCAAGGAATCTCCTTAGTTCAGTAATATTGCTGGGAATCGGAATTGAGGTAACGGAACTAACTTTTTCGGGATCGACACTCATGCCTTTACTGTTAATTAAATAGCCCAGGTAGCGTACTTCTTGGCATCCAAACTCGCATTTTTCTGGGTTTATACGTAAACCTGAAGTCTTAAGTCTTTGAAACACTTCTTTAAGCATTTCCAAATGCAATTGCAGAGACGGGGTACACACCAGAATATCATCTAAGAAAACGACAACGTATGGATAAAGTTCAGGTCCAAAGACTGTATCAGCTAATCTTTGGAAGGTCGCCGGAGAGTTGGTTAATCCAAAAGGCATTACTTTGAACCTAAATAATCCTCTTCCAGGGACTACAAACGCAGTAATGTCTCTACTACTTTCGTCAGCTAGCGGAACTTGTAAAAACGCCTGTTTGAGATCAAATTTTGAAAGGTACTTTGCTTGTCGAAGTCCATCCAAGAGGGAGGTCATATTAGGCATGGGATAGGAATCTTTAGAAGTGACCTGATTAACTTTTCGAAAATCGATACAGAAACGATAACCTGCGCCTTTGCGTACCATGACTACTGGTGACGACCACGGTGATTGGCAAGGCTCTACGAGACCATCCCTCAACATACGATCCAATTCCTGGTACATTGCTTCACGAACTTTAGGCGAATAATGGTAGGGGCGCTGCTTGATAGGTTGGGTTCCCTCGACATCTATTTTATGAGTTATACGTGTTGTTAACCCCGGGGAATCCTGAAGCACTAGCAAGCCTTCTTTAACAACCTTCTCTAGCTCTCTCCTTTCCGAAGAATGAAGTGGACTAACACTGCATGAGTTTGAAGTGTTAAGACCCAATTGGGAACCATTTTGACGAAATGAATAGATAATTTTGGGTTCATCTTTAAACCACCAAACTGCCTTTTGCAAATTCGTGCAGAAACTCGCCATAACCAAAAATTCCAATCCAAATAAAAACTTAAATGGAAGAGAAGGAAGAATGTAAAGAGTTACCTCAAATGACCGGTCTCCTATGATGATAGGTACATAAAATCTTTCTCTAACTGTACTTGAGCTTCCATTAGCGACAAAAATCGTAAACTCTGGTATTAGCTCAATCATGTATCCCATTCGCATCAAAATCTCTGTTCCCTCCGGTCCAACATAAGATGTTGAGGAACCGGGATCAAACAGAGCCAATAAGTCAGGTTCTCTTTTACTGTTTGATTTGTCTATCTTAAAGTAAATAAATAACTGTTTAGACGAGGGACTAATCTGTTGCGGTAAAGATAGCGAATGCGATAAGGTAGGTTTTCCTTCAGGACTCGTTACGATACCAGATGACTCAAGATAGAAAACAGAGGTCTTAGTACCATTGAGAGACGATACGATATTTGATGGGTCAGCAGTGACAGCGGGAACCGGGTTGACCCTTACTTCTGGTTTCCTTGCCCTTTCCCCGGAGTGCATTTAGGACAGGCATAAAGAGACACTCCTTGGTTACCGCAACGGTAGCAAAATAATTTCCGAGGAAGCGAGCAATTAGAGTAAACATGAGGCCCACCGCAGTTCCAACAAGCTAATTTCCTAGTAGAACCTTCAGTTTCATCGCACCATACTGCTCTTTTCTCTTTCTTCTTCTCAAGAACAGTTTCACCTATATTCTCAAGAGTTTCGTTCTCCGATGAGCATGATCTCTGGACATGTCTTGGAATACTACTACGGTTATTTTGGTTAAATAAGTCAGTCTCGAGAGAATTTAATGGTACAACGCTAAAAGAACCGTGATTTTTTCCGAATAGTATTTTTCGTAGAATTTGCGGTACGGGATTTCTCTCTTGAGCTGGACCGTTCTTGACCCATTTCCTCAGCCATCATCTCGCAAACTCGGGTTCGCTCTATCACAAAATCCATTAATTCACGGTAAGTGGGGATATCCTTTGATTTTATCCGCTCTTCGAACGCTCTTTTGGTCCCTGGATCTAAATTTGATAGAGCTATATGCAGTTTAAGAAAATCACCCATATCTTTTATGCCTAAAGCCGATAACGCACAGAAGTTGTTCTCATGAACGCTTCAGAATTTTTGAAGATTGGCGGATGAGGATCTGGTTAATGGGTTAAAATCCATTATTCTATTAAAATAAAATCTAGCGAGTCGCCTTCTGTTTTGGTATCGCGAAACCAAAGCATCGTAGGCCAAAATATAATTAGCCTCTTCAAGCACAAATACAGATATTAACGATAAAGCTTCATCCCTCAAGCTGCACCTTAAGTAATGAAATTTTCTTATAGTTGGTATGGAAGGTTCGTAATGGACCATTGAATTGAAAAGGGAAAAAAAAAACTCGCTCCATTCTTCTAATTCCCCCTTAAATATCGGTAAATTTATTTTCGGAAGCTCCTGAGCAACTGGATGACAAGTGGTGGGGAAAACGGCCGCTTTTTCTTCCTTGGGAACGTTAGTGCTAACAGCTTTAAAGTAATTAGCTTTAGCCATGTCTACTATTTCGAAAAATGAGTTCTGTACGGCAGTAGTTTCTAATTTTTCCTTCTTATCTTTAACGGTAGCGTTGAAAATTCTAATTTGAGATTGAAGCTCTTCAAATTTGACTTCATATTTAACTAATCTGTCATAGGCGGGCTTAAAACTGGCTACTGTTTCATGATCCAGAATTTGGGATTTATCAAAAATAGTCTGAACCGCCGCAAAAACGTCCTCTCTTTCTGCCAAAAGAATTTTGGGATCGCCCATGACTATTCAAATACAAGTAAAATAATAAACCCAAAGCGAAAAGTTAAAAAAGTGCAAAAATGCAAACTTGATATCGAAGACAAAATCAAAGCAAAACGAGATCTAGAAGAAAAATTATTTCCATAGAACAAAGAAATAAAAAAATATTAAATATTCAAGATATTAAGAAAACAAAATCAAATTAAATTCAAGCATCCTTTACAAAAAAATTAATTATAGAATTTTAAAATGAAACAATATACAGCTACATAATAACTTTTTAAAGTATGCTTAAAATAATATATATATGCTTTAAACAGATAATATTAAAAATATTATTTTTAAAAAATTTGTGATATCAAAAATTAAATCAAATACGATGAAATAAGAACTTAGTGACATAAAATGATGAAAGTTCTGGATATTATTACACAATTGAAATAAATTATTTACAAGTAAAGAAAATCCCTAATTCCATATAATATATACAACGCTCAAGAGCTATCAATATCCTCGTAACATACGTAAAGTATATGTTATGGATCAAAGTAGATACATTTATATATATAGACACATTTTATAAACAAAAATATATACTTAAAGTTCTTACAGTATTTATAATATTTGTCAAACAAATAAACTTTAAATTTTACTTAAATTTTCTACGTTAGGTTCCAATAAAATGTGAAAACAGTTTATTTTTCGATAAAACATAAACTATGAAATTAAATAAAACATTTTTAACCACTAATAGGGTGTATGAATACATAATATTAGATAGCTAATAGTCTCTTTAATTGTCTTGAGTCATTTGTTGCCATAGCAACGCGTAACAATCAACCGTTCTACCAACTTAACTCTGCATTGTCCTTTAAATCTCACTCTTCTTTTTACAACTATTTCTATTCTAATTAAATACCTTATTTATCCTTTTTTCTATTAGAGTCCCTGTTCGGTGCGCCATATTATATGTGACCAATTTATATGTGTGTTGGGGTCCAAGAGTACTTTTTTTTCTTTTATCGAACGAAATAATATCTTCCACATAACTTCTCATCAATATATATATATATTTACAATATTTACATATGTAGGAAGGCAATCATAACGGGAAACATTATAGGCCAAAACATCAACTAAAATAATAAACCAAATCATTAATGTTTATACAAACTTATTTAACCTATACTATAAAACATAATACAATAACTGTTAATCAATATTAGAATGCTTACCGCTGAGTTGAGTATTTAAATAAACATAAAGTGTTCTGTCACTATACTGCTTTGTTCTGGAGCAAAGACGGTACGGAAGTAACTTCTTCCTTGATGGGCCACCCCACAGCGCTAGCGGCGGCCAATGCCTTACGAATCTAGGCTTACGAAGAGCTTGACAGCAGAACAAGCCGTTACAAGGTCCAACCTTTAATTCTTTTAACAATAACAATCAGCATAACTTCCGGCCACAACAACGAGCTATTGAATATCAAACACCGATTTATAATCAACCGTGGGACCCCCAGTCGCAACATAAATTTTTTAATAAACCACCCTCCAGAAATTTCAGGCAAAATTATCAACAACCCCAGGTAGATTCAAACACAGTTTCGATGAGAACCGTTTCTAATAGAGTACACGCAATAGAGGAAGAGAAAGATGAAAAAATAAAATTATTATTAGAACGCATAGAATCATTGGAAAAAAGACAGAATCATTTTTTAGAATTAGGCCCAATCACGAGCAGACCTCCGGACCAGATATAAATAATTTAAATTCTAACCAGACCGGTGAACATAAGCAAATTAAAATACATGACTTAAATTTAAATAATGACTTACCAAATTTAATTGGCAGTATGGGAAATAAATGGCTAATTGATACGGGTGCCACAAAAAATTACATACACCCCGATCACATTCCACTCTTCTCGGAAATTTCTAAAGAGGATTTTGCAATACGAACCCCTACGGGAAGGGCGGAAGGATCACAAAGCGTGATAATTGACCTAATGCCCCTAATAGGAATTAATCAAAAAGTCAAATTTTTAATATTTCCGTTTTAGCGAAAGGTTTAACATCTTACTAGGCTACGAGACTATGAAAAAACTAAAATTAAAAATAAATTTAGAAAAAAATGAATTAAAATTTAAAAAGAAAAAATTCAAATTAGAAAATGATTTATTTTTTATTAATGATAAAAACGAAATTAAAAACTTAATTCGCCACGAACATATTAGTCCGGAAATAAAAGAAAGAATTAATCGAAATTATCAGCCAACATGGCGAAGTATTAAAAAGGGACGACGAGAATTTAAAATCTACGGGATTAATTAAGCACAAAATAATAACTACTAATGATAACCCCATATACAGCCGAAATTATCGCTATCCGGAGCAATTTAAAAAACAGATAAATGAAGAAGTGCAAAAATTATTAAAAAATAAAATAATAAGACCAAGTAAATCACCGTATAATTCCCCACTTTGGATCGTACCGAAAAAACCAGACGCGTCGGGACACAAAAAAATTAGAATGGTAATTGACTATAGGAAATTAAATCAAGCAACCGTAAAGGACAAATTTCCCCTACCGAACATTGAGGACTTATTAAATAGATTAAAGGGATCGAAAGTATTTTCCACAATAGACCTCGCGTCGGGATTTCACCAAATTGAGATGGACGAACAATCAATAGCCAAAACCGCGTTCTCCACTGAAAATGGGCATTTTGAGTTTTTGCGTATGCCTTTTGGCTTGTGTAATGCACCCCCAACCTTTCAAAGAGCGATGACTATGATGATACAGGATATTCCCAACTCTATGATTTATATTGATGATATAATAGTTTATTCCAAAAATGAAGAAAAACATTTAAAAGATTTAAAAAGAGTATTTAAAGCGCTAAAACAGCAGAACCTATCGATACAATTAGATAAAACCGAATTTTTTAAAACCGAATTAAACTTTTTGGGCTACATTGTAACCCCAGACGAATAAAAACGGATGGAAAAAAGATTGAAGCAATTTTAAATTTCCCCATTCCGCGTAATGAAAAGACGACGAGACAATTCCTTGGCATGACGGGGTACCATCGAAAATTTATTAAAAACTACGCTAAAATTACTAGACCGATTTCAAATTCATTAAAAACTAAAATATATGGGACAAAAGAAATAAAAGAGGCATGTCAAACCCTAACGGAAATGATGAGTAACACACCAATTTTAAATTACCCGGATTGGGAACGGCCATTTATATTAACTACAGATGCCAGTAATAAAGCCATCGGAACCGTGCTCTCCCAAAAAGACGAAAATGAAATAGAACACCCAGTAGCATTCGCGTCCCGAGTATTACAAAATGCGGAATTAAATTATAGTTCAATAGAAAAAGAATTACTAGCGGTAGTATGGGCAACCCAGCACTTTAAGCCTTATTTATACGGTACAAAATTTCTTTTATGCGCGGACCATAAACCTTTAGCGTGGATTTTCTCAATGAAAAATGGTAACACGCGTATAATGAAGTGGATATGGAAATTACAGGAATTTGAATTCGACGTTAAACATATTCAGGGAAAAACAAATTACGTGGCCAATGCACTTTCCAAGGGAAGCGACGAATTGAATCATAATAGCGATGTGGAGGAAATGGATGTCGAACAAATATTAAATCAGGAAATAGCGGACGAAAACAATTCCGAATACGACGCAATAATAGAGGACTTAGAAGTACCGCCAGAAGATGATTTAGAAACAATCCATTCCCAGGAATCTAGTAATGAACAAGTACGAATTTGTGAACCGGAAAAATGTATAAATATATAGAAAAAAATCAAATAGTGATAAAAAGGGGAAATACAAAAATTAATTTCACAAAACCATTCGGGAAATGCCGATATGAATTAAACATTTATGCAAAATCAGATATCGCTTCATTATTTGAACAAATACTTGAACCTAATAAAACTTACGCTATAATTTGTAAATCACCTAATGAAATAACCGAGAATTTGTATGAAGATTATTTTAAGACACTACAACAAATAATAGAAACGCAATATCCATCGGTTAAATTAAAAAAATACAAATAAATTGCAAATGACGTCGAAAATCCGAATGAACAAATAGAAATAATAGATAACTACCATTTAGGCAAAACTAAGCATAGGGGTATAAATGAAACGTTCGAAAAACTTAAAAAAGAATATTATTTTCCAGGTATGCAAAATAAAATAGCAGAGTATATTAATAAATGCGAAACTTGTAAAGTTACAAAATATGACCGTAAAACTATAAAGACCAAATTTCAAATTACACCTACACCAGAAAGACCGTTTCAGGAATTAATGATTGACATTTTTAATTTCAACAATGCCATAATTTTTACAGCAGTAGACACATTTTCAAAACATTTCTTTGCCCAGACGTTACAATCAAAAAACGCAATTAATATCTGTAATGCACTAACCAACTACATGACGTACTTTCCCACACCTTTCCAAATATCATTAGATCAAGGGACGGAAATGAAAAATAATTTGGTAAATCAGTTTTGTGAAGAAAATAATATTATTTTACATTATACCTCAGCTAGCCACTCAAACTCTTTGGGATTATTGAACAGAGTCCACTCTACCCTAAACGAATTATTAAGAATAATAGGAAAAGAAAAAGATAAATGTTCGATGCAGCAAAAATTGAGATTAGCAATAATAGCATACAATAACACATTAAACAATAAACTGAAATTAACGCCCAATGAAATTACTTTCGGAACCTCCAGATTAGAATCAGACGAAATCATCGACCTGACAGAACAATATGTATTGAAATATCATAAGGACCAACAACTATTACATAAACTAATTAGATCTAAAATAAATGAAGAAAAAGAAACAAGGACTGAAAAATTAAATAAAAATAGAGAGGACCCTTTAGATATTCAGAAACAATTAGGAGATATAGAATATTTGAAAAATACCCAAGCAAAAATAAAAAGTAGGGACAAATTTAAAAAAGCAAATGTGCTAGTAAAAGATAAAAGACCAATTAAAACTCATATTGACAATATTAAAAGGCCCACTAGGAAAAAAGAAAAAAACAATCTATTTCGGATGACATAATGAATCCTTTCGCGTAAATATTTCGGATGCTTCAGATAACTATGACTCAGATAATGGTTCTGATTAAAAATATTTAATTTTATTTAAACAATATTAAAATGTTTTAAAAATCTTTTATTTTAATAAAACATAATAAATATAATGGTATTAGGGAAAGATGTTTATGTTATATTGAAAGAATTATTTGTATTAAATTGACAATGCTGTAGTTATTTTAATAAAGTCGGACTTTTGTATTTTGCTGTAAAATATTATATTCAATGTTAATAATGTAAAAGATCATTCAAATTATTATTTTATTTCACAATAATATTCTGTTCGATTTATTTTGTAATTAATATTTTGAAGTCACTATCATAAATATTAGGATGCTATTATTTTGTCTTGAAATATTATTTTGATTGATCATTGAAAAGAGTATGTATTTTATTTTGAAATTATTATTAATTGTAATTAGAAGAGTGTTTGAATTATTATTTTGATTTAAATATTTTGATTTATTTGTGTAACTTTGAATTTAGAAGTATTATTTGTAATAGAAGAAAGTAATTCAAAGACTCTTATTTTATTTTCCTTTTGTTTAAATAATGTATAGATATGGATTGTTTAGTATTAGGAAATATTCTGTTATCTTTTAGTTATTAGGAACATTGTACTTTAGCATGTAAGGAATTTTGTAATGTATAAACATTTTATTTATTAAGCTTATTGTTAATATTAAGAAATGGACAAGGGTTAATCTTTTTATTTTTCAAGTGAACAAATCCTGACTTAGTAAACAGGAAGTTCAAAGTCTAATCCTTTTGTTTATAGGAAATTGATAATGGTATTTCAGTACAGAGTTTAATCTTTTTATTTATGTAAAACTATAGATAGTACAAATCCCAAACTTGGTACACAAGATATAATCCTTTTATTTTTATATAAACTTGGGTTATAAGGTCCAATCCCCTTTGCTCATAGAATGTTATGACTTAGTGTAAAAGGTATTAAGAAATGTATAAGGTTCAAACCTTTTATTTCATTGTATAGAATCTAACCTATTTACACTAAGATATTTGTTCCATCGGAGACCTCGGAACTCGGGGGGGGGGGGGGAGAAGTTATGGAAACCCAATGGTATTAAGGATAATAAACAAATGTACGATATCCCCTCTCCTAGATAACCCTATAAAAGGCCACCTCCACCTGGCCTCAGCGACACTCTGCAGTAACGCGTAGGACTTACAGATGTTCAACACGAAGTTTTTGTATTATGTTATAAATTGTGTTTTTTTCTTGATATAATGTATGTAATTCAGAATAAAGCCTCTTTTTAAAAACTCAGTCCCGCGAACCTTTTATTTAGCTATATACAGAACTCAGAAATGAATAAAAATACTAAAAAACAACGTAACAAAACTATGCACCACATTTACAATCACTTCCATTACATCACCTATATACCTATAATCGTAAAAACAATATATATAAATATATATATATATATATATACTTCTACTGATCATAAATTCCCTCTTGTCTAGCATAACCATTGAACAATGAAAGAAGTAATGACATAATGGAAAAATTAAAAAAAAATAAAAATAAAAACTTGTTGATCCTGGAGACTACACCCGTTTATAGTTGGGTTTCTCTGGATTCCCTAATTGGAATTTTTAACTGCTCAATGTGAGCCGTCCTCCTTTTCTTGGGGTCGTGGACGCTTTGTATGGTTACTACATTATGCTCCCGAATTACAATGACCCTGTAAGGCCTCTCATAGCGCCTAACCTCCTTGCTCCTGTTGGACCCTACTTTCTTGTACACTATTGTACCAATTCGCAACCTTTCCATCACGTTCCGAACTCTTAGGTTTTCTCTTTCCACCCTTTTACTCATATCAGTTACCATCCGTTTTCTAACCTTATCCCACCGGCTAACCAATGCAATTCGGTTCGCTGCTAACTGTTCCGCTAGATCCTCATCCACTACCGTATTTCGCTCGTCCCTTCTTCCATCACGGCGCCCAAAATGGAGAGAACCCAGTTATCATGTTAATAGAATGGTTATAGGCTGCAACCGCCCTAGGCATCGCTATGTCCGCCTCTAACCCATTATTTACGTGAAATACACGAAGGTGATCCCCTACTGTGCTATGGAGCCGCTATACGTCCCCTCTACTCTTGGGGTGCCCCGGGGTATTAATATGCCACTCTACTTCCAATGTTTTCATCTCCGTCCTGATGTTGTCATTGTCGAACTCTCGCCCTCCGTCTGATGACACCCTGTTCGGTACCCCGTAAAACTGGAACCCCGTCCTTAGAGCCATGACTACTGCTTCCGCCGACCGTTCCCATATCGGATACGCCATGGCCGCTTTGCTAAAGACGTCGATCACCGTTACCCACTTGAATCCTTTCCATGTGAATGTGTCCACTTGAAGGTCACTTAGTGGCCCCATGGGTGTCTCCGACTCTTCCTGCTGTCCCGTGGGCGGATGCCGGTCATATTTCGTAGTATGGCAAACCTCACACGCCCCCAGCACTTCATCTACCGTCTTCCTCATCCAGATTCAATAGTACTTTTACTTTAACGCCTGATGTGTCTCATTCACGCCCCGGTGGTTCGTCTTGCCTTGGTGGTAGGCGAGCGTAACTTCTCGCTGTCTATCCGCCTCCGTTATCGTTTCCACCATCAACCGGCATCGCACAAACGTTCTATCCAACCCAATCTTCTCAGTTTGCCATAACCGCCGTATCTTCCCCCAAACAGTCGCATTACCCACATACAAGTATAACGTTTTCCCTGGTTTCGATGCGTCATTCAATGCCCTCACCAGCTGTTCCTCTCTTATTCCTGGTTCCGACCAGACGGTCGCAATACGCAATTTGCCATACCGAGTGTGTTCGATTTTCGTACGCCCTGTGGTTTTGGTTTTCCAAACGATCTGATCGGGTTTATCATTGACAATTTCCTCCCTTTCTTCCATATTTACCGCTCTCTCACTTACCGAGCTACTTCCCCCTGATGACTCCCGGTCGTTAATGGTTCCGTGAGGCTCTTGCTCTCTTTTTTCCATCCAGCGACCATTCCTGAAGAAACTGCCCAACGTCTCGCGAGGGTCCCGCAGCCGCGTCCTCGATCGCATTCACGGTAATCGCCCTCGATAACCAGTCGGCAATTACATTCTCCTTACCTGGTTTGTAAATAATTTCCATAGAATACTGGCTCAGTTGCTCTTTCCATCTAGAAACCCTCGCCGACGACTCTTTTAGATTCTCCGCCCATTGGAGTGGCCTATGGTCAGTCTGCACCCTAAACCGCCTGCCGAACAAGTATGGTCTGAAGTGGTCTATTCCCCAGACGATTCCTAGTAGTTCCTAGTATAGTATTCCTAGTATAGTACTCTAGAGCACTATATCGTGCCTCTGCATCTGTCAATCGTCAACTCGCATAAGCTACCGGACGATCTCCTTTCTCTCTCTCCTGAGACAGAACCGCACCAACCGCGTATTCGCTTGCATCAGTCGTAAGTGTGAACGGACGCGCGAAGTACGGGAATGCTAGTATAGGTTCCTCCTTCAATCGTGCCATGCATCGAAGAATATTGTCTTCCATGATCGGAGTGACAACTATGACAACGCACCCTTTTTTAGCAAATTGTTAACAGGCACCAAATATTGAGCCATATCCGGTACAAACCGACGGTAATAATTTAGAGCCCCTAAAAGTCGTCGGATCCCTTTTACATCCCGGGGTATTTCCATCCTCGTAATCGCACTCACTTCGGATGCATCCGGTTTCACTCCCTCCTTCGACACAGTATGGCCCAAAAAATTAATTTCGGTTTTCCCCAGTACGGACTTCTCTGGTGATAGTCGCAACCCAAATTCACGTACCCGTTCAAACACCTGTTTGAGATGTATGATATGTTCCTCTTCCGACCTGCTAAACACTAACAAGTCGTCCATATAGATTTGGCATATCCCTTCATCTATATCCCGTAAAAATTCGTCCATAAGGCGCTGAAATGTGAGGGGTGCATTCTTTAATCCGAACGGCATACGGGTGAACTCATAATGCCCCCTCTCAAACGTAAATGCTGTTTTCGCCTGATCCTTGGGATGAATCTTAATTTGATGATAACCAGCTTTGAGATCCATCAAGACTTTGTGCCGAGTTTCGGCACCAGTTATAAAGTCTCTGATGATGTAGAATAAAAAAAAAGACAAACGATAAAATAAGAATGACTTAATAGTTGAAATATAAATTACTTTATTCCTCTAATAATTATCTTTATATCATTTGGTATAATGATGACCTACCGGTACCCTCTCCACGTAAAGTTATCAATCTGTAGATCTACTAATGGAACCTCAACCGTGGGTGTTTCCTCCTGAATCCATCCCGGAAGATGACGATCATATTTGGTAGTTAGGCACACCTCACACGACCCTATGACCTCCCGTATCGTGTTCTTCATCTCCACTAAAAATACCGCCTCTTAACGCCTGAAGCGCTGATTGGTTTTCCCGACGTGTTACGACGAAGTTACCTCGTTTTGTTTTTCGGTGTTCCGGATAGTCTCGACTAATCTAGCGCACCAAATAAAAGTCCTGTCCGAACCGATCTTTTCCTCTTTCCACAACCTGTTTATCTTACCCCATATCGTCCGGTGGCCCACGTAGATATGGTATGCCTTGTTGGGTTTCGTTTTTCCTAGCAAAATCCTGAGCAGCAGTTCTTCCCTAATTCCCGGTTCCGTCCAGGTAGTGATGATGCTGCTCTTTCCGTACTCTGAGAATTTCGCTTTCGGTAGACCCTCAGTCTTGGTCTTCCAAATGATTTGCAGCTTCTCATCATTTACCATTTCGTCAATCCCTTCCATATCTGCGGGTCTCTCGTCAACAGAACTCTCTTCTTCTTGGGACTTGTTATCATCTTGAGGCTCATTTTTAGCGCTTCGCGTACTCTCTTCGCCCTCCCCCTCCGGTATCCACTCACGCAAAAACTGGCGGATATCCCCCGATGGCCCCACCTCCTCCTATTCGACCGCATTTACCGTGATCGCTCGCGAGAGCCAGTCCGCTACCACATTTTCTCTACCCGGCTTGTACACTATCTCGAGATTTTACTGACTGAGGAACTCCTTCCATCGCGTAACTCTATGGGTCTATGGTCCGTATGGACTCTAAATTTATCTAAAGTGCTTCACAGCCCATACAATCCCGAGTAGCTCCCGTTCCAATGCGCTATACTTGGTCTCTGCGTCTGTCTGTCTCCGGCCCGCGTACGCCACTGGTCGGTCCCTTTTTTAGCTCTCTTGCGACAACACCGCCCCCAGCGCGTACTCGCTCGTGTCGGCAGTCACTGTAAACGTCTTCTCGAAGTCGGGAAACGCCAGTACGGGTTCCTCTTTAAGCTCCTCTAGGCACCACCTAATATTATCCTCCATTACCGGAGTGATGTCTATTTTCCGTCCCTTCTTTAGTAAATCGTTACGAGGAATCTCGCCATCTCCGATACGAACCGCCGATAATAGTTAAGCAACCCCATCAAGCTTCCCCTTGTCAGGCTTTACGCCATCCTCCGAAATGGTGTGCCCTAAGAAACCTATTTCTCCCTCGCCTAATCGCGATTTCTCGGGGGTCAGTTTCAACCCGAATTGCCTAATTCTCTTGAACACCGCCCTCGAGTGCTCGACGTGCTCCTTCTCCGATTTACTGAAGAATAGTAGGTCATACATGCAGACCTGACATATGTTTTCGTCAACCCCTCGTAAAAATTCATCTATTAGTTTTTGAAACTTAATGGGCGCGTTTTTAAGTCCAAATGGCATACGAATGAATTCAGAGTGCCCACGTTCGAACGTCAACGCCGTTTTGCATTGGTCTCTGGGGTGTATTTTTATCTGGAGGTAACCCGCCTTGAGATCTAGGGTACTGAATATTACCGCTCCGCTAAGCCTGTCTAAGATATCCTCGAACCTGGGGAATGGGTAACTTTTATCCCTAGTATTCTCATTCAGCTTTCTGTAGTCTATTAACACCCAATACTTTTCCTCCCCCGGCGCGCTCTTTTTCCTGACTCCCCATAGGGGGCTGTTATACGGCGAGGTGCTATCTTTGATTATGCCTTACTCCCTAAGGCTCCTAATTTCCTCCCGTATATGTTCCTTTAGCGCCTGTGGGTACCTCTGTTCCTTTACATAGGTCACCAGTTCCTCCTTTAGTGGGATCTCATGGACCGTCCTGCACGTTACACTTAATTTATCCCTCTCTCTGAAAAATATGTCCCGAAATTCACTAATGATTTTCCCTCTCCACCCTTCCGACCTCGAAACTGCCTTGATCTGCCCTGTGACTCCCCCCTTCTCGATGCCCGCACATCTCCTATACTTCCTTTTCCCAACTTTTACCGTCCAACTCCCTTTGTTATTACGGATCCGCACCCCCACCCTCTCACAGGTCTCACCCAATTATCCCATTATATGACCTACTCATCTTATTCATACAGTGAACTGCTAATTTTCCCCCATTATCTGACCATCGGTCCAAATCTATTTCTATCTCTCCTTCTACAGTACAAGGGCCACCCACAGTGATAAGATTGCATGTACATACCTTTATCTGGAGTGTCCCGTTGTCTCCTCTCAGCATCCTCTCCACCGTTCACCGGCTAAGGATGGTGCTCGAGCTACCGGTATCCACTGATGATAGGCAGGCAGCCGCTTCTCACCCTCACTCCGTTGACCTCTAGTCTGCGGCCGTCTCTCTGCTGGTACCCTCATCAGGCTGCCACACGTGTGGGTTGCACCGCTCTCCTTCGGCCGCTCCATTTCCGGCTGCTATTCCTCTCATCTCCGCTGCTCCCAGGTTCCTCCTTTTTTTCCATCTCTGAGCCTGCGGATACCACCGAGGCTCCCGATGATCTCGAGGCCTCAGTTGTCCTTCTTGGCCTCTTCACGAGCCTATTCACCTCCATAGACTCACCCTTGGAGTTGTCTTTCCCCCTGGAGATGTAAGGGCACTGTCTCGCAATGTGCCCCTCGTTGCCGCACTCGAAATACTTCGTGCGGGGACACTGCGCTATTAAGTGGCCTGGCTTGCCGCATCCGTGGCTCTTCTCTCCTTCTGTTGGGTACTGGTTTCCTGGCTTCCTTCCCTCAGATTTCCTTTCCGTTGTATCCTGTCTCCGCCAGGAAGACCCACGTGGTCTCCTGTACACTACCTTGCGGTAGTGCCCCTTTCATAATATGGTTCAACTCACCGACCTCTCCGGTGAATAAATCAATGTCTGAGACAGCTTTCCTCAAGTCTTGAGCGGTGTCTGTCCTAACCTTCAACCATGCTAACGTGTTTGCGTGAGCCTCTGCTATTGTTTGCTTTGGTAACTCTGGCAAACTGTTCGGTACTTGCAGCGTTGGTACTCTCAGGATGCTGCTGCTCTCTTCCATCGCAAACACTTGAGCGGAAACAAATAAAAAAAATCTTACCTTACCCGCTCCTCGGTCTTCCGGGTTTCGACACCACTTAAGTACACTCTCTGAAAGAAATTGTTTTATATCCCTTTATAATTTTTTCTATCTCAATCTTCTATTCAATATCTAAATGGACTGTCATACTTTCCTCACAAATTCCTCTGTTTCTATGTGTTCATTGAAATTTATTGCAAATGTTTTTATATTCTTTTCTTCATTTCTGTTATCTTTAGAGATCCTGTCTATTTTATTTGTTATTTTCTTTTGTTCTATCTGCAAATCCTTATTTTGAGTTAGTTTAAATTTCTTTATCATATCCAATCCGATTATAAAATAATCAAAATCTTCATTTTCTACTACATATACATCCACCTCTTCTACCAAATCAAATATTTTTATTTTTACTGTTACACCATTAACCGTTTTCATATAAGCTATATCCACATTATCTTTCTTTTCTTTTACTTTAATCAGTCTTGAATTTATTAAAGAGATCTGTGAGCCTAAATTATAAATGTCGCTCACTTCTAGTTTATTTTCTAATAAAAGCTGGATTTTGATTAATGGTGTACTTACTCGTTTTTTTGATCAGTATTCATATCTACTTCAATAATGGAGTTATTATTTACATTTCTGGCTTTGAAAACCTTTTCAGATTCAATTTTATTTTTCTTGAACCAACCTGCCTCCTCTGGGTGATATCTAATTCTTTTGTCTAAAGATTCCCAAGTCTTACATGGCTTTTTCTCATTAATTTTATTGTTATGAAGAAATGTACCACTCTTTACTATAGTTGAGTTCTTCTTGTACATCAGATCTTCATATTTTCTTATCTCGTTAAACAAATCAGTAGTGTCGCTGAGTTCGTCCCTATTTAACTTAATTTAGATAAACCCAGGTAAGCCTGTTGCGATAAGATCAATGATTGTTTTAGAGTCTATCGATTTGTTTATATCTAGTATAAGCCGTTCTTTTTTTATAGCATAATCAATTAACAGTCCTTCTTTATACCTGAATGCGAAAGCATATTTGACCATGCCCCATCCTTGGTTTTTAAAAATTTCTAAAAATTTGTCTTTCCATTCATTCCATTCAGAATTTACAGTCAGTTTTATGACCATGGAGCTATACCAATCCAAACAAGATTTTTCCAAAAACAACCTCAATATTTCTATTATTGTTCCATCTTTTGTAATATTAAAGCGCTCACACTCTTTTTCAAAATTCTCTCTCCATTGCATTACATTTGTATTCTTGCTTTTCAATTTTTCAATAATAAACTTCTCTGAAACATTTTTTAGGTTATGTTGATTTTCTCCCTTCTTCGTAGGTTCTATTAATTTTTCCAAGAAATGTTCCAAATTGCCATCGTTGTCTCTTGGTTGTTTTGTGTTCATTTCTTCCATATATTGATCCAAAAATTGCATATTACCTTCCTCATCTATGTATGTTTTCTTTTGATTTGCATCGAATTTTATCCATATTTTTTTACTTTGATACCTTTTCTTTATGGTATTTTTTATTTTTGAGAAAGTGTTCAGCTTGACAATATATGTATGATGACTCACGGGCTTCAGCTCATCAGGCAAAACATAACATCTTCCTTCTTCTGTAGTTATTCATATTATGGCTAACACATTAGATTTGGCATCATTTGAGGCTATCATCATAAACTCAAATTGCAGCCGGTCCATCTTCTTTTAGTCAACGAAATTGTTTTATAAGATATATTATTGAGGATTTTCAAAATAAATCACAAATTGTTTCTCTGAAAATACAAAGTTTTGTTTTAATTAACAGCTATTACAATAATTATCGTTAACTATGACCATTCTCACCTGAAAATACAAACAAACGACATTTGAAGTTCATCAATATCGACTGTTCAATATATACTCTCGTTTATCCTTCTACAAGTTTTTATAACAATAAATTTCATAAAAATAACCTGAACATCATCTGTCCGTAAAGTTGTGCGCTACAGAGAACTTATACACGCGGCAAATTTAAATAAATGAAGTGTCATTTGTCATTTCATTACATACATATATATACATCGTATATATATATATATATATATATATATATATATATATATATATATATATATATATATTTTTTTTTTTTTTTTCTCTTCTGTAGTAAACCTGTAGAAGAGGAGTTTATTTTATAATTGTGCATACACCATGCAAAAAGCATATTATATGCATACAATGTTTTAAGTAACGTTTCTTCTGATAAAAATCTTTATTTTTAAGTGTCAATAACTTTAAAAAAAAAAAAAAAAAAAAAAAAAAAACTAAAACTGAACAAATGAATAAACTGGAAATGGAACGAGGAAAAATAAAAACAAAATAAAAGAAGATTGCGAATGTCAATTGGTTGATTCACTATTAAATCTACACACTTTTTCATTTAGACTTTTTCTATTTTCAAAATATTGCAGTATTCCAAAAGTTCTTTTTTATACTTCCGGTATAAAGCTTCCTGTTGAAGAGGCCTTGTACCCCCTTCCATTAGAGAAGGTCCTAACTAATTTGTGTCTCTCGTCTTCGTATAAGTGGTAGTCATTTAAAATGTGCAAGAATGTTTGTGGAGTTAGTCCGTCACATTCACAAGCGTCCGAGTTTTGTAAATGAAATCGTTTTAGATAATGGTTCGTTGGTCCGTGTTCTGTAAGTAATTGAGTTAGTTTGTGATGAGTGCTTTTGGGTATTTTATAGTTTTGTGGTGTTATATTTGGAATGTATTTCTGTAATGGTCGTCCTTTAGTAGATTGTTGCCAATGCCTGTTCCAGTCCTCAATCAAGTCAGTTAGTATGTATTTTTTTATATACGTGAAAGGAACTGTATTGTATTCGTAAGTTAAGTTTGTATCATTAGCAGCTGTCTTAGCCAATGTGTCCGCTTTTTCATTACCTGAGATGCCACTGTGTCCTTTTATCCATGTCAGAGACGTTTTTATGTCACGGTCCATTAATTTTATTCGATTTTCTCTAAGTTGTACAGTAAGTATGTCTTGTATTTTATTATTTTTTATAGAGTCTCTCACTATTCTATTGTCAGTAGATATATTGTAAGTAAATTTTGTTTAATCTGTTTGTCCTAAAATATAATCAGCTGCTTTTAGTGTGCATAATACTTTGTCTCCTTGTTTACTTCCGTCTGTGTATATGTCCATTATATCAGTTTCTAAAGTGGGTTCTACTAGTTCGTCCATGTATTGTAAAAGTTTTGCGGGTACTGGGGGTGTTAACGTTGTTCTGTAGTTAGTTCACGTTCGATATTGTCATAGTTTATGTATTTGTATCCAATCGTGTGTCTTCTTATTTTATATATTGTAGTCAGTTCAGAAATTTTATAATTTATCGGTAATGTACCTGCTAGTACACAAGCAGCATTGTAAGAGACCGTTTTGAAGGCTTTGCAAATTCTTAATGCCATTAACCTTCGTACTCTCCGTAATTTTGTGAGATTAGCCTGTTTCTTGGCTCCCGATTCCCACACAGGTATGGCGTACAACAGTTTTGGAACTATTACGCCTTCATAGATTAGTCTCAGTACCAGAGTTCCCAGTCACCAAGTTAATCTCGCCGCAATAGTTAATGCGTTCGCTGTTTTTTAAGGTCCTGTTTACTATATTGTCTGTGTGTTTGTTCCAATTTAGTCTCCTGTCAAACCTTAGTCCTAGATAAATCATTGTTTCGGTTTGTAGTATTGTTCTAGAATAGAGTCTTATATTTAGATTTGGTAGATTGTGTTTTTTTGTAAATATAATATATTTTGTTTTGTCTATGTTGAATTCCAATTTATTAGCGGTTGCCCATTTCTCCAAAATGTTAAGTGATTGGTTAGTCAATAATTGTAGTTTTGAGAATAGTTTGTTATTTGTAAGTAAAACAATGTCATCAGCATAAGCAAAGATCTGTGGTCCTTCAGGGAGATTTAATTCAAAAGTTGTGTTTAAGAGAATGTTCCAAAGTGTGGGAGAAAGGCATGAGCCTTGTGGTATTCCTGTTGTTAAGGCTTTCTTGAGCTCACCCATCGGAATTTTAGCTGTTCAATGTGCAACGTCCTCCTTTTCTTGGGGTCGTTTATATTTGTACTATGCTGAATGGTCTCTCACTTACTAAGCTTCTCCCCTCTGTTGACTCCCGATTATTATCCGATTCGCGTGGCTCCTGCTCTCCTTCTCTGTCAGGAGACCACTCCTAAATGGCCGGAAAGCGCCAAATGTCCTGCGAGATTCCCGCAGCCTCGTCCTCGACTTTCACGGTACCTTCACGGTAATCGCCCTCGATAATCAGTTGGCAACTACATTCTCTTTACCTGGTTTGCACACGATTTCCATTGAATATTGGCTCACTAGCTCTTTCCATCTCTAAAACCTCACTGACGTTTCTTTTAGTTTCCTCACCCACTGGAGCGGCATATGGTCTGTCTGCATCCTAAATCTCCTGCCAAACAAATATGGTTTGAAGTGGTTTATTGCCCAGAGGATTCCCAAAAGTTCGCGGTCCAACGCGCTATATCGCGACTATCCTTCAGTCAACCACCTACTATCATAAACTACCGCGCGGTCTCCTTCTGGTCCCTCCTGAGACAGAACAACACACACCGCATATTCGCTGGCATCGGTTGTTATTGTATAAGGACGCGTGAAATTTGGGAATGCTAGAATAGGTTCCTCCTTCAATCGTGCTTTCCGGGGTATTTCCATCCTCGTGATTGCACTGACCTTAAAAGCATCCAGTTTAACTCCTTCTGTAGACACCGTGTGGCACAAAAAATTAATTTCGGTCTTCCCTAATACGGACATTTCTGGTGTTAGTCGCAACCCGAATTCCCTGAAGGGTTCGATAACCTGTCGAAAAATATGCTCCGTTTCCGATTCGCTAAATATGAGCAAGCCATCCATGTAGATCTGACGAATCCCTTCGTCAATACCCCGTAGGAATTCGTCAATAAGTTACTGAAATGCACCCCTTACATTCTTTAACCCAAACGGCATCCTCGTAAAATCAAAATGCTCCTTCCCAAACGTAAATGCTGTCTTTGCTTGATCCCTAGGAAGAATCTTTATTTGGCGATATCCGGCTTTTAGGTCAATCCAGCTCCGCTTAACATGTCGATGATGTCGTCAAATTGAGGAATAGGGTACGCTTCATCCACGGTATTCTCGTTCAAATTCTGGAAGTCGACCACTATCCTATATGCCTCCATATTATCTCCCGGTGCGCTTTTCTTTCTCACTGCCTATAAGGGGCTATTGAACGGTGATGAGCTGTTTACTATTATTCCCTGCTCTAGCAATCTTTTCAACTCCGTCCGGAAATTTCGCCTCAGTGCATGTGGATACATCCACTCCTTAACGTATGGCACATTTTCCTGCTTAAGTTGAATTTCGTGTACCTTTCTCCCGGTCGCACTCAGCTTACCTCCTTCCTTAAACACAATTTCGTCAAATTCATGACTCAATTTCTCCCTCCAATTCGTTAACTTACTCACTGCTCCAATACGCGATCCGACAATTACTCGCTGGCATTTGAATAATCTCTTACCCAACAGGATATGCCATTTCCCATTTCTATTACGCACGTTGGCACCTACCTGCCCCAACAAATCACATCCGATAGCTTGATATTCGCGGGGCATCTGCTCCACTACATGTGCCCGCAAACTATTCCCTGTCTCCGAAAATTCCTTCAGCTCGATTCATATCCCACCCAACATACAACAGGGTCCCCCCAGGGAGATTAACTTACATCCACATACCTGCAAATGGGGTGCCTTCTCCACAGCATCCTTTGACATCAGCGTGTTGGAGCTCCCGGTGTCCACCAGGCACCTCACGTCCTTTGTCTCGATAATTGGCAACCAGCTATCGCGTTGAACCCATACGTTGTTTCACGTGAACGTGCCCTGATTTGATTCCTCCTCTCGTCAGCTGCTTGTCGTCTTCCTCGGTTCTGCGTCACTCTTCACCGTTCAACATTCCAGCCACCTTCCTCGCCACTGTATACTGACTCCTCCTCTGTTTCGAAACCTCCAGATAACCTGACGCCTCTTCAGATGAAGAGCTCCTTCATACTAGTTGAGATCTTCACCGTAGTTCCTGGGCGTTTACCTCTATAAGTTCGCCTTGTGATCCTTTCCTATGGCGAAAGATGTAGAGACATTGGGGCGCGATGTGTCCTTCCATCCCGCATTCGAAACATTTGGTGCGGGGGAACTACGCTACAATATGTCCCTTTTGTCCACACCCATGGCATCTTTTTTCTTCTCTTCTTGGTCCTCCTTTCTGTTTAGATTGTCTAGCCTTTTTATCGTTCCAGGCTGGCCTCTCTTTAGCCGGGCGATGCTTTCGCCACGCTACACACGCACCGTGTTCGCCCGATGGGAACCTTGCTCCACTCCACATCGGCCTCATTCCCTACCTCTTTCTTCCGGGCACCTGAATCCATAAGCTCCTGAGCGCATTCGGTGAACACCTGATCGGAGGGACATCCCGTTTTCCTTCCGGTTTCCCTGGCTAGCTGGGCCAGACAGTGCCCCAAAAAAACCATACGGGCTGCCATTTCCTCTGCTGGCAGTGTCTCCCCCATTTTCTCCCTCAGTTTGTTATATCGTGCCAACGTACTGACCCGGAGTCTGATGATTGTGTCTGCTTTTTCGAAAGAGCTGGTAAATATCTTCCTTGATGGACTATCTTCCTTCACCAAACGCCTTATTTAGTCGTTTTTTTACGACTTCCCATGAGGCCCCCTCATCTGCTTGTATGTGGTTTAGAATGTTCCTCTTCATTCTTCAAAATGAGGTCTTCCTTCAGTGACTCGGCGTCTTGGGAATCAAGTAAATTATCCGCTGTATTGGATTCAATTCTGGCTAGCAGCCTATCACCACCTTTAATAAAGTGATTAAGTTCACATACCTCACCAGTGAACATCTCTACATCCGAACTGACCTCTGCAATTCCTGGGCGGTGGCCACTCTCACTTTCATCCAGGCCAAAGTGTTTGCATGCGCTTTAGCGAGTGTATTTTGCGGTACCTGGCTTAGTCCCGAGTTTCGGCACCAGTTATTAATCAGCTGATGTAGAATAAAAAAAAAGACACAGAGTGAACTAAGAACGACTTAATATTTGAAATATAACTATATATAATAATTCTTTTTAATTCATTTAGTCCTATTTATATCTGTAAATAGGATTGAGTTAAGGATTAACTATGTTATTACTAATCCCTGTACTTTAACTTTATATATATATATATATATATATATATATATATATATATATATATATATATATATATAATTATACATTTGAATAAGATTTTAGTGTTGATAACCCACTTTACCCGAAGGGATACCCCATTTTATCCGCACCCTCTGTTAAAGTGGGGACATTATTTTCCTTTTTTTAGTTTATCTATTTAAATAAAACTGTTTCTAATTTATCTAAAATACTAAACCTACATGAAGAGGAATCTATAAACGCTGAAAAATCATGCAGGATTTAGATTTTTAATAAAAAAATATACAATTTACGAGAATATATATAAAATGCCCCCACTTTGGCTTCCTTTTCCCTACTTCGGTCCAAAATTTCCTCTTGGATGAAAGTCCTTTATTACGTATATATATATATATATCCGACAATATATATATATATGTATGTGTCACGTTCAAGCGAACCTGACAACATTACTGAAAGAACGTAAATATGATATATCACTTGAGGTACGCATGATGGTATAGAAGGATCAATACAATTAGGATTGATGAATTAATTGCCACTTCTATTGAGATTATTTTATTAGAAAACTAGTTTCGAATGCTAAACATTCATCTTCAGTTCTAAAACATACAAATTTTTTTTTCCAACACAAGGGACAAGAAATCAAACATGGGCACTCACCTTCGAGGTAACTAAAACACTGAATTCGTGAGAAATAAAAGGGGGGCAGGTAGGTTAAATTTTTTATTTACAGTGGGGTTTCCCTTATGACTCATTGGGTTATTCCGTTCCTATGGGAAATAAATTTAAAATGGGGCTATTGGATATGTTAATATGATCATTTAAACAAAAATCTGGATCGGTTTTAAACGATTTTATTATTCTAGTGATTCAAAAGTATGTATGTTTAGGCTATTTTCTACTTGATGTAATATTTTTACTCTTGAGTAAACTCACTTGTGTACTCCACCCACTTGAGTTTGACTCATTAGACAATGAAATCTGGACGCGAGTTGAATATCTCATAACCAAAAAACAAAAAACATTAGAAAAGAAAATTAATAACTTGCGGTCTAGCAAGAATAACCCCGTTAATCGCCCATCTAACTGTGCAAAAACCCCATATCCGATAACCAATTTTTCCCACGTGTCCTCAACCTCAGCAATATAACATTAACTACAAATGAAAATAATTTGCTCAATAAAGGCTTAAAAAATTCTATAAATTCACCGGTGACCATATAAACATTCGAAAACCTTGCTGTCCACATTGAATCCGGTTTAGAAAAATAGAACAAAAACCCACTTTTGAAATCAATATGCGCAAACATACTAAAAACAGAAATAGAAAAAACCCAGAACTTTAAGATAAAGACATCATCCGATTACAAGATAGCACGCGCATTATCACCTAAAATATTAAAAAACGACCTTATAATCATAAAAGTGGACAAAGGGAACACCACAGTAATTATAGAAAAAGAGTTGTATAAAAATAAAATCTATGACTTCATCGAAAAAAACAGCTTCCCCACTATAAAAAACACCGCTAAAAAATTTAACAGTCAAGTTCGGGAGTTTGTTTGTTTGTTATTGTTTATAGGCGTAAAACTACAAAGGTCATAAACGCCTGTGGATTTTTATGATCTTTTAGATATTTATTTTTATTATTATTCTTTACTTTAATTCTTTTTTTTTTTTTAAAGTAAATTTTGTGCTTTTAAAAAGGTGAACAGAGTTTTTAAATTTTTTTTATTATCTCCAAGAATTCGAAATATGCCGGGTGCAAGTCCTAGATTTTTTAGTTGCATTATATAGTATGGACATTCTAGGAATATATGACTAACAGTGATTATCTCACCGCAGTATTGGCATTTTGGCGGTGGCTGCTTGTTTATAAGATGGGAGTGTGTAAGGTTAGTGTGACCTATCCTTAGCCTGCACAAGACTACTTCCTCTCTACAATTGGATCGAACGGATGTGGTCCATGGTTTGACTGATTTTTTTATGGTTTTCAGTTTACTAGGTGGGCTCTCGTTCCACATGGACTGCCATCTATCATGAACTTCATTTTTTGAAGGAGAGCTAATATCTTGCGGAGTCAAGATGGCAGTTCCTCTGCCTGGGAGTGAAAGGGCTTGTTTTGTAGCTATATCAGCGAGCTCGTTGCCCACAAATCCCACGTGGCTCGGTACCCAAATAAAGTATGGATTTTCTGTATAGTAGGGTGAATTGAGTACATGTTATTTAGGCCTTTTAGTGAGCTCAATGAATCGGTTATAATTATTATTGTTTTTTGATTAATTGACATAGAGAAGTGGAGAGCTGAGGATATTGCATGAATTTCGGCTGTATATATTGTTACAGTCAGGTGAGGTTGGAGGTGCCGTGGGCGGCCCGGGCGGCAGGTACCTGAAAAGGCCATCAGGGTGGCCTAGAAGGGTCACGGCAGGCCTAGACTTGTAACCTGGCTAGAACGGTCTAGAATCTTCGGCGTAGCTTTAAATAGGCCGACTTCTAGCCTAGTAGGACAGTATCCATGTGTCAGTGATCAAGTAACGATCAATCATTCAAGTGTCAGTGACAGTTCAGTCAGTGAGTTAGTGACAGTGATTAACAGTGTCAGTGAGTGAAGTAACCGTCTCTGTGTCAGTGTAATAGATTCTTATGTATAATTGTGACACCTAGTATTAACATATTAAAGATAAGTATTTGTAATATACATATTAGTGTAATTAGATATAAGTTCGACCTAAGTATAATTGTTATAAGATTAAGTAGCTTAAGGGACCTATTTGTATTTATTAAGTTGTAAATAAATTAGTGTTTAGTATTTAAATTGTAGTTTGATTAGTCATACCCCCAGCGGCCCGTAACAATGTGGTGTCAGAAGTGGGATTACAGTTTAATAGCTATTGTTTGTCTTGTATTTGTTTTGTAATTATTGGGGTACTGAAAAATGGCTACTCAAAGCGTTAGATTAAATGATTTTAAAGTTGCAGATTTGAGACGAGAGTTGGAACAGCGCGATCTGGATCCCTCCGGATCAAAAACTGTGTAGCAGCAGCGTTTTCGCCAGTTTTTTATAGATTCGGGGGAAAACCCAGATAGCGTTAATTTTGAGACCGATTTGAGCAGATTAACTGCAACTTTTAAAACTGAATTAGGCAATGTTGAAAACAAATTAGGTACTGAGTTAAGTAATGTTGAGAACTTAACACATACCAACACACACATAACTATTTATACGGACAATATGAACGTAATACACTCAATTCAAAACTCCCCCCCAAATACTTTCAGAACACGGACAAACCAAACAATACTTGAAACGGTTCAACATACTAAACAATGACAGGTGTCCTCACGATGGACAGGTTCATAATTTCCGACATTTAATATATGACTGTAAAGGACTTGACAACATTAGGGCAGGACTGATACAGAACATTATACTAAAACACGGAAATTGGCCAGAAACAGAACAGAGACTTATGACCGAATTTATCCTTTAATATCCAAACTTACAACTAGCAAATGTCTTTTTTGGTCTAAAGTCGTACTGATTTGTTCTGTTAAAGCATGCAAGGCGTCATCTGTTCCTGTCTGCGGTCGAAAAGCGAACTGATTTTTACTAAGTATTTCGTTTGTCGATAAAAAGTGCATTAATCGATTTTTAACAATTCTTTCCAATATTTTTCCCAACGCAGGTAACATACTTAGTGGTCTTATTGAGCCAGGATCTTTTTTGGGAATTAATACCACTTTTAGCCATTTTCCAAATTAGTGGAAATTCTCTTCTACTGAAAAAACTTTTATATATTTCACAAATTAAACGAGGGAAAATTTCAGTTATTTTTTGTACTATAACTGGAGAAATCTTATCCAAACCTGGTGATTTATGTGGAGGTATGTTTTTGATAATTTCTAGTATTTCTCCGTCTTCAAGTGGTAAATCATCATTTGTGTCAGGAGGGGTGACTATATTGTCGTATCCAGACCCTTAGTAACCTTAATTACCTATTATTAATTACTTATTACATCGCATTATCCTAGTCACGCCATCCTTATTTACGCAGCTCTTCTCCGAATTTCTAATCTTGTTTACTAGCTCCTGTACTGCAGCTGCATCCTTATCCTTGATAGTCAGCGCTACCCGGCGTCTCACGACTCCTTATCATGTTTACCAGCCTCCTTTTCAAAGAATACCTTCCTTGCAT
Source organism: Euschistus heros (assembly GCA_003667255.2). Taxonomy (NCBI): domain Eukaryota; kingdom Metazoa; phylum Arthropoda; class Insecta; order Hemiptera; family Pentatomidae; genus Euschistus; species Euschistus heros. Next base: position 1,307,834 of record RCWM02000149.1, read on the forward strand.
TGCATCAGCCACCGCCCTACGCCTTTACTCCCATTAAATACCCGAAGCCCGAGGCCTCCCTCTCTCACTCTTTCTCTGTCTCCTGTAGCTGCTCTGCTCCTTCACCTCCAGTCAGACTCTATTAGCTTTTCCCCCTTTTTGTCATCTTTAAGGGTTAACTTACCTTGTGTGCTGGGTTACTCTTATTATTGCTCTGTAATAATTTGAGACTTTGTACTTTTGTACATTCCAATAAAGGTTCGGAATAGACCTTATCTATTGCCCTGGTGTCAGAAATTAATTAATTGATCCCAGTTGTGCCTACACATTGTAGTCACGTCATAAAACTGGTGTCAGAAGTGGGATAGGTTTCTGCCGTAAGTCTGGTAGACTCCTTTTCTTGGGACAGTCTCGATATCAGCTGGTTCCCTGAGTTCCATAAGTCTGGTAGACTTGTCGCAACCTTGAAGAGAGTCTCGACATCAGCTGGTTGTGATCACACTTCAAGAAGCAAGAACTCCTGCATCCTGCGTCAACCCACCGAGTAAGTACCCGACCTTTTTTTTTCTTTTTCATCAAGATGACTTCCTCTCCAAACCGTCCTTTAAACATTGAATCCCCATCTTCCAATGAATTCCTCGCTAATAGTCCTCCTCCAACCTTTCAATGTAATTCTAACTCTACTCTTAACTCTAACCATGTTCCTCTATCTCTCCTTTTTAAATTCATTATGCCCAATAATGGGAACAGAACAGACTTAAGCACATTTATAGCAAACTGTAATAGCGCATTCCTATTAGCCCAACAAAATCAAATAGATCAACTCTTCCTCTATATTGTAAGTCAATTATCTAGTAACGTTATAAATGAATTAAATATCAATGAAATTTCTAGTTGGGAAGAACTTAAATCAAATCTTAAACAATATTACGGGCAAATCAAAGATCTGACTCAATTACACGAAGAATTAGAAACGGTACGACAATACCCTAATGAAACTATTTTAGACTTTTATAAAAGATTAGAAAAAATAAAAAATGACTGCATCAGCGCAGAAACTAATGCTAGTAATGATAATAACGAACTCATCGGTATAAAATCTTCAATTCAAAGAACCGCACTTCGTCGGTTTATTTTACATTGCCGTCCCGAAATATCTCAAATGTTAAGAGCACGCGAAATTAATACTTTAAACGAGGCCTTTTCTATTGCATTAAACGAAGAGAAAGTACTAAATTATATGAATAAAGATAAAAAATCATTAAAATATTGCTCAAATTGTAAAATGAATAATCACAATACAAAAGAATGTAGGAAAAATTTATCACATCACCAAAATAAACCAAATCAAAACAACTACAGACAATATCCAAACACATATCAAAATAGTTAAAATAAGTATAGTAATAATTATAATCACCAAAACAAATATAATGATCGAAATTTAAATGATAAATACCATAATAAATTTTGTAACTACTGCAAAAGAAATGGACATATAATTTCAGAATGTCGAAAAAAAAATGTACAATGATTCACAACGGGAAAATCCTAAAATCAACCATTTAAACCCCAACGATCTGACGAACACAGATGCCCGTCCGTCAGAGAGATCCCCGATAACAGAGGCATCTTCACAATAGATGATAACCAATACATCGCGTTAGAATTTCGTTCCAGTTACTCAATACGTCCAGAACAAAAACTTAAACTCTTAATTGACTCCGGTTCTACAATTTCGGTCCTAAAAAGTCACGTTCTAAAGAAAATTTATGTAAAAATCGATCCGACAAAAGCAATTTTCATAAGCGGTATAGCAAAAATTTCCCGCGCAACCCAAGGAGAAACAAAAATTGATCTTAAAATCGGAAATATGACTTTAAACGCAAATTTTCAGGTAACTGACCCAGAGAATTTAGGCTCCCCTTATGATGGCATTATCGGTAACGACATCATGACTACAGAAAATTTTTCCATCCGATATCAATCAAAGATTATTCAAATTCATAATGAATCATTTCCCTTTCATTTTTCACAACCGTTAAATACGCGCACTTTGGTACTCAAATGGAACAAGAACCAATAAATCACATTAGAAATCCCCCGAGAATTGAAATTTTACACGAAAACATAAGAACTACACATCTATCACAAGAAAAAACTGACTTACTACTTGATATATGTCATAAATTTAACGACGTATTTTATCTCCCCAATGACACACTAACTCATACCAACACTCTTAAACATCAAATACCGACAACGAATGAAACACCCATTACGTCTAAACTTTATCGTTATCCCAAAATTCACGCAGAAGAGGTAAAAACCCAAATTAATAAATTATTGGAAAACGGTATAATTCAAAATTCGACCTCTCCGTGGTCATCTCCCGTCTGGATAGTCCCAAAAAAATTAGATGCTTCGGGAAAGCAAAAATGGAGATTAGTCGTTGACTATAGAAATCTAAATTCCGTAACAACCTCGGATCGGTATCCCATTCCAAACATTGACGACATTTTTGATAAATTAAGCGATGCAAAATATTTTACTACTTTGGATCTCGCCTCCGGTTTCCACCAAATTTTAGTTGATTCAAAAGACATTCCCAAAACAGCATTCACAACACCTCACGGACATTACGAATTCATTAGAATGCCTTTCGGTTTAAAAAACGCTCCCGCAACATTTCAACGGTTAATGAACACGGTACTTCGCGGAACAAATTCATTCGTTTATCTCGACGATATAATCGTAATCGGGAAAAATTTAAAAGACCACAATAAAAATCTAACGGAAGTATTCGAAAAATTACGCGTACATAATTTAAAACTCCAACCGGACAAATGTGAATTTATAAAAACCGAAACACAATATCTAGGTCACATTATTTCAGACAAAGGCATTACTCCAAATCCTGATAAAATCGAAGCAATTGTTAATATTAAAACTCCTAAAAATACCAAAGATTTCAAATCATTTCTTGGACTCGTTGGCTACTATCGTAAATTTATTCCCCAATTTTCGGAAACAGCTAAACCATTGACCGAATTACTAAAAAAGGACACTATCTTTAATTGGACAGCAAAATGCGAAACTTCTTTTCAGAAACTAAAATATTCACTAACGTCACAGCCAATTCTACAATTTCCAAACTTTGAAAAACCTTTTATTTTAACGACAGACGCTTCAAACACAGCAATCGGCTCCGTACTATCTCAAGGACAAATCGGAAAAGACTTACCAATCGCGTATTACTCTAAAACGTTAAACAATGCAGAAAAAAATTATTCGACCACCGAAAAAGAATTATTAGCCATCGTTGAATCGATAAAACACTTTAGACCCTATCTATTCGGTAACAAATTTCTCATCGTAACGGACCATAAACCTCTAACTTGGCTAATGAATTGTAAAGACCTCTCTAGCAGACTCGTCCGTTGGCGTTTAAAATTGTTAGAATACGAAATTCAATATAAAAAAGGAACTTTAAATAAAAACGCGGACGCGCTTTCAAGACCCATTTTACAAATCGAAAAATTATCATTCGGAAATTATAAAAATTCCCAAAATAACGAAATACCCGACATTCCGAAAGATTCAACTATAACTGCGTCAAATTTTGTCATTCCACTGTCATGCGATCTTCTACCTTCTTCACCAAATTATCACTTCGCGAAAGATCATCTAAATTCATTACAAGATCCTCATCTTAAAAACATATTCCAAATAAAAAATAACAAACAAAATCTATTTTTCATCTTCATAAAAGAATACGAACAAGACACACCAGACGAAGAAACTGTATTTGATATTCTCCTCACATTAAAAGTATTATTAGAAAATCATAAAACACGGTCTTTTAAAACTTTTACAATCAGTCCCATCGATATTCCAAATTTCAATCAAATGCTGCATTATCTATTTAATAATTACAATTATAAAATCTATAATAATATAATCCAACAAATTACAGACGAAAATGAAATTCAAAACATTATTCAAAATTATCATAATTCAATTCTAGCAGGCCACCAAGGCGTAGAAAGAACCCATCAGGCTATAAAAACAAAATATTATTTCCCCAACATGAAACAAAAAATAAATGATTATATAAACAGATGCGAAACTTGCCAAATTAACAAAACTAACTATTCACCAAATAAAAGTCCCATGTTTATAAACAGTCCCTCTAAACATTTTTGTGAACAAATAGCTCTGGATATTGTCGGTCCTTTACCCGAAACAGTCAATCAAAATCGGTTCATTTTATCTCTTCAAGATGATTTAACTAAATTCGTACAATTTTACGCACTCCCAGAGCACAACGCGGAACTCGTTGCAATTCATTTTCTAAAATTTTGTACACAATTCGGTTTCCCACAAAACATTTTAACGGATCAAGGATCAGAATTTACTTCAAACACAATAAAATAAATAAATAAAATGCTCTCGATAAAACATAAAATAACTAGTCCCTATCACCCTCAAACAAACGGATCATTAGAAAAAGTTCATTTAAATTTAAAAGATTATCTAAAATGTTATATCAACAATGATACAAACGATTGGGACGAATTTATAAATTTTGCCGCATTTTCCTATAACACACATATTCAAAAATCCACACAACTAACACCATACGAACTTGTTTTCGGACAGGAAGCTCGAATTCCTGATAAATTTTATAATCCACAAATTCGGAAAACATACGGAGAACTAAATACAGAAATATCAACCAAATTACAAAAACTTCGCCAAACTGCTAGGGATAACCAATTAAAATCCAAACAAAGGAATAAAAATCAATATGATAAAAAACATAATAAAGAATACAATTTTAAAGTCGGAGAAAAAGTCTTGGTTTTAAATATGCTAAGTAAAAGACAACATAAAAAATTAGATAAAAATTATAAAGGACCGTACAAAGTTATTCAAATCCATTCAAATAAAACTGCAACCTTAGAAATTTCAAAAAACAAACTAAAAACATACCATTTTAACCTATTAAAACCTTTTGTTTCAGAAAAAGAAGAAAGAAAATAACCATGTTTTCCAAATTATTAATTTTCCTTATCTTCCTCATTCACATAAACTCTACTAAATCCCAAGACATTACACCAATAAATAAAGCAGCAGGTATATTCTACGAAAATATAAACGCGGCCAAAATTTCAAACAAACATTTTAATCTTGTAAACTATTTAAACGTTAGCCATATTGAATATCAACTAAAACTCATAAAACAATACAAAGACAAGACAAACGGCATGTGCATGAAAATTATAATCGAAAAACGATCGACAAATTGCTGGAAACAATTAAATTATCTTGAAACCAAAATAATCAACATAGAACGTGACCTCCAAATTATTCAACATCGCCGACAAAAACGCGGACTAATTAACGGAATCGGTGACATAATGAAATATTTATTTGGCACTCCGGACGCCGACGACGCGGAATTCTACTCAGACTCAATAAATTCAATAATATCAGACCAGAAACAAACCGAGACACTATTACAAGCCCAAATTAAAGTCGTTTCATCCATCCCACTCTCTCTTACACTTTAACATGTCATTAAACACCTTAAATCAAAACACTTTAACCCTAAATCAAAATATACAAAAGTTCAACACATACATGAAACAAACAACAATAAACGACAAACTCATAATAGACGAAAACATGATTATACTCATAGGGATGACTAACGAACTAGAAACTATTTTAAAAGACCAATTATACAGTATCTCTTTGCTCGCACATAACATTATAACATTCCAAACCATACGTCCCGAAATTTTATTTAAAGAACTAAATTCAATTAAACAAAAATATCTCATACCTCTTGAACCAACATTTGAAAATACATATCATTATTACAAAATTATAAATTGCAAAACTTTCATTAAAAATAATTTATTAATTACTGTGTTCGAAATTCCTATTATTGACTCAATGACATTTGAAATCTACCATATGCTTCCGTTACCAATACCCCATAAAAACAACATTTTATTACATTCCTACATCCAACCTTCTCGACCTTATCTCCTCATATCAATCTCCCGCACCCAATATGCCCTTCTTGATGACTTAGAAAAATGTTCGGAAATGACTTCACAAGAAAGAATTTGTAAAGAAATTAACGTCCTGCAACTATCAACTCAGTCCTCCTGCGAAGCTCTACTTTTTATTGAAAATTCTAAAATACCTAAAAATTGCGACATAAAAAATATTTTGGCTCATACGGAAATCTGGCACCCCTTAAAAAATAATAGATGGTTATTTATAACAAACGAAGACGCCCCAATCACTATAAATTGTAATTCTCATTCCCCAATACAGAAGAAATTACCAAGACTCGGAATTTTAAAACTAAACAACTCTTGTAAAGCTTATACCTTTTTCGCGACTATAGAACCCTCTACAATCATAGAACAGAAGAATTTTACTGATAAAATACCAAGTACAGAAATCACCGAAGACGACTGCTGTTTCCAGAATCATGACAACATCACATTTCACAATGAAGAACTTCAACCACTCACACTTACTAAAGTCAACCTCAATTGCGAAACATCAACTGGACCAACTCGACGAAATTCTGCAACAACAACTTAACAAACCTTTCATCATCAAACATTCAAATTGGCTCTTAACAACTTTCAACATCATCGGAAGTCTAATTCTTTTATTATTATTATATAAATGTTGTAAATTCTTTGGACTCTTACCATTATTACAAAATCTTTTTTGTTTCAGTAAATGCAAATCATGTTCAAAATGTATTCCTTGTATCAAAATTTATAACCAGCACCAGGTACACGCAGCCGAAGACACATACGTACGATACTCACCTCAAGAAATTGAAATTCCTACGAGACCTGCACTGCCCCCACGCGTTATCAACCATTCCGGAAGAAAAAGAAGAAAAATCTCCTATCGTCAGAAATCTTCGAGGAAGAAAAATTGTAATCAACGACCAATAATTTAAACTTATGTAAAACATAATACTTACATAACTACTTGAGGTACGCATGATGATATAGAAGGATCAATACAATTAGGATTGATGAATTAAATGCCACTTCTATTGAGATTATTTTATTTGAAAACTAGTTTCGAATGCTAAACATTCATCTTCAGTTCTAAAACATACAATAAAATTTTTTCAACACATCAGTACTATGTTACATAGATAATATATACTAAAGTTTTTTAAAAAGATAAGACAAGAAATCAAACATAGGCACTCACCTTCGAGGTAACTAAAACACTGAATTTGTTAGAAGTAAAAGGGGGGGCAGGTAGGTTAAGTTTTAGATTTACAACGGGGTTTCCCTTAGGACTCATTGGGTTTTTTTTTTTTCGTTCCTATGGGAAATAAATTTAAAATGGGGCTATTGGATATGTTAATCTGATCATTTAAACAAAAATCTGGATCGGTTTTAAACGATTTTATTATTTTTAGTGATTCAAAAGTATTTAATTTTAGGCTATTTTCTACTTGATGTAATTTTTTTACTCCCGAGTCTTTATTAAATTTGTGGTTATTTTCATTTAGATGGATAGCGAAATTGGAATTTTGGGTCTTATTAGTGTATGCTCTTATATGTTCATTTACTCTTTGATTTACTGATCATCCGTTTTTTTTCCCGTGTATTTTGCTTCACAGTCATTACATTTTAATTCGTATACGCCGCTTTTTTGGAAAGGGTCTATTTTGTCCTTCGGTGAAGGGAAGTATGAAGACAATGGCTTATCTATTTTAAATGCAGGGTTTAAACCCAATTTTTTTTTTTAATTCTTTCCCGACTTTAGCGGATATTGGGCCGTAGGATGGTATCAAAATATATTTTTTAGGGGTAGCTTTATCCTCTGGGGGTGTTTTGTATATATTATTCATAGTTTTTTTATGTATTTGTTTTCTTAAAATATTATCGATTGTGGTTTTACTGTATCCGTTGTTGTTAGCTATAGTGTGAATCGTGTGAAAACCTACCTGCCCCCCCTTTTACTTCTCACAAATTCAGTGTTTTAGTTACCTCGAAGGTGAGTGCCTATGTTTGATTTCTTGTCTTATCTTTTTAAAAAACTTTAGTATATTTAATCTATGTAACATAGTACTGATGTGTTGAAAAAATTTTATTGTATGTTTTAGAACTGAAGATGAATGTTTAGCATTCGAAACTAGTTTTCAAATAAAATAATCTCAATAGAAGTGGCATTTAATTCATCAATCCTAACTTACATAACTTATGTAAACTCAATCTTGCACCCTCATTTATTTTTATTTTACGTAGTTCAGCAAATGACATTTTTTTTCAAACTTGTATAAATGTATCATATGTTCCATTCAATATTTTCTATATTATGTAATTTATAATTCATTTATTTATCCAATTCAATTATTTAAATCTATTTATAATGTTTATTTTATCCTTTGTATTGCATTCATTTCATTATTTTCAATTCATATTATTATATTTTGTATCTCTTTTTATTTATCATTAATCATATTTATGTCTTTATTAAATTTCAATTATATTACTATTATTCATTATATTATTCAAATTTTATTCAAGTTCGATACTATAATATTGTATTCAGTTTAATTTTAATTGCATTGTATTCTTTCATTTATACCTGTTATTGTATTTTATCTATTTTTGTCAAACACTTAAATTATAGTATAATTTTTGTTCAAACATTTAAATTTTAATTCATATCAAATCACTTATTGTAAAAGAGTAACCTAACTTCTAAAAATTTCTCTTTAATTTAAAATCAGCGAAATTTTAAAATACCCCGGGAGGTGTGTCGTATCCAGACCCTTATTAACCTTTATTACCTATTATTAATTCCTTATTACATCGCATTATCCTAGTCACGCCATCCTTATTTACGCAGCTCTTCTCCGAATTTCTAATCTTGTTTACTAGCTCCTGTACTGCAGCTGCATCCTTATCCTTGATAGTCAGCGCTACCCGGCGCACAGTGGGACGAAATGGTGTTTTTTCTGGACATCGCATTTTGAGCCCCTAAAAATTATTCAATCGACTTCAAATTTCATATGGGTATGTTTTCAAGGGTGTAGAATTCGAATCTGAAGTCAGTTTTTTTTTTTTTTCCATCGTTTCAGGATTTTGCTCTGTTAACGAATATGTGTCTAAAAAAATCTAATTTTCGTTTTTTTCATATTTTGATTCAAGGGATATTATTTTCTATGATTTTTTTTTTTATGTGCTCTATCGAATTTAAAAATCTGCAAATCAATCACTTAACCGTTATGTGAGTTATACGTGTTTTATGCCTTTTTCGTCGATCTGATTTTCTAAAAAAATAAACAATTTGCGGTTTGTCAGAAACCTGATAGGTAATTATTATTTTAAATATTGTCCCCATCCGAAAAGGGAACTATTTAGCTATTTAATAGAAGTACTCAATTAAAGCCCACAAGCTCCTACACTGTGCTTATCGAAATTTTATCGTTGGATCCATTCGTTCGTATTCGTCGTGTCAGTGTCAGCATTCAGACCTATTCCGATATCAATTTTAAACATTTTTATTGTTGAATACCTGTGGATAACATCTGTGAAGTCCATCTGTTAAAGCAATTTGGACCACTTTTTTGTACAAGTTAAATTTATCAAAGCAAATCGATTTTAAATCATTTATAAATAATTTACAAATTAAATAAAAATTAATAAAGATGAGTTATACCTATGTCTTAGCAAAAAAAGTAGAATGAAGCAGAGTTCAAGAGTTTAACTCAAAAAAGTTAAACCTCAGGAAAAATTTCTACAACTTTACAAGAAATAAAAAACTATATTTATATTTACATTTTTTAATTTTTTAACTGTCCATTGATGTGGAATAATTTTCATCTGTCTCATCACCAGAGTCCATCGCAATTGTGTTGTCCATTTGTAGCAACTCCGCTGCTTCGGGAAACATATCTTCATTACTGTAGTTTTTTAGGTATTCAGGTTTCATTAACATTTTTTTTTTGTAAAGTTTCATTAGCAATTATAACATCAAAATATTTCAAACATTTACAGACAGCAGTCGATATAGTATTTCACAAAATAAATTCTTGGGCTTACTTAAACAAACTGACATCAATAGAAAGAAATCTAATTATATGGTGATCACTAAAAAACGACTAAGTCCGGACTTAAATGTGAAAATTAATAACAAAAATCCTAATCGAAATCGTGCTATGAAATAACCATAGACGAAAAATCAAAGAGGGACAGACATATTGACATACTACAAAATAAACATAGCGGTTGAGAACGGCCCTGGAGGTTCTGTATAAAGCCACAATTTTGCCTATTCTTACATATCTCATTGAAATATGGCATTCAGGAATACAGGTTAAGTACAACAAGGCAAAGCTGGAATGGCAATAGCAAAGCTAATGGCACTCAAAATTATCAAAGGTTTTCGAACACTTTCTAACGTCTTGGCCAAAATGATCCCCATTATCATACTAACTGACAAATATGTTGGTAAAATAACCCAACAGAGTTAATGCTGAAAGGAAAACACTAAAAAGATATAAACACACTAAACAAAAGGGGTAAAACAAGGGTTATAATGGAGAGGAAGGAGTTCTACAAATCCTACAAATATGTAAAAAATATCTTTAATTCCAAATATTCTCCAAGGTCGCAAGTGGTCGCAGACCATTTCGATCTTAAGTTACTGTCCAGTATTGATATTTTGAATTAAAATGGGTTTCGGCTTAAACAAGTTTAAACATTTTTCTAAAATCAAATTTTTTGTTGAAATTTAAAAATTTAGATACATTTATTATTTTTATTTTTTGTAATCATTATTTTTACAGAAAAATGTTTTATTGACAATCGTGATATCATGCTTAAAGCTGTGAACAGCAAAAAATTTACATCGGACATGTACAGAATGTCTAATGCAATTTAACAAAACGGGATATTTTCGAGGACCTTTCAAACAAACCTAGTTTATCGATTTTTTGTACTGTTAGTGCTTAATAAAATTATGTTTAACGTACTGTTGTTTATCGGCAATGACCACAGCAAACATTTTATAAATGATTCAAGCCATAAATATAAATTTTTGTTTTCAGCCAATGTCCAACAAATAACGTTGGCTCGTCCCACTGTGCGGCGTCTCACGACTCCTTATCATGTTTACCAGCCTCCTTTTCAAAGAATACCTTCCTTGCATTGCATCAGCCACCACCCTACGCCTTTCCTCCCTTTAAATACCCGAAGCCCGAGGCCTCCCTCTCTCACTCTTTCTCTGTCTCCTGTAGCTGCTCTGCTCCTTCACCTCCAGTCAGACTCTATTAGCTTTTCCCCCTTTTTGTCATCTTTGAGGGTTAACTTACCTTGTGTGCTGGGTTACTCTTATTATTGCTCTGTAATAATTTGAGACTTTGTACCTTTGTACATTCCAATAAAGGTTCGGAATAGACCTTATCTATTGCCCTGGTGTCAGAAATTAATTAATTGATCCCAGTTGTGCCTACACATTGTAGTCACGTCAATATTATGCCTCATACATTTTTGTTCTACTGTGTCACTGTCAGTATTATCGTCTTGAATTACTGCATTGAGTATGTAAGTAAGTGTTTCTTTTGAATTGCTTGTATATTCACCATTGTCAGCTAAAATTGTTTGTAATGTCGTCCTATTTTTTAATTTTTTTGAAGCCCATTTGTAAGGCCAATTCCAGGCTGATGAATTTGCAGCGAATGATTTCCACGAATCCACCTTTGATTTTTTTAGTAAGTGAAGGTAAACGAGTTTTGAATCTAAATAATCAATTTTTCTTATGTCTCTTAACTGTATGTCATTAGCTGTTCGCTGATATAATCTCCGGAGTCTGTTTGTCTTTTTGCGCAATTTGGTTAATTCATCGTTCCACCAGGGGACTGTCTTATGCGATGTGTTAGAATGTCGTTTTTCACGAGTTTTTTAAAAAGTCATATTGCTGGCTTTAATTAAAGCGGTTGTTAATTTTTTGGCAATGGTTTCTGTTTTTATTTCCGGTAAGAGTGTTATTATTTTTTGTTTTAACTCTTCTAATTCTAACTCCTCTTCATTAAACATTAAAAATTGTTTTCGTAATTGGACACATAAGTTAATTTTAAATTTATCCCAATCTGCTTTGTCAGTGAGATAAAGGGAGTGGACCGATTGGTTATTCGACACCTGGCTACTGCTATTTATTAGTATTTCGTAAGTTATACAATTATGGTCCGAAAAGTTGGTATCATTGGAAATTTTCCAATTGTTTATTTTAAAACTTCTCAACATATTAGTATTGGCAAGAGTTAGATCAATATTGCTTTTTTCCCATGTTATTTTCGAAGGTAGTCAAATCTGATTCCAGATTTAATAGAATAAGGTCTTTAGAAACAATATAAGCCTCTAAAAGTTTTCCCCTTTCATTCGTTCGTTTGTCAAACCAAAATTTTGACCGATCCATTCCAATAATAATTTTTTCCCCATTAAATTTTAACAAAATATTTTCCAATTGTTGTAAATCAATATTTATGTCTCGATTTAGGTCTAAATAAGTACTAATTATCAAGCATTTTAATGTACTATATGATATTTCAACAACTACCAGGTCAGCGTTTTTTATATATATATAAGTTACACTGTATATTTTTCCTTAGATATTTTTAATTTTAACCTTTGACTCCTAACTATTGTAATCTATTTCTTAGAAACCCCTCGTGGGAACTTGCTCTCCTGTGAACTGTAATGTTAGCATAAAGCTTCCTAGAAGGAGCCATTGTAACCCTTTATAAACCTCAAGAAATTTTGTAAAACTCTCAGTACATCCAGGGCCGTCTCCACGCCACTCTTCTTTCTGATATTGTAACTTTTATTGAATAAACTTCTTTTTTAAAAAAGTCTTAACTTTTAAATTGAAGATAACTGGCGCAGTCGGTAGGACATCGTCAAACTTGAGGGCATATCAAGGATCAGTATTAACTGTTTGCTGAAGAGTCCATTCAGAGGAAGACGAGACGTTAAACTGGCATGGACCTGACTATCGAAGTCATCTCAGTGTAAGTGATTTTTATTTAAGAGATATTATTTCAATATTAAACATTTTTATTTTTCAATTTAATAATTTTGAATAAAATCTATTCTATTTTTAAATAAAAGTTTATGATTTCATTACTATAACTATAAAGAAATATTTTGTTATTTAAAATATCATTTTTTTTATTAAATATTAAGTTACTGTACATTAAGGATAAATTTAATTTTTATTTCATATTATTTTAATTTTATTGCATACTATCTCATTTCATTTTTTTGTAATATTAAATATTTTATAAAAATAGCACCTCCCACATTAAAGAAAGAGTATCTAGAGATGATACCTGATTTCCACGGTGACCCCATGTCATTAACGCGATTTCTAGAAATTTCAGATAAATTATTAAACAAATTTTATAATCACGAAAATACTGCCGATTTCCAAAACGAATATTTAATAAGATCAATTCGTGCTAAAATCAAAGGAGCTGCCGCCGACATGGTTAATAGTAAATATATCAATACCTGGGACGATATTAAAAATGCATTAAAACAAGGGTACGCCGACAAACGCGACGCGTACACTCTAAATATTGAAATGACGGGAATGAAACAAGGCAACGAAACCCCTATCGAATTTTATAATAAAATACAAAAAAATGTACAGTTGAAAATTAGTTATTTAAGGAGGGAAATGCCGATGGAGGCGTTAGTCCTCACGAAATATATCGAAAAGTTAGCACTAAGAGTTTTGTTACAAGGACTGAAAGAACCCCTTGGCTCTTTCATGAGAACCAAAAATCCGGGAGACCTAAATCAGGCAGTAAACATGCTGACAAACGATTTCCAATTTGTCATCGACACTTATCGCCCGACACCAAAATCATAACAAACCAATACATACAAATCGCCAACAATTTGTAAACTATTTCCCAGTTAACCAGTACAAAGCAATTCAACCTGCTAAAAATGTAAACTCAAATCAACATAGACCCCAACAACCTAATCAGTCAACCCCTATAGATCAGTCAATAGTAATTATAGAAGTAATTCCCAATATCAGAGACAACCTGATCAAAATAATTTTTTAGATCCCGGCCTAGCACAAGAACCATGGACGTAATAGACCTACTTAATTTAACCCGTTTTAGTGCTCTTCCATGTATAATTCCACCAAATTCAAACTTAAAAATTCTAATAGACACCGCGTGCACAAAATCGCTTGTATCCGTCCTTGTAGCAAATAAATATTTTTTTAATAACATTACTCATTAACCATTTAAACTTACTAGCGCGCACGGTTCTTCTATACAAAATTTTAATGCTAATGTAGATTCATCAAAATTATTTCCCAACACCAAAACTCTCCTGAAATTTGGCATTTTCGACTCCCATCCTAAATTCGATTTATTGTTTGGAACAGACAGTCTTAAATTATTAGGTGCGAAAATTGATTTAGTAAATGATATACTAATCACACCTTTTGGCAATATAACAATTCATTACGACAATAGACCCCCTCAATCTGAATACACTTACATCTTAAACAACTATTCTGAAACCGTAATCAAAATTCCAATCAAAAATATCTCAAATGGAGAAGGAATCATTCCTCATACTGATTTCAACGATTGTCTGAAAATTCATGAAGGTTTAATTTCAATTAAAAATAACGAAGCTATATGTACGGTAAAAAATAATTTGGATCGGTCATTCAGATTAACTATTAAAACCACAATCCTTGTGAAACCAATCAGAATTTTTAAAAATAATGAATCTCATAATATAAATTTAATTAAAACAAAAGAATCAGATTTCAATGAAGTCAAAAATTTTATTCGCACGGATCATTTAAATGAAGAAGAAAAAAAAGAAATTCAAAATTTAATAAAACAATATTCTGATCTATTTTATTTAAAAGGTACTCCACTAACTGCAAATATGCATATCAAACATAAAATCCTAACCAAAGATGAGATCCCAGTCTATACTAAAAATTACCGATATCCTCAAATATTTCAAAACGAAGTGGAAAGACAAATTGACGAAATGCTAGAGCAATAAATCATTCGCCCTTCCTTTTTCACCTTACAATAGTCCTATTTGGGTAGTTCCAAAAAAATTAGACCAATCGGGAATACAAAAATGGAGAATAGTAATTGATTATAGGAAGTTAAATGAGAAAACGGTCGACGATAAGTATCCTATTCCGCATATAACTAAACTGCTGGATAAATTAGGCAAAAGCAGTTACTTTTCAACGATCGACTTTACAAGTTCGTTTCATCAAATTCTATTGGATGAAGAGAGTATCCCTAAAACAGCATTCTCAACCGTAAACGGCCATTACGAGTTCCTAAGGTTACCTTTTGGATTAAAAAAAAAGTTCACCAACGTTTATCAGAGTGATTAACAACATACTCATGGGCGTTCCAAATTGCGTTGCCTATTTAGATGATATAATAATTTACAGTACGTCCCTTCAGGAACATTTATCAATTTTAAAGCAAGTTTTTAAAAAAACTAAGAGAATCAAACTTAAAACTTCAGCCCGATAAAACGGAATTTCTAAAAAAGGAAATAGAATATTTAGGACATCTCGTCACATCAAACGGAGTAAAACCAAACCCTAATAAAATCCTTGCTATAAAAAATTATCCCATACCGAAGACTACTAAACAAATTAAAGCTTTCATCTGACTAATAGGATATTATTGCCTTTTTATTCAAATTTTTCCCACCTCACAAAACCTCTAATCCAATGTTTAAAAAAAGGATCGAAAATTAACATCGCGGATAAAAATTATTTAGATAGTTTTGAAACCAGTAAAAATATTTTAATTAATAATCCCATCCTGCAATATCCGGACTTCAATAAAACAGTTTTTTAACGATATACGCATCGAACGTAGCCTTGGGCGCTGTATTGTCACAGACGCCCGCAGGACGAGATCTTCTGATAGCTTACGCCAGCCGTACTCTAAACGAAAGTGGGTCAAAATTATTCACCATTGAACGTGAACTTTTAACTATTGTTTGGGCTACCAAATATTTTCGACCCTATCTTTATGGCAGAAAATTTATTATTCAAACCGATCACTAACCACTTCAATGGTTACAATCATTAAAAGATCCAAACTCAAAATTATATCGTTGGAAACTAAAACTCGAAGAATTTAATTTCGAAATAAAATATAAGAAAGGTCATGAACATTTTATTTTTTTATTTATTGTTCACCCTACCTTGCCTTCAGGCAATACAGGTTTAGGCAATATTAACTTTTAAAATTGCCAAAATATCACAACATATAAATATAATTACAATGTAAAATTATAATATATACAGTATAAAAACAATAACAATATATAATTACTACAATAACAATAACTATAATAACAATAACAACAATAATCGTATGGCAACGTAACTAAAAATCCTTCTTAGGCTGCTCCAAGGATGTCACCGTCTTCTTCAGCTCCTTCGCTGTCCGGCGGCCTCCCAGGGATATTTCCTCTTCTATTAAGGTTGAAATGGGATGAACCAATTGCCGTCTTCCATCCGTATACAAACGCTTTGTAGTGCAGGTAGTTTTCTTCAGTGATTAGCTGAGGAAAATCATTCTCCGAAAGAACATAAAGTCCAGTGTCCCTCAATAGTTTGGCCCTCAGAGCTTCAAAGGCTGTGCAATTCATGATGATGTGCTCTGCGGTTTCTGGAATTCCACATCTAGGACATAAGGGATCTATGTCTACACCAAGGCTATGGAGTTTAGCTCGGAAACCCCCATGTCCTGTGAGAAATTGCGATATCCAGTAATCCGGGAGGACCCATTTCGCATGCAAACGTGCTTGAACGGTGGGAAAGTATTTTCTCAAGGTAGCACCTTTCGAAGTTGCCACCCACCGCCGGTTCCACGCTTCTATAGAATGATCCCGGATAATCTTTTTTTCCATTTTCTGGGTTCTTCTGTGATTCTCGCTCGAATGTTCTCCGGAAGTCCAGCTGAGTCTCCTCTCTTGAAGTTATCCTTCAAAACTTCTTCTCGTAAGAAGAGGTCGATTGGTATTCCTCCTGCTAATACTTGTGCCGCCTCATGTGACACACTCCTGTAAGATTTAGTTACTCTGAGCAGAGTGGTTCGCTGGATGGTCGCCAATCTGCTCTTCTGCCGCTGTGATAGATTCTGGTACCAGGCGGGAGTTGCATATCTCAGAATACCCAGAATCACCCCATTATAAATCGTCATCGTGGCTGGGTATCTGAGACCCCAAAATGCACCCCCGACGCGGCTAAGACCGTTTAAGGCTAGTGTCACTCTATTTCTTAAGTATTCCAAATGTGGTGTCACATTGAATCCTCTTCCGATTCTTATTCCAAGATATGTGACTTCTTCACTGGGACGAATTCTTATTGCACCAATACATATATTTATAGGATGCGCCCTATCTGTCTTTCCTTTTAGTAGAATGGCCTGCGTCTTTGAAGTTGCCATTCTCAACTTCTTACTTCCACACCATCGTCCTACAAGGGTGGCGCACCGTTGTGCCTCTTCTTTTATTCCAGACCTGCTGTTGGAGGCCACTATAGCAGCTAGATCGTCGACGTAGGCCGTGGCAGGGAACTGCTGTTCCTCGAGCACACCCAATATTTCATCGAAAACCAGCTTCCATAAGGCTGGGCCAAGAACTGAACCTTGGGGGCATCCCCTCTCTATAGAAGCTTCTCTCTCATAAGAACTTCCTCGAACCTTTACAATCCTGCTATGAAGGTAGCTACTTATGAGAGTATATAAGTTACTGGGGGCATCGTATTTCTGTAGCTGTTTAAGTACCCCTGGCCACCAGACGCTGTCAAAGGCAGAGGAGATATCAAAGAGTAACAACATGACATATCGCTCATTCCTCTGTTCGACATCTGCACGAATTCTCAGTATGGCATCCGTAGTTCCCTTACCTTTAGTTGAGCCATATTGCCGTGGATGACTTGCCTTTGTAAGTATCGGCTGCAGTTTTATCATAATAAGATTCTCCAGTACCTTACTCAACACCGGAAGGAGACATATAGGCCTATACGACTTAGGAAGTTGTTTATCCTTGTTTCCTCCCTTGTAGAGCAGTCTTAAATCTGCTTTCTTCCAGCTTCTAGGAAAATACCCCCTATCTAAGCAGTCATTGAAAATGCCCAATAATCTATCTTCAATATAGGGGATACTATTCTTCAGAATCGCGGCATCTATAGAATCGAGCCCCGGAGCACGGCCGGTTTTCTGCCTATCAACAGCAATGCGAAGATCGTGAATGTCCCATGGAGAGCAGAAGTCTGTACCAGGTGGGTATGCCGTAGTGCATCTAACGAATTCTTCCTCTTCATTATCTTCGGACGGGTCGTCTACAGGATATGTTGCCTCAATGAAAATGGTTGCTGCTTCTTCGATGGTAGTTGCCTGGACATCCACATGCTTGAGGGATGCTAACGTTTGCATAGGAGTCAGCTTTCCCAGAGCAACTCTGTAGGGAATGCCCCATGGATTCTTCTTTGACTCTTTGACAATGAATTCATCCCAAGAACTCCGCTTCCGTAAGCGCACTTCGTTTCGATATGCTTTAGCTTTGGCCTTATACTCATTACGAAGTGCAATACGCCACTCTTCACATCTGCATCTCTGGTATAACCGTCGCGCCTTGTAGACTTCTCTCTTTGCTGTTGTTAGGGCCGGTGTCCACCATGGAACTATTCGAGCTCTGACCTTTCGCCGTTGGAGAGAATTTTCAGCTGCGTCTAGAATTGCATTGGTTATTTTAGCAACTCTGAAGTCCAGGTCATCAGCAACTTCCGGTTCCGCCATTTCCCAATCTTCATCGGCAATTTCTCCTTCCAGCATGCATTTGAAGACACTCCAGTCGTTCCTTCGGGTTACGTAACCCTTGTCAATATTGTGATAACCTGGTATATCTTGTACTAGGCTAAATTCCAGGACTTTTGTGGTCAGAACTAGTTTCAGATCTGAGTGTCCAGTCAACAATGTGCCCTACTAATGTCGGTGATGCCAATGTCACGTCAATCGAACTTTCACCCATTGGCCCTGAGAAAGTGGGAGTGGAAGAAATGTTGTTGACAACTACTAGCTGGCTTCTTGCTATAAAATCACCTAGCATAGCACCTCGTCTGTCTGTTCGGTTGGAGCCCCAAATAGTGTTCCAAGCATTGGTATCAGAGCACAAGATCACATTCCTGGTACTAGACGTGATCGTTTCCATGACAGCAATACTTTCCTCAATGTTAATTCCATTAGGCAGGTAAGCCGAGATCACCGTAAAGGATAGGCTGCCCCACTTTATGTAGCATGCTACACAATCAGCCGAAGAATATTGCCTTAGATCCATCACGTCTAGATTTGGGTTGTTAATCACTATAGCAGCCCTAGGCCTCCTCTCTCCATTGTTGAGGGCTAAAACTCTTGAAGTGAGACCAAATCCCGTTACGAAGTTTCGATGGCTGGTCGGTTCCTGAATCACCATAATGTCGTAGCGTCGAGAAAGAACTCGCAACTCGTCTGCCACTATTCTTCGGCGACCCATGTTGAGCTGAAGGATGGTAATCTTATTCATAATAGGTACGTTTCGCCATTTCTTTGCACCACGTTAAGTGCACAGGGCACTCCCGACTTCCAGCCTTGTGCTTTTTGTTCTGCTGGGATCAGCATTCGACCGTTTACAGTTAATGCAGGTTGGGTCCACCATTGCTTTCTTCTTCGGACACTCTTTCATTAGATGACCACTCGCTGCGCACCAAATGCAGACCACTGAATCTGCAGTGCAAGTGGCCTTGGTGTGTTCATAGCCCTGGCACTTAGTGCAGCGAGGGGCGTCCAGGTAATCCCTAAATGTCATTGACCACCATCCTCCATCTAGACTTCCTATTTCCAACAACTGAAAGCGGATCATTGGGTGCACTTCCAATACCCAATTCTTAGTTAAGCCGTTCCTTGAGACTGAAGAGAATAGTGGACGGAGATCTTCAATTACCAGGAGAGTTGGAACTGATTTTTCTGGTATTTTTTGCCACAGAAACCTAACTAGGTCTGCTGAGCTCCATGCGTGAGGCACACCCCTCACCTCAAGTTTAGGTTTTTTCCTCAGTGCTAGCTTAGCTTGTAGCCCGTTTTGGCGCAGCTCCTGCCATCCTGACCTTGGTTGCATGGGATTCGTCTTCTAAACGAACTAGAATCGAGCCCGCCTTGGTCGCTCTTACTACAGATGCATTAACACCCAAATGTGAGGGCGATGGAAGCCCATTTATGATATCCACAGGACTTTTCCCCAACCCGCTGATCGTTAAGTATGCTGGTCTTGACGTTTTGGACGGCTTCGTTGGTAGTGATTTAACAATATCTGCCAGTGTCTTGGGTTTATTCTTTGGCAGACATTTATCAGGTGGAGAGATCTCGATTATATGTTCCTCAATTTCTCTTCTTTCTTCATTAATTTTCTTTTCTTCCAATTTTGCCTTTCTCCTATTTCTTTTGGTCTTGTAAATCTCAAAGGGTTCAGCTTCCTTCAGATTATTATCTTCATTAGTCGACAGTTGCTTCTGTTCTGAAGATTCGACCTTGGCATGTAAGGAGGTTCCCATGTTTACCCCTGAATGGTTTTGAACGACCCTTGGTTGTGACCTCTCCATGATTTTACTTATTATTGTATTAATTACCATAGGAGACTCCAATGTTTCCTTCACCACTCTTTAAACTAGCGTCGAAACTGAATCCCCTTTGTTCTTGTCTTCACATTGTTTGACCTTCAAGTTTAGGGTTTCCATTATACCTATTAATCGATCAATGTTTTCATTGATATGTTTCCTGGTTACGTTATTCATCTTTTTGTCAAAAGTTTGAATGAATGTACGTAAGTTTTCTTGAATTACTTTTGCTTCATGTAGACAGTTATCACTAAATATTTCTCTTTTTTCTTCTTCAACATCAGACCCGTTCCTAGGTCTTTTAGCAGATGGGCCTGGGTCCTTAACGATTGCTCTTCCTGGAGGATACTCCTCCATTTTTGAATAGATTAATCACTACTAACCTCTGATGTTGTGAAACCTAACCTTAACGGTTTGACCTAATTTCACTAAAAGTCGCTTTAAACGACAAAATATGTCTTATTGTTATTGGAATCTTTAAACAATAACAATAAACAATGAATGAACATAAAATAAAGGAAAAGAAACAAACAAAACACCAAAAACTGGATTTAATAACACAAAAGACAACAGCACGAAAATCCACAGCCTTCTCCGAAAGGTCATGAACAGGGGCGGATCGGGAATATTCGGCCCACCGGGAAATGCTCTTGACCGGCCCTCAGGGACCAACCCCCTCCCTCCCCCCATCACATCCACAAAAGATAACCCTGTTCACAATATGAACTTCAATTCTAAACATACTCACTCTTTCATTTTATGAGGGCGTTGAAAGGTTGTAAATAATGCTAAAGCACACAATTTAATTTAAACAACAATTTTATTATAATTTTACCAAAATGATGGAATGATTTTAAAAGTCATGTGATAATATTATTACAAATGTATAACATCAGTAATGTAATTACTATCCAAAACAAGTTAATAAAATATAGGTACAACACGATTAACAAGTACAGCCAAATAAAATAGAAATAGAATAAAAACTTTAGGAACTTTTTTTATACGTAACTAAATTGCACAAAATCATATGACTAGATAAAACAAAAATTAATTAAAATAAAAATACAATAAAAAGTTTAGGAACTATTTTTTATAACTTGCTAAATTGCAGAAAACCAAGTAACTAAAATAAACGAAATAATATAGAAATATAATAAAAACTATATATTGGTAGCATAAGTGTAGAGATGGGTATGCTTGGGAATAGAGATTGTATTTATTCAAGACTTTAAATACACAGATGACACAGTTACCACACTCTGCATCTTTCGATGAAGTCACTGATGCAAACTCTTCCTCAGAATCAGAATCATCACACATTCTTACACATCTCCTTCGATTCAGTTGGTGATTGGTTGTAATTTGGAAATTGCATTTTCCTAATATTCTGCCACTTACTAATAAAATCGATTAACTCCTCCTTAATTTGTTCCACAGTAATATCATGTTTAAACTGCTTTAGAGCTTCTATTAGGGGTGAAACGTCGAATTTGTCAATTGTTGCATCAGGAAAAAACTTTGGATCAAAATAATGCAAGCTATGATAAATGTTTTTGTGTTCGGAAAATCTAAATTTCAAGGTATTGATAGTCCTGTCCATTATAGTATTGAAAATGTTCAATTCAAAATATTTTTCAGGAGACAAGTTGATTTCATCCTCGCTTTCATAAGAAAAGAGTTTCTTTTTCTTACGGAATCTTTTATTTTTAAAATGTTTTGATATTTCAATTTCTTTGTCAACTGAATCAAAATATTGTGTTTGCCGGTCAATAAAATCATCGAAAAATTTCTTCACATTTACAAAACTGCGTTGAATTTTTTCTAAATCTTCAACTGTTTTTTCAATCATTGTATACGCCTGTAAGATATTACATTGTTTTGATTGTAAATAATTTGATGATGGGGTCGTATATCTAAAAATTAATAAAAATATATGAGCTGTGAAAATAAACTCATAGTTAGTCAGCGTTTCGGTGAGGCTTTGTGCCGTTGCTCTTGTTTCTGGTTTTAGAACCAAGTCTTCTAAAATGGTTAAAAAAGAAATTAAAAGCGAACTATAATTATCCTTATCACTTCCATACTCCCCAAATTTTTTTTTTTAATGCTACAGATTTGGCCCACCACCTTGTTTCCCCGATTAATGACACACCTCGGTTTTTCGAGATATCCTTCCAAAATGTTCATCCGTAAATGGGAATCTTTCAATAATTTAAAACAAGAATTCATCATATTAAAAAGAGAAGCTGCTTCTATGACTGCAGATGTCGATTCAATAATTACTAAATTAAGTATATGGGCATAGCACCATACGTGGATTTGATGGGGATTTTCCTTGAGAATTAAAGATGAAAATCCTTTGTATGTGCCTTGCATGTTTGAAGCACCATCAGTCGAATTACCTATACAATCCTTTAAATCCATCCCAAAACAGCCATCTCAGACTTAAAATAATCAACAAGAGACTGCCCTGTGGTAGAGTGTAATGGTTTAACTGAAATCAATGTATCTTTAATTTTGTTGTCCTTTACATACCGAATGACTAAGGAGCACTGTTCCTTTACACTTATATCTTGTGTTGAATCCATTTGTATGGAAAACATTTTGGCTTTTTTAATTTCCTCAACTAATTTGTTTTTTATTACATCACTGCAAGCTTTAATGATATAATTGATGGTCGTCTTCGAGAGGAATGTAGTGATATTACCTCCATGTTTAACTCCTTTGGCATGAAGTATTTCACTTTTCTTAATAATTTTATCTAAATGGTTTTTCAAAGTAGGGTCATAAGATGATAAAAGAAGAATAATTTCTATAAAATTTCCATGATTGATGCTAGAATCATTGAAGTTGTATGCCGCTTCATGTCTTTTTCCTCTATAGCTTATACATTGCTTTCCTATTAATTTGACAACATCAATTACTCGTTTTATAACCTCTCTGTTTTCTTCCACCAACTTATTTCTTCTGAGCCTGTGTGATTGGTCGATCAAAACATCAACAGACTTACAGGACTGATCAGTTAGGTAAGCATCTACACTAATTTTGTGCACCATGGATACCTCATGCTCCTGTATTCTTTGGTACAGGTGTTTCGATGATAATTCTAGCCCAGAGACAAATTTAGAATTGCTATCTTTGGAAAACGCTAGGCACATGGTGCAGAAAAAAAGTTTGTCATCTGAATTATATGTCAGCCAAAGACGTTTAACATCATTTTTAAAAAATATTTTATTGTAATTTACTATATTGTGAGGTTGTTGAGGATAAAATTTAAAAAAAAAAATTTAAGCTGGAAGCAGAAGGCTTTTTAAAGTAGTTGTAAACTGGCGCGGTCTCATCAGATTTTGATGAGATATCAATCAACGGTAGATTGGGCTCCAAAGAAGGCTTTTCTGAGACTGGTTCATTATGAAAAATATTAGATTCTTTAGAACCTGGAGTTGATGTTGAAGGCTGAGCAGAAGGTTCAGAACTTGAAGGAGGTTCAGGCAGTTTAAAATAAGATACAATTGATCCAGTAATAGTTTATGAAGATAATGGCTCTCTTGATGATTCAGATGGAGAATGAACTAATCGGGAGATATTTCTTGAAGTTGAATGTTGTTGATTACTGGCTGATAGTTCAGTAGGGGTGATAGTTGATGGTTGAACTTCATCACAATCTTTATTTTTGTCCAAAGAAAGAGACGGTTTTGGTTCATCGCCAGTCCCAGGAGCAGCTCTTTTTAAAATTGCATCTATTTTCTGACAAGATGCTGCCTCCAACTGCAAAAGTTTCCTTTTTTCTTTTTTTCTCTCTGGCCACCTTTTCTTTTTGCTTTATGAGCCATCCCGAATGATTATAACGTTATGGTTATTGAGTTAAATTTTCTCAATATCAAAAATTTTAATAGGACTAGAATTAGTATTGTGAAACACTTTAACATCAACAACTACAATTGGCGATATAAAGACTAGATTTGAAAGAATTAAATTGCTCAATTGGTTGAAAAGGAATCATGAAAACCTTCAATGTTGACAATTGAAATTATTGCTTAAAACTAAAGACTAGTTTTGAGAATAAACTAGTTAGTTGTTAGTCACTTGTTTTGGACATACCTCAATTATTTTCGTGGAAATACCTCAATATGTTATGGAATTGTGAGGTAATTGAATTTTGATTCAAAAGTGAAAGATAGTCACTGAATGTGATTTTCATTTTACAGTTAGCCATCACCAAGTTGACAACATCCTAGCAACTCAAACCTAATGAATTGAAATAAAGATAGAAAAAGAATTAATATTATGAAAGACTTCAACATTAACAATTGAAATTGCTTAAAACTAAGAGTAGCTTTAATAGAAATTAGACTGTTATTGATACTACCTTACATAATTGAAAAATAATTGGGTTTAGATTCAATATGGAGTCACAATTTCACCGAAAACGAAAACATAGTGGAATCGACCTCGATTTCAATTTTTCAACAACCAAACGGATTAAGTTAACAGCATCCTTCAAACACAAACCTAGTGAATCCATCTATACCTTGTGATAGTATCTGTGGAATCGATATGTACATACGTCACTGCTTCAACAACCAAGGAGGTTTCAACGTGGCCAACCATAGACAAGATAATTATAATTTGCATGGAACGTGGACGAAGCCAAGGTCGATAGAAGAAGAAACTTTCTATATTCTACCAAACTTGATACGAAGCAGTGTTTACCTAGACAATTTCGCTCTTTAGGGGGCCAAATAGGGCCTCAAGTTTCGAGTGGAATTTTTTTTTATAAGAATTTAGTTTTCCTATGGTATAACCGATAAAACGTAAATATTTACTTTTTTTCTTTCTTTCCCGGCCCCACCGGCCCACCGGCCCTTTTCCTGCCCGGCCCACCGGGAGATTTCCCGGTATCCCGGTGGCCCGATCCGCCCCTGGTCATGAAAACAAAGTCGCTGACGCACTATCGCGAGTAGAAATTAATTTAACAGAATCTGAAGACCCCGATACAATTATTAATGATTTAATAGAACAATTTTACCGCGAAAATGAAGCATCGGAAAATGCAACCCTTATCGTTAATTTTGATGAAAATGAAAATTTAGATAATATAACAGAAGAATCTGAAACAAATTCCGTCCACTCTAATACTTTAGGAAATACAATAATCGAAATATCAATAGCAGACTCTCCAGTTAATTTAGGAAAAAACTAAATTATTTTAAATTTAGTTGATATTAATCCCGCGAAACCCAAAATCGAAAAACTTTTTAATAATACTAAAAACAGAATTATTGCTCAAGTATCAAAGAAAATTTCGAATAAGACATAATAAAATTAATTAAAGAATTCGTTGAACCAAAAGTTAAATATTATTTATTCTTTGAAACTGATTTTTATACCCAATTTTATGAAATCATGGTAAAATATTTTAATCATTCGGAATTAAATTTTGTAAAAACTACAAGTAGATTAATCGATATTCAAGATCCTGAAGAACAAAATAATTTAATAAATGCTTACCATATTGGCAAAACAAACCACCGCGGTTCGGAAGAAACATTTAATCGAATAAAAAGATTGTATTATTGGCCTAATATGAAATATTTAATTCAAATTCAAATTAATAATTGCGAAATTTGTACGGTATCAAAATACGATCGGAATCCTTTAAAACTCCAATATAACATTACTCAAACACCGCCTAAACCATTTGAAATAGTTCATATGGATACAATCACACTAGAAAACAAAAAATATTTAACTCTAATCGACTCCTATTCAAAATTTGCACAAGTTTATAAATTAAAAAACGGTCAAGCAACTGAAGTCGTAAATAAATTAATTTCTCATTTTTCTCATCACGGGTTACCGAAACAAATAATAACAGATAACGGTTTAGAATTTAGAAACTCGTTAATATCCGATTTATTAAAATTACACAAAATCCAACTATATTATACGGCTACTCAATCACCTCAATCAAACGGACCCATTGAAAGATTTCATAGCACATTAATAGAACATTTACGGCTATTAAATAATAGAGACGAATTCAAAAAAGACGCAATTGAAAAAAGAAAAATTAAATATGCCGTACTCGCGTATAACAACACTATTCATTCCATCACACAACTAAAGCCAATCGAAATAATATCTTGACATTTAGATATAGACTCGCCCGTTGCAATAGACCTCAATAATCAAATCATAAATGATTATGTTGCAAAACATAAAGAAAGAGTAAAAAAATTTTGCATGAACAGATAAATCATAGGAATCAAGTAGCAAAAGAAAAATATATAACCAGGATGAATAAAAATCGCGAAGAATTGTCAAACGAAATCCCGGATACAGTATTTGTAGCTAATAGGCAACAACAATTGTGCAAACAAGTTAAAAAATAAATTTAAAAAAGAAAATATTAAAAAAATAATTAAACATAGTAAAACCGCTTTAATTGATAAATAAAAATAATTTTTAGAGAAAAAAAACAAAACCGACTTCAAGATAAAACCTACATATACAAACTTGAACTAAAAAAAAAAAAATAATATTTTAGTTGCTTCAAAAACAAACATTAATGAAATGAAAATCAACGAAATTATCGATACTTATAAACCTATTCACAATTTATGATCAGTTATTTTTGGAGTCGGTGCCAGCCAAGAAGGGAAGTTTAATCCTGTCTTTACAATAAATAAACTGTCGAAGGGCCGGAGACAGCGGTGTGGCGGTGATAAAACAGTGGGAGGATCTTTAAAATTACCATTTCTTTTAAAATTCTGTTTGTTTTGGTTGGCACCGACTCCAAAAGTAACTGATCATAAATTGTGAATAGGTTTATAAGTATCGATAAATTCGTTGATTTTCATTTCATTAATGGTTTTTGTTTTGAAGCAATTAAAATATTATTTTTATTTTTTAGTTCAAGTTTGTATATGTATGTTTAATCTTGAAGTCGGTTTTGTTTTTTTTTTCTCTAAAAATTATTTTTATTTTTCACTTTTTAGTGGTGAGTGTATTTTTGTTTATAGTCAATTCTCGATCTTCAAGCTTCCCTGAAAAAATGGTAACTTCTTTCTCCTTTCTGCACTTTGCAAATCAATTTTAACTTTTCGTTAATTGGAAGCATTTTCAATAGCCACTGTAAAACCACTCGAGTGAATAACTAATAATAAGTGACTGGTGTAACTATGAACTGAAAATACAAACAATGACAGAAAACAGAAAAACAAATAACACATGAAATTCTTTTAATTTGCGTTCGAGTTATAGAGGCGATGACTTCTAATAGTTCGTTTCATAGAGGTGGTCCTAGAAGTTCTCTCTTTTGAACCCTATTTTCAATTCTACTTATTTTCGGCACAATTTTTCACGTTCTTTGTCTGAAATCGTCTCATTGAGGTGAAATTTAAGTGTAATGTACTTCCGACCGCAGATTTTGTTCGACTTATGAGAAAGAAAGAAATACCTCTTAAAAGGTTTTATTGAACACAATTTCACACATACAAAAACTACATAGCATGACTTGTAAACAACTAATAACACTTAACCATAAACTGAGAAGGTTATACAAAAACATATGAGAAAATGAGATACAAATACAATGTTATTATTTACTACAACTTATTTAAGAATTCAGCTTATCGAAGCAACACATCGAGAGTTGACTGTATATGTAAATTATTTTTGTTAATAATTTATATTTAGTTACCATGGAGATTTTAGATAATCATAAATATGTTGAAAATGTAAGGTTATATAAAAGTGATTTTTATTAACTGTTTTTTTGATTTTTCTTAAAAAGTGGCTGCGTTGATTTCAAAATATTTTTTTATGGTACTACCTCTGAAGTAGGCCCTACCGATCTAAAAAAGAATCATCAAAATTGACGGAGGTTCTCAAATCGTCTTTATTTTTTTATTTTTTTTGTTTATGTTACGCGATTACTCCGTCAACCTGAATCAATTTTGATAATTCTTTTTTAAATCGGTAGGGCATACTTCAGAGGTAGTCCCATAAAAATATTTTGAAATCAACGCAGCACTTTTTAAGAAAAATAAAAAAAAACAATTAATAAGTGATTTTATGAACTGGTTTTTTGAATTTTCTTAAAAAGTACTGCATTGATTTTAAAATATTACCTCCACCTCTAAAGTATGCCCTACCGATCTAAAAAAGAATCATCAAAATTGATTCAGAATTGACGGAGTAATCGCGTAACATACAAAAAAAAAAAAAAAAAAAATACAGACGAGTTGAGAACCTCCTCCTTTTTGAAGTCGGTTGAAAACATTATAACACGCGGGAAAAAATTCATTTAAAAAATATTAAACGACCGCAAAAGAATGGACAAACGTACGATGTTGGTACGCCCCCAGATGAAAGAGCTGGACCGAGTCAGCATTCTTAGAACAGAGATAAAGCACTCGCACCGGACACATTCTTTCTCTTAAGACAAGCTATAATAAATACGTTTATTTAAAACTCATTTTTTTAATATTAGTAAATAATTTTTTTTTTGCTTTAAAATAAAAAAGCATTAGAAATAATTTAATATAAATAATAATTTAATATACACAATAAGGCCGCTGGATACGACTTATATTGATGTGAAAAGATGGCAGTTAAAATGCCCAAACTATATAATAATAATAAAGAATAAAGAATGATAAAAAGAATAATTATTGTTGATAAACAACATAACGAGTTCAGGGAATATGAACTCTTACTAGTTCAAGAGAGTTTATATGGCATTATAAGCCAAATTATGAAAAATATTTTATACAATAAAATAGTATAATTAAATGATTAGACTTTAATTTTTACAATTTAATAATAATAATAATTTAATAATAATTTAATTTAATTTACATAACCAATATTCGATAAACAGTGATTTAATTAGTCAATTTAATAATACTATTAAACCCATACAAGAGAACACGCTGCATATTACACGAAAAATTAATAATATTGGAACCGTAGTTAACTTGTTAACAATTAAAGAATTATTGGATCACATCCAACTTATTTTCTCTTTAATTTCTACTACCATTTCTGATATAGAAACTTCTTTAACCTTTTGTAAACTAAATATTCTACATCCATCTATAATTAATACAAAAACATTGTTTCTAGAATTAGAAAAGATAGCTCCACATTACAATGACAAATTTCTTTATCCATTTCAATTTAAATTTATCCAGATATAGAACGCACAATATTTGAACAATGTGCTTTGCATGAAAATGGAATTATTTATACTTTATCACTTCCGATTTTCGAAGAAACTGTTTTTAGTTTGTATAATTTATACCCCATCCCATCTATTGTAAAGGATGAAATCATAACAGTAATCCCAAAGTCCAAATATCTCTTAAATATTAATAACAACTTTAAATTCCTTAATCATCAATGTATCAAAAGAAACAGCATTCACCACTGTCATGCAGCTGACCTATCTCACCACTATGACTCATGTATTCAGGATATTTTACAAAAATCATCCAGTTTAAATTGTCTTTACACACGTCTACATCAGGAAGAAAACCACATCGAAGAAATCCCAGGAACACGCTACATTCTCATAGCATTTTACAACCCGGATGATCTTCAAGTTCAACAAGAAAAAGAAACAGTAAACTATCATATGACAGGAATTTATTTAGTTAAAACAAATATTAATTCAATTTTGTATCATAATAAAACTGTATTTTCATCCAGTCAAACTCATGGTTCTCTAACATTTTTTGATAAACAAACTCTAAATATTCAAGCCTCACAGCTTTTAAATGCTACATTAGAAATTTAAAAATTTTAAATTTCATGAATTACAAACCTCACATCTTTCACATCTTGTATCAACAAAACATACCTATAACTCTAACACTCTACACATAATTATTTTGTGGATAGTTTTTATTTGTATTATCATCTTTATATTAACCTTTGTAACTTTTATTTATTATTTTTACAAAACTAGAATTGTAACTCATTTCACCCAAAGCGGTGAAATTCGTATCTAGGTGGGGAGGAGTTACACTATATATTTTTCCTTAGATATTTTTAATTTTAAGCTTTGACTCCTAACTATTGTAATCTAATTCTTAGAAACCCCTCGTGGGAACTTGCTCTCCTGTGAACTGTAATGTTAGCATAAAGCTTCCTAGAAGAAGCCATTGTAACCCTTTATAAACCTCAAGAAATTTTGTAATACTCTCTCAGTACATCCAGAGCCGTCTCCACTCCACTCTTCTTTCTGATATTGTAACTTTTATTGAATAAACTTGTTTTTTAAAAAAGTCTTTACTTTTAAATTGAAGATAACTTATATATATATATATATATATATATATATATATATATATATATATATATATATATATATATATATATATATACGTGGGTGGTCTGAAAAGGTTCCGACCTCAACGTGAAGTAGTCTAGTAAATTCGTTATTTATCTGTTGACCGTAACTCATCAAAGTTTCAGTCATTTGGATGTAACTGTCGTTTGAGTGAGTTGATGTGAGTGTTTTTGTGAAAACGGACAAAACCTGTCATGAAATATTTATTTTAGGCAATGCGCCAACGCAAATCAAAGATGAGTTGGATTCTGTGTATGGGTCTCTGCACCATCATTTACTACAGTGAAATTTTGGGCAGCTGAATTTAAACATGACCGTAAGAGCTTGGGAGACGATGAACGTTCAAGACGTCCAAAAACTACAACTACCGACGAAAGCATCGCCAAAGTTCAAGTTGTTTATGTTCATGTCAAAAACACGTGTTTGTCACATATTAAATCAACATTTAGGCATGAGAAAGCTGTCCGCGCGTTGAGTGCCGCGTTTGCTCAAATGAACATTTCCAACGCTGTATTGGCGCAGTTTAGGCGCAATAAATCCGAGTTGTGGCGCTGAATAATTACTGCAGATGAAACTTGGATACCATTATAGCCCCGAAACAAAAAGTGGACTGCAAAGGGGGGACCGGCTAAAAAAAAAAGGAAACACTGTTGTTCGCGCCAATCGGCGCTTTTGTGAAGGGGGGAAGGGAGAAAAACTTTAATATACTGTTCATTAACGCACTCTATGGATCCTCTGGGCTACTAGCCCTTATCTGCGTTAATCCTTACTAGAATTTTCCTTGTTTTTCTTCTTGATTCTGTTCTCAAGTACGCACCTATTAAAATTGCCCAAGACCTCATGGTCTTCCATCGCTTTTATGACCAAGGTGAAATTGCCTTCCAGGACCCTATTCCTCTTTTAAAAGTGATCCTATTTTTTGTGACGTTCATTAAAGACTTAGTTCTTCCCCTAATGAGTGGTGACATAAGAGGAGGAGAGCCTAGACAAATATTGCAGCTTAGGAGAAGCATTTGCCAGACCGTAAGGATTCTGGGGGCCCCCGGACAGACCGTCGGCGGCAGTAATAAGGTAAGAAGTTTCTTATGTACTATTTGTTTATGCTACCTTCTAAATAAAATCTCCCCACAGGTGCAAAACCTCGTTTTCATATTTTCCCATACAGTCCATTTTCTAGAGGCCGAGGCGGGTTTTTCGCTTCGGACATTATCTTTCTTTTCCTATACATTTTTGGTCCGATCCGGGCCGTATATATTATTGTGCAACTTTGAAACGAGTGTTTTTGCAGCTTTGGGGCGAGTAATCACCCACTCATTTCTCTGCTTTATTTATATTAAAGATTTTTACATTAAAATTTCTATAAATTGCAAGGTTTGGCCTATTTTTTGTCCAAGTTTCATAACTTCCAATAATTACATATATAAAACCGACGTCACCAACTCCCACTCCTCTAGTAACGTACTCGTTATTTCGTCTCGTAACAATCCCCGCCATCTTGTTTCATTACCGTCAGTTACAATTACGTAAGAATTAGTGCAATCAATTTTGCTACTTTTTCTCCTTTCCTTTTCTGCGCCTTATATATTATAATTTCCTTTTATTTCTGTATTTATTTATTCTGTATTTTTCACAATGCCTGTAGAAGAAAAAAATATCATTATTCAAGCACAACTATTGGCAAAGAGGGTAACGGTGTTTGCTGATATAACTAGCGCTTGGTCCCAAATCAAAGCCTCTACTGTTGAGGATATTTTTGCTGTTCAGGCTCTTTACGAAGATTTACCATCCCTTCAAGGCAAGTTTGAAACGGTAACTGAAAAAATCAGTGACCTGAATGTTCTCCTATCTAAGCAGAATCAAGTAGATACCCAAGCCCCAGCTATAGCCTTCAATGATATAGCGCGTAAAATAAAGGCTAAATTATTTCAGTTAAAAAAAGAACAAACCAGTATAACCTCAACACCGGTTGCCAGCCCTATTCATTTGGCTCAAAGTGCTTTCTCCTTACCACCAATCAATTTACCAACCTTTTCAGGCGACATACAACAGTGGCCTGAATTTTTCTCGTTGTTCACCGCCCTTGTTCACGACAACCTTTCTCTAACCCCCATACAGCGCTTTCATTATTTAAGATCCAATTTAAAGGAGAGTGCTCTTTCCGCAATTTCTAACTTTCAACTCACAGCCGAAAATTACGACCTTGCTTTTTCAGCTCTAGTACACAGGTTCCAAAACCCCAGGAGGATAGCCCAGGCATATCTGAACCAAATCTTACACTTTAAGCCCGTTAGTTCAAATTCATTAAATAACTTAAAAACTTTTCTTGAGGTACATCAAAATTCGGTACAGGCTATCAAGGCGCTACCAATCGACGATTTAGCGAATTTTATTTTGTTAACCCTCGCATTTAATAAACTAGACCCCCACACATCTAAGGCTTTCGAGGATCAAAATTCTGCTAAATCAGTTCCGCTTTTCGATGACTTGCTAAATTTCATTATCAAGCAAATTAAAATCCTGGAGATTATTTCTCCCCCTATCAATCTACATAGAAACACTAAAGTTAATTCGCTAATTGCTAGCACTAGTCCTGATACTTCACCATCAGATAGAACTCGGGCCGCACCTTCTAATTCTTTTAACCTCAAATGCATTCTTTGTCGTAAGCCGCATTCCTTATCTTCCTGTTTCGAATTTTCTCATCTCACTCGAGATCAAAAAATTGATTTCCTCAAAAGCCATAAACGGTGCTTTAATTGTTTGGGTCCGCACCTTAAGGGTAATTGCAACTCCAAATTTTCGTGTCGTAAGTGTAATTCACCAGAGCATCACACACTTTTGCATCCCCTCAAAGCAGTAAATTCAAATCTCCATTTGAATTCCGCGCCTAGTTGCGCATCAGATCATGCTGATCACATTTCAAGTGTACCAGCATCCGCTTCCACTGGTCAAGCACCAGTTGACGCCTCCTTATCTCTGAGTTGTAGTACTTCCGGAAGTCATGTGACTTCCCTCCTAGGAACCTTCCGTGCACGTATCTTTATTTCTCACTTAGGTTACGTTCCAGTCCGTGGGGTCATCGATCCGGGGTCGCACCTCTTTGACCAATTGCCAGGAGCATTGGCCTCCTCCTTATCGTGACACCGACTTAAGCACCAAGCCATTGCCGGATCTTAAGTCTACTGCGCTTATCGCAAATGAACCTGACCATACCTTTAAACATTTTTCTGGGTCTCTCCTTAATATCCGTGCCGATAAGCCGGCAAAGCTGCCTTGTTGCCGTACTCCTTTCCTCGGTAGCCCGGGGGTCCTCAGGGTGGGCGGCATACTGGACAACGACGTTCCAAATTATAATTCACAACGTTATAAGTGGACTTCAAATTCCAAGCGCCGTTGTGGAACCAAGAAACAGGGCGACGTTGTTGTGAGCAAGGGACTGAACAGCTCCTCACTCTCCCGGCCTTTAGCTCTTATTTCCGAGCTCAAGCCTGATGGTGTTTCACGAGCAGCCACCTTTGAGACTTCTACCAGTACTCTCACTAGATCTGTGAACAAGCTAATTCCGCTTCCGGAATGACTTCTCTTTGCTTTGTATAATCGTTTTCAGTTATGCTAGTGCATGTTCTTTATTTTGTATGATCGTTTACCCAGGAGTACTGTTTTATTTTCTTTACATTATATAATTGTTGCCCAGTTGGGCTGTTTTAATTTCTTTACATTATATAATTGTTGCCCAGTTGGGCTGTTTCCTTTTCTTTACATTGTATAATTGTACTTCCATTCATATTACATATTTTTATTATTTTTTTTTTTTTTTTGTCTTTATCTTCCTCTTTACTCAAGTTGAGCTTTCCTTTCTTTATTTTATTGTATAAATTCTTTGCTGCCTGCCCACCATTTTCATTGTATAACTTTTGGAATAAAATTGGGTAACATCCCAATTTTGGTGGGCGGTATGTTCGCGCCAATCGGCGCTTTTGTGAAGGGGGGAAGGGAGAAAAACTTTAATATACTGTTCATTAACGCACTCTCTATGGATCCTCTGGGCAACTAGCCCTTATCTGCGTTAATCCCTACTAGAATTTTCCTTTTTTTTCTTCTTGATTCTGTGCTCAAGTATGTACCTATTAAAATTGCCCAAGACCTCATGGTCTTCCATCGCTTTTATGACCAAGGTGAAATTGCCTTCCAGGACCCTATTCCTCTTTTAAAAGTGATCCTATTTTCTGTGACGTTCATTAAAGACTTAGTTCTTCCCCTAATGAGTGGTGACATAAGAGGAGGAGAGCCTAAACAAATATTGCAGCTTAGGAGAAGCATTTGCCAGACCGTAAGGATTCTGGGGGCCCCCGGACAGACCGTCGGCGGCAGTAATAAGGTAAGAAGTTTCTTATGTACTATTTGTTTATGCTACCTTCTAAATAAAATCTCCCCACAGGTGCAAAACCTCGTTTTCATATTTTCCCATACAGTCCATTTTCTAGAGGCCGAGGCGGGTTTTTCGCTTCGGATATTATCTTTCTTTTCCTATACAACTGTTATTTGGCTGGGAAAACGATGGCGACTGTTTTTGGGATAGTCATGGAGTTAGTTTAATCGATTATCATCATATAGGAAAACCATTACAGTAGCATACTAAGCATGATTACTTGACAAGCTGAAGGCAGAACTTAAGGAAAAACGGCCACATTTGCAGAAAAAGAAAATCCTGTTTCACCAAGACAAAGCACCGTATCACACCT
The DNA here is from genome assembly GCA_003667255.2 of Euschistus heros. NCBI lineage: Eukaryota > Metazoa > Arthropoda > Insecta > Hemiptera > Pentatomidae > Euschistus > Euschistus heros. The sequence goes on from RCWM02000149.1 coordinate 1,343,669, forward strand.
CAGCGGTTGCCATGGCGAAGAGCCACGAATTACGGCTTGAACTGGTTGACCATCCGCCTTACTTACCAGATCTAGCCCCAAGCAACTTCTTTTTGTTCCGTCATCTAAAAATTGCGCTCGGAGGACAGAGGTTTTCGTCAAATGAACAGGCAATCACCTTCGTAAACAATTATTTTGCAGAGAAAAATGCCGAGTACTATTTGGACGAATTACAGAGATGGGGGCATCGATGGGAAAAGTGGGTAGAGTTACAAGGAAAAAAAAAAAAAATCAGAAAAAATGTCTTGTATGTTTGTTAGGTCGAAAACTTTTTAGACCCTCCTCGTATATGTGTATATATATATATATATATATATATATATATATATATATATATATATATATATATATATATATATATTTATATATAATGTATATGTGTGTGTATATACAAAAACGTATGTATGTATATACATTTAGAACAATTTAGAAGATATGTATATCAATGAATGTTTGTTTAACATAATTTGATTCCAATTCCTTTATCCGATTGAGATAAAACTTTGGCTAGCCATTTCTGGACATGGTATAATTTTTGCCTCATTTTCCTGAAAGGAGAAGCCAAAATTTTTAGTTAGTAATTGGCTTCAGTGGCTGGTGATATTGCTTGTTGGGAGTAGTTTTTGTTTTGTAGAAGAATTATTTATACTCAAGTCTAATGGCCGTTACAGATAGAAGAGGTGTTGCGGCACAGTTCCTCTTCTGAAACATAATTTTTTTTTTGTGGATTGAATCCCTTGCATAATGGGGCAGGAAAACCATTCATTAATGTAATTAAATAGGTTTATTTAGGCATTTTTCAAATCTCAGTTAATTATGATGTAATTAGATAAATAATTATGAAGATAAGGTATGTTAAATATTTTTTGTTGATTTTTTTTTTTTTTTTTTTTGATGTAAGTATATTTTGCTCTAGATGATAATTATATATTAAAGATGTTAATAACAAGATATGAGGTCGTATTTGGCTTTTATCTTTAATTTTGACAAAAAATCCAGAAGATTACATTTATTTAAAATTGTTCCCAAAAGACTTTTAGCTCACATTCACTCTTTCTAGACATTAGATTGTTTTCTACTCTATTCTCATTATGTTGGATGAGTAAAAAGAAAAGAAAATGACCTCATGAAAAAGCTAACATAATATGTTTTTGTCACAAAGGAATTTTCAAAGGAATAGAAAATAAATAGGCGATTTTCGAACATTTATAAATATTATTACAATATATAAACTGTTGCATTAAACATTAGTGTAATATATAAATGGATTCCAATTTGACATTATAATATTCAATAAAAAAAAAAAAAATTGTTGAAATCAAAATTCATTATTACAAAGTTTTCACAATAACATAAAAATGAATAATGAATGTACAATATGTTAAATTAGTCATAATATTAGTGTCTACATTTTGACAAAGGAGAGGAGGGATTATAGAATATAGAAGGCAATGGTTCGGGTTTGAAAAGATGGAGGTGAGATTTGTATGATGCCAGTATTTTATGAAGAATTTCTTCATTTAGATTCATACTGTAAGTTATACTGTCTCCTCTTGATTTAATAATAAAGGAAAAAAAAGATATATTAAAACAAACAGTATCCACCATTGATATGTCAATTTAATTATTAATTTGACGATAAAATTGACATTTGTTAATACTCAATGTTACGGCCATATGCGTTAGAGAATGTGATCAAGAGGCCCTGCCAAAGGGATTTTCCACTTGCGTACTTCAATGGCCATTGCAAAAACCTTTCTGGCTAATATTATTAAATTTTCCAATACGTAAAAAAAAAAAATTCTGTATTTATATTTTAATAAGAGATATATTCTGAGTTGTATTATTGTTTTGCGTTATTTAGTAATTGTTTACTCCCTGAATAACATATTGGTCCTATTACCTATTCGTATTTTTGGCCTCAGATTCCTTCAAAGGTAAGTTCATTGATAGGTTTTGAGTCTTCCATTACAATTGTGTAGATGTCAGTTACATTTTCAAATTTTTAATTTCTATTATTTTTTTTTTTTTTTTGCAATATTTTTATGACTTTTATTATATCTATATGAAATTTACAAGAATGGGCCGTAGAAAAAAGAAAGCTTTGCCGGTTCAGTAATCGAATGCTGTTTTAGTTTTACGACGTATACGCCTATTCAAATCACCTGATTTTTTAAGATGATGGTTTTGATTTGCTTTTACCCTCTTTAAAAATATATTTTCGAACTGCTGCAGACGGTTAATAACAAATAATAATAATATTCATATTAATCATTAAACATTGTGAGTAGATGTTTGAAATATTTTGTAGTCTTCCTAACAGCAAGTTCCTTGAATAAACCGAAATATGTTTCGCAGTTAATATCTGTAGCGTCATTTACAATTCTTTTTTATAAAAGTGTTGCTACTGAAGATATTAGCCCCCCTCCCCATGGCTAAATTGCTGAGCTTGGCTCAGCTAAACTGATTCCAGTGGAAGACTCAAAAAACGATCAATTAATCCTTGCTCATACAACAAAACTCGGCCGACTCTTCTCGATTCTCTCAACGACTCTTTTCTTTAGATTAATTTATAATGTACATTTATTTTATTTAAATAATCACTAATTATATTTCTTTTTTAACTAGGCACAGAATAGGGCAGACAAAATTATCAAAAAGATACCGGCGAATTCAATGATTTTTTATCAATTATGACAAAGGCAAGGCACAGGATAAGGGCTTAACATCTATTATTTACTAATAATAAAATGTGGTCCAACAATCATATATCATTAATATATTACGACTCTTATACATACCTACATATATAAATAAATGTATGTAAAAATGTTCGCATGTGTTCGTTAAACCTTAGATAAAATTGACACGCACAAAGACGTATATACATATCTACACACACGCGCTTGAGTGGTGTGTGTGTGAGTGCGTGCGTGCGTCTGTGTTGTGTGTGTGTGTTTGTTTGTGTGTGTGTGTTTGTTGTTTTTGTGTGTGTGTGTGTGTGTGTGTGTGTGTGTGTGTGTGTGTGTGTGTGTGTGTGTGTGTGTGTGTGTGTGTGTGTGTGTGTGTGTGTGTGTGTGTGTGTGTGTGTGTGTGTGTGTGTGTGTGTGTGTGTGTGTGTGTGTGTGTGTGTGTGTGTGTGTGTGTGTGTGTGTGTGTGTGTGTTTAAATATATATTACATACAAACATATTCTTATATAAATTTATATATTTTTATTTTATCTTAAATAAAAAAAAAATAACCTCATTAGTGGTTTCCCGAAAAGGCGCGGGTTTGGTGCATTAGGTCATGGTAGAGATGAGGAGCTGCCAACATATGGTTCCAGTTTTGGAACAATAAAAAGAGTTCCTTGTCTTTGGAAAAAGGATTGGTCTCAGTTCAAAATAGAATAATTATGACACAATGGTGTAAGTGACAAGATTTGAGGTTGAGGAAGCATTGACAAACTGAAACTTCCGTCATTTTATTTTCTGACGAAGGTTGTTCCCCACCTCTTCCAATGTATAATCTTACTATTCTATCGCTAACAGCTACACACAATTATTATAAAAGGACGAATTCATTGGTTTCATGAGGTGTAATTTTTTTTTTTTTTTACTTTATATGATTTTATTAAAACATTTTTTTTTTTTCGTTTGGATGGGGAAGACACAAATTTTTCATTTTAAAAATTAACTTCTATATGTTATTTTTTCGGTTACATTAAATCCTAAAAGGGTATTTATTGGTGTCGTATGTATTATTGTTTTTTTTTTTTTTTTTTTTTTTTTTTTTTTTTTTTTTTTTTTTTTTTTTTTTTTTTCATCGTAACAACGAAAATTTTGTTTCAAATGGAAGATCTCAGGTGAAATAGATTTTTAAAAAATCTTTTTGATAAATCAAAGCTCTTACTAGGTATTTAAAAAGATTTTCTAAAGTGAAATGAGGCCAGGCAATTATAAATATACATCCAAAATTAATTTTGCTGAAATGAATCGACGATGCAATAGTTCCGTTTTATAAAATCAATAAAACTCACTTACCATACAATCGAGCTTTGATATATATATATATATATATATATATATATATATATATATATATATATATATATATGTACACATAATGTAACAATATATAACGAATATACCGATTAGGTATTTGTGGATGACTTATTAAGAATATATAAAACTATTGGAAAGTTATTATGAAGAAAAATGTTTTATAATATGGTTATTTAATAAAATATATACAATTGCTTCAATGTGAGACATGACCAATAGCCGAAAACTGGTGTGGCCACTTTAAAAATATTATTAGTCTTATACGTTTTATGGAAGCTTACATACATGAATCGAATACTCATATAACAATCGAAACAATGCCAAAGGATACCTTCATAATTCATTTAGAAACTTAATCGTAATTTTATTGCTTTATAGCATTAACCAGTTCTGTGATTGCACGAAGAAATCGTGGAAGACATGTTTATCATACAATGAAAAATTAAATAATAAATAAAAATACTCTTCTGATTCAAATAGTTAAATAATTAAAATTTTCTTATCCATCTAATGTTTCTACTCTCCTTTATTAATTTATTCTATCCCTACTTTAAAAAACAAATCGTATTATTAAGGTCACTAAACGGCTTAACCAGGTGCTAATCATAACATAAACAATAATCCTCACCTGCATTGATTAAAAACTTAATGTAGAATTCTGTATGTAAAAGTGTATCCTCGTCTTAACCCTTTTGAAGTGTTTTACGGTCAAATGTACTAAAAGAACATTCTAAAGAATTCACAATGTATTGATCTTCCGAAATCATAAAAGAGAAGTTTAATATTAGAACCACAAGAAGGGCCATAGACATCACATAAATTATCTACAAAACAATCAGACGTCACTAGTGACGTAACACTGTTTCAGATTAGCTTTCCTCAGAAAAGTTCATCGAGAGAAGCTGGATGGACCCTCTTGCGGTCCTGCGAACTAACTCCTATAAAACATGAAGGTTCTCACAAGACTTTGATTTTGAATCCCGAGCCCACACTTTTGAAAGTAGACCCTTTACTTTTAAGCTAGCAGACGTCCCTTTGCCCCTTGACTTAGGAAAAAGTCCAGTCTTTTGTTCTTCTTGAGGCTTCTTTCTTTCAGCATCCTTGAGACGAATCTGTGTTAGAACTCCAACTAATAGTTCATCAACTCGATGGTTTAGACCAACTGAAGTCTCGATGAATTTGGAGTCATAGCGTCGAGCAGTATCTTTTCCTTCTGTGAATATAAAACCATTTCTATATTAAATTATGACAATTTAACTTATAAAATATTTAATTAGTTTCATATATATATATATATATATATATATATATATATATATATATATATATATATATGTGTGTGTGTTTAGTAAGGTTCTTGAGGTTGATATATAAGTTACATAGGTTATTACAAATATTAGCTACAATATAAATATATTAAAAACATGTGTCAGGTTATATAATACTTATAACTACAAAATATGGAAGAGTCTGAAATTACTTACAATGTTACTGGTTGATATGCTATTGGTGTGTACTACTAAATATACCAATAACTAGTAACCAATACAATTGAACTGGAGAATTTCTGAAAAAAAAGGGGTAGAGATTGGGATTTCCAAAATACTGGTATTCCCAGGACAAGTAGAAAGATATATCCGTATTTCTGTGTAATAAATGAATAAATCGTTCTTGGTTTATGTTGTATATTATTATTGATGTATGTTTTTAATCTGAATGTATTAAACTGGAATAACATGTGTTGAGATTTAGGACGTCTGATTATTTGTTTATTGCGGGATTTTTAAATTCTTCTATGGCTGTCATTTTTTTCACATCTCGTTTAAAAATATTTTATTCAGGGTGAATAATTTTGAGAGAATCAAATTTAAAAGAATGTTTTGTTTGCTTGTAATGTGTGGTGAGTGCTGTTTGGTCAGGTTTATTCGGGTTCTTAGTTATAGACGTGCAACTGTATTTATGTTGATAAACACGTCGTTTGGGATATTTTTCCGATGTACCGAAATAAGATTTGCCTCAACTATCTTCGCACGGTATTTCGTAAGCAATATTAGACTGTAATTCCAATTCATCTTTATTAGGTTTTGGTGAATAATTTTTCAATGGTTGAGGTATTTTGGAATGCGACAGTGTAGTCAGTTTATGGTTATTTGTCAGTGTTTTCTGAGCCTTTCTGATAGTGTTTGTATCTGTGTATTTTCCGCGGTTTGTTTATATGTTTCTGTGGATAATTTTATTGCACGATTGATTAAATTTTTTGCAGTGTTGATTTTTTTACTTTTGGGGCATTGGCTAGTATAATGTAAATATCTTTCGGAATTTATTGGTTTTCTTCACGATTCTGTTCCTATTGTTCCATTAGGGTTTCGAATTAAAAGTAGGTATATCGAATAAACGGTATTTTATCATCATTATCGAATTCCATCGTAAAATTTAACCCGAATTTTAAAGTTCATCTAAAAACCCGAATAAACCTGATCAAACAGCTCTCACCACACATTACAGGCAAACAAAACAATCTTTTAAATTGATTCCTCCAAAATTATTCACTATGAACAAAATAAATTTAAACGAAATATTAAAGAAATAATAACCATAAACAAATTTAAAAACCTTGCAATTGCCTAAATCTCAACACACATTATTCCAATTTAATACATTCAGATTAATACATTAATAACTATATACAACATATACCAAGAACTATTTATCCATTTATTACACCGAAATACGGAAATCTCTTTCCTGCCCTGGGAATACTCGTATTTTGTAAATCCCCATCCCTACCCTTTTTTCATTTTTATTTAATAATTTTTTTTTTTTCAGAACTTCTCCAGTTTAATTGTACACTAGTATTGGTATATTTAGCAGTAGACACCAATAGCATATTAACCAGTGACATTGTAAGTAATTTTTAGCTCATCTATATTTTGTAAAAATACGTAGTATATAATCTGGCGCATGTTTTTTTATATATTTTTACTGTACCTAACTTTGGTAATAACCTATGTAACTTATATATTTTATTGTGACCTGTTTTTTCACTGTAGAGCATGATTATGAGAACAATATAGTCTCGTTGAAGAAACGTTTCCAAAATAGTTGTTTTTATTTATTGACTGAACCTCAACAACCTTACTAAACATTTAATAGTAACAGTCAAGAACTTTAATATATATATATATATATATATATATATATATATATATATATATATATATTTCTTATTGTTTCCCTTCCATAGTAACCCTATGGAAAGGTCGTTTATTTTGATATTTTTTTACAGATTCCATGCGCATTTGCATACTACCTGTAATTCACAGGTGCAATATTATTTTTAATTGTGATATATTACAAATTGTAAAAGTTCTATATAGAAATTAGAACAAACGGGAAAAAAAAATAAGAAAAAAAAAAAAAAAAAAAAAAAAAAAAACATGAAAAAAAAAAAAAAAAAAAAAAAAAAAAAAAAAAAAAAAAAAAAAAAAAAAAAAAAAAAAAAAAAAAAGTATAAGAGTAGTCATGTTGATTTTCTGATGTGTCTTCAAGTTGTTTTTTTTTTTTTTTTTTTTTCTTAGTTTTTGATGAAGGGTGGTCTTCTTTCTTCACTTGTGTGGTCCAATTGATGTAGCAAATTTCACTAAAGGTTTCTTGAATTTTTTATATAGTTTCGCTTCTGGATAAGGCCATGTGTCCCCATTCATCAAAACTGTCTTTATCAGTAAGTATCTGTTGTGTTCGGGTGCAGTCATATAGTAAATGATGAAATGTTTGTGGCGTCTGTCAGTTGCATTCACATGTATCTTTGTTTTTCAAGTGGAATCGTTTCAAGTAGTTATTAGTTTGTCCATGCTCCGTTAGCAGTTGTGTAAATTTGTGATGTGTACTTTTTGGTGTATCGTGATTTTGTAGTGTGATGTTTGGGATGTATTTGTGCAAAGGTCGTCCTTTTGTTGAGTTGTTCCAAAGTTTGTCCCATTCAGTAAGTAAGTCTGTTTTAATATGTTGCTTAATAAATGAGATAGGAATGCGGTTGTAGTCTATAGCTAGTTCTGAATCGTGAGCAGCTGTCTTTGCCAATAAATCTGCTCGCTCGTTCCCTTCGATTCCACTATGGCCTTTGATCCAGATCAAGTTAGTTGGTGTTCCACGGTTCATTAGTTCAATCAAATTTGTCTTGAGTCGATGTGTCAGTGGGTCGTTGGATTTGGGGTTATTAGTTGAGTCTATTAATATCTTGTTGTCCGTGTAAATGGTGTATTTGTGTTGAGGAACGTACGTTTGTCTTAAAATATATTCTGTGGCCTTAACTACAGCTAATTTCTCTGCCTGATTATTAGAGCAGTTTTGGCCTAGTCTGTATTGTTCATCGTAGTAGCAGTTATTGTGATATAGAGTTAGTGCGCATCCTGTGTGCTGTTCGTCTTTGCTTCCATCCGTGTAAATGTCAATACTTCCTGTGTCTATGTCTGCAGCTCCTGTGTCTGTTAGGTACTGTGTTAGTTTAGCGTGTATAGCAGGATGTATCCAGTGTTTGGTGGTGAGTTCGTTTTCAATGTCCCTTGGCTCCATGTCCTTGTATTTTAGTCCTTGTTTTTTTATTTTGTATAATGTCGTTAGTTCTTTAATTTTTAAGTGAGTTGGTTTTATCCCTGCAAGGACACAGGCAGCGTCGTAAGAGACAGTGCGATATGCTTTGCTTATCCTTATTCCCATCAGTCTCTGAACCCGCTGAAGCTTTTTCAGATTGATTGGTTTGACTGCTCCCGATTCCCAAACGGGTATGGCGTAAAGCAGTTTTGGGATGATAGCCCCTTCATAGATAATTTTTAGTGCCTCTGTCTTTAGACCCCATGTGTTTCTTGCAGCGATAGTTAGTCCGTTTACTGTTTTTATTGTTTTGTTAACAACGTAGTCTGTGTGTGCTTTCCAATTTAGTTTCCTGTCGAATGTTATCCCTAAATATGTCATGGTTTCAGTTTGTACAAGTGTTTTGGAATAGAGTCTAATGTTTAAATTTGGAACAATTCGTTTCTTGGTAAAAATTATGTATTTTGTCTTGTCAGTATTAAATTCGAGTTTATTATCTGTTGCCCATTTTTCCAAAATAATTAAAGCTTGATTGGTGATTATTTGTAATTGGGGGAAACGTTTACCAGTGACGAGAAGTAAAATGTCGTCTGCGTACGTGGTTATCTCTACATTCTCTGGAAGTACTAAATCGAATAAAGAATTAATCAGAATATTCCAGAGCGTCGGTGAGAGAGAAGAACCTTGGGGAGTGCCAATAGTTAGTTTCTTTGAAATTTGGAAGTTATTGGATCTGATTTCAACAGATCGATCCTGAAAGAAGCTTAGTATCAACTGAAATAAATTTCTTGGGCATTGGTACTTCCTCAGATTAAACATTATGGCAGGAACCCAGGCATTATCAAACGCTCCCGATATGTCGAGTTTCAGCATTAAACAATTTTTTTTATTATTTGTTGCTGATTCTATAAATGAATTAGTATAATAAAGAGCATCGATAGTACTTTTTTGGGGAATGAATCCAAATTGGTTTTTGTTGAGCAAGTCGTTTGTAAGTAAAAAGTGGGTAAGTCGGTTGTTGATTATTTTGTCTTGGACTTTGCTCATGATTGGGAGGATTGTAATTGGACGTAACTTGTTAGAGTCTCTCTTTGGTATTATATGTAACAGTCCTTTTTTCCAAGTTATGGGAATTTGTGTTTTGAGCCAGATCAGTTGATAAATTTTAGTAATTAAGTCTGGATAAATATTTGTGACTTGTTGTATAATGTCTGTATTGAATTTGTCATGTCCAGGTGTTTTCTTTTTATTTAAGTTCTCGATACAATGTAGGATTTCATTTCGTTCAAGGAAATGGTCATCGTTTGAAGCAGGGGGTGTATTTGCGTTTGTCCTTTTTGTAACCTGTTCTTGAGTAATGTCAGTCGAATTGTCCTCATGAATCAAGTTATCTAGTAGGTTTGTAATCGTTTCCTTGTAATCTTTCGTGTGTTCGTTATTGTCTGTTTGTACCGTTCGTAGAATGTCTTGGTTTTTCAATTTATTTGCTGCATATTTGTAAGACCAATTCCAGGGGTTAGTTTCTTCAGAGCAGTAATTTTTCCAAGAATCAATTTTTGATGTTTTCATAAGTGCCTGGTATCTGTGTTTGCAGTCCAAATATACTTGTTTCTTTAGTGTTCTCATGTCTTTGTTAGTTTTTTGTTTTTTGGTAAGATTTCCTAAGTCTGTTAGTTTGTTTCCTCAGTTCAGTTAGTTTGTCGTTCCACCAGGGTACTGTTCTGTGAGGTCTATTTTTTGTAAATTTAGTGTTAGTTAATTTAAACGTCATATTGCAAGTTTTAGTAATCGCTTTGTTAAAAATTTCGATAATTTTGTCCACTTCATAATTGTTGATAATGTCGACGATTTCTGATTCTGTATCTAGTGTATTAGAGTCCGTTTCGAGTATATTGAATTGTTTTTTAAGTTGAAAGGTAAGATTTTTTTCAAAGTTTTCCCAGTTTACATTTTTGGTTTTGTAGTGTTGCATGTGTAAACAGTTATAATTTTGGTGTTGTCCGTTATTTTGCCAGGTAATTTCGTAATAAATAGAATTGTGATCCGAGAAATTACAGTCATTTAGTATCGTCCAATTCTTAAGTAATCTTGTCGTTTTGTTATTGCAAATAGTCAAGTCAATGTTACTCTTTCCTCTAGAACCGTCGAATGTTGTCAGCTCAGAAGGTTTATTGATTATGCTCAAATTTTGGGTAATGATAAATGAATCCAAAGTTCGACCTCTGGGATTAATTTTGATGTCGTTCCAGAGGAATGATCTGCTGTTGGAGTCTATACCTAGAATAATGTAATGGTTGCTATAATAATTTATAATGGGCACAATTTTGGCGAGATCGTTGTCAATGTCTAAGGTTTCATCGAAATAAGTACTGATAAATAAGAATCTGTATTGTTTAATAGTAATTTCAACTGTGCAAAAGTCCTGGTCGCTGTGTTGTGTAAGTAAGATTGCGTCGATGTATTTATTGTTTATTAATATAGCAGCTCTTGGTTTGGAAACATGTGTTTGGTAGATCTGAATTTGATGATTATAACCTGTAATAATGTTGTTTCTAGTATAAGGTTCTTGTATGAGGGTTATATCAATATTTTTTACTTGAATAAAGTGGTTTATGTAGTCTGTACAAATTTTAGAATGATGTGTGTTTATCTGTAATATTTTTAAGTCCATATACGAGTTTGAATGAATGATGAAATGTAGTAAGTCTGTAGTTTTTTAATTTAATAGTCTGTGTTTTGAGTAAGTTTGTTTAATTCTCTGATGTATGAGGGACAATTTTTGTCAAAAGCCGAATGTTTGCTGTCAATTTTAAATCGCTCAAGTTTGATATGTCGGTTATAGGCAGAACAGATAGGACATTGTTTACCCTGCTGGTTACAATCCTTAATGGAGTGATTACCTGAGCATTGGGGGCATGTTGTTTGACCCTGGCACCGCTCCTTGGAGTGATGAAACTTCCAGCACTTGGTGCATCTTCTGATCCTCAGGTAGTCCTCGGCCCAATGTTTGTTGTAACCTAAACTGATCTTGTTGTTTAGCAGTTTGATCCTAGTAATTCCGTCTGTTTCTATTACAGCATGTGTCCTTTTGGATCTTGCATTTTTCAATAAGATTACCGGCCGTAAAGAATTACTCTCAATTTGCAGTCCGTGATTTTGTTCCACAATATGTTCTACTATGTTTTCTATTGTTAGGTCTTCATCGACGTCTTTAAAAATAAGCCTTGGCTTCCTCCTTTTCGATGATTTTATAGAGAAATCGTTTTTTTTTCTTCTAGTTTTCTAGAGATTATTCCTCTTTCTTCTTCAGAATTAGTTTCAACTATTACTAAATCTTTTTTTGAGGTTATTTTGTTAATACCAATTTTTAGGTCCTTGGGTTTTATTATTTCTTTGAACTGTTTCTTGACGCCATCTGCGTTTTGATTACTGTTGCTTTTAAGTATTAGTTTATAGGAAGCTGTAGATTTTCTTTTGGAACGAGGTACCACGGTTTCAGAATAAGAACGATTTAGGTTACCTTGGCTTTGAGCGTTCTGACTTCCTTGAAAATCCGAAGTGTTGTGCACAGTCTGTCTGATTTCATCTATTAGAAGAATTAACTTGTCTTTTAGATCTTTCCTGAGCACTTTGAACGCTGCTATTTCATTTAAGACTTCTAGAGCGTTTTCTAACTGACATAGACTTGCCGCCATGTTGATAGCATATGATATATATATATATATATATATGTATATGTAAAAAAGTATGTATGTATGTATTTATATATTATTTTTTTACTCCTAGGCAAAATCATCACTTTATTTTTTTTTTTATATTTACTTGTTTATAATTTCTTTAGACTTAAATGGAATTTCTCTAAGTAGAACAGGTATTAGTAACAGAAACTAACACTGTCGGATAAAGGCTTGTTCCAAAGACAATTTAATAAACCAACAATGGGTTATCAGTTTACTAGATTCATTCAAGGAGACTGGAAGCAACCGTTACTATTTCATAATGCTTTCGACATTAAGACAGAGGCGTCAAGTCTTGAACTGAGAAAATAATTTCATTTTTCCTCGAAAAGCGATGATTACAGGCCAAACGACGCCTATATGAAGAGAACTTGATCTGGAGACGCTCTACCACTTTTCACCAGGTAGCATCGATTAGCCAGACTTCCTGTTCATTTTCGCGGCAGTGAGCACATTGGAAAAATGCTGATTGGAAAGTGGTTTTGTTCGGTAATGAATCAAGGATTCCCCTACGTTCTCCAAATGGTTGGTTAATGGCGCTAAGACTCTCTAGAGAACGACTTGCAGCTTGCAAAATTTCTTCAAGTATAGCGTTTGGAAGATGCTCTGTAATGTGGTGAACTAGTATAACTTTGTAGGCCTGTACAGAATTGCACATAATAAACAGAAGATTACTGACTGCAGAGCGGTATTAATCTCCAAGATAATGGGAGACCACATACTGATGGTAAAACGAATGCCCAGTCAATGGGAATTATTCTTTTGCGCGTACCAGCATTAACTCCGGATCATAATCCGACTGGACATGTTTGGGATATGCTGAAAAGGCGGATTAGAGCTCGGAATCCGAATAACGACAGTTCCTAAGCTTCATTACGTAGTAATAGAAGAATGGGAGAACGTTCCTCCGAGAAGTCTAAAAGCTGTTAGACAAGCAAGATAAGGTGTTACCAAATATTAAGATTATAAATCTTTTATTAAAACAAGAATATTTAAGATTAATAATTCCACCAGTTCGTGATTTAATGTCATATTAAAGCTCATTGCAACATTTTTCTTGCTTTCTTCCTTATTTACTCTTTACTTTTCTCATTTATTCTTCTTAATTACTCAAGCTGCCAAAAACAAAAGAAAAATATGTTTATTTATCGCATCTATGAAAAATAAAGAAAAAAAAAATGATGCTTGAACAAAAGAATATTATGCTCTAATTTTTTTCCAGAAGTTTATATATTGAGGATTTTCAGAAATAACCACAAATTGTTTCTCTGAAAGCACAATGTTTTATTTTAATCAACAACTATTACAATAATTATCGTTAACTATGACAATTTAACTTTTATCTTACCTGAAAGTACAAAGAAACAACATTTAATATTTATTAATATTGGCTCCACAATATATTTTCGTTATAATAAATTTCACACAAATAACTTGCACATCATCTGTTCCTAGTTCAACGTCATGATGAATTAATTAATTAATAAATTAATGAAATGTCATTTGTACTTTCATTATATATGTATATATATACGTATTTCGTATGTTTATTTTTTTATTTGTTTCCCTTCCATAGTAATCCTGTTAAAGCCCGATAATTTACTATCTTATTTTCTTTTTAAATTATTCTCATCTCCTATAGTGAAGAAACCTCATTTAATTTATAATAAACAATATGTAGTGTAAATAGCGTGTTTACGGTTCAAGTTACGTGTTTATGTATTTACGTACGCCTCGGGAGATAAGAGACTCAACGTTCAGCCTGGGCCAGACCTCCCTGGAAGAGGCAGTTACACACCAATCTCACCATTATTCATCTTCGAGACTCACCGGCAGGCTGGTTTTTTTATCCACCCCTGCCCATGGAATCATGAAGCAATTCACCGTATGGATTGAAGATTTCACCAGGGACCCTCAAGTATGGTAACACTCACGTAACTTGAACCAATAAAAAAAAAAAAAAGGACATTTAAATTTTTGGATATATTTTAATTTGGTTTATTTTTGTAATCACTATATGGGATTGTTTTTTTTTTATTATTAGGAGAACCTTTTTTTATTTTGTTTATTTCTGGTTTTACACTTTAATTTCTCACCACAAAATTTTGTATGTATATATATATTTATATACTCACTCATTTAAGAAATATAATATATTTTTTTTTTTGGTGTTCATTTATAGTTTCAATTTTCTTTGTTTTTTAATGTCATTAATTCTTACAGGTTTCCCAATCTTTAAAATTAATGTTTGGGCATTTTTCTAAGATAATTTTTTACCAGCATTAATTGGGGTTGGGAACTGTTTTTTTTTTTTTTTTTCCAAAGGTGAAAAGCCCCCCTCCTCAACATCTTTTGGTCCTCCGGGCCGGGTATTTTTTTATTACCGATTAATTAATTACATCTTTTGGTCAACTCCGAGACGGATTTTTTTTTAAGGAGTAATTAATTACATATTTTGATACCGTCTGAATATTTAAAAAAAAAAAATTAATTTTTTCGTTAATTGGTCCTCCATATTTATTATTCCTTTTCGTTATCGTTATTTAGAAAGATGCCACCTAAGAGTCAAAGTTCAACCGAAGAACAATTAAGTAAGTTAGAGGATTTAGAAGAACAAATGGCTGATCTAGCCGATGATATTCAAAATACTGCTTCAATCGGGTTTAGTGTTCGCACCCATTCTTATAGACAATCTTTATTTTTAGCCCGACTCTCCCGTATTGACTCTATATATTAAAATTTTTTTGCTGTTTTTTATGAGGCTAAAACGTTAGCTAAAAAATTAGAAGTATCTTGTGATAAATGTAATACATTAAAAAATGATATGCGTTCCTCTTATTATGAGGCTTTGTCTTATGGGAAAATTTTCGATTCCGATAAGAGTACCTCAGATGTAAATAAAACCTCACCAATTGACACGGCTTCAAACTCACGCTTGCCTACAATTAGTATCCCTTCGGGAGATATCGCCAGTCGGCAAAATTTTAAAGAAACTTTCAGGTCCTTAGTCCATGATAGGGGTGACCTTGATGGAATTCAAAAATTTCATTATTTAAAAATAATGATTAAAAGGTTCTGCATTAGAAACAATTTCGTTTATTTCAATGTCCCCTGCG
Organism: Euschistus heros; assembly: GCA_003667255.2. NCBI lineage: Eukaryota > Metazoa > Arthropoda > Insecta > Hemiptera > Pentatomidae > Euschistus > Euschistus heros. The sequence continues at coordinate 1,359,196 of RCWM02000149.1, forward strand.
GGTTATAAACAAGCATGGGAAGCACTCACCAAAAAAATACGACAGTGAACGTATTCAAGCAACGTTTCACTTAACCAAAATTTTAAACCTTAAACCGATAACCAAAAGCGATTTATCCCAGCTGAAGCACTTCTTAGCAGTGGTACTAGAGAGTGCTTCTGCTCTCTTAAAACTCGAGATGGTGGACCTCTCGGGACTTATTTTAAGCACTTTAGGTCTCAGATTATTAGATAGCAAAAACCGCGAGTGTTTCGAAATGGAACATGCTTCAAAATCTGAAATTCCGACTTGGAGGGAGTTTGTAGATTTTATTCAACTTAGATCGGTCGAATTACAATCCGAGGCCCTTCTATCGAGTATTGCTACGGAAAACTTTCATAAAAATTTTGGGTACACTAAGTCCTCAAAACATGTTTTAATAACCTCTAACTCAGGGGTTCACTCTACAAATTTTTCAATTTGTAAGAAATCACACCGTATTTATGACTGCTCAGTTTTTAAAAATCTCACCCCACAACAACGTTGCGACCGCATCAAAAAATTAAATCGTTGCTTAAATTGCTTGGCTTCGGGGTGTTTATCGAAACAGTGTCAATCTAAAACATCTTGCCGGTATTGTAATAGAAGGCATCATTCCCTTTTACATTTATTCCCTCAATATTCTCAAAAATCCGATTCAATACGCCCGCCTACTCCATCTCGTATTAGTCCACCCACCAGTCAAGCTGATTCTCCTCCCTCGAAAAGCGCGATACTATCCGTGTCTGCCGCAGGTCAGACGGACGTTTTGCTTGGCACCGAAGTTGCTAGGATTCGGGATCATCAATGTCAATGTCATAGTTTACGGATCCTAATAGATAGTGGTTCGCAACGCTCCTTCCTGACGGAAGAATGTGTCTACAGGTTAAATTTACCACTCACGCGCAGTAAACATAGACTAGTCGGTTTTGGGAACCAAACCATCTCTAATGTAAAATTCCAAGCACCCTGTGTCATAACGCCTCAAAATAGGTCACTCCCCGAGCTAAATATTACGGCAATTGTAATTAAGCGAATTTGTGGAGACATGCCCACAAGTCCTGTTCCTAGCAGGATTATTCAAAGATTTCGTGCTCTAGACCTAGCTGACCCTTGTTTTCAACAATCGCGACCGGTTGATTTTCTGTTAGGGGCAGATTTATTTGCTGATATTTTACGGGGGGTACTATAAAACTTGAAGAAGGAGTTCCTAATGCACTTGATACCGGAATGGACACGATTTCCGAATCTTTAACTCTAAAGCGGGATCTTATAAATCTATTAAAGAAAGGAGGGTTCGAACTAAAAAAGTGGAGCAGTAATTGTCCACAAATCCTTGAGGACGTGCCCTCGGAGACCATGGAGTCCCCGATTTCATTTTCTAACATGGAAGATACCATAGTCATAGTTAGACATACAGTGGTAACCCAAATATGATTGTCTGTCATACAAGGTAATCATCAAAGAATGTGGTTTGACAAAGAGAGGTATTATGTCCACCATAGCCAGAATTTATGACCCATTAGGATATTTGGCGCCAGCGATATTTAGAGCAAAGACGATTTTGCAGAAATTATGGGAAAAGAAACTGGAATGTGATACTCCCATACCCCCAGATATTGGCAAACAGTGGGAAGCATTATAACAATCTAACACATTTGAGTAAAATCCGTATTTCTCGTTGCATCTTTGTTGAGAGTTCCTCGAATGTAACGATTGTTGGGTTTGCAGATGCGTCCGCGTTAGGTTATGCCACAGTCGTATATCTGCATCTGGAATTACCAAAGGGTTGTTCATCCTATCTGATCTTTGCGAAAACTCGGTTGGCTCCTCTTAAGCTTTTATCGATACCTCGGCTCGAGTTGTGTGCAGCCGTATTATTAGTTGACACTTTAAAGTCACTTAAGGACACCTTGTCGCACTGGAATGTAACGTCCACCGTTTTATATTCCGATTCGACTACAGTTTTATCGTGGCTTTCCCTCCCTTATTCGCGCTTAAAATCGTTTGTTGCTAATCGAGTAGCTAAAATATTTGAATTGTCTGAGCTATCATCCTGGAATCACGTGAGTTTGGAAAATAACGGCGCTGATGTGGCCTCGCGAGGGAAATGCCCTTCGGAACTACCTTCGCATACCACTTGGTGGAATGGACCAAGGTGGCTCTGTCGTCCAAAAAATAAGTGGCCTATTTCGTCTAACCCTGTCTTAATTGATCCATTGAAATTAGCTGAAGTTAAGTCAGAAGAAACGGTTACAATGATGGTCATCAATGCGGGAGAATGCGAGTTCAATAAAATCTTACAACGATTTTCCTCGTATTCGAGGATGGTAAGAGTATTCGCTTATGCCATCCGATTCATACACAATGCATCAAACCGTAACTCAGTGAGATTGGGTTTATTGTCACTGTGGGAAACTCGAAAAGCAACTGAAGCAGTGATTAAATGTGTACAAACATCAAAAGGTCTATCTGTATTGGACGGGGAGCGAATGAAGTCGTTGAGGTCACTCAACCCTTTTGTTGATCCCGGTGGTTTGGTCAGGTGGACAGCAGGTTACAACATGCCCCTTTATCATATGAAGCTAAGCACCCAATACTATTACCCTCAAAACCTCATTTCGTTAATTTGATTATTGATCACTTTCATCGGGTATATCTTCACGCCGGTCCGCAGTTATTGCATTCCTTGCTGCGGAATAAATTTTGGATCATAGCCGGTAAAAGTGTCGTCAAGACACGCGTGCACCACTGTGGGACATGCCATCGTTTAAGGGTAAAAAACATCAACCCTTTCATGGGCGATCTTCCCCCATCGCGGTTTGAACAGGGTAGAGCCTTCCTCAACGTGGGCATTGATTTCGCAGGTCCCTTCCTTATCAGAGAATCGTTGCGACGTAAAGCTGCTCTAAGTAAAGCGTATTTATGCCTCTTCGTATGCTTCAGCACCAAAGCGGTACATATTGAAGCAGTAACTCAATTAAGCACAGATGCTTTCATGGCATGCTTCGATCGATTCGTTGCTCGTAGAGGGTTGCCAAGCAAGATATTTTCTGATAATGGTACCAACTTTGTCGGAGTATCCAATCGTTTGAATGAGGTCTATAAATGGTGGAACTCTCGCGATGTCTCGGAAAAAAACAAGGACCTTTTTCACCGCTAAGGAAGTGGAATGGCACTTTGTACCCCCTTTTGTGCCACACTTTGGTGGTTTGTGGGAGACTAAAGGTTTAAGTACCATCTCATACGAGTATTGGGTACTCAGCCAATCACCTTTGAGGAATTAGCTACCATAGTTACAAGGATCGAAGCCGTTCTTAATTCACGACCCCTCCACCCATTATCCTCTGACCCTGAAAAGTATCAGGCTCTCTCTCCGGGACACTTAATTGTAGGAGCGCCTCTTGTTGCTTCACCGGAACACAATGTCACGGATATTCCACGGAACCGCTTGTCTAGGTGGCAGCACTTGCAGCGTTGGATTGCGGATTTTCGGAAGCGGTGGTGACTGGACTACTTACAAAGCCTTCAGCAAAGAGTTAAATGGACTGATCTGACAACACCCCTCTTATCGGGAACATTAGTTCTTCTCATGGATCCCAATGTGCCCCCTTTACAATGGCCTACTGCAAGGGTAATTGAAACATATCCTGGAAAGGATGGTATTGTTCGAGTGGTGAAATTAAGGATTGGGAAAACCGAATTCCTACGGCCAGTCTCCCGCCTATCTCCTTTGCTTCCTGAGGACACCAGTTATTGAAAATTTATGAAATTTTGGTGGGCGGCATGTTAAAGCCCGATAATTTACTATCTTATTTTCTTTTTTAAATTATTCTCATCTCCTATAGTGAAGAAACCTCATTTAATTTATAATAAACAATATGTAGTGTAAATAGCGTGTTTACGGTTCAAGTTACGTGTTTATGGTTCAACTTACGTATTTACGTACGCCTCGGGAGATAAGAGACTCAACGTTCAGTCTGGGCCAGACCTCCCTGGAAGAAGTAGTTACACACCAATCTCACCAATATTCATCTTCGAGACTCACCGGCAGGCTGGGCTTTTTTATTCACCCCTGCCCATGGAATGATGAAGCAACTCACCGTATGGATTGAAGATTTCACTAAGGAACCTTAAGTATGGTAACACTCACGTAAGTTGAACCAATAAAAAAAAAAAGGACATTTAAATTTTTTGTATATATTTTAATTTGGTTTATTTTTGTAATCACTAAATAGAATTGGTTTTTTTTTTTTTATTATTAGGAGAAACTTTTTTTATTTCGTTTATTTCTGGTTTTACACTTAAACTTCTCACCACAAAATTGTTTATGTATATATGTATTTATATACTCATTTAAGAAATATAATATTTTTATTTTTTGGTGTTCATTTATAGTTTCAATTTTCTTTGTTTTTTAATGTCATTAATTCTTACAGGTTTCCCAATCTTTAAAACTAATGTTTGTGCATTTTTCTAAGATAATTTTTTACCAGCATTAATTGGGGTTGGGAACTGTTTTTTTTTTTTTTTTTTTCCAAAAGTGAAAAGCCCCCCTCCCCAACAAATCTTATGAATAAGACGTTTATTTTTTTATATTTTTACAGGTTCCATGTACATTGACATACTACATGTAATTAACAGGTGTAATGTCTTTTTTAATTTTGGTAAACTTATACCTGAGGAAAGTCCTAGGCCGGATAATATCAGCAATGAAATTTTAAAAACAGGAGGAATTACTCCAATCAAGGAAGTAACAGATTTATTCAATCTAATTCTAGAGCAAGATAAAATTCCTACCAATGGAAAATCGCAAAAATAATTCTTCTTTACAAAAAAGGCAAGACATAGAGAATTATCGAGGTATTTCCCTTTGTTCAACATTAGCAAAAGTTTTCACCAGTGTCATCAAAAACAGCGGCTCACCAAAAGAATTATGGAATGGGTTGACGAAGAACAAGCAGGATTTAGAAAAGGTTTTCCGACAGTGGACCACATCCAGACTGTGAACCAGATTATCGAGAAAGCAAATGAATACAACTTCTCTCTGTACCTTTGTTTTCTTGACTTTAAGAAAGTATTTGACAGCATTTTCCAAGCAGAAATATTTAAAGCATTCAGGATAATAGAAATAGAGGAAAATTATGTAAAAATATGTCTGCATATATCATGACAGAAAAGAGAGGACAAAGCTTCAGTGTTGAGAGGGGTGTGCGACAAGGAGATCCGTTATCCCCACTTTTATTTGTTCTTGAGCTGGAGATGGTATTCTGGTGTCTTGTTTGGGAAAACGTAGGAATAAAATAAATGGTAAATAGTTAAGCAACTTACGTTTTGCAGATGGGCGTCGTGTTGTTTGCCAAAGACATGCGGTATTACGGGAAATGATCAAGCATCTTCTAAATTTTTTTTTTTTTTTTTTTTAATTGAGTAATTATTACAATCTGCCACAAATGTGGGCAATAAGTAATATAGATAGCTTAATGATTACATTCCCACATTATTTACAGTAAAAAAGTAAAAAAAAAAAAAAAAAAAAAAAATAATAATAATAAAAGATATAATAAAAAAAAAAAAAAACTATAAAAAAACAAACTATTCTATACATAAATAATATAGACTATAAAATATACATCTGGGTGAAATATATACATTTAAAAAAAAAATAAAATAAAATAAATAACAGTAAGTGAAAATAAGACAAAATTAAATTAAAGGTTAAAAATACAATTATACTTTATTCACAACTGTACACTCATCCTAGAAATCCCCCGACCATACCCGTCCCTCCTCATATGGAAGGACAAGCCAGGCACAGAGAATTACCAGCTCTTCTCTCTCAGCTGCGTCACTGAAGTAAAAAAACCCAGTTGAGCCAGAGGGTTAGTATGAAAGGAAAGATTACTATGAAATTTCGAAAATTTACGAGGTATGAGGTCGAGGACGTGTGGTATATTGAGATCATTATGTAGGGTTTTGTTGGAAACATAATAAGGAGCATTTACAATAGTTCGTAGGATTTTGGATTGGAAGGATTGAATGCGTTTGATATTCGACTTTTTTTGCTGTCCCCCACAGTTCAAATCCATTTGTCCAAATAGGTTTGATGATGGCTTTGTATATGAGAAGTTTGTTTTCAATGAAAAAGAAGAGATGTCAACTTAAGGTAACGGAATACCATTAAAGTAGATAGGAGGACTAGATTTACGGCGGAGGGTAAAGGTTACGTTGGTGCATTTAGATTAATTTAATTTGATCCGCCAATCATTGCACCAGTATTAAATCAGGGATAAGTAGGTTTGGAGATTATGGGATACTATTAAGGGATCTAGATGGGATGAAAGGATAGCAGTGTCATCAACGAATGTTGCAAGGAAAGTATCAGGAGTAGTAGGGATATCTGCAGCATAGAGGATATATAGAACTGGACCGAGAGCGCTACCCTGTGGAACACCGGCCTCTATTGTGTAGCAGTTAGAGTACTCCGTTCCGTAGCGAACTCGAATAGAACGGTTAGAGAGGTAGGATCGGAGAACTAGGAATAGTGACTGAGGTAAATGGGTTTTGAGTATGAAAAGCAAACCGGCATGCCATACTCGGTTGAAATCTTGCGCTAAGTCCAGAAATGCGCCAGAGTAATATTGTTTACTTTCAATTGTGGAGGATATGTGGTCAACAACTCTAAGGCCTTGTTGGACTGTGGAGTGGCTAGTGCGGAATCCAACTGGTGAGACGTAATATTTTGCGATTCGAGGATGGGTAGGATACGTTTAAGAAGGAGCCTTTCAAAAAGTTTTGAAAGGCTAATTGGTCTATAAGATGAAGGGTTGTTGGGAGGTTTGCCCGGTGTGAGGAAAAGGATAATAATGGAGTGCTTCCATAGCAAAGGAAAATGGGTTGTCCGGAGGATGCAATGGTAAAGGTAGGTGAGGAATATGATTGCTTTATGAGGAAGTTGCCTGAGGATCTGTGAACTAAGGAGATCGTATCCAGGTGATTGTTGGATTTTAATTTTTTTAAAAGGAATTTGACCTTAGAGGGGTTAATTTCTTTTGGAGGTAAGGATAGGGGAATTGGTGAATCAAGAAATTCATGGACCGTTGATGTGTGGGTGGGGTTAGATTCAGGATGAGGAACAAATATGCTGGAAAGGTGCTGGGCAAATTCTTCGGATCTGTTCTCGTCAGAAGCCGCCCATGAACCATCTTTACGTCGGAGGGGATAGGAGCTGGGTTGATATTTTAGGAATTTTTTAGTGGGGGTCTAGAGGGAGTTATCTGAAGAAGAGAGTAAAGAAAGATAGGAATTGTAGGATTCAGATCTGAAGCTAGCCATATTTTTTTAAAGGACTTTGGTAAGGTAATTATAGGATTTCCGATCATCTGGATGCCTGGTTCTTTGCCAAATGTCTCTGGCATGGCGTTTGGATTGGATAAGGTCCAGTAGATCTTGGGATAAAGGATTTTCCTTTCAACCTTTGGGAGGGGAACGAGGTAACGATGCAGCCCAGGCTGCTTGTTGGATTATATTTGTGAAGGAATTGGTAGCATTGTCAAGGTTTTTGGGAGTTTTTAGGGATACTCTGAGGTCTGTAGAGTCGGATATAATTTGACGTAAGAGGTTCCAGTCTACAGGCCCTCTTATAATATTCTAAGTGGGGCCTAGAAATCAGCAAGGAGAAGACAGAATACATGGCTTTCAACGCCTCTACAGCTTCTCTGCTATTAGAAAATTGGTCGTAACATCGCAGTACTATCTTCAAGTATTTAGGAGTTTATATCGATGGCAGGGGAACGCTTGAGAGCGACATAAAAGAAAAGATAAAGAACGGAAGAAAGCTGTTTGGCATGATGAACTCTGAACTGTGGAGCTCAAATGTTTCACTAGAAACCAAGAAGAGGATTTTCCACTCCTTTTTTGAAGGAGTAATCCTTTATGGTTCGGAAATGTGGGTGGTTGGAACAAGAGATGCTCAGAGCTTACAAGCTGTCGAAATGGATTTTTGGAGAAGAAGCTGTCGCATTTCCAGGGTTCAAAGGGTGACTAATTCTGCCATACGAAGTATCGTCAAGGCGGAAAACACTATAGTTCACACTATTCACACCAAACAGCTGCTGTGGTATGGCCATTTAAGAAGAATGGGCCAAGAAAGATGGCAAAAAAGGATATTTAACTACCACCCGGAAGAAAGACGAAAAAGAGGCCGCCCAAGGAAAACATGGATTCAAGTAGTTGAGGAGGTAATGGCGGCGAGAGGATTACGGGAAGGAGATTGGGAAGACCGCGAATACTGGCGGTCCAATGTATTGGGTCTCGGTATATGACCTAAGGTCGTCAAATCCGAAAGAGAAAAAAAAAAAAAAAGGATTTCTCTTATGTAAGTTTCTGCATTGAGGGATCGTCTTCGGAAGACATGGAGAGCTGGCTTCAAAGTAAATCCTTCCCCACACTATCACCGTCCCTCCTTCGAACTGTACTGTACCCAAACAATGCACTGTGCGTAGCGTTCTCCTCTTCTTCTACAGACTCTAGCTTGACCATCTGAAGCATATAGGCCAATTCTAGACTCATCTGAAAAGAGAACTGAGGCCCAATCAGCTTCAGTCTACGCAACATGTTCTCGAGCAAAACGGAGTCGAGCTGCTCTGTGAGCTGCAGTGAGGAGAGGGGCGGTAGCAGAAATATGAGAGTGTAGATTAATTTCAACCAGGCGTCTACGTACTGTATGCACGGAGAAATCTGCTTCTCGGGCAGCATGAAGCCCGAGACAAGTCATAACAGATGCCTGGAAGCGGTTCCTTAGAGTCTCCATTGCAATAAATCGATTGTCAGCTTGGTTTGTAACTCTTGACCGACCTGATCCCGACCTCCTCAAGTAGCTGCTCGTCTCCCGGTACCTCTGGATCGCCCGCCGAACCGTCGTTTCCAGTACCCCGAGAGTCCCGGCCGCGTATCGCTGACTTCCGTCCTCAAATAACGCTACAATTTGCATGACTACAGTGGCATCCAACACCATATTGGGTATAATTGGATTAACGTGGGACAAAGAAAATTAAAAAAAAAAAAAAAAAAAAACTACACAGGGTTGTTAACTGCACTCTTCTAGATATATATATATATATATATATATATATATATATATATATATATATATATATATATATATATATATATATATATATATATATACATTCATACATACACATACACAAACATACATATACAGGGTGTCCTGAATTTAAATGGAAAAACTTCAGGAACTTACAGGGGACCGAAAAACTAAGACAAAAAGTCCTTTAGAGATTTGCTCTGTTTTGCTTAGTTTTAGAGAAAATCGCAAAAAAAAAAGAAACAAAACAAAAATGTTACAGGTAGCGATTATCACCTTTCAAAGTTCGTCAGGCTAGGCAGTGAGATATGTAAACACTTAATGTTATCCTTTACATTCTATTTTTTTTTTTTTTTTTTTTCATTTTGGCTTCTTTCTAGGATTATAATTCCTAAATCAGTCTTCAGCCAGTTACTCAGATATTTTTGTGTGAATAGCATCAGCCACAATGCCGCATACATATTCTAATGTTGAATACGCTGATATGATTTTTGTCGTGGGCCAGTATGCATATATTTTGTCTTTTCTACATTCACCTCCAAACCAAATCTCGATGCTGCTGCTTGAAGTCTGAGGAAGCAATTTTTTAAATCAGTTGGAGTTCTTCCAATTAGGTCAACATCATCTGCAAATGCTAGAACCATACTAGACTTGTTAAATATTTTCCCCCCGACCTGTATCCCAGATTTTCTCACTGCACTTTCGAGGACCAAATTAAACAGTAAACATGCGAGGCAGTCCCCCTGCCTCAGCCCTTTATGGGTTTCAAAGCTATCAGTTATATCACCCTGGATTCGCACTGTGCATTCTACTTTTATTCATTGTAGCCCTAATCAGAAGTACCAGCTTAGGTGGTATTCCCATCTCAAGAAGTTCCTGGTACAGTGCGTTTCTCTTTATGCTATCATATGCTTTCTGGAAGTCTATGAACAGATGGTATGTATGGATATTATATTCTCTGCACTTTTCAAGGATATTTCTGATGGAGAATATCTGGTCTATGGATTGGACGTGGAGGAGTAGTACCTTGGCCACCCAGATCACCTGATATGATACCCATGGATTTCTTCGTATAGGGGACCTTGAAGCAAAAAGTTTATTCGGTGTCAATCAACTCAAGAGAGCAATTAAGATACCGAATCATAGATGCAGTGCACCAAATATCATCAGAACAATTTTTAGCTGCTATTTATCAAGTGAGTGCTAGATGTAATGCTTGCATTGTTGCAAGAGGACAACATTTTGAGCAATATTTACATTAAAAAGAACATAACATAAATATAAATGTAAATAAATAAGTATAAAAATGAAAACTTATTTCGTTTCTTTTTTTTTTGCGATTTTTTCTAAAACTAAGCAAAAACGAGAAAATCTCTAAAGGACATTTGGCTTAATTTTTCGGTCCCCTATAAGTTCCTGAAGTTTTGCCATTTAAATTCGGGACACCCTGTATATGTATATATATATATATATATATATATATATATATATAATACAATAATTAAAATAGGTTAATGAAGGTTTCAAGTAATAAACAGATGATACAAAATAAACAGATGATTGAAAGTTGCTCAAATAACCTTACACCTCCCTCCTTGAGGTCACTTCTTGAAGCGGCGTGGAGTAAGGAAGGAGCTTGCTGGAGTGAAACAAGTTGGAGATCTTCTTCCTCTTACCGCTGGCTACTTCGTAGAAAGACGAGGAAATCTGTCTGACGACTGGGAATGGTCCGATTCGAATTGGATTAAGCTTATTTCGATTCAACTCATTTCCATTTTCGACGTAGACCAAGTCACCAACATTGAAAGTATGCTCTTGGCTATTCTTATCAATCCGTTTCTTATTGATGTTGTTACTCTTTATTGAATTTTGGAAGGCTATCTTGCAGTCTTCTTCTAATGAGGATAAGGTTTTCCCATCAAGTGGAGATATGGAAGATTTTCAGCCGAGCAATAGATAAGATGGTGCAATACGGCTGGAACTGTGGATGGTATTATTATATTCCTTTACACATTATTCTGCCAAGGTTGACCATGCTCTTCTAGTACCATCGTTGATTTTACATCGCAGTCGATTAAATAAGGTTTGATTTAATCGTTCGGTTAATCCGTTGGATGCAGAATAGTCAACGCACGTAAAAACGATCTGAGTCCAAACTCTCTTCAAATACTTGAGAAATTTGGTCGAGTTTATGCCTGTATATTGGTCAGTCAGAAAAATTAAGACATTAGTTTGTTTAACTATGGGATTTAGTAAGTTTATGAAATCTTTAGCAGTTTGACCCTTTGTTATTGAGATCCATGCATATCTTGTGAAGATGTCAACGAGGATGTGAATGTACCGTTAGGAAAAGCGGTTCCCTCCAAAACTCCAACACTGTCATGTGACATGATCTGGAAAGGTTCTGTGGATGGACCGATACCGGACAGGAGGCCGATTGCACGACTCCCACGACCTTTTTTCTCTATACAAATCTTGCAGCTCTTACAGAAATCATGAATTGCTTTATCTAGATTCTTAAAGTACGGTCTGATGGTTGCTATCAGTGGGCTGGACCGATATGGCCATAATGTTGATGAATAATTTCTTTTCCTAATGCTTGGTTACAAAAATTCTTATTTTAAATGATATAATAATTAATTATTGTATATTAATTCTTATTCGTATTAATTCTTGATTTAAGTGAAGAAATGGTCAGGTGTGCAGTCAGGTAAATAAACACGTCCAAGTTTTAAATGAAAAACTCTTTATATTTGGCGTGCCAACGTTTCGACCTGCCTTGCAGGCTGCCCTTCATCAGGGCTAAAATAACAAAAATTGGATATGATCAAGATAAAACAAACATTTGAAAAAAAAAAAAAAAATAAAATAAAGAAATTAATTAATAAAAACAATTTAAAAATGAAAAAGCAAAAAATAATAATAATATAAAGCAAATTAGTCAACGAAAGAATTAATAGCTGTTTACATAATTATAAGAATATCTGAAATAATTAAATAATTGAATACAAAATAGCAGCAAAGTCTAGTCAAAGATACAGTTGTAATAAAATAATAAAATAATTTAAATTAAAATAATTCATATATTATTAAATTCAAATATGTATTCAATTCTTGCCATTTTAAAAAACAAAACAAAAAACAATCCACTAAACTGCAAATAATACAAAAACTTTAGTTAAGCAAATTTAACAAGCTTTTAAATGGTATGCTCATATTAATGATTTTGATTAGATTTCATGGAGAAATTTACTTTTAAAACCGGGAAAAACATGGTGTTTTCATTTGGTATACGAATCTGGTACTTTGGTAAATAAGACATTAAGATAATCGCTTTATAATCTGCATTTTAAAGAAAATATACTCTTCATTGGAATAAAATGTATTGAAAAAAATGATTAAGGAGATGAATTTGTCAGGGGTGCAGTCAAGGTTGAATAAACACAGCCAGTTTTTAAATGAAAAACTTATATTTTGGCGTGCCAACGTTTCGACCTGCCTTGCAGGTCTTCATCAGGGCTAAAATAACAAAAATTGGATGTGACCAAGATGATACTAACATTAAAAAAATAAAAAATAAATAATAAACATAATTTAAAAATGAAAAAGAAACAAGAAAAAAAAAAATTTGTAGTTAACTAGATAATTGAATACAAAATAGTAGTGAAGTTTAGTCGAAGATACAGTTGTAATAGAGTAATTAAATAATTTAAATTGAATAATATAAATTTAAAAATTTTTGTAAACTAATACAACAATACAAACTAATGTTACAATTTTATTAACAGATGTTTTTTATTAGGAATTAAAAAAGGTATAAGGGATCTATATGAAAAGAAAAATGATAAAATAGAAAGGTAAGCAAAATAATAAAGTTGGCATAACAATAAACGAAGGAAGAGGTTGAGAAAATATGAGAAACTAAAATAAATGGACTTACTGAAGTAGTCTAGATGAAGGCTTGACTAACAATGACTGTTAAAAAATAAAATCAGGGAAAAGGGGGGTGGGGGATAATGACTTGCAGAAAGTAATTAAGGGTGGCAGTGGCTAATATAACATATGAAAGGGGGCGCATGGTGGATAAAAACCGAACTACTTTTTTTAAATTTTATTTAAAAGGCGTGGAAGATGTTAAATATTTCGCTATCACCGTCAGCAAAAAAAAAAAAAAAAAAAAAAAAAAATAAAATAAAATAAATAAATAAAAAATAATTAATAGTGATGGAAAGGTTATAGTTTTTTAATAAGATTTAATACTTGGGAATAAGTGAGGGATACCATAAAATTGATAAACAATACATTTCCCTCACTTATTCCCAAGTATTAAATCTTATTAAAAAACTATAACCTTTCCATCACTATTAATTATTTTATTTATTTTTTTTTATTTTTATTTTTATTTTTTTTTTGCTGACGGTGATAGCGAAATATTTAACATCTTCCACGCCTTTTAAATAAAATTTAAAAAAATGTAGTTCGGTTTTTATCCACCATGCGCCCCTTTCATATGCTATATTAGCCACTGCCACCCTTAATTACTTTCTGCAAGTCATTATCCCCCACCCCCCTTTTCCCTGATTTTATTTTTTAACAGTCATTGTTAGTCAAGCCTTCATCTAGACTACTTCAGTAAGTCCATTTATTTTAATTTCTCATATTTTCTCAACCTCTTCCTTCGTTTATTGTTATGCCAACTTTATTATTTTGCTTACCTTTCTATTTTATCATTTTCCTTTTTCATATAGATCCCTTATACCTTTTTTAATTCCTAATAAAAAACATCTGTTAATAAAATTGTAACATTAGTTTGTATTGTTGTATTAGTTTACAAAAATTTTTAAATTTATATTATTCAATTTAAATTATTTAATTACTCTATTACAACTGTATCTTCGACTAAACTTCACTACTATTTTGTATTCAATTATCTAGTTAACTACAAATTTTTTTTTTTTCTTGTTTCTTTTTCATTTTTAAATTATGTTTATTATTTATTTTTTATTTTTTTAATGTTAGTATCATCTTGGTCACATCCAATTTTTTGTTATTTTAGCCCTGATGAAGACCTGCAAGGCAGGTCGAAACGTTGGCACGCCAAAATATAAGTTTTTCATTTAAAAACTGGCTGTGTTTATTCAACCTTGACTGCACCCCTGACAAATTCATCTCCTTAGTTAAAACTAACAGTCAACAATACAACCATCATCATGAAAAAAATGATTGTTTAATCAAAAATTATGGAAATTTGTTAATAAAGCGGTGCCAGATAAAAGGAATCCGTTATTTTACTAGATTTTCGAAATGTCCTCCGTTGTTTCGACTGCAGATTCTTGCTCTCTTTCTCATTGCCCGGTCACTATGGTCACTCCTTAAGTCAGACGCTGCTGTAATTTGGCTTTGGCCTCCAGAATCCTTGTTTGTAAAATCTCAATGTTGGTACTTCTGTAGTATAAACACATAGAAGTCCATTGCCTTTAATTTAGGCGATCTAGTTGGCCATTGTATCACACCATTTCTAACTATGTGATGGGTAACCGTGACCTGAACTGTGAGAACAAGAAGCTACATTCGAAACAACGGAGGAAAATTTGAAAATCTAATAAAATAACGGACTCCTTTTATCTGGCGTTTCTTTATTGATACTTTTCCTTAATTTTCTATTAAACATTTTTTTTTTAATGCTTGTTACACCAATGAAGAGTTTAATTTGTTTTAAATACAGATTTCCATTAAACGATTATCATAATGTCTTATTTACCCAAGTACCTGATTTGTATGCCAAATGAAAACACCATGTTTTTCCGGTTTTAATATATATATATATATATATATATATATATATATATATATATATATATATATATATATATATATATATATATATATATATATTAAACTGAAACTATAAAAATGTTTGTTTGGTGCGAAGTCAGTAAAGTATCTAGGACACAAGTTTTCGAAGAATAAAGTGTCACCCACCCAAGATAGTTTGATTTCGATTCAGAAACTCAAGGGGCCCTCAGATTAATCAGGCGTTAGGAGTATTTTAGGCTCCTTATATTTTTATTTCAAGTACATAGAAAACAGTGCTGTCAAACTGGAACCGCTGCATCGTTTATTGAAGAAAGATGTTAAATTCGAGTGGTCAGATAAATGTGAACAAACTTTCAATTTGGTCAAAAAATGTTTATGCAGTTCCCTGATTCTGGCTGTATACAACATTGAGAAGCCTGTGTTCATAGAGACTGATGCAAGTTTGAAAGTTATCGGAGCGACCCTCAGCAGCAGCCACAAGAAGACGGCCTATTTCATCCTGTCGCTTATTACTCACGAAAGCATTCAGAACGAGAGAAACGTTTAGATGTCATCACTTAGAATGCAAAGCCATTAAAGAAGTGATTAAGTTTTGGCAATACTACTTAATAGGACGTCACTTCACGGTTTACAGTGATGACAAATCCTTAGAAAACCTATAGACGAAAGCCAGATCTGATGAAATTCTAAGAAATTTGATTTTTTATTTATCCCAGTCTAATTTCAATACTATCTACACAAAAATGAAAAGAAAACGTTCGAGCTGATCTACTCTCCAGAAACCCAGTCCTCAAATACTTCGAGAATGAAGATCCTATCCAGATCATCAATTTAATAGAGTTGTCAGTCATTAAATAATGTCAAGCCAAGAATCTTTCGGAGCCGAAAGCAGCTGAACAAATTGAATCCAATTAGCGAATAATTTTAAGAAAATTTAAATATAAATCAAGAATTTTTATTCATGATGATGATTTTATTGTTGACTCTGAGATGTAATTTAAGTGACTAAATGGTTGGGGGTGCTGTCAGGTAAATAAACGCACCCAAGTTTTAAGTAAAAAACTTTATATTTAGCGTGCTTTGCAGGTCTTCATCAGGGCTAAAATAACAAAAATCGGATGTGACCAAGATGATACAAACATTTAAAAAAAATAATAAATAAATTAATAAAAATAATTTAAAAATGGGAGGGAAAATAATAATAATAAAGTAAATTAGTAAATAAAGTAGATTAGTCAACGAAAGAATTAAGAGATGTTTGCATAGCGTAAAAGGATGAGAGGGTAACGTACGTGAAGGAACGTCAGCCATAAGACAACAGACAAGTATAGAATGGTACTAGACTGTCATAAGTTATATGAGAACACGATGGATGAGAAATATCCGATCCCAAGGTTTGAGGACATGTTAGATAGAATCAGTAAGACCGTGATATTTACCATCCTCGACCTCAAGGCGGGTTACCACCAAATTAAAATTCACCCGCGGGATTAATATAAAACGGCATTCACGTTTGAGTGTGACCACTACGAATTCACACGGATGCCATTTGGGCTTAAGAACGCGCTGATGACTTTCCAGTCCGTCAAATATATATGGATGACAAATCTGAGGGCAGTTTTCGGGAGAATTCGTGAGTTTGGGCTTAAGCTGTCAGCAGAAAAATCGCACCTAGGGGAGTCCAAAATTAATTTCTTGGGGCACAGTGTTTCTAGAGACGGGGTGAAATTGAATAAGAGTAAGGTGCGAATAATCGCAAGGATGGTGATCCCACGAGATGTAAAAGGTATCCGGAGGCTGTTAGGGTCCCTCAACTATTATAAAGATTCGTCCCCGAAATGGCGAGATGTTGGTGCCAATTAAATATTTACTAAAAAGAGGGCCGACAAATGTTTGTTCCCCCGAAATGGAAAATAACCTTAGGCGGTGTATGGACGATTTTAGTAAGCTCTTTACCATAACAACGGACGCGTTGAGTACGAGTTAGGAGCGGTGCTTTCGTAGGAGGAGGATAAAGGGGATAGACCTGTGGCCTTTGCGAGTAGACGGCTAACGGATGCAGAGACTAGCGCTCTGGAGAGGAAACTTCTCGAAATTGTGTGGGCTGTGGAACACTTCCGCCCGTTTATCTTCGGGAGGAAATATAAAGTGCATAATGAAATGCATATGGAAGGAGTTCCTTAGCCATTACAATTTTGAGATAGTTAACAAGCCGGGAAAGGAGAACGTGATTGCCGAGGAGGCATGGATATTCGCCAGTTTCTGCGCGAATGGTCACCAGAGGGAGAGGGCACACAAAGTGGTGTAAATGTGTCCCAAGAAGAAGGAAATGAGCTCCAAGAAGATGAGAGTTCAGAAAACGACAGACCCACAGAGATGGAATTAATAGATGAAATAGTGAATGATAAATAGTATCAACTTATATGGAAAACCAGGACGGTGGGTCTACCGAAGGCGGACATATAAAAAAATGGGAGGAGCAGCGTCACCAATCTCGGGTTGGAACAGGGAATGAGGGAGGAGTCGCTGCTCAGAATTTGGATTGTTATAACGAAACCGAGGAAACATACCTCCTGTGTATCGGTAACGCCACAATATGGGACAAGGCCAAGCTTCTCTGGAAAGTGGAAAAGATAGGAACCGATAGAACGTTTATCCGATGCGCGAGTTCGGCAGAGGAGATCCGAGAGGTCAAGCGGCAAAAGGAGCTAACCCTATCATACCAACAGGGGAAGACCAAACTCCGTGGGGTAAGACATTCCAAGCATTAAAACGGAGGTTTTTCAGTTGTGGCATGAAGCGGACGATTCGAGAGGCCATTGGGTCGTGCGAGGTATGCCTCACCACGAAATACGACCGGCATCCCGCAGGATGGTTTCAAGAGGACACGCCGACTGTAGAGTCCCCATTGTGGGAGCTTCGAGTAGATACTCACATGGAGGGGAGGGTTACTATCTTTGATGTTTTGTTAGTAAAATTGCCCAAGTTCGCTTGGTGGAGGATAAGTCGGCGGAGTGGTTTCAGGTCTATGGGGTCCCTCTTCAAATTTCAGCGAATGGAGGGCTCGATAATGTGCAGGTTAGGCGGGGGCCTAAGACCTCGTGATCAGATGACATATTTATAACCTAAAGCATCCCAAGGGCAGAAAGGGTATTGAAAGGCTGTACGGAACCCTCAAATAGTGGTTTTCTTCTAGATCAGCTACATTTAGAAGCTAACTGCAAAATTGAGGTCTATGCTCATTTTTATTGGGTTACCTTACATTGAAAATAAAATAAAATAAATCCTAAATAATAATAATAAATAAATAAATGTAATAAAATAAAATCCTTTGATCTGGTAGTTTTATTGACAGTTTTCGTGTATTTTCTATTAAAATAAAAACACCATGTTTTTCCGGTTTTAAAAGTAAATTTCTCCATGAAATCTAATCAAAATCATTAATTTGAGTATACAATTTAAAAGCTTTTTGAATTTAAAGTTTTTGAAATAATTGCAGTTTAGTGGATTGTTTTTTTATTTTGGATTTTTTTTTTTAACGGTAAGCGTTTACGTTTTGTAAGAAATTGTAACTTCCCTGAATAAGTTGAAGATCAAGCTGTTCCCAAGGCCCCAAGATTGTAAAATTCAAGGTTACATGTACTTTAGTCTAATAGGAAATTTAATGCTAAATCTGAAAATGTGAAAAATAATTGAGCTAAGAAGATATTACAGCTTTTATGGTAAAAAATGTGGTTTCTTGAAAAAAGTCTGAATTATCGTATATCAGCAACGGATTAGAAAGGAAAGGTAAGGCTTGCGGTAAGGTTTTCTCCATTTTTGGTCTAGTTTCACCCAATTTGTTTTTTACAGTGAGAGATACTCACTCTTTGTATGTGTGTGTGTGTGTGTGTGTGTGTGTGTGTGTGTGTGTGTGTGTGTGTGTGTGTGTGTGTGTGTGTGTGTGTGTGTGTGTGTGTGTGTGTGTGTGTGTGTGTGTGTGTGTCTGTGTCTGTGTGTGTGTCTGTGTGTGTCTGTGTGTGTGTCTGTGACTATATATATGTATGTATATATGCAGAATATATACTATTTAATCATGTATTCACCTTGAGTGGAGATGATCTTTGACCTCACCAAATCTGACTTGTTAGAAACAAGGATGACTGCTTTTTTCCTCGTGATGTCAGCTGCCCACAAAGCTGCTAAGCATTCATTGGCCACATTGAAAGAAACCGCGTCGGACGCCGAATATACCACACAATAAGCACTAGCGCTTGATTCCATCCAACTGTCCGGCTTTAACAGAAAAAACATATACATTTTATAAGCGTCATGGAACAAATATTTTTTATAGGCTAGTATCTTATAGAAATAAAATGATAGTAGTAAGTCAATCTAGTGCTCCATGAGAGAAGAGAGGATGAGTTTCAAGCACAATTTATGTCAAACAATTATGATAAAACAGTTTTTGTTTCATAATACACGACACATTCTTCTTCATTTAAAAGTGTAGGGTAAAGATGTACGAGTTGGTAAGTAATAGAATCGCGTTAACTTTTCTGAAGGATATGAGTTATGAAGGCAACATCTATTACTGTTGCTCCCGTTTTGCGTTTGAATATATTGTTAGAAATAAATATTGAAGGGGAGGAGAAGAAATTATTGAGCCCACTCCGTTACTATCCTTCTCTCCCCCCTCTCTCCACGGTGCACTATCTCTTTTCAGCTTGATTTTCATCTTTCAGAACATTATTAAAACATGTAGCCTACTTTTGAAGATATTAAAATTTCAACATTGTATAAGTATTTTAGGTGTTTAGTATATAAAATAGATGTGAGCTATTTTCCGGTTCCAATCCGTGTTAAGACTCATCTATTCTTCAGGAGTTTCAGATTTTCATTTTTTTTCTTTCAACATATTAGCTAAAAGTATAAGGAGAATCCAGTCACGATCATGAAGAGAGAGAATTCCAACTCCAATATGGTGGGCTGATTAGGTTAAGTAAGATTATTTTTATGAGCAGAAATATATTGACCATATCAATACTGAATGTATCTTGAGCCTGGATGTTTTCTTTGCTATCTCTCCCTCAACTGGTTCCTCTATACAGTACTACATAGTAACAGCTTATTATATACTTTTTTTAATTATTTAAAATAATTCAAATCCAATAGAAATGTTCCATCCAAAATCACTTATAATAAATTACATACTGACAAGGTGAGGACACACTCAGTCTCTCACGGATCTTGTTGGCAATTTTTTTGGAGATTCCTGGTCAAAAAATATTAGACACATATTTTGCCGTTTCGACCTATGGGCCCTAGAAGCCGAGAAAAAAATTAAATACTAATTTATTTTTTATCTCGAGTTTAAAAAATGATATCGACATGATTCTTGCACCAAGATTTTTAGTTTTGAATGCGGATTTAAGGAAAAATACAGTCGCTCCATAGATTTTGGTTTAGATTAATTAAATTCTAAAAAAATGATTAGTTTTTCAAGGAAACTATCTCTATAGATTTTTTGACACAAAAATTGACATCAGATTCTAATTCAGCACCCTCAAAAACATTAAAAACGCTTATTCAACAAAATCAACAAATATGAAAAAAAAACCGATTATTGGTTGCATACCTTTAAATCGCCATTACTTTGTCACACAATTCACTAGTTGGTATCGCTGGAAAGAGGAGAGTCTCAGCTTTCTTTTGAGGTACATAAATGTAAAATTCGATTAACAAAAACCTATTAAAAAAATTGGAAAATCCGAAAACCATTTTGATTTTTAACTTGAGTTTGAAACCAGATCGGATGATGAAACCAAATACATTTTATGCGTATTAAAACCATATATTTTGTGTAAAAAAATAAAGTTGATACGTTACACCGTCTAAGCGTAATTAATATTTTTATCAATTAAAATAAAAGTTTCCTACATTTGGTCAGGCAAATTTTGAAGCTTAAAAATTTTTATTTTTCTATTTGGATGAAATTTCGTATTTAAGGGTTCTTTTGAATGCTGAATTCGAATCCAATATATATATTAATATATCGTGTATTTCTTCACAAATATATTGAACGTACTTCACTTGAAAAATTTCAGCTTTTACACTGTAAAATGTGGTAGAAATTTATTTTTATTTATATATATATATATATATATATATATATATATATATATATATATATATATATATATATATATATATAAATACCAATTAAACATATATAATACTAATTAGGAGAGAAAATAATTTATTACACTTTAATATTTACATAATAAACAAACAGAACCACATATAAGATTTGATTGTTATGTATTTGCAATTTTTGTTTTATTTTGCAGTTGAACATGTTAAAATATGATTTTGATAGTTTACATAAAAACATTATAGCAATAACTGCTTCAGTTCCGTTGCTGACAGGATTTTGTTGAATATAATGAAAATGAAATTCTAGGGTAATAAGCTTCAGTTATTAGAACAACCCCAGTAAACAAGGATTACAAAACGGATTAGAGATGTGTTCTGGGTTTGAAGAATAAAATAAAAACAGTAAGCACTTAACAATCAAATCTTATATGTGGTTCTGTCTGTATATTATGTAAATATTAAGTTGTAATAAATAACAATAAATAATTAATAATTATAATTACTTTAATAACAATTAAAGTAACAAATTATTTCTCCTAATTAGTATATATATACACACACACACACACACACACACACACACACACACACACACACACACACACACACACTCACACACACACATATATATATATATATATATATATATATATATATATATATATATATATATCTTCATGGCTCTACAACCCTAGATGGGTCCTGGCCTCCTCAAGGAGAACTCTCCATGTTTCTCTGTCCTCTGCGGCCGCCGTCCAATTACGAACACCCAGGATGTTCTTTGCATCGCTGGAAACTGCATCCATCCATCTGAGCTTCGGTCTACCAACTCTTCTATGGGTACCCAATTTGGCTTCCATGATTCTTCGCGGTACCTGGTTTTCCTCCATTCTGACAACATGCCCAGCCCAGCTCAGCCGATTCAGTCTAATTGTCCGCACAACGTCCGCCTCTCCATATAACTCATACAGCTCTCGGTTCTTCCGTCTTCTCCATGTGTCTCCATCTTTTACGGCCCCGAGAATTCTTCTAAGTATTTTTCTCTCGAAAATCAGAAGATTTTTTTTCATCTTTTTTGGACAGTGTCCACGTCTGGGAGGCATACATTAATACCGGGCGTATTAAGGTCTTATAGAGCCTGGTTTTGGTTTTCTTGGAGATCAAGCTGCTCTTCATGTATTTAGTGAGACCAAAGAAACATCTATTAGCAGCTGTAATTCTTCTGTATATTTCGAGGGACATATTATTGGAGGAGCTTATGAGCGATCCGAGGTATGTAAACTCTTGTACCCTTTGGAATGTATTCGGCCCTATATTTATGCTGTCTTCTGTGGGGCCAGCTCCATCGCCTACATACATGTACTTCGTCTTATCTGCGTTTACTATCAGACCCATAGGAAGTGCTGCTTTCTGCAGCGCAAGAAAGGCGATTTTTAGTGCTGGGAGTGACCTTGCAATTATATCTATATCGTCAGCATAGCCCAACAATTGTACCATTTTCGTGCTTATGGTGTCCATTCTTTGAATTTCAGAGTCTCTGATTACTTTTTCCAGAGCTATGTTGAAGAGAAGACAGGCGAGTCCTTGTCCTTGTCTCAGTCCTTTATTAGAATGGAATTCGGAGGAGAGATGGTTTTGAACACGGACCACACATGAAACATCCGTCATTGTCATTTCTATCAGCCTGATTAGTTTAGGAGGTACATTCATCTCTTCCATTGCTTGATAAAGTTTTGGTCGTATAATGCTGTCGTAGGCATTTTTAAAATCTACGAACAGGTGATGAGTTGCTACTTTGAATTCTAGTCCTTTTTCAACGATAGTGCGTAGAGAATATATTTGGTCTATTGTGGATTTGCCCTTTCTAAATCCTGATTGGTAATTTCCTATTTCTTTCTCAGCATATGGGGTTTGTTTATTATATAGAATGTTAGAAATAATTTTATAAGCGCAGGATAGTAGAGCAATACCCCTATAGTTAGAACACTCAAGACGGTCGCCTTTTTTATGAATTGGACAGATAATTGTCCTGCTCCACTCCCGTGGCATCACTTCATCTACCCAGATGGATATTATTAAGTTGTGGAAAGTTTTTTAGAAATTTTTCCCCACTGTATTTAAATAGCTCTGCCGGTAGGTCGTCAGCTCCAGGAGCTTTATTATTTTTCATTTTTTGTAAGGCGTCTATCACTTCCTCTAAGTCTGGAGGTTCAATGTCATGGTCGTGTTTCGCGCCCGAAAGAGAGTTGATGAGTAAATCGTCTTGCCCGGTATTAAGCAGGCTGTCAAAATATCTTTTCCATCGATCCATTATATCGTCTTTCCTCGACAGCAGCATCCCATTTTCCATCCTTGTTGAGACTACTCTTGGGTTATATGGAGCCCTACCCTTATTAACTTTCTGATAGAACCGTCTACACTCATTTGTGTTTCGATATGTCTTTACCAATTCCATCTGTTTGTTTTCCCATATTCTTTTCTTTTTCTTATGGGTTCTTTTCTCCTCTCGTCTTGCTCTTCTGTATTCTTCGGTGGTGCTTCGAGTGGACATTCTACTGATCATGATTTTATATGCTTTGTTCTTGGCTTCCGTTACCGTCCTGCAGTCCTCATCAAACCATGCCGATTCTCTATCCAGTGTTTGACTTCCAAGGGTTTCTTCGGCAGTCTTGGTTATTACTTTTTGGCATGTCTTCCAGGTTTCCGCAATCGTTTCGTCAACGCTAGCAAGAGCTTCAGTTAGCTGAGAATCTAGTTGCTGTTGATAGATTGTGCGTATGTCATCATCTTTAAGTTTCTGAATATCAAATCTTTTAGTTTCTCCGGTCTCTTGCATCTTACTGTAGAGATCCGGGCTCTTATTCTCGCTATGACAAGATAATGATCTGAATCAACATTAGCCCCCCTGAAGGATCTCGTATTGAGTAAATTAGATCTGTGCCTCGCACTTATGAGGATGTGGTCGATTTGATTAGACGTATTACCATCTGGGGATTTCCATGTACCTTTGTGAATCTTTTTCCCCGGAAATAGCGTACTTCCTATAATCAGGTCACGTGAGGCTGCATAATGTATTAGTCGGAGGCCATTGTCATTACTGGTTTCATGTAGACTATGGGTACCTATGGTGGGTCTGTAGCATTCTTCTTTACCGATTTTGGCATTGAAGTCACCAAGTAGTATTTTTATGTCATGAGTTGGGCAGTCATCAAAAGCTTTTTCAAGAGTCTCATAAAATTCGTCTTTCTCATCATCATCAGGGGCTTCTGTGGGTGCATTGCAGCTAACCAAACTATAATTAAAACAAATTTCCTTTGATACGTAGCTTGCAAATTCAAGGATTTAGAGGTTCGAATCCAATTACCATTTCTCTCATTTTTCCTCCTACGACGAATCCGGTTCCAAATATATGTTTTTTCTCATAGCAACTGTAGTATATGGTGTGATTCCTTTTTTCAAGGAGTCCCACACCAGTCCAGCGAATTTCTTGGATGGCGACTAGGTCTATTTTATATGTGTCTATTTCATTAAGGAGGGCTTGAAGTCCTCCGAGTCTGTATAGGGATAAAACGTTCCAGAATCCAATCGTTAAGTCCTTGTTACGTTTCCTGGGTCTATTGCCGTTTATCAATCCGGTGTTATTATTCTGTTTTCTTTGAGGTTTCGTAATCAGTTTTATTTTAGGATGTGTGGGTGATTAGCCCACAGCATCCGAGTCTGGTAAAGGGACTGCCTTTTCAGAGCCTCCAGACCTGCTCTCCCATCCGGGAAGGCTTCCTAGGAAAGGTAATCCTAGGGTGTGTACTGAAGATGACCTTCGTGAGATTGCGTGCTGTACCAGTGTACTGTGTGATCGTCAGTGTAGGTGTTCCTCCAACCTGGAGGGCCAGTGGCTGATTGCGGTATATTAGAATACCGGGCGATGGGGCCGCCACATCCCTACGCCATATATATATATATATATATATATATATATATGGTAATTGTTCGGATCGGCGACACCACCAAACTGGCTTCGATCCTTACGCTTCACTTCATGTTTACATTTGTCGATAGTTCATTCCTATAACCTCACATGTTCAAACCACTTCTACAGTTTCAACTTGGACTGTGTGGTTTAGTTTGTAATATTGATATTTAGACTTCTTAAATGTAAATAGGTAAAACAGAAGTTAACAACACGAAGATTACGTGTTTTATCAATTCATGTTTTCGTATTTCATCTTATCTTATGTGTAAAAGTGTTACAAAACTTAAGAAGAAGATTCGTACCTGGATTTGGTGTTTTACATATTTATATTTGTTCTATCAATTTAAGTTATAAAATTTAAAACTTGTAAAAGTGTTACAAAACTTAAAAAGATTTATTTGTACATGGATTTGGTGTTTTATATGTTTTTATTTGTTGTTTCAATTTCAGTGATAAAATTTCAGTATACATATTTTGTGAATGGATTCTTTGTCATCCATTTTACTTTTTGTCCTAAAGTGAGACAGATTGTATAATTAATTCAATAAAACATATCAGTTTATAAATAACTGCAGTAGAGGTCTCTTGATAAAAGATGATATTTACTTCGAGGTGCAAGGCCCTTTACGCTTAAAGCCTCAGAGATGGAATATCTAGCCACGGAAATTAAGACGCCATCTGGTAACTACCTGTCCGGTACTGAGTTTGTGAAACTTTGGTGAAACCTTCAATTTTCTTGTTGTATAAATATTTAAAATTATTTAATATTGTTTTATTTATTCATTTATTTATTGTTTCTTAATATTTTAGAAGCTTTTTAATAGCTTGTGCATAATATTGGAAATAATATTGGTTTGTATCTCTTCTAAATATTTCTCGGAGATTCATATTTATGTTATACATTTTCAAAGCATTCATTAGTTACTAAAAATGATATGAAAAAATTTGGTATACGAAATGTGAGTTGTACGTAAAACAAGATTTGCTGGCGTTATTCCGGTATTATAGTAATTTAATAAACAAATTGATGCCCAAATTTGTCTTTGTACACTGTTTTTTAAACATAAAATTTCCAATTAAAACCTGCTAATACTCTAAAGTAGTGGTTGCCAACAGGTGATCCGCGGACCATCAGACGATGACCGAAGTCCGCGAGCTGTCATAGAAAAAAATAGGACTCGACAAGTGATCTGACTTCAAAGTCAGCTGATTTAAACCCAACTGACATTGGACTTTTCTGAGCTATTTTTAATGTTCTCATTTATTTTGCCCTACAAAGAAGTAAATTAAAAATTTTATTTGCTCTCATAGAAATCAGAAAATTATAGATCATTTTAAGAAATGAAGAAAAGTCTTAGAGGGAAATAGGCAAGACAATTTCTGAAAGTCACTTAACAGTCAATAAAATCATCAGCAGGTTAGAAGAAAATGAGAACTTTCAATATACATTATGAAATTTATTTGAGCATACAGTTATTAGCCGACTGTCATTGTTCCCTTCTCCTCAAAGCTAAATCACTCTATCTCTCTCTCTTATAGTGACTTTTCTTAAGCGTTGGAGATTGATACTGGTGTACCTCAGGGTTCAGTACACGGAACATTATATTTCCTTGCCTATATTAATCATTTAGACGGATGCCTCAAGCACTGCAAAGTCCATATATTTCCGGAAGACGTTGTTGCGGCCATGGAGCGAGTAAACGAGGATTTCAATGCCCTCCAGATCTGGTCTCTTTCCAACAAACTGTTCCTCAACTCAAAAAATTCATGCTGGATGTTAATGGGGAGTCCGAAGCTCCTTGCAAAAACCGAAAGGGTTACATATGCAAAGTCCATATGTTTCCGGAAGACGTTGTTGCGGCCATGGAGCGAGTAAACGAGGATTTCAATGCCCTCCAGATCTGGTCTCTTTCCAACAAACTGTTCCTCAACTCAAAAAAACCGAAAGGATTACGTATGCAAAGTCCATATCTTTCCGGAAGACGTTGTTGCGGCCATGGAGCGAGTAAACGAGGATTTCAATGCCCTCCAGATCTGGTCTCATTCCAACAAACTGTTCCTCAACTCAAAAATTCATGCTGAATGTTAATGGGGAGTCCGAAGCTCCTTGCAAAAACCGAAAGGATTGGTTCGTTGTCGTCTTTGAGGGTCAATCGTTGTAGCCTGGTAAACTTCGCACATCCCTTTTCACACGGCGTCAGCGCCCTGGAACCTATAAGAACCCCTGTCAGGAGCCAGATGGCGTCACTCCCAGTCTGTAGTCATTAGATGCATTATTTACTTGTTATTTTAGTGCAGTTTGTAACTTTTTAAATAAATTCCTTTTTTTTAAAAAGCGACCGCTGTATCAGTCTTCATAACTGGCGCCCGAACAGGGACTGCGAAGGTTCCAGTTGAAGTTTGTGACCTATTGTCCCAAACTCAACAAGCATTTAGCGTGACCATTTGTCCCGCAACGAACTGGAGTTTCAACTCCTCATTCGCAGTACAGAAGAAAAGAAGTAGAAGACTGCCAGGTCCAGCGACCAGAAGACTACAGCATCAGAGTGAGTACTCACATATCTCAATCAAGTATCAGGGAATATACTTAATTTTGCTGATTATAATATTGTAAATAATATAATAGTTAAGATGCCTAACGAAGTTTCAAAAATATTAACTCCGGAATATTGCAAACTCATTCCCAAGTATGAAGGTACTTCCTTCAAATTGTACCATTTTGTCAAAACGTGTGAAGATCTGTATGCCCTATATTGTAACGAAAACGTTAGAGAAAGGGACACAAACCATTGGTTGTTGTTCAAATCTGCTATGAGACATTTAGACGGGCCAGCAGAGGCTGTAGCTCTCAATAATAATTGTAATCACATAATAACTTTATTGAGTACGTTAAAGAAACATTTTGCAGACAACGGGACTGCGCCAGATTTAATAGCAGAATTGGCCCTATTAAAATCACATCAGAAGAAACACCCTATTGAATTCCTTAACCGTCTAGATGAAAAAACGGACTGTAATTATAACTAGATACAACTTGGACGGAATTAATGGGGATATATTAATCAATATGACGCACCAACTTGACGCGACACTAGTAAGAACTTTCGTACACGGGGTACATCCACTACTCGGGGCACATTTACAATTATTCCAAATACAAAATTTAGATGACGCAAGGAATAAATTAATTAACGATTGTAGCATAGTTCTAGAACAATTAAGATATAATACCTCACTTGATGCGATTTATAAGATAGATTCCAAAAAATATACACACCCCTATCAAGTTCCAAATTAGGACCCCAAAACAAATCAAGTAAAACCATATAATCCTTTTCAAAACCATAACCCTTTCAAGCAAAACAATCCTTTCCAAAATTAACCAACATTTAATCATCAACCTCAAAATTTTAATTACCAGCAGAAACCTAATTTCCAAAATTTTCAGTATCACCCAAAACCATTTTTTTAACAGCATAATCAATTTACTAATAATAATAACAATAACAGACAATACCCTCCTACCGTATCCATGAGAACCCAAAGATCAAATAAACCAACCTCGTCAAAACGTTGGATTCCCCATACAAAATCACTCACATCAAAGAAAAAAAAAAACAGAACCAACACAAAAGGAAAGCCGTATGGACAAGATGCAACAAGAATTAAGTAATCTACGCGAAAATTTCAATAAACTATCTGAACAATTTTTAGGGTTAAGCCCGTCACCCCAAGAAAACCTCCCAGGACATTCGAATTAAATATTTTAAACAAATCCCTACCGCACTTTATTGACTATAAAAACAGGAAATGGTTAGTTGACACGGGATCGTTGAAAAATTACATTAACTCCTCAATAGTAGATACAGACATACCAAGGTACGAGGAAGATTTTGTAGTAAGGGACGCCTACAGGAGAAGATTCAGGTAAAGAATTTATTTATTTTAATTTAGAAAATGTCTTTGGTCAGAATAAGTTGATAAAATTATATATTTTTAATTTTTCAAAAAAATTTGACATATTACTAGGAGATGAAACGTTGCATGATATTAAGGAAATAGTTGATTATAATGACGAAATATTGGAATATTGTAATGGAACACAAAAGTTATTAAGATTAATTGATACAAAAGAAATAATATTAAAACCGGGATACAATGTAATAGAATTACCAGTCAAGTCAAAGATAATATTAATTTTGGTTTAATAAAAGAAATTGATAATGATAAATATAGAATTGAAGAAGGGATTGTAGATATAAAAAATAATAAATGTAAATGTATTGTCTATTTTCATGAGCTTATGACCATTTGTCCCGAGCCCATGGAAATAGACGAGATAGATGAAATTATTGGACCAGGTGGAATTGTGACCAATTGTCCCAAGGAAACCAGTTCAATAAAAAAGGATATTCATAAATTAATTAGAACTGACCACATGAACAAAGAAGAAAAAGATAAAATTATTAATTTAATAAAACAATATCCTGAAATAATAAAAAAGGAAAATGATAAATTAAGTTCTACTAACATTTTAAAACATAAAAGTAACACTAAGGATGACATACCAGTATATACAAAAAGTTACAGGTACCCTTTAGCTTTTAGAAAAGATGTAGAAATAGAAATAGATAAGCTATTAAAAAATAAAATAATTCAACCATCAAATTCTCCTTATAATTCGCCTATATGGGTAGTCCCTAAACAATTGGACGCTTTGGGAAAACGGAAAGTAAGACTTGTAATTGACTATAGAAAGCTAAACGAAAAAAAAACGATAGAGGACAAATACCCACTTCCTAACATTGAGGACCTTTTTGGTAAAATAGGACGTGCCATGTATTTTTCAACGATTGATCTAGCCTCCGGCTTTCATCAAGCAGAAATGGAATCAGAATCAATGCCAAAAACTGCTAATATATAGAAATATATTAGACCTACAAGCACTTTTTAGATCTCAAACTAAAGCTAATTAAATTTCAGTATGCAGCCGAGAACTTTATTCTCACTTTATTAGGAAAAATGCAAATTTTGAGAATAAAAACACCATTTTTGGAAAGCTGTATGTATCTCCACGACCAATTAACCTACAAAGCTGCTGTTATGCTTAAATTAACAAATATTTAGTGATCTTTACTGTTGTAAATATGCTATGTCTAGCAAATTTACATATTTTTACGAGATTTGAGCGAATTAATTAAAAATACTGCTAAAATTTCAAAGTTTTTCGAATATTAAAAAAATCTCACTGAGTTTTTAGGGTTGCAAGCCTGGATTTGAACTACCAATATGGGTTCTTATAACATAATAAAAATGGTAGATAAATATTTCGGTTTTGGTGTGTCGCAGGAGGGTCTTCCAACTCTGATGAACAGCTAAAATAATGGAAACTCTGCCTTCAAGCAGTCCTCTTTTTAGTGTTACAAATGAGCATGTTTAAAATGAATTTGAAATTGCATAAGTAAACAAACATGGATAGCAGTTTTAGCAAAATAAACTCCAAAATCATCACCTAGCCCTCAACCTCTACGCCTGTACCTCATACTGATAATTATCAGAGGCGTCTGTAAATTCGCCAGATTTAAGATATATTCGTAAATATTAATAAAACATATATTAGGAAAAAAAGGGAGCTTGTTTAGTAGGTCTTTTATATCGAATAGTTAAGTTAGATCCATTTGGACACTTACGGTGAGTTGGCTCGATGGATGATCGATGAAAACCAGCTCACTTTCTTCGCCATCTAACAGTACACTCACACTCTTTTCGGCAAAATCGTCGTCTGAAACATCAAAATATTTGCCATTATATAGAGAGCCCTGTCTATGTCAATATAGTATCAGCTATAATCAAGAAGATTTCTGTCTTGTGAGAACAGTTGGTCAACACTGCATAGAAGATGAAGAATCAGATAAGAATAATATCATTATTGTCTACCATATATTCTTTTAAAACACTTTTATAATAAATTTGACCAACTTACAATGCATTAAGATTGATAAATTGATATATACGTTTATTAAAATGTTTTGAATAAGAATATAGATAGGATAACAATATACACCATTTATAAGTAATGTTTTGTATCCAAGTATCCCATGCTTTCAGATTAACTACTATTATATTATATAATAAAATCAATTTTATTAATGATAAAAAAAACAAAAAAAAACAGTCCCTTTACAAATATTTTTTGTATTCAATCCAAATATTGGATGGAAAATTATTAGTTTTGCCGATTCCATATTTTTTTATGTGGAACAGAATCCAAAACAGCCACTTCACATTTTATTTCAATTATCAATTATTTATAATGTTTTAAAAATACATAATTACATTTTCTACTGCACCAGCATATTCTATTACGCTTAAGAGTGGAGGCATGCTATAGAGTCTCTAAAGTTATGGAAGAGGACACCTCCAAGAGCTTTCTGAGAAGAACCTACAGATCTTGATTATTCTAGATGACTGAATTATTGGTATGATAAATGTCATATCATCAAAGGTATCCATTTTTTTTCTTGATGAGATAGTGATATACCTAGGTTACACAACCAAAAAAATTCTGTATTTTATTTAAATAAAAACTTCCCTGTTCCAGACGGTTTCTGGGAAAAAAACAATATTTACCACGAGTACTTACCAAAATACTAGATCTATTGCGTAATTTATTCTGAAAAAATCAGGAAATCGTTTGGTCAAACGAAAGAAAACAGGCATTTGAATTATCCCTTTTACTCCCAATCAGATCTGATAACTTTTGATCGAGATTTACCAGTTGAGATATACTCAGCTGCTTTTGTCAAAAATGTTGGTAATATTTTAAAATAGACCCAGCCCGGTAGAAAAGAAAAAAAACACAGGTATACCTTAAATAAAAATAAATGAAGCACGAAAGAAAGAAAATCCAATATTGTACTCGCAACGAAGTGTTTAGCAATCGCAAACCTAGCAATACTAGTTAATTGCTATGTCTGTCTCTGTTCGAGTCCGGATCAGCATTAATCTTAATATAGGGATGCCAGCCAGGACTTAATCTCCTGACAAATGATAAATAAGTATTTTAAATATTTAATTAATTTAATTGAGTCTTCTCCACAAGGTGGTCGTGGGGTCGATAATTATATGTGTTAATTATAAATCTGAGTAATCAAAATATATTAATTAATAAGTGGCATGCAAATGGTAAATAAATTCCATGGTTCAATAAAAAACAAAGTATAGTCAATCATAGGCTGACACATAAAATTACAGTCAGAAATAAGAATCATAACTTAGGTTTAAAACTTATATGGTAATAAATAACTTAACCTAGACTTATCTTCTTAATACGAGGGTGATGCTATGTTGTGGGTGGAATCGGCTACATGGTGGCAAGCCGGGAGCTCTCAAGCTCCGAAGACCTCAAGGAACAAGCCCGGACCAAAGACTCACTGAGACTCTCTCAAAGACTGCTTTCGAAAATATTTTGCCTATATTTACCCGGCCTTTGTTAAAGTATAGGCTCCGCCCCTTGTACTTGGACACGCCTCCGACTTCCCAGTATTATGAAATTTAGAAAAACTCAAAATACAGAGTTTACCCCGAATATTACCTGGTAAGGGATAGGCAGGTGGAGAAATATGGTACTCACACCAAAAAAGTGTGAATTGCTGGACCACCCGTAAGAGGCTGTGAAGGGGCTAGCTACCCTATTACGCATCACGCAAAGATTATGCTTATTAAATTAAACACTATAGGTTTGATACATAGCATAATGAGTAAATAATTCACAGTTCATTCCGACCACAAAACACTAGAAAACATGAATCTGAATACAAATGATGACGACCTGGTTGATTTAACAGATCTTCTATCTAAATACGAATTTGAAATAAAATATAAACCAAGAATTTAGTATTAGATTTGGGTGTTGTAATACCTGGAAGAATAGCTAGAAAATAAGAAATTGGTTAAACCTGGAAATATTATATTTGATGAACTAGCAATCAAGGATTAAAAAAATAATAAAAGCGAATATATACAGGGTGAGTATCTCTTAGTGTAAAAAAAAATTGGTTGAAACTAGATCAAAAATGTAGTAAAGTGCCGCAGATCTTACTTTTCTATTACAATCCGTTGCAGATATACAATAAATCAAAGATTTTTTTGAGGAAACCACGTTTTTTACCATCTAAGCTGTAATATCTCTATTTTGTTTAAATATTTATCAATGTTTGACCACATTTTCGGATTAAGCATTAAATTTCCTATAAGGGCAGAGTAAATGTAACATTGAATTTTACAAACTTGTGACCTAAATAACAGCTTGATTTCGCCTCATTTAGGGAAGTTACAATGTCTTATATTACTTCCACGCTCACCGTTTTTTCGAAAAAAAAACTATCCACAAAACTGCAAATCTAACAAAAACTTGCTAATTTAATCAGCTTTCGAATGGTATGCTAAACGTAATGATTATTATTCGATTTCGTGGAGAAATTTACTTTTAAAGGCAAAAAAACATGGTATTCTGATTTGGCGTACAAATCAGTTACTGGTGTAAATAAAACATTATGACCATCCCTTAATGGAAATGTGCATTTTAAACATAATAAACTCTTCATTGGAATAAAAAGCAAAGAAAAAAATTATTGGTTAATAGAAAATAAAGGAAAACTGTCAATAAAGCGACACCAGATCAGAGGATCTTATGTTATTACATTTATTTATTTATTATTATTATTTAGGATTTATTTTATTAGGTTTTCAATGTAAGGTTTAAAACCCAATGATAATGAACATAGACCTCAATTTTGCCGATAGCTTTTGAATGCAGATATTGTTGAAGAATATTTCGAGGTGAATTTTATGGGCAGATAAGTCTGTTTTTACATGGGAAAACATTTGGTATTGTTGGTTTATTCATCTTTGTACTGCTGTATAATAGTCCTGAAAAAACTTAGTTTGCCCAACAGATTGAATGATGAGAATTACTCAGATTTTTTACAAAATATCCTACCACAACTTCATCACGATATTCTACCTGAAGTTCGGCAAAATGTGATTTTCAAACACCATGATGCCCCTCCACACAATTCGAAAGTAATACAGATATAAACAAAGGATATAGTAAAATTCAAGGTCTTATTTACTCTGCTCTTATAGGAAATTTAATGCTAAATCCGAAAATGTGGTCAACCATTGATAAATCTTTAAACAAAATAGAGATATTACAGCTTAGATGGTAAAAAGGGGAGGAACTGAATTTTGAGTCTCAGGTGGCAGTTTTTACCAGTAGGGGTAGACATGGAGGTTGACGGGAATCAGAGACTGAAGTTGGGAGATTTGAGGCGTCTGATTTTGATGTTGTGGTCGATGGTGCTGCAGACTTGTAGTGATGCAGATTAGTAGTGATGTTGCTGCAGACTTGTAGTGATGCTCGAGGTTCATTGCGGAGCCGATCGGTGGCCGCTGAAGTTGAGGATTGATTTTCAGTTAGAAATTTTTTTTTTTTTCCTGAGAGTTTTCAGAGAGTCCTGTTGGTGACTATCATGTCTACCACTCTTTTTTTTGTTTGATTTTTTATGGCTGTATTACGTGTTCTTAGTCTTTGGGTATTTTTATATATTATGCAGCCTTTTTAATTTGTGGGGTGATCTTCTTTGGACAATACACATTTTGTATTATGCAAAGAAGTGTACCTCGAGTCTTGGGACAGGTTTCTGTGGCATGTGGGCATACACATTTGGCACACCTATGCGGATGGTATGCCAGATGTCTTGGCTGCTCAAGACGGACTACTTAATAAATAAGTCTGTTTATTTGAATGATTTACATATTATTTTTTGCATGCTCCATATCTACAAAAATAGAGGGAGTGGGTACTTTTCTGAATGACGGAGCACGACTGAAATGTTTTTAACATTATGTCCTATTTCTCCTATATCTCTTTTCTTGCCTCAGTTGGGGTTGTGCTATGAAGAATTCTCAATACAACGCGCTATGCTTTTTCTTCCCTCAATTGATAACAATAAAATTAATTGTTATTGGCCGAAAAAAAGTTAATTATTATTTTATAATGTTCTTTTCTCGTGGTATTAACTTTTATGTCTTTAACCCTCGAATAACATTTAAAGTTGGTTTGACCAATCAAATTGGCGGTTTATTGGCTGAATCTCATAAAATTTTTAATATTCATCGCAAAAGGGATGGGGGTACCGGGTCTGAAAATCCTTGAGTAGGTTGTAGTTACTTCTTTATTACCATAAAAGAAATGTTTAAATTTATTATTACGTCTTTATTTTTTTTTATTTTATTTTTTTATTTGGGGAGGTCCCAGTGTTATCAGGTAGCATGTTTTTTTTTTTTTTTTTTTTTTTTTAAACCTTTTATTGAGTAATTATTACAATCTGCCACAACTGTGGGCAATGAATAATATATATGGCGTAGATCACATTCACACATTATATACAATGAGAAAAAAATAAATAAATAAATAAAACAATGAAATAAAGTAAATAATGAATGTAAGAAAAGAAAAGAACTATCCTATACATAAACAATATAAAATATACTATATACAAAATGAAATACTAAAAAAAAAAAAAAAAAAAAGATAAAACAATAAAGGTAAAAATACAATTATACTCTATTCATCCTAGAGCTCCTCCGACCAGACCCGTCTCTCCAATTATGAAGGGACAAGCCAGGCACAGAGAGATCCCAGCTCTTCTCTCTCAGCTGCGTCACTGGTGTAAAAAAAACCCTGTGGAGACTATGTGAGAGCGCTATAACATTCACTCAGGGAGTGAAGAGTGAGATTGGAGATGAGTAGAGAAGCTGGCCATTGCCAGAACTCCAATATAAGTAATTTTACAAAAGATCTCGGGGCCACTGCCGTTTTAGTCTGCGAGGGGGGTTATCAGGATGGGTGGAAGCGGATAATGATTGAGCTAGTGGGTTAGGGTAAAAGGAAAGGTTGCGATGGAATTTTGAAGATTTAAGGGGTATAAGGTCGAGAACGTATGGTATATTCAGATCATTATGCAGGGTTTTGTTTGTTAGGATTGGAAGGATTGAATGCGTTTGATATTCGACTTTTTTGCTGTCCCCCATAGTTCAAGTCCGTAAGTCCAAATAGGTTTAATGATGGTTTTGCATATAAGAAGTTTGTTTTCAATGGAAAGATCAGATGTCCTGTTTAATATTCTACACAGTTGGCTGAAGCGTCTCTTAAGTTCTTGTCTTTTGAGTCAAGTATGAGAGTTCCATGTAAGTCTTTTGTCTAAGTAGAAACCAAGATACCGAACTGTGTCATCTTTAGGTAGTGGAATACCATTGAAGTAGATAGGAGGACTAGGTTAAAGGTTATGTTGGTGCATTTAGATTCATTTACTTTGATTCGCCAGTTGTTGCACCAGTCTTCATTCAGGGATAAGTGAGTTTGGAGATTAAGGATCTGTATGGGATGAAAGGATTGCAGTGTCATCAAACCGACACGCCATACCCGGTCGAAAGCTTGCGCTATGTCCAGAAATGCGCCGGAGCAATACTGTTTGCTTTCAAGTGCTGAGTATATGTGATAAACAACTCTGAGGCCTTGTTGGACTGTGGAATGGCTAGTGCGGAACCCAAACTGGTGAGAGGGAATATTTTGCGATTCAAGGATGGGTAGGATACATTTAAGGAGGAGCCTTTCAAAATTTTTTGAAAGGATTGGGTGAAGGCTAATTGGTCTATATGATGAAGGGTTGTTTGGATATTTACCCGGTTTGAGGAAAAGGATAATAGTGGAGTGTTTCCATAGCAAAGGGAAATAGGTTGTCCGCAGGATACAATTGTATAGGTAGGTGAGGAATATGACTGCTTTATGAGGAAGTTGCCTGAGGATTTGTGAACTAAGGAGATCATATCCAGGAGATTTACGGGGTTTCAATTTTTTTATAAGGTTTTATAAAGACCTCAGAGGGGTTTATTGCTTTAGGAGGTAAGGAAAGAGGGATAGGTGAATCAAGAAATTCATGAACCGTTGTTGTGTGGGTGGGATTAGATTCAGGATAGGGAACAAATATGCTGGGCAAATTCTTCGGATTTGTTCTCGTCAGAAGCCCCCATGAACCATCTGCACGTCGGAGAGGATGGGAGGTGGGTTGGTATTTTAGGATTTTTCTAGTTTGGATCTGAAGGTAGCCATGTATTTTTTACCGAGTTTGGTAAGGTAATTATAGGATTTCCGATCATCTGGATGCCTGGTCCTTGGCCAAATAGCTCTAGCATGGCGTTTGGATTGAATATGGTCCTGTAGAACTTGGGATAAAGGATTATCCTTTCGAAGTTTAGGAGGGGAACGAGGTGAGGATGCAGCCCAGGCTGCTTGCTGGATCATGGTTGTGAAGGAATTAGTAGCATTGTCAAGGTCCTGGGAGGTGTTTAGGGATACTTTAAGGTCTATAGTGTCGGATATTGTTTGACGGAAGAGGTTCCAGTCTACTGTTCCTCTAATAAATGATGGGGGAGAACACTTTTGGGAAAGGAGTGACGGAAAGGGTTAAAATTAAAGGACTGGGATCAGAGGAAAGTTCATCCAGGCGTTCTATGGAGTAATGGAGGGATCCTAAGCCTGAATGAATGAAGAAGCCAAGCAGGTCAGGGTTTCGGTTAGGATCCGTCGGCCAATATGTAGGAGTACCTGGAGAAATAAAGGATCTTTGAGAACTAAGTGCAGACTGCAATGCTCTCCCTCGGAAGTTGGTGGTTCTTGAAACCCATTGCTGGTGCTTAGCATTGAAGTCAGCACCGAGGAGAAAGCGATGACCTAAGGAATTAAAAAAATGAGTGGAACTGGGATGTGGAAATTGGTTTATTTGGGGGGCTGTAGGCAGGTGCAATCGTGACGGGAAAAGAGAGGGTTTTGATAACAACTGCTGTGGGTTGTATGAATTAATTTGCTGGTAAAGTGAATACGTGGTGAGAGAGGGAATGGTGAATGATGACAGCAGTCCCGGCATGGGCTCTACCATCAGGGTGGTCTGTTCGGTAAGTTTGGTATTGTGAAATAATGAGACGTTGTTTACTGGTCATTCTGGTTTCTGTTATTAAAGCTACATCTATTTCTTTGTCATGTAGCAAGGATGTCAGTTTGTTAGTGTGGTTGGGAATACCATACGCATTCCAAAGGAGAATGGATAAGGGTTTTGTTGAAGGCATTTAAGGATTTTTTTGAAGAGGAATTAGAAGAGGGATAACATTTGTGAGGAGTGATATGAGTGGGGTGATAAGAGTTTTCAACTCAGACAGGAAGGAGGTAAATAAGGATGTGAGATCCGAAGTAGATGCAGGAGGAGAAATATGGGGGATCTGATGAAGGCTGTGTGGATTGGGTTGGGTTAATGGAGCTGGAGTATATTGAATGGTCTGTTGATGCTGTGATTTAGGTTGTGATTGCTGGGGTGGAGTGTCATGAAATTGAGGCTGTTGAGGAGGAAGCGGCATAGCCAATTTTTTTAATGTTCTAATATATATGCATATGGGTTTAATAAGGATTTTTAGGTTTAGTCAATAAAATAACAACCTATTTTTGTGACGTTTCGAGACTATATTGTTCTCATATTCATGATCTACAGTGAAAAATAGGTTACAATAAAATTATATAAATTACACGAGTTATTTCATAATTAAAGCTAGCAATAGTATAAATATAGAATATATAACTACAATATAATTCCAAAATACGGAGGAGTATTAAACTCCTTACAATATTACTGGTGGATATGGATAAATAATAATTATTTTGTTCATTGTGAATAATTTTGGAAGAATCAGATTTAAAAGAACGTTTTGTTTACCTGTAATGTGTGGTGAGAGCTGTTTGATCTGGTTTATTCCGGTTTGTAGTTATAGGCGTGCAACTATGTTTATGTTGATAAACACGTCGTTTGAGATCTTGTTCTTGTTGAGATAAATTGTTTTATAATGTTTTGTGTATTATTGTATTCATTGAAAGATTTGTGCGTGTTAGAATTTTTCTTCTCTTTTTAATTCGGTTGATACTGGCAACACTGATTTTTGTAACCTACCCCTATGTTGTTTTTACCAAGTTTGTGCCTCATGGTGTTTTGTTAAGTGTTTATAATGTAATGAGTCTTTTTTATAATTATATTCAACTTTTGTCGACTCTGCTAGTTCTTATTTAACCCATTTACCTCAATAGGTTATGGGTCTAGCAACTTCTGCGCGTAATTTCGGAGATAAAAGACGGTTCGGTTATTGAAGTGATAGGGTCCCCTTATATTGTTTTCGTAACGAAGTTTTTCGGAAAACGAGATGGATCTAAAGATTAACATTAGTAATCTTGAAGGAAAAAGCAACTAGGCGACGTGGAAATTTAAGATTCTGATACTTCTAAGGAGTTTTCCTAGTGGAGATGAAGTTGTCACAGGAAAGTTAACATGCCCTAAGCCTGTATCTACCGGAGCATCAGAACAGGAGGTAAATATTACAATAATAAAAATGAACAGTTTAAAACTGCGGATACCAAGGCCATGCTGGTTTTGACTTCTAATATGACGGAGGAAACATTAACCAAAGTTAATAGATTTAACTCGTCTAGAGAAATCTGGCTTGAGTTACACAGATTGTACGATGGTGTATCCGAAGATAAAACATTTGACTTGTGCATGCAATTCTTTAATTTAAAATATTCGTCAGATGATGATATGGCAAGTCATCTTTCTAATGTCAAAAATCTTTGGAATAATCTCAACATTGAATTAAATACTGAAAGTAAATTGCCAGAGATACTTCTGATTTGTAAAATCCTTGACACCTTGCCGTCAGGATATTTTTCTTTTAGGTCAAGTTGGCAATTAATGCCTAAGTCAGAACGAACTGTTGAAAATTTGACAAGTCAACTGTGTGCTCACGAAAGGGCTCTTGGAGAAATTAATACAAATAGAAATGTCTCTAAGGCTGACGAGGAGGCGCTTGCTTTTTCTAAGAGAGATTTGTCCATTAAAAAAGTTCCTAAAAAGAAATTCACTTGCCATTATTGTAAAAAAGAGGGCCACTTAATAAAGAATTGTATAAAATGGAAAATAGATGGGCGTCCGCCGAAGCCTGAGGCAACACAAAGTAACACCCTTACTCTCTTTGTTTCTCACATTTTTCACGCTGAAAGTGATGATATAAATTGGTATGTGGATAATGGTGCCACTCATCATATATGCAATAATAAAAAATTATTTAAATGTATAAAAGACTTTGACAGACCACACCAGGTTGTAACAGCCAATAGTCAAAAAGCTGGCGCATTAGGCTTTGGAGATGTAGAATTACATACATCTGTGGGTAAAGTTATTACGTTGCGGGATGTATGGTTAGTGCCTTCCATTCACAAAAATTTGTTTTCAGTTTTGGCAGCCCACGATAGATGTCCTCAGAGTAAATTTATTTCATCAGCAGGAACATGCAAATTTATTGTCAAAAATGAAGCCTTTATGACTGGACAACGGAACATTAATGACGGTTTATATAAACTTAATTTACATAATTTCTTACTCTCAACTAATAATGTTGTAGCTAGTGATCACGAGGGACTCATGCAACTCTATCACGAAAGACTTGCACATCAAGATAAGAGACATACAAAAGAAGTGATTAAGAGAGAATTAGGTATTGAATTAAAAACTGACCCTAGCGTTTGTGAAGGATGTGTCTATGGTAAGGCCCATAAATTAAAACATGGAACTCGAAAGAGGGCAACGGTACCAGGAGAGGTCATACATGCTGACGTGTGTGGACCTTTCGAAAAGTCTTTTTCTGGGTACAAATATTATGTTCTCTTCAAAGACGATTTTTCCCGATTCCGACATATTTTATTCCTAAAAGAGAAATCTGATGTTTTTAATTAATTTTTAATTTTTCTTAAAGATTGCCAAAAAGCTGGACACACTGTCAAAGCGCTCCAAAGTGACAATGCAGGAGAATTTGATTGTCTCAAAATGAAGTAGGTTCTGAGAAGTAACAGTATTGAACACTTGTCAATTATGCCCTACTCCAGCGAAATTAACGGTTTTATTGAGCGGGATAACCGTACAGTCGTAGAGGCAGCCAGGGCTATCTTACATTCCCACGGTAATTTACCACAATCACTATGGGCTGAATTAATTAATTCTGTTGTACATATTTTAAACAGAACTTCTAAGTCTGGCGTTCCTGGAAAGTCTCCTTTTGAACAGTGGACAGGGAAGAAACCTAGCATAAGACATTTAAAATTTATTGGTTGTGAATGTTATGTTCACATTCCTATGCAGTTCAGGAAAAAGAGGCAACAAAAGGAACATTAGTCGGTTACGACTTTGGAGGCTATCGAGTATGGACCGGAGGAAAAACAATCATAAGGTCAAGAAATGTAACGTTCAATGAAAAGCCACTAATTCCGTCAATGACAATTCGTCTTCGAGATGAAGAAAAGAAGACTGAAGAAGATGATGAAAGCAAGAAAAAAGAGAGGTCTACCGAAGAGGAAGAACTATCAGAGAGTGAAGAAGAAGATGCCATTCGATTCCCAGATGTAGACTATTTTAGTTCAGAAAAAGAAAAAGAACAACCGAATCATGGACTTAGAGATCGGAGCAAAATCCAACCACCCCAGCGGTTCAATGATTTTGTCACCACCTTAATTATAGCTGATCAGGGAACCCCCGAAACTTATGAAGAAGCGGTCAAGTCTGAAGATCATCAAAATTGGCTGAAGGCTATGGAAACCGAAATGACAGCACATAATTCCAACAAAACATGGACGTTGGTGAATCCTCCGATGGATGCAAAAGTTTTGCCTTGCAGATGGATTTTCAAGATCAAGCGAAACCCTGATGAAAGTATTGAAAAATTCAAAGCTAGACTCGTAGTGAAGGGATTTAATCAGGAAAAAGGAATTAATTTCAATGAAACCTTTAGTCCTGTGGCTCGTATGAGTTCCATTAGGACTATATTAAGCGTTGCAGCTCATAAAAGGATGAATCTGGCTCAATTCGACGTGTCTACTGCATTCCTGTATGGCACACTTGATGAGAAGGAAATTGTTTGTATGCAACAACCAAAAGGCTTTAATGATGGCTCCAAGAAGGTCTGTAAACTAAATAAAAGTCTGTATGGACTCAAACAGGCCGCCAGATGCTGGTATGAAAGATTTAATAACTTTATGACTAAATTAAAATTTGTTCCTCTTCATGCAGACCCCTGTATATTCATCAAAAATGAAGATGGGAATCAGTTGATTGTTGCATTATACGTTGATGATGGATTAGTTGCATCCCCTTGTAAGAAATTCTTAGAAAAGTTCTTAAATGATTTGAAATCTGAATTCAAAGTTAACTCTAAAGAACTCAATCATTATCTTGGTCTCGAAATAAGT
Organism: Euschistus heros; assembly: GCA_003667255.2. Lineage (NCBI taxonomy): Eukaryota > Metazoa > Arthropoda > Insecta > Hemiptera > Pentatomidae > Euschistus > Euschistus heros. The sequence continues at coordinate 1,401,640 of RCWM02000149.1, forward strand.
AAAGATGAAGATGGAATTATAGTCCACCAAAAATCATACACTAAGAAAATACTGAACAAATTTGGGATGATTGATTGCAAGGAAGTGTCCACTCCGATTTTGGATAATCAAGACTATAACAATTACACGAATGAGACAACAAATTACCCTTACAGGGAGGCTGTAGGTGCCTTAATGTATCTTGCGACCTCTACTAGGCCTGATATAGCATATGCCGTTAGTGTTGTATCAAGATGTCTTGAGAAGCCAACGGGTGAGGATGTAATGAAGGTAAAAAGGATCTTCCGCTATCTGAAGGGGACACAAGACAAAAAGATAAGGTATAATTTTAATTCTATTAATGAAATTTTAGCATACAGTGACGCAGATTTGGGTGGAGATATCACCACTGGTAGATCAACCACTGGGGTCATTGTTATATATTCTGGAGGACCTGTGTCATGGACAAGCCAAAGACAGACCAGTGTAGCTTGTTCCACAACGGAAACAGAACTGGTGGCCGCCAGTGAAGCCACTAGAGAGATTGTTTGGCTGAAATCTCTAATTGAATCTCTCTCACCATCCGATGCGATCAACATTCCTACCCTGTTTGTGGACGATCAAGCTTGCAAAGAATCCGGAGTTTCACCGTCGGACGAAGCACATTCGTCTAAAATCAATAAAATTATCGATAATTATATACCTATTCACAATTTATGATCAGTTATACAGGAGTCGGTGCTAGCCAAGAATGGCAGTTTGATCCTGCCTCTGCAATACACTTTAGAATGGCCCGAAACAGCGATGTGGCAGTGATGAAACAGTGGGAGGATCTTTACAATTACCATTTCTTTTCAAATTCTGTTAGTTTTGGTTGGCACCGTCTCCAAAAATAACTGATCATAAATTGTGAATAGGTATATAAGTATCGATAATTTCATTGATTTTCATTTAACGGGTTTTTGTTTTGAAGCAATTAAAATATTATTTTTTTTTTTTAGTTAAGTTCGTGTAATTAGATTTAATCTTGAAGTCGGTTTTGTTTTTTTCTCTAAAAATTATTTTTATTTTTCACTTTTTAGTGGTGAGTGTATTTTTGTTTATATAGTCAATTCTCGATCTTCAAGCTACCCTGAAAAATAGTTCGAGTTACTGAACTAAGACTTATCGAGGTTATCATTCCACTTACCTTCATGTAATTGGGAAAATTGAACACAAAATCGGAGTTGAATACATTACGTACATTTTTTATTAATGGGTATGCGTATGTTGTTTGTACATACATAAAAAATCATTGATAAATAAAATTAAATACCTGGTCCCAATTTATCATATAACTTTCAACTGAATTGAGCTTTTTTCTGAGGGTGCCTAAAAGTAGACACCGCCTTCCAGTGGCGATATTTCTTTATTCTTTAAGACGGAGATTTAGTTACTTAGAGATTTTAAATAATCATAATCATAAATATGTTTAAAATGTAAGGTTATATAACAGTGATTTTTATTAACTGGTTTTTTGATTTTTCTTAAAAAGTGCTGCGTTGATTTCAAAATATTTTTTATGGGACTACATCTGAAGTATGCCCTACTGGTCTAAAAAAGAATCATCAAAATTGATTAAGAATTGACGGAGGTTCTCAACTCATCTGTATTTGTTTTTTTTGTATGTTACGCGATTACTCTGTCAATTCTGAATCAATTTTGGTGATTCTTTTTTAGATCGGTAGGGCATACTTCAGAGGTCGTCCCATAACAAATATTTTGAAATCAATGCAGCACTTTTTAAGAAAGATCAAAAAACCCGTTAATTAGTGATTTTTTAAACTGTTTTATTTTATTTTTCTTAAAAAGTGCTGCGTTGATTTCAAAATAATTTTAATGGGATCACCTCTGAAAAATGCCCTACCCATCTAAAAAGAATCATCAAAATTGATTCAGAATTGACGGAGTAATCGCGTAACATACACACACAAAAAAAAAAAAAAAATACAGACGAGTTGAGAACCTCCTCTTTTTGAAGTCGGTTGAAAAGCAATGCCAAATCATCTACAAACAGAAACGTTTTAATCGATTTGGGTATAATAGTCGTAACTTTGTTTATGGCTATTGCAAAAAGAACACAGCTTAGGACGCTTCCCTGTGGAATACCCTTGTTCATATTTCTGATTGAAGAAAATTTGTTACATATTTTGACTTGAAAAGTTCGATTTTGCAGAAAGTTTTCAATCAGACGGAGAAGACGACCCATAAATCCCCATTCTCGCAGCTGTTGTATGACGAGTGCTGGATTCAAGTTGTATGCTTTTTCAATGTCGAAGTAAATGCCGATGCATTCTTTCTTCTCTGCAAAGCTACTCAGTATCTCGTATTCCATAGTTACAAGATGGTCATTTGTTGAGCGACCTCGTCGGAACCCACTCTGTGCGTTTGATAATAAATTGTTCGTCTCCATTATCCATCTAAGACGCCTGAAAACCAATTTTTCTAACAGTTTACATACACAACTTGTAAGTGAAATGGGTCGATAATTTGATGGGAATAGTTTATTTTTATTGCTTTTTAAAAAGAGGAATTATAGCTGCTCTTCTCCAGATCTCTGGAAATTCTCCAGTGTACCAAATACGGTTATACAGGGTTAGGAGAGCATTCAGTGTCTGTTTTGGAAGATTTGTAAGCATGCCATTATGTATGTCATCTATTCCTGGTGCAGTCGGTTTCAATTCATTTAAATATGTTTAAAATGTAAGGTTATATAACAGTGATTTTTATTAACTGGTTTTTTGATTTTTCTTAAAAAGTGCTGCGTTGATTTCAAAATATTTTTTATGGGACTACATCTGAAGTATGCCCTACTGGTCTAAAAAAGAATCATCAAAATTGATTAAGAATTGATGGAGGTTCTCAACTCATCTGTATATGGTTACATACACAACTTGTAAGTGAAATGGGTCGATAATTTGATGGGAATAGTTTATTTTTATTGCTTTTTAAAAAGAGGAATTATAGCTGCTCTTCTCCAGATCTCTGGAAATTCTCCAGTGTACCAAATACGGTTATACAGGGTTAGGAGAGCATTCAGTGTCTGTTTTGGAAGATTTGTAAGCATGCCATTATGTATGTCATCTATTCCTGGTGCAGTCGGTTTCAATTCATTTAAATTGGCTGTTAGTTCTTCCATAGTAAACGGCATGTTGTATGAATTATCAATGTTATTGTCGCTATAGTCCAAATTAACTTCATTTTCTTCTATCTGGTGGGCTTGGTGAGAATATATTTTTGAATAATAGTCTGCGAAATATTCGGCCAAAGTGTTAGGGTCTTGTGTAAAATTTCCATTAATTAATAAACCTGGTTGATAATCTATTTGTTTCCCTGATATGCTTCGTATTTTTTTCCAGAATAGCCGCGGTGGAGTATTTGTTGATATTGATTCTAAAAAAAGGTTCCAAGAATCTTTTTTTTTTTATTTTTAATTATTCTGTGAGCTATGGATCGTTTTTTTTTTTATATTCTATTTTATTTTTTTGAGAAGGTTCTTTTTGGAATAATTTAAGGGCTTTTCTTCGGTTATTAATAGCTATTTTGCACTCGTTATCAAACCAGGGGATGTTTCTATTGGCTTTTGTACTGGTTGAGGATCGTGGGATTAAGCTTTCTGCTGCAGCCAGGATCGATGATGTAATTTGATCATTTATTAATTCACTGCTACTTCCCTCAGACATATCGGTTTCTGCTATCTGGATACTGCTTTTGAATTTCGGCCAGTCAGACTTTTCCGTAATCCACCTTGGATATCTTTCAACCAGAGTGTTATTATTTGCAATGATCAAGGGGAAATGATCGCTGGAGTATTGACCCTCGCTGACTTGCCAGTTGAGGTGAGTATAAATGCTAGAAGTACACCAAGTCAGATCTATGCAGAAGAATGAGTGATAGGCTGGGCTCAAGTATGTTGGCTGTCCTGTATTAAGAAGAATAAAATTAGAATTGTCAATGAGTTATCTAATAGCAGTTCCTCTCGTAGAACTAGTCGAAGAACCCCAGGAAGTGTGATGGCCATTAACGTCGCTCGTAACGATATAAGGAGATGGCAGGTAATTCAGAAGATTGATGAGATCCGGTTCAACAAAATTTTCGGGTGGTAAATATAAATTTAATAGATATACCGGGAAATTTAGGTAGAGCTTGGCAACAATAGCTTGCGAGGGAGTATTGATAGTTAATATCTCAGACACGACCCTATTATGTACTGCAACCAACACGCCACCAGACGCTCTATTTCCGTCTATGTAGTCGTTTCTGTAAATTGTGTAATCTTTTAATTTAAATTGCTTATTTGGTAAAAGTTTACTTTCTTGTATACATATGGCTACAGGTTGATATTTGTTAATTATCAATTTTAGTTCTTCATATTTATTCAAAAGTCCGTTACAATTCCACTGAAAAATAGTTTGTGGTAGTGACATTAAATGAAAAAAAAAAAAAAAAAAAAAAAAAAAAAAAACAAAGACGAAAGAGTAATAGAAAAACTTAAACTAAAATAGTAAATATTAACTAAAATATATGATGATGAATACATCAATTAATTTCCATTTTTTCTTTCGTCTTTGAAGTGCTTCTAGTTTTACTTCTGGTTCGTCTTTGTTTAACTTCTGTCCATTCGCCATGTTGATTTTGTGTAAAATCAGAGGCAATGATAGCATCAATAGGGGGGGGATCGTTAAGGGTCTGGGATATGGGGATTACCTCACCTGGGGGGGGGGGGTTTGTGCAGATGAGGTTGAAGGTGAGGAAGCGGGAGATGAAAAGGCGGGAGAGGAAGATGATGGAAAAGATGACGAGGTTGTAGAAGATGAAGAGGCTGTGGGATATGTAGATGGAGCAGGGGAAGGAGAGAGGGAAGGAGTGGGGGTTTCGGTCAATTTACTTACGACTGAAGCGCTTACCGGGACGCATTTAATAACATCAATGGGCTGCTTAAAAACAGTTTGCTTAGTATTAATTTCTTCAGTTTGGAAACTAACACTTTTTTTATTATTTTTTAAAACATTAGAAAATGAAATATTTACTGAAATCGGGTGTAATGTCTCGTATTTCTTTTTTGCTGCAAAATAAGTAATTTTTTCTGATTCTTGAATACTTTTAATTTCTTTTTCTTTTATAAAAATAGGAAATACTTTTGAAAAAGAGTCATGTTGACCCATACAATTAACACATTTTACAGGGCCACTGCATTCCGTGCCCTCATGTTTAGTTTTGCCACAAAACCTACATAGCGCCTCTTTTTTACAAGCTGTTTTAACATGGCCGAATTTAAAACATGAATAACAACGAGTGGGATTTGGTGTGAATTGTTTAATTTCCACATTATAAAAACCTATTTTAATTTCTTTCGGCAAGTTGGGGTTGTTAAATGTAAAAAGATAATTGTGACTATTGAATTTTTCACCATTTTTAAAATATGTCATTCTTTTTACATCCGCTACGTTTTGTGGTTTCAGTTCTTCTTTTATTTCATCTAAACTAACGCAGTCTAAATCAGGACACCACGCGAGGCCTAGACTTCTATTTAATTTGAAATGTGGTTCCACTTTAATTTTTAAATTATATAACATATTGCATTTTAAAATTTTATCAGATTGAATTTTTGAAAAAGTTTCCACTAATAGTGTGCCATTTCTTAATTTTTTTTTATAATTTTTACTTCACCTACTAGAGAATTTATTCCTTTATAGATTAAAAAAGGTGAAACCTTTTTAAAATCCAGGACATTTTCCTCATCATCATTTTCCTCTCTACTAATAATAAAAAATTTAACACATGATTGATTAGTGTCACTATTAGTTTTAGTAAGATTTTTAAATTTTTCTTTTTTCCTCTTGCAAGGAGGAGATTCAGCCATAATGGCTAATGAATATTAATAAGAAGAAACACAATATAATAATAAAAGAAAATAAACTAGAAAGAAAAAATATAGAACAAAAGCAATATACAATAAATAAAGAAAAAAGTATAAGTTCAGTTCTTATCTGAGTAGTTGTTCGAGTTAATCCTCGGCAGCTCCACAACACACGTCTTCACTCTACCGATTCTAAACACAAACTCCTACATCCAGTAAATATGCTGTGTACAATGCAATATGATAACATGATTAAGACTTGTAGAGGAACTACCCAGTACTCTAATGAATATTTACAAAAGAGGATCACGAGGCCATCTTCTTTTCAGACGCCTCGGAGGATTGCCAGGGATGGAATGGGAAGCTAGCTGTGCAACAAGTGGATTTGGATGAGTGTTAAGTTTATTATGAAAGGAGAGGTATCTGGTTCGTGCCAAGTCGGCGACATATGGGATATTAAGGTCATTATGGATTAATTCATTTGTGACAAAGTAAGGAGCATTAAGGATTTTTCGAAGGATTTTGGATTGGAGTGATTGGATGCGGGAAGAATTCGATAGTTTAGTGGATCCCCAAAATTCTATACCGTAAGTCCAAATAGGTCTGATAATCGTCATATAGACAAGTTTCTTATAGTGAATCGGGAGATTTAAACGTTTGTGTTGTAGCAGTCGAAATCTACGTGCAGCTTCTTGTCTTTTCAATCTTGTATGAGGGTTCCAGGTAAGTCTCTTGTCCAGATGAAATCCAAGGTATCGTATTTGTTCCACATTAATTAGCGGTACACCATTAAAGGATACTGGAGGACAGGATGAGGTAGGTTTTCGACGGAGGGTAAAGGTTATTTGTTGCGATTTGCTAGGATTTGTCTTGACTCTCCAGTTATGACACCATTCTTCAAGGGAAGTAATATGTGACTGGAGTGTCTGGGGTGCAGAAAATGGATCATCATTGACTGATAACAAGCTGGAGTCATCAGCAAAGGATGTGAGGATAGTATTAGGATGAGTTGGAATATCAGCTGTATAAAGGATGGGACCCAGGATACTACCTTGAGGAATACCAGCGGTCTGAGGAAAGAAGGATGAGTATGTAGAATTGTGGTTAACTTAAAATACTCTATCAGAGAGGTAGGAACGGAGGATGAGGAAATATGTAGATGGAAGGAATTGGCGAAGTTTATTGAGCAGTCCAGGATGCCATACCCGGTCAAAGGCCTGTTCAACGTCAAGAAAGACACCTGTGCTGTACATCCTGCGCTCCAATGCAGATGAGATAACATCCACCACACGATGGCACTGCTGGGTAGTGGAGTGAAACTGACAAAATCCAAACTGGTGATCAGGAATAATGTGATGGGAATCAAGGAAGGGATAAAGGCGTTTCAAAAGGAGCTTTTCAAGGATTTTGCCCATGATAGGAAGGAGAGAAATAGGTCGGTACGAGGAAGGATTTTCTGGCGATTTTTTTTTTAGGTTTTGGGATCATTTTTATAATTGATAATTTCCAGGAATCGGGAAAATATGTTGTACGGAGTTATAAATGTAAGTTAGGAGTAATACTGCTTTTCTGGGAAGACATTTGAGGATTCTTGAGGTGATAAGGTTATGTCCAGGAGCTTTGTTTGAGGGCAATCTTCGGATTATGGCTATTATATCTGAAGGCTGGAAGGCTTTAGGAGGAATGGTCATTTGGAGGGGAATAGTCAGTTCTGCTTCAATAAATTCTACATGGTTAGGATTTAGGATATCAGGATGAGGGTTAAAAATATTGTGTTATTGTTCACCAAATACCTGCAATTTTTCTGTATCAGATTTGGTCCAGAATTGAGCTGGAGTAAGAAGAGGATGATTGAAGGATTTGAATTTTAACAGTCTTTTGGTAGTGTGCCATAATGATTTGTCGGAAACAATTAGTTGTTCAGTTTGTTTTAGTAAATTTTCAAATTTTAGTTTTTTAAGCTCTGATTTCAGTTTGTTAGTCAATTTATTATAATAGGTTTTGTCAGATGGATATCGAGTTCTATGCCATTTGGCCCTACATCGACGTTTCTCAACTAATAAAACGCGAATATTTTGTGGTAAAAAACTTTCAGAAATTATAATTATATTTTGTGAAGTGTTTTCTGTTATGCAGGTTTGTATTGATTTAGTAAGATGTCCTATTGCCGCATCTATTTGTTGACAAGTTTTTAGTGGAATTTTGAGGTCAATATGGTTTTCTAAAGCCGAATGGAATTTGTCCCAGTCCACGAGTCCATTTATTAAGGATGGAGGAGAAGGTTTGATTATAGGAGTAGAATGTAGGGTAAGCAAAACTGGGCTGTGGTCAGAGGAAAGGTCATCTAAGGAATCTATTGTAGTTTGGGAAATAGGTATTTGAGAGGTAATGAATATGTCCAGAATATCTGGGCGTTTTTTTTAGGGATGTAGGCCTGTTTCAGAAACAATATTTTTTTTTTTTTTTTTATTGGATTTACAGTTAAATTAAATTAAATAAACTTAATTTATTCAAAGTAATTCATTATTTTGTTTCTTTGTTTTTATATATTTTTTTTTTGTAAATATAATTATATAAGTAATGGTTTAATTTCTTTTTTAATTGTGTATAATTAGATTTAAAATTTTATTTCAAATAAATAAAGGGAATAGGAGACCGTGATTGTTATGTGAAGTGTATATACCCGTGTAAACAATAAGTGCGGGACAACAATGTTTACTGCCCAAGACTCTCGCGAGATAAGGCCAGTGCTGTCTCGACTGTTGAAGAAGGAAGTTAGCGGCCCCGGACAACAGTCGGCGAACATTTTCGCCACCGTAGTTTTCTTCTCTCAACTCACCACCACATCAGGATCCATCCAAGATGTATCTGTAGATGTGAATATTCAAGAATAACAGGTACCCTGTATCCCTACTGACCAGGTCAGTCAGCAATAGACTTTCAATATAACCATTAATACGATAGACATTCAAGATAATCACCAAAGAGTTATGACTTTAACAAAGTTTTATTTATTCATTTTCCTTTCTTTTTTTTTTTAATTCTGCATTACGTATAATAATTGTTATCAATGAAAGTAATTCATTCTATCTTTATAAATAATCTATTTTTTCACCATATTATCCTCAGCTGCGAGGGAAATGTATTTGTTTTTTTTTTTTTTCTGATTTATATGTATATATTGTTAATTTTCTTTTTATGTTAATAAATAGTATTTTTTATGTCCAAACTTCCAGAGAGTTTCTTTCTTTCTTTTATTTCTTTTGTCATTTCCTATACAGCCTTAAAATCAATTTGGCTTTTAATTAAGTGCTTAACGACCTGGCGCACACACACTAAGGACAGAGTAAGACATAATATTACTAAGGTCTCTCATGCCTTAACATATGGTCCTCCGTGCCGCGGATCTGTTAATTAGTGCTTAATTTCTAAAAATAAATAAATAGAATAAGATAGAGAAGGAATATTTTCTGGAAGTTCTAATGAATTACTTTGTATATTTCAGCTTTTTACATATTTATAATTAAAGAAAAAAGAATTTTTTTTTTTTTTCTTAGAATATTGTTGGTGAAACATTGAACTCACTTTATCTTTATTTTAGTATTCAAAGATTGATACTCTTATCTTTGTTTATTATTTCCATTTCTGGTTTGTTTTTCTTTATCTCTAGCTATTGATCTAACAAGGGTTTTTTTATTATTATTTTTTTTATCACATTTGCTTTTCCAAGCTATTTTACTTTGACATTTTTTTTTTCTTAATCAAATCTCAAGATGTCTGAAGCAGCTCTTCGGAAAAAGCTTAATCAACTTGGGCCGGAAATAAAAACGGTTGTTGAACTAGGGCGTAAAATTGAAACTGAACCCAGCAATCTTTTCATGTTTAAGGGGATGTACAAAAGCTTAAGAGACATTTATAACTCGTATATTGCCGCCTGGGATGCATTAGAAGACCTTTCGGCTGCCGGTGGAGTTGAAATTAGTGAAAAGGATCGTAATACGCTGCAAGCCGTGAAACGTTACTTCCATGAAGCTAACGCGATTTATGAGCATCACATGAATCCTACGCCCACTAAGCAATCACCTTCGACTTCAACGAGCTTTCTAAATGAATCCAGATATGTTCGAGCAAACCTTCCGCGAAATAATCTTCCTAAATTTGGGGGAAATTACAGTGACTGGCCCACCTTTAGAGACACTTACACTTCCTTGATCCATGGTGAAGCAACTATTCCAAAAATTGAAAAGTACCATTTCCTGTTGGCTTGTTTGTTTGGGCCCGCTCGTTCGCTCCTCAAGAGTATACCGCTACAAGAAGATAATTATGATCAAGCGTGGACTACCTTGTCTGAGACCTATGATAACAAGAGAGTGCTAGCTATGCACCATTTAAATGCACTTTTAGATTTCAAACCTTTGCCTGGGAAACCAAACCTTAGCTCATTGAAATCGTTCATTTCGGAGGTTGGTGAGAACGTACAAGCCTTTAAGCTTTTGAACGTACCGTCTGCTGACGAATTTATATTGTTTGCGCTAGCAATTAGATGCTTAGATCCAACTACAAGGCGGGACTTTGAAAAGAAAAATGTCGACATTGATTTTCCAAAATTTGAGAGCTTAATCAAGTTTGTAAAAGATGAATGTAGAATTTTGGAACTTTCAGACGTTCGCTCTACAAATTTATCGTCAGACTCATCACCGCGAAACGCGGATTCGAAGTCAAAATTCAAGACGGCCTTAGTTGTGGATGGAAAATCAACTCGTCCCACAGGGCAAAAGGGAAAACATTTAACCTCAAAGTCAACATATTCATGCCCGGTATGCAAAGATACCCATTCTCTTTATTCATGTAGTAAATTTCGTCAGGCAACGAACAGATATAAGAGGAAACTACTCAGTAATTGGAAGGGTTGTCTAAACTGCCTAAATCCAAACCACGTTGCAAAAGTATGTCCTTCGACGCATAATTGTAATATATGCAGCAAACGGCATCATACTTGGCTTCACGTGGACGAAGATTCGGAAAGCATGCTTGCCAGTAACAGCACAACTACAAGTGAGGACTCCTCAAGTAGCAATCAAGGCAGACAGACAATCGGACCCACTTCTGTGTCTCTATCCACCAATGCAAGATTTAAGGACGTACTCCTGGGTACTGCTTGTGCTACAATCAAGGATCATAGAGGGGATTTCCAACCTGTGCGCATGGTACTAGACTGTGGCAGTCAGTGCTCATTTATCTCTTATGAGTGTCTTAAGCGCCTTCGATTATGCGTTAAGCCATACACAGTGACGATATTGGGAATTGGTCAAACATCATTGGCAGGATCACATGGCATCGCGCAATGCACTATTCGACCATCTCAAGGCAAGTTACAACTTAAAACCAACGCTGTGGTAGTCAGCAATGTCACAAGTGAACTTCCTCATGTTGAACTACCCTCGGAATTTCTTGAGGCCTATAAAACTTTTCAACTAGCAGACCCGACATTTTATCAGCCTGGAAACATTGAGTTCCTTTTAGGAGCTGATCTCTATTTTGACATCATTATGCAAAGGCCCATTACAATACAACCGAGTTTCCGAAAACTCATTCCTACCATCTTTGGGCATGTGGTAGCTGGGCCTTACGAAAGCCATTGCGAACAGGGCTTAAAGAGACATGCTCATTATGTTCACGGTACCAATAATTTAAGTGAAGAAATTTCAAAATTCTGGCAGATCGAGGGAATACAATCACGTACTCTCCAATCACCATCGGACCTTTATTGTGAGCAGCACTTTATAACAACCCAATCCCGAACTCCAGAAGGAAGATATATAATTCGATTACCGTTCAAAAAATCATTTCCGGGAGATCTTAGTGAATCAAAAGGTCAAGCCCTTAAACGATTTTACAGCTTGGAATCAAAACTAGCAAGAAATCAAACTCTGCGTCAGGAATACGTTAACTTTATGGGTGATTATTTGAGCCTTAATCACATGGAATTGGCTACAGAACCAGGATCGTACTTTATTCCGCATCATAGTATAATTAAAGAAGATGGTGACAATTTCAAAATTCGTGTGGTATTTGACGCCTCTGCCTCAACCTGTAGCGGATCTCTCAATGACTTTCTGCACACTGGTCCTAAATTGCATAAGGACATCACTGACATCTTAATCAAATTTAGATGCTATCAAATCGCCTTCACAGCGGACATCGTGAAAATGTACCGCCAAATTCTCTTGTCTCCAGAAGACAGGAAATATCAACATATATTTTGGAGATCAGACCCCTCAAAACCTCTTCAAGAATATAATTTGAATACGCTCTTATATGGGCTGTCAGTCGCCCCATTTCTGGCTCTTAGAGTTATCCAGCAGTTAGTCAAGGACGAAGGCCAAGCCTACCCTTTAGCCTCAAGGGCACTAACTAAAGAAATTTACGTGGACGATATTGTTACTGGCTCTTCTGATATAAATTCAGCGTACAAGCTCAAAGAAGAATTAGTCGATTTACTGCACAAAGGAGGGTTTGAGCTCAGCAAATGGGCAAGCAATGCCCAAAATCTCATTGATGGCCAGCAACAGGTACCACTGAACCTAGCGTCGCACGAAACCTGTTTAAAAATCTTGGGACTCCAGTGGGATCCATCAAGGGATATCCTCACATATCGTATTAGGCCGATTTCTTCAACCATATTTACCAAGAGAACCGTCTTATCGATTATAGCCAGGATCTACGATCCGGGAGGCTACATTGCCCCGATTGTATTTTATGCCAAGCATATACTGCAAAACCTTTGGAAGGAAAAATTGGATTGGGACGACAAACTCCCTCTACATTTACAACAGACATGGTCTAATTTCATTACTCAGCTTCCGGTTTTATGTGATGTAGCTATTCCCCGTTATATTTGGACACACGGAGCGGTTGAGTGTGATGTTATCGGTTTTAGTGATGCCTCAGAGCGCGGTTACAGCGCAGTCATTTATTTACGAGTTGTTAATGACGGTAAGGTCACTTCGCATCTGATAAAATCGAAAACCAAATTAGCCCCGACTAAACCACTAACCATCCCAAGGTTAGAACTGTGTGGAGCCCTACTTCTCGCCAGAGTATATACTTCTCTCCAAGAATTTCTTCAGCCACTACCAATAAGAGAACATTACTGGTTCACCGATTCAACGATTGTCCTGGGGTGGTTAAAAACGCCAACATACAACTTGAAGACCTTTGTAGCTCATCGAATTGTAGCAATTACAGAAAAAAACTCGAACAGAAGATTGGTATCACATATCAAGCGAAACAAACGCCGCTGATTGCGCCTCCCGAGGGATATTACCACTAGATTTACTGCAACATCCTATTTGGTGGAATGGACCTTCGTGGTTAACTGCTGATAGAGACAGCTGGCCAATCCAGGATAATGAAACTGAATCATTTATTGATCTTCCGGAAATGAAACCAGCTTTGTTGACAACACTAGTTGCAGAAGGGAAAAAACCATATCTGATTGAATGGTCTGAACGTTTTTCATGCTATGGTCGGCTTATGAGAGTAATGTGCTACGTTCTCCGTTTTGTCAATATGTTATTGCGTAGGAAACCAAAGAAAACTGGAACCATTCAAGCCAAAGAACTAGAAATAGCTGATCGAATATTTATCAAAATTATTCAGAAATTTTACTTGAGACAAGAATTTCCGGATTCGGCATTGTTACCAATATCTATTTCTCTAAGGCGTCTTAATGCAATTCGTGATGAACAAAACATTATTAGAGTTGGAGGGTGATTACTCCAATCTTCCTGAGAAGAGTATACATCCAATCTTAATTCCAAAATGTCACTACGCCAAACTCTTAATCGATTATCACCACCGAGCTTACCTTCATTTAGGACCATCCGCCCTACGAGCCATGCTCCAAAGAACATATTGGGTTTTATCAGCCAGAACTCTGATCAAGCAGAGGATACATCGATGTCTGAAATGTTTCAAGGAATCACAGCGTCCTGGCGAACAGAATATTTGCATCAATTGCAGCAGCGAAGCAAGTGGATTAAGAATGAACCCAACCTTAAAGTAGGAGATCTGGTTGTAGTTAACGAAGCCAACTCCCCTCCGCTTTATTGGCCGTTAGCCCGAGTTCACGAGATTGATCCTGGAGAAGATGGAGTAGTTCGCGTGATAACTCTTCGTTTTGCGTCGGGCGTTATTCTTAAGCGACCCGTAACCAAAGTCATCTCTCTTGCTCCCGTAACTTCATCTGAAAGCATGGAGACTTGAAAATTCCAGGTAGAATTTTGGTGGCTGCATGTTTCAGAAACAATATTTTTTTTTTTTTTTTTTTGGATTTACAGTTAAATTAAATTAAACTCTTAACCCAAAATTCTATACCGTAAGTCCAAATAGGTCTGATAATCGTCATATAGACAAGTTTCTTATAGTGAATCGGGAGATTTAAACGTTTGTGTTGTAGCAGTCGAAATCTACGTGCAGCTTCTTGTCTTTTCAATCTTGTATGAGGGTTCCAGGTAAGTCTCTTGTCCAGATGAAATCCAAGGTATCGTATTTGTTCCACATTAATTAGCGGTACACCATTAAAGGATACTGGAGGACAGGATGAGGTAGGTTTTCGACGGAGGGTAAAGGTTATTTGTTGCGATTTGCTAGGATTTGTCTTGACTCTCCAGTTATGACACCATTCTTCAAGGGAAGTAATATGTGACTGGAGTGTCTGGGGTGCAGAAAATGGATCATCATTGACTGATAACACGCTGGAGTCATCAGCAAAGGATGTGAGGATAGTATTAGGATGAGTTGGAATATCAGCTGTATAAAGGATGGGACCCAGGATACTACCTTGAGGAATACCAGCGGTCTGAGGAAAGAAGGATGAGTATGTAGAATTGTGGTTAACTTAAAATACTCTATCAGAGAGGTAGGAACGGGGGATGAGGAAATATGTAGATGGAAGGAATTGGCGAAGTTTATTGAGCAGTCCAGGATGCCATACCCGGTCAAAGGCCTGTTCAACGTCAAGAAAGACACCTGTGCTGTACATCCTGCGCTCCAATGCAGATGAGATAACATCCACCACACGATGGCACTGCTGGGTAGTGGAGTGAAACTGACAAAATCCAAACTGGTGATCAGGAATAATGTGATGGGAATCAAGGAAGGGATAAAGGCGTTTCAAAAGGAGCTTTTCAAGGATTTTGCCCATGATAGGAAGGAGAGAAATAGGTCGGTACGAGGAAGGATTTTCTGGCGATTTTTTAGGTTTTGGGATCATTTTTATAATTGATAATTTCCAGGAATCGGGAAAATATGTTGTACGGAGTTATAAATGTAAGTTAGGAGTAATACTGCTTTTCTGGGAAGACATTTGAGGATTCTTGAGGTGATAAGGTTATGTCCAGGAGCTTTGTTTGAGGGCAATCTTCGGATTATGGCTATTATATCTGAAGGCTGGAAGGCTTTAGGAGGAATGGTCATTTGGAGGGGAATAGTCAGTTCTGCTTCAATAAATTCTACATGGTTAGGATTTAGGATATCAGGATGAGGGTTAAAAATATTGTGTTATTGTTCACCAAATACCTGCAATTTTTCTGTATCAGATTTGGTCCAGAATTGAGCTGGAGTAAGAAGAGGATGATTGAAGGATTTGAATTTTAACAGTCTTTTGGTAGTGTGCCATAATGATTTGTCGGAAACAATTAGTTGTTCAGTTTGTTTTAGTAAATTTTCAAATTTTAGTTTTTTAAGCTCTGATTTCAGTTTGTTAGTCAATTTATTATAATAGGTTTTGTCAGATGGATATCGAGTTCTATGCCATTTGGCCCTACATCGACGTTTCTCAACTAATAAAACGCGAATATTTTGTGGTAAAAAACTTTCAGAAATTATAATTATATTTTGTAAAGTGTTTTCTGTTATGCAGGTTTGTATTGATTTAGTAAGATGTCCTATTGCCGCATCTATTTGTTGACAAGTTTTTAGTGGAATTTTGAGGTCAATATGGTTTTCTAAAGCCGAATGGAATTTGTCCCAGTCCACGAGTCCATTTATTAAGGATGGAGGAGAAGGTTTGATTATAGGAGTAGAATGTAGGGTAAGCAAAACTGGGCTGTGGTCAGAGGAAAGGTCATCTAAGGAATCTATTGTAGTTTGGGAAATAGGTATTTGAGAGGTAATGAATATGTCCAGAATATCTGGGCGTTTTTTTAGGGATGTAGGCCTGTTTCAGAAACAATATTTTTTTTTTTTTTTTTATTGGATTTACAGTTAAATTAAATTAAATAAACTTAATTTATTCAAAGTAATTCATTATTTTGTTTCTTTGTTTTTATATATTTTTTTTGTAAATATAATTATATAAGTAATGGTTTAATTTCTTTTTTAATTGTGTATAATTAGATTTAAAATTTTATTTCAAATAAATAAAGGGAATAGGAGACCGTGATTGTTATGTGAAGTGTATATACCCGTGTAAACAATAAGTGCGGGACAACAATGTTTACTGCCCAAGACTCTCGCGAGATAAGGCCAGTGCTGTCTCGACTGTTGAAGAAGGAAGTTAGCGGCCCCGGACAACAGTCGGCGAACATTTTCGCCACCGTAGTTTTCTTCTCTCAACTCACCACCACATCAGGATCCATCCAAGATGTATCTGTAGATGTGAATATTCAAGAATAACAGGTACCCTGTATCCCTACTGACCAGGTCAGTCAGCAATAGACTTTCAATATAACCATTAATACGATAGACATTCAAGATAATCACCAAAGAGTTATGACTTTAACAAAGTTTTATTTATTCATTTTCCTTTTTTTTTTAATTCTGCATTACGTGTAATAATTGTTATCAATGAAAGTAATTCATTCTATCTTTATAAATAATCTATTTTTTCACCATATTATCCGCAGCTGCGAGGGAAATGTATTTTTTTTTTTTTTTTTTTTTTCTGATTTATATGTATATATTGTTAATTTTCTTTTTATGTTAATAAATAGTATTTTTTATGTCCAAACTTCCAGAGAGTTTCTTTCTTTCTTTTATTTCTTTTGTCATTTCCTATACAGCCTTAAAATCAATTTGGCTTTTAATTAAGTGCTTAACGACCTGGCGCACACACACTAAGGACAGAGTAAGACATAATATTACTAAGGTCTCTCATGCCTTAACATATGGTCCTCCGTGCCGCGGATCTGTTAATTAGTGCTTAATTTCTAAAAATAAATAAATAGAATAAGATAGAGAAGGAATATTTTCTGGAAGTTCTAATGAATTACTTTGTATATTTCAGCTTTTTACATATTTATAATTAAAGAAAAAAGAATTTTTTTTTTTTTTCTTAGAATATTGTTGGTGAAACATTGAACTCACTTTATCTTTATTTTAGTATTCAAAGATTGATACTCTGATCTTTGTTTATTATTTCCATTTCTGGTTTGTTTTTCTTTATCTCTAGCTATTGATCTAACAAGGGTTTTTTTATTATTATTTTTTTTATCACATTTGCTTTTCCAAGCTATTTTACTTTGACATTTTTTTTTTTTCTTAATCAAATCTCAAGATGTCTGAAGCAGCTCTTCGGAAAAAGCTTAATCAACTTGGGCCGGAAATAAAAACGGTTGTTGAACTAGGGCGTAAAATTGAAACTGAACCCAGCAATCTTTTCATGTTTAAGGGGATGTACAAAAGCTTAAGAGACATTTATAACTCGTATATTGCCGCCTGGGATGCATTAGAAGACCTTTCGGCTGCCGGTGGAGTTGAAATTAGTGAAAAGGATCGTAATACGCTGCAAGCCGTGAAACGTTACTTCCATGAAGCTAACGCGATTTATGAGCATCACATGAATCCTACGCCCACTAAGCAATCACCTTCGACTTCAACGAGCTTTCTAAATGAATCCAGATATGTTCGAGCAAACCTTCCGCGAAATAATCTTCCTAAATTTGGGGGAAATTACAGTGACTGGCCCACCTTTAGAGACACTTACACTTCCTTGATCCATGGTGAAGCAACTATTCCAAAAATTGAAAAGTACCATTTCCTGTTGGCTTGTTTGTTTGGGCCCGCTCGTTCGCTCCTCAAGAGTATACCGCTACAAGAAGATAATTATGATCAAGCGTGGACTACCTTGTCTGAGACCTATGATAACAAGAGAGTGCTAGCTATGCACCATTTAAATGCACTTTTAGATTTCAAACCTTTGCCTGGGAAACCAAACCTTAGCTCATTGAAATCGTTCATTTCGGAGGTTGGTGAGAACGTACAAGCCTTTAAGCTTTTGAACGTACCGTCTGCTGACGAATTTATATTGTTTGCGCTAGCAATTAGATGCTTAGATCCAACTACAAGGCGGGACTTTGAAAAGAAAAATGTCGACATTGATTTTCCAAAATTTGAGAGCTTAATCAAGTTTGTAAAAGATGAATGTAGAATTTTGGAACTTTCAGACGTTCGCTCTACAAATTTATCGTCAGACTCATCACCGCGAAACGCGGATTCGAAGTCAAAATTCAAGACGGCCTTAGTTGTGGATGGAAAATCAACTCGTCCCACAGGGCAAAAGGGAAAACATTTAACCTCAAAGTCAACATATTCATGCCCGGTATGCAAAGATACCCATTCTCTTTATTCATGTAGTAAATTTCGTCAGGCAACGAACAGATATAAGAGGAAACTACTCAGTAATTGGAAGGGTTGTCTAAACTGCCTAAATCCAAACCACGTTGCAAAAGTATGTCCTTCGACGCATAATTGTAATATATGCAGCAAACGGCATCATACTTGGCTTCACGTGGACGAAGATTCGGAAAGCATGCTTGCCAGTAACAGCACAACTACAAGTGAGGACTCCTCAAGTAGCAATCAAGGCAGACAGACAATCGGACCCACTTCTGTGTCTCTATCCACCAATGCAAGATTTAAGGACGTACTCCTGGGTACTGCTTGTGCTACAATCAAGGATCATAGAGGGAATTTCCAACCTGTGCGCATGGTACTAGACTGTGGCAGTCAGTGCTCATTTATCTCTTATGAGTGTCTTAAGCGCCTTCGATTATGCGTTAAGCCATACACAGTGACGATATTGGGAATTGGTCAAACATCATTGGCAGGATCACATGGCATCGCGCAATGCACTATTCGACCATCTCAAGGCAAGTTACAACTTAAAACCAACGCTGTGGTAGTCAGCAATGTCACAAGTGAACTTCCTCATGTTGAACTACCCTCGGAATTTCTTGAGGCCTATAAAACTTTTCAACTAGCAGACCCGACATTTTATCAGCCTGGAAACATTGAGTTCCTTTTAGGAGCTGATCTCTATTTTGACATCATTATGCAAAGGCCCATTACAATACAACCGAGTTTCCGAAAACTCATTCCTACCATCTTTGGGCATGTGGTAGCTGGGCCTTACGAAAGCCATTGCGAACAGGGCTTAAAGAGACATGCTCATTATGTTCACGGTACCAATAATTTAAGTGAAGAAATTTCAAAATTCTGGCAGATCGAGGGAATACAATCACGTACTCTCCAATCACCATCGGACCTTTATTGTGAGCAGCACTTTATAACAACCCAATCCCGAACTCCAGAAGGAAGATATATAATTCGATTACCGTTCAAAAAATCATTTCCGGGAGATCTTAGTGAATCAAAAGGTCAAGCCCTTAAACGATTTTACAGCTTGGAATCAAAACTAGCAAGAAATCAAACTCTGCGTCAGGAATACGTTAACTTTATGGGTGATTATTTGAGCCTTAATCACATGGAATTGGCTACAGAACCAGGATCGTACTTTATTCCGCATCATAGTATAATTAAAGAAGATGGTGACAATTTCAAAATTCGTGTGGTATTTGACGCCTCTGCCTCAACCTGTAGCGGATCTCTCAATGACTTTCTGCACACTGGTCCTAAATTGCATAAGGACATCACTGACATCTTAATCAAATTTAGATGCTATCAAATCGCCTTCACAGCGGACATCGTGAAAATGTACCGCCAAATTCTCTTGTCTCCAGAAGACAGGAAATATCAACATATATTTTGGAGATCAGACCCCTCAAAACCTCTTCAAGAATATAATTTGAATACGCTCTTATATGGGCTGTCAGTCGCCCCATTTCTGGCTCTTAGAGTTATCCAGCAGTTAGTCAAGGACGAAGGCCAAGCCTACCCTTTAGCCTCAAGGGCACTAACTAAAGAAATTTACGTGGACGATATTGTTACTGGCTCTTCTGATATAAATTCAGCGTACAAGCTCAAAGAAGAATTAGTCGATTTACTGCACAAAGGAGGGTTTGAG
Organism: Euschistus heros; assembly: GCA_003667255.2. Lineage (NCBI taxonomy): Eukaryota > Metazoa > Arthropoda > Insecta > Hemiptera > Pentatomidae > Euschistus > Euschistus heros. The sequence goes on from RCWM02000149.1 coordinate 1,421,826, forward strand.
CTCAGCAAATGGGCAAGCAATGCCCAAAATCTCATTGATGGCCAGCAACAGGTACCACTGAACCTAGCGTCGCACGAAACCTGTTTAAAAATCTTGGGACTCCAGTGGGATCCATCAAGGGATATCCTCACATATCGTATTAAGCCGATTTCTTCAACCATATTTACCAAGAGAACCGTCTTATCGATTATAGCCAGGATCTACGATCCGGGAGGCTACATTGCCCCGATTGTATTTTATGCCAAGCATATACTGCAAAACCTTTGGAAGGAAAAATTGGATTGGGACGACAAACTCCCTCTACATTTACAACAGACATGGTCTAATTTCATTACTCAGCTTCCGGTTTTATGTGATGTAGCTATTCCCCGTTATATTTGGACACACGGAGCGGTTGAGTGTGATGTTATCGGTTTTAGTGATGCCTCAGAGCGCGGTTACAGCGCAGTCATTTATTTACGAGTTGTTAATGACGGTAAGGTCACTTCGCATCTGATAAAATCGAAAACCAAATTAGCCCCGACTAAACCACTAACCATCCCAAGGTTAGAACTGTGTGGAGCCCTACTTCTCGCCAGAGTATATACTTCTCTCCAAGAATTTCTTCAGCCACTACCAATAAGAGAACATTACTGGTTCACCGATTCAACGATTGTCCTGGGGTGGTTAAAAACGCCAACATACAACTTGAAGACCTTTGTAGCTCATCGAATTGTAGCAATTACAGAAAAAACTCGAACAGAAGATTGGTATCACATATCAAGCGAAACAAACGCCGCTGATTGCGCCTCCCGAGGGATATTACCACTAGATTTACTGCAACATCCTATTTGGTGGAATGGACCTTCGTGGTTAACTGCTGATAGAGACAGCTGGCCAATCCAGGATAATGAAACTGAATCATTTATTGATCTTCCGGAAATGAAACCAGCTTTGTTGACAACACTAGTTGCAGAAGGGAAAAAAAAAAAACCATATCTGATTGAATGGTCTGAACGTTTTTCATGCTATGGTCGGCTTATGAGAGTAATGTGCTACGTTCTCCGTTTTGTCAATATGTTATTGCGTAGGAAACCAAAGAAAACTGGAACCATTCAAGCCAAAGAACTAGAAATAGCTGATCGAATATTTATCAAAATTATTCAGAAATTTTACTTGAGACAAGAATTTCCGGATTCGGCATTGTTACCAATATCTATTTCTCTAAGGCGTCTTAATGCAATTCGTGATGAACAAAACATTATTAGAGTTGGAGGGTGATTACTCCAATCTTCCTGAGAAGAGTATACATCCAATCTTAATTCCAAAATGTCACTACGCCAAACTCTTAATCGATTATCACCACCGAGCTTACCTTCATTTAGGACCATCCGCCCTACGAGCCATGCTCCAAAGAACATATTGGGTTTTATCAGCCAGAACTCTGATCAAGCAGAGGATACATCGATGTCTGAAATGTTTCAAGGAATCACAGCGTCCTGGCGAACAGAATATTTGCATCAATTGCAGCAGCGAAGCAAGTGGATTAAGAATGAACCCAACCTTAAAGTAGGAGATCTGGTTGTAGTTAACGAAGCCAACTCCCCTCCGCTTTATTGGCCGTTAGCCCGAGTTCACGAGATTGATCCTGGAGAAGATGGAGTAGTTCGCGTGATAACTCTTCGTTTTGCGTCGGGCGTTATTCTTAAGCGACCCGTAACCAAAGTCATCTCTCTTGCTCCCGTAACTTCATCTGAAAGCATGGAGACTTGAAAATTCCAGGTAGAATTTTGGTGGCTGCATGTTTCAGAAACAATATTATTTTTTTATTTTTTTTTGGATTTACAGTTAAATTAAATTAAACTCTTAACCCAAAATTCTATACCGTAAGTCCAAATAGGTCTGATAATCGTCATATAGACAAGTTTCTTATAGTGAATCGGGAGATTTAAACGTTTGTGTTGTAGCAGTCGAAATCTACGTGCAGCTTCTTGTCTTTTCAATCTTGTATGAGGGTTCCAGGTAAGTCTCTTGTCCAGATGAAATCCAAGGTATCGTATTTGTTCCACATTAATTAGCGGTACACCATTAAAGGATACTGGAGGACAGGATGAGGTAGGTTTTCGACGGAGGGTAAAGGTTATTTGTTGCGATTTGCTAGGATTTGTCTTGACTCTCCAGTTATGACACCATTCTTCAAGGGAAGTAATATGTGACTGGAGTGTCTGGGGTGCAGAAAATGGATCATCATTGACTGATAACACGCTGGAGTCATCAGCAAAGGATGTGAGGATAGTATTAGGATGAGTTGGAATATCAGCTGTATAAAGGATGGGACCCAGGATACTACCTTGAGGAATACCAGCGGTCTGAGGAAAGAAGGATGAGTATGTAGAATTGTGGTTAACTTAAAATACTCTATCAGAGAGGTAGGAACGGAGGATGAGGAAATATGTAGATGGAAGGAATTGGCGAAGTTTATTGAGCAGTCCAGGATGCCATACCCGGTCAAAGGCCTGTTCAACGTCAAGAAAGACACCTGTGCTGTACATCCTGCGCTCCAATGCAGATGAGATAACATCCACCACACGATGGCACTGCTGGGTAGTGGAGTGAAACTGACAAAATCCAAACTGGTGATCAGGAATAATGTGATGGGAATCAGGGAAGGGATAAAGGCGTTTCAAAAGGAGCTTTTCAAGGATTTTGCCCATGATAGGAAGGAGAGAAATAGGTCGGTACGAGGAAGGATTTTCTGGCGATTTTTTAGGTTTTGGGATCATTTTTATAATTGATAATTTCCAGGAATCGGGAAAATATGTTGTACGGAGTTATAAATGTAAGTTAGGAGTAATACTGCTTTTCTGGGAAGACATTTGAGGATTCTTGAGGTGATAAGGTTATGTCCAGGAGCTTTGTTTGAGGGCAATCTTCGGATTATGGCTATTATATCTGAAGGCTGGAAGGCTTTAGGAGGAATGGTCATTTGGAGGGGAATAGTCAGTTCTGCTTCAATAAATTCTACATGGTTAGGATTTAGGATATCAGGATGAGGGTTAAAAATATTGTGTTATTGTTCACCAAATACCTGCAATTTTTCTGTATCAGATTTGGTCCAGAATTGAGCTGGAGTAAGAAGAGGATGATTGAAGGATTTGAATTTTAACAGTCTTTTGGTAGTGTGCCATAATGATTTGTCGGAAACAATTAGTTGTTCAGTTTGTTTTAGTAAATTTTCAAATTTTAGTTTTTTAAGCTCTGATTTCAGTTTGTTAGTCAATTTATTATAATAGGTTTTGTCAGATGGATATCGAGTTCTATGCCATTTGGCCCTACATCGACGTTTCTCAACTAATAAAACGCGAATATTTTGTGGTAAAAAACTTTCAGAAATTATAATTATATTTTGTGAAGTGTTTTCTGTTATGCAGGTTTGTATTGATTTAGTAAGATGTCCTATTGCCGCATCTATTTCTTGACAAGTTTTTTAGTGGAATTTTGAGGTCAATATGGTTTTCTAAAGCCGAATGGAATTTGTCCCAGTCCACGAGTCCATTTATTAAGGATGGAGGAGAAGGTTTGATTATAGGAGTAGAATGTAGGGTAAGCAAAACTGGGCTGTGGTCAGAGGAAAGGTCATCTAAGGAATCTATTGTAGTTTGGGAAATAGGTATTTGAGAGGTAATGAATATGTCCAGAATATCTGGGCGTTTTTTTTTTAGGGATGTAGGCCTGTTTCAGAAACAATATTTTTTTTTTTTTTTTATTGGATTTACAGTTAAATTAAATTAAATAAACTTAATTTATTCAAAGTAATTCATTATTTTGTTTCTTTGTTTTTATATATTTTTTTTGTAAATATAATTATATAAGTAATGGTTTAATTTTTTTTTAATTGTGTATAATTAGATTTAAAATTTTATTTCAAATAAATAAAGGGAATAGGAGACCGTGATTGTTATGTGAAGTGTATATACCCGTGTAAACAATAAGTGCGGGACAACAATGTTTACTGCCCAAGACTCTCGCGAGATAAGGCCAGTGCTGTCTCGACTGTTGAAGAAGGAAGTTAGCGGCCCCGGACAACAGTCGGCGAACATTTTCGCCACCGTAGTTTTCTTCTCTCAACTCACCACCACATCAGGATCCATCCAAGATGTATCTGTAGATGTGAATATTCAAGAATAACAGGTACCCTGTATCCCTACTGACCAGGTCAGTCAGCAATAGACTTTCAATATAACCATTAATACGATAGACATTCAAGATAATCACCAAAGAGTTATGACTTTAACAAAGTTTTATTTATTCATTTTCCTTTCTTTTTTTTTTTAATTCTGCATTACGTATAATAATTGTTATCAATGAAAGTAATTCATTCTATCTTTATAAATAATCTATTTTTTCACCATATTATCCTCAGCTGCGAGGGAAATGTATTTGTTTTTTTTTTTCTGATTTATATGTATATATTGTTAATTTTCTTTTTATGTTAATAAATAGTATTTTTTATGTCCAACCTTCCAGAGAGTTTCTTTCTTTCTTTTATTTCTTTTATCATTTCCTATACAGCCTTAAAATCAATTTGGCTTTTAATTAAGTGCTTAACGACCTGGCGCACACACACTAAGGACAGAGTAAGACTTTTATTGCTAAGGTCTCTCATGCCTTAACAAGGCCAGTAGGTAGGATTGTTAGGAGAAAGGATATGTTAATTGTTTAAGGATGATACACGTGAAAGTACACTACCTCGGGAATTGGATGTTCTACAGCCCCATCCCTGATGTTTAGCGTTGTAGTCTCCACCTGCAATAAAGCGCCGCCCAAAGGATTGGGATAAGGATTGTAGAATATTTTGGGAAAGGCTATTTCCTAGAGGACAATATGCAGCTGAAACAGTAAGTTTAAATGGAAGGGAGGATAGGATAAGTGCGGTAGATTGAATGGTGTCAGTTGGAGAGGAAGGAATCAGGGTATGGGTTAGTGATCTATGGATAAGAATACAAGTACCGCCGTAGGCTGTTTTGTCGAGGTTGTCAGTTCTGTAAGTGATGTAGTCTTTGATGTGGAAATAGGAGGTAGGCGTCAAGTGGGTCTCGGTAATAAGGGCAACGTGAATGTTATTGTTGAGTAAAAATATGTCTAGTTCATTTCAATGATTGAGCAAACAATTTGCATTCCATAAAAGAACTGCCAAGGAGTTTTGGGTCATCGAGGAAAAATAGACGGGATATCTGAGAGTGCTCTTGTGAGAAGGGTAATTAAGGGTCTGATCGTTTCTTGGAGTTCTCTGAGGAAGGAGGAAAGAATAGATGAGATATCACCAAAACCCTGGGAGGAAATCGGATAGGGTTCTGATCTTTGAGGCGGAAGGTTAAACTGTCTTGAAGATGGTACTTGGAAAGGGATTTGGCTAGGATTTTGTTGAGGTATGGTTTGCTCATGAGTTTGAATTGGGTTGTTGGTCTGTTGGTTTACTGGTTGTGGGGTCTGTTGGGTAGTTGTTGAGGAAAGATTGGTTATTTTGGGAGGTCGGGATGGGAGGGATGTTTGAGGCGCCTGATTTTGTAGCCGAGGGTTTCTTCGTAAGACGGCCGTGAATTCGGTGCTTGGAGAAAGAAGTTGAGGAGATCCTGCTGCTGAGGTTGATGGCTGGGGTTCGGTTAGTTGAGCTGCTGATTCAATGGATTGTTGATTCTGATGTTGAGGTTTTGATCTTGATGGCAGCGGTGAAAAGTGATTAGGAAAATTATTGTTGAGTGGAATGGTCTGTTGATTTTGGAAGGATGCTACTATTGTTTCGAATAGTTTTTAGGTCTCTTTCAATGGCATCGGGAGGCACTGATCGGTGAAGTCCACGAAGTACTACCCTGTAGGACTTCTCCTCTTTTAATTGGTAACAATGAAATTCAATGTTTTTAGTTTTTAAATGGGCTATCAGTGATTTATAATGTTCTTTAGTCTGTGTATTTATTTTTATATCTTGATATCTGGTGAAGCATTCGAAATTGGTTTGACCTATTAATTCGGAAATATCTTGACAAAATGTAATGTAGTTATCTACTCTAGTAACATAGATTGGAGGTGGCTTGATATCTGTTAGAGGTTTTTGTGGATGATCTGCTGTGATGTCTGAAGGCATGTTAATTAATGGCTGAAATCTGTTAGCAGTTTCGATAGGTGTGTCTGCAGTGACGACTGTCTTACTGCGAGTTTGTGGTGGCGTGGGAGGTTGATTCGATTTTTTTTTCTTTTTGTTCCTTTTTTTTTGTCAGGAGAGTTCCCAGGAGGCTCAAGAGCAGTATTCCTTTGTCTTTTTGACAAAATTCTGCCCTTAAGAAACTTCGAGTCAGACTCACTGTAGTCGGAACACGCCATATCTTCATCAGAGTCGAAGCACGATGATTTTCCGTACTCCATAGTATTAATGATAATTATCACAAATAATATATTAATAATATTAATTAAATAAAAAAAAATAAGAGAAAAAAAGATGTATAAATATAAATAAAAATACATACATGTGTAAAATAATTTTTAAAAAAATAGTTCATATAGAGATGAGTTTCGATCTCAGGAGCGTGAGAACTAGGAGAGCGCCCAACTCACTACACCACCGAAAATGAAAGTCCAAGGTAGGCCAATATAAGTAATACCCAGCCCCAGCCACCAGCAGGTAGAAACTGCCCTACCCACGCTGTGCTCAACTATCTCGCCCTGCACTTGAAGACCACCTTCATAAATCAGTTTCTAGGAACTCACCTAGCCGGAAAACTTCATAGATTGTTGTAGTTTGTAAATACGCAATATACACAAAGTCTTGAGCTGATACGTAAGCTAATACCACAAGAATCACTAGAGTAAACACGGAGATGCTTTAGTTAGCTGCATAGCAGTAGCGGTCATGTTCCTCACTTTTGGAATGGAATCTTAAAAAAGATTTTGGGAATGACTGAATCTAAATAACGCAAGACTTACACTCCGCAATCGATCGTCAAGAGATTACCATCCTTATCCTTTTAGATTTCTCAAAGGCTTTCGATAATGTTGACCACAACATCCTTCTATCCAAACTCCGAAACCTTTCCTTGTCCAAATCTGCCTTACTTTGGTTTAAATCCTTCCTTTCCAGCAGATCAAAGTATGTAGTCATTCCAAATAAACCTCCATCCAAGACCCTACCTCTTGCCCGTGGTGTTCCTCAGGGATCTTCACTTTCGCCCACACTCTTTTCTGTTTACATTAATGACCTTCCCCTTTCCATCCGTCACTGCCAGTATCACCTTTACGCAGATGATCTCCAAATCTATTTATCCTTTCCCAATTCTGACCTACTGCAAGCTACTAGAAAAATCCAGGAAGACTTGGATCGAATCTATAACTGGGTAGTGTCGAACAAGTTGAATTTAAATACGGAAAAGACCAAAGCGCTTGTAATAGGTTCGAGTTACCTCCTGAAAACCATACCTCCTATTCCCCCCATTTTCCTGAACAGTGAACCTATCAAATTCTACCCCTCAGTCAAAAATCTCGGTGTCATTTTCGACCAAACCCTATCCTGGAAAAACCACGTATCTGAAATTTCCCGTCGCACCATCCCAATCCTAAAAAGTCTCAATTACGTTCGCAATCTTCTTCCTTTCGAAACCCGCAAATTACTAGTATCTTCCCTTATCTCCCCCCACTTCGACTACTGCTGTGCTGTGTATGGGGGTGTTTCTGGTGATCTTGAGGCCATACTCAAAAGACTGTTTAACTGCTGCATTCGTTTTATCTTCGGGATCCCCAGAAGCGCCCATGTTTCACAATTTTACGCGGAGTTACAGTGGCTCTTTCCTTCCTACCGTCGCCAGTATTTTCTGGCATCCTTTCTCTACCAAACAGTGAAATCCCAACGTCCACTTTACATTTCTCAACTCCTTCAGCTCAAATCCTCCATTCTTACCCGCCAAACCCGTTCCCGCCCATCAGATTTGTACAGTCCTGCTCATTGCTCCGCTGCTTTCGACAGATCATTCCTACTCCGATCCTCGTCCTTATGGAACTCCATCCCTTACACCATTCGCCATTCAAACACCCTATCCGCTTTCAAATATCACTTATTTAACTACCTACTGTCCATCCAGATCCATGAAAACTGTCATTAGCCACATAGTTATATAAAATATAAAAGTTTTGTACACGAAATCTTATTGTTTTTACACAATTGATTCACAAAATGAATCAAAATATTTCTGTTTTCTTTAATCAATATTTTAAGTTTAATTTTGATTTGTTAACGCTATTATTTTACCATTTTATGATATTTAATAATATTTTATAACCATCTTGAGGCTCTGAGGCCCCTAATTGTACATAATTTTTTATTCTTAAGGGACTTAAGGTCCCAGAATAAATAAAGAACTTTTTATTTATTTTATTTAAATGGTTACCCGTACATTTGAATGTAAAATATTTCATTAAATTGAAAGTAATTTTTATGAGTACACAAACCTAGTAATTTATAGTAACTGGTCTTAAGGAAAGCAGTGAATAAGTTGAGAAAAGCATTTATTTTAAACATTGAGATAAAAAGCGCTGAACAGTCTTTGTAGTGACTATTCGCTACATTTTTTTTTAAAATTGTTATATATAAATTAAAACAGTTCGCTTACTGGGTAAGTGAACTCAAAACGCATTAATATTTTTACACAGTTTTAACAAAAGAAAAAAGAAAAAAAAAGTCTACAATATGAATAACTTGATTGGAGATTATAATTAGTTTTTAAGGCCTTCAGTTTTGCCAGGTACCTACACCCCTAACATATTCTACAACAAACGATAATATACAGAAAATAATAATAACAGAAAAATAAAACAATAATAACAGAACAATAAAATATCAATAACAACAGTAATAATAATTAGCGTAACAGCGCGACATTCTCCTACCACAAACAATTGCAGTTTTTTTTTTTTTTTTTTTTTTTTTCTTGCTGCTTATCTAATGTGACTAATGGGAGAGGACAGAAACAAACAACAGGTCTATTAGTGAAACCGGATTGTGTACATACTTTGGCAACTCGAGACTTATGATCTTTTCCTCCAAATAACTGTACGATTTTTCCCATTGCCCAGGATAATGGAGATGCATTACCTTCAATAATGAGGACAACATCATTTATTTTAGGTTCATGGGATGTTGTGTTCCATTTTGACCTTGTCTACAGATCAAATAAATACTCTTTTAACTGATTGCTTTACAAACTTCCACTTCGGAGCTAGGTGGGAGTTAATTGAAATCTCACAAGGGTTATTGCGTGTTGGACTAAGAAGAGAGCTGAACTTTTCATGATTTCAATGTCGTCTGGGGATCCAGACAAGTGAACAACTGAGCCTGAATTAAGTACTGATTCTATTCGGACTAAGATTGTGTAAAGGTAATGAAGGAAGGGGACTGGTTCTTTGAATTTATCTTTAATAGGCGTTTGTGGGGAGCAACGCTGGGTGCTATAAATTAAACTATAGACTAGAATTTCGTAAACGTCCTCCAACACGGATAACAGAAGGATCAAAGTGGCGGGTGCTGGTACATACCCCTCCTCCACGCTGACTTCGTGCAGGAAAGTGAGCATACACTTCCTACATCGTTGGTGTGGTGGTAGGACAAACAGTTTAGACATGATTGAACTGCATTTAAAAAGTTTAATTTGTCCATTGCTGATTGACGGAGGAGATCTGGGCAAAAGTATAATAAATGAAATTGTTTGCACCTGTAGCAGCTAAATGATGGACTCTGTGATGGTGCGGGAGAGCGATTTTCTGATCAATATTTTGATGTACTGCAGCAGCGCTATGTGTCTGAAAGGATTTTCTTCGGTTCTCAGTGAGCATTGTTTTACCTAAGCAGTGCTAACAGGACGACTTCTGGGTCTGGTGTCTCTGAAATTGGGTAAAAGACGATGAGCATTAACTTCAGACCGCAAAAATGTAAATAGTTGGTCTAGTGTTGGCACTGCTTTAAACTCATAAAAATAATTACCTAGTTTTAGGTACAATTGGTGAAATAATAACAAATCTGCTAAGTTGTTGACGGGTAATTTTATAACAGCATCTGTCTATCCTTGTGTGACCTACAACGATCTTCGGTAAAGTTTGGAAGAGTATTGGTTTTGAGTAAGTTGGCTTGTGCAAGACGGATTGGGATGAATATTCTATTGAGGTAAATGGGTTAATAAGTTAAATAAAACTAGCAGAGTCGAGAAAAACTTCACTATAATTATAAAAAGACATATAATATGTATACATCTTAAACACCATGAGGCTTGGTTAAACTCAGGTGTAAACACCGTAGGTTACAATCAGTGTTGCCAGTGTCAACCGAATTTAGAAAAAGAAAACTTTAGATAATAAGCATAAATCTTTCAATGAATTGTAAATTAAATTAAGAATTAATAAAACGTAATAAACAATTTATCTCAACACTCCCCCTCATTGAAAAGATTTTGAATTAAGTATTTAATTTCAGTCCAACCTTTTCCAATAATGTTTTGAGTCGTGGTCCATGAAGAGGCTTCGTTAGGAAATCCGCCAGTTGGGCCTGGGTTGCGATTGACTTGATTTCAAGTAGTCCGTCTTGCACGACTTCCCGCACGAAGAAGTGTCGAATACGAATGTGCTTCGTCCGACGGTGAAACTCCGGATTCTTTGCAAGCCTGATCGCGGCCTCGTTGTCCACAAATAGGGCAGGAACGGTAGTCGCATCGGATGGTGAGAGAGATTCAATTAGAGATCTCAGCCAAACAATCTCTAGTGGCTACACTGGCGGCCACCAGTTCCACTTCCGTTGTGGAACACGCTACACTGGTCTGTCTTTGGCTTGTCCATGACACAGGTCCTCCAGAATATATAACAATGACCTCGGTGGTTGATCTACCAGTGGTGATATCTCCACCTAAATCTGCATCACTGTAGGCTACAATCTTATTAATAGAATTAAAATTATACCTTATTACTTTGTCTTGTGTTTGTTATTACATCCTGTCCCGTTGGCTTCTCAAGACATCTTAATACGATACCAACGGCATATGCTATGTTAGGCCTAGGTTGCAAGATACATTAAGGCACCAACAGCCTCCCTGAAAGGGTAATTAGTTGTCTCTTCCTTTAAATTATTATAGTCTTGATTATCCAAAATCAGAGTAGACACTTCCCTGCAACCAATCATCCCAAATTTGTTCAGTATTTTCTCAGTATAGGATTTTTGGTAGACTATAATTCCATCTTCATCTTAACTTATTTCGATACCAAGATAATAATTGAGTTCTTTAGACTTAACTTTAAATTCGGATTTCAAATCATTTAAGAATTTCTTACTGGATGCAACTAACCCATCATCAACGTATAATGCTACAATCAACTGGTTCCCATCTTCATTTTTGATAAATATACAGGTGTCTCCATGAAGAGGAACAAATTTTAATTTAGTCATAAAGTTATTAAATCTTTCATACCAGCATCGGGCGGCCTGTTTAAGTCCATACAAACTTTTATTTAGTTTACAGACCTTCTTGGAGCCATCATTAAATCCTTTTGGTTGTTGCATACAAACAATTTCCTTCTCATCAAGTGTGCCATACAGGAATGCAGTAGATACGTCGAATTGAGCTAGATTCATCCGTTTATGAGCTGCAACGCTTAATATAGTCCTAATGGAACTCATACGAGCTACAGGACTAAAAGTTTCGTTGAAATTCATTCCCTTTTCCTGATTAAATCCCTTCACTACGAGTCTAGCTTTGAATTTTTCAATGCTTTCATCAAGGTTTCGCTTGATCTTGTAAATCCATCTGCGTGGTAAAACTTTTGCATCCTTCGGAGGATTCACCAATGTCCATGTCTTGTTAGAATTAAGTGCTGTCATTTCGGTTTTCATAGCCTTCAGCCAATTTTGATGATCTTCAAACTTAACCGCTTCTTCATAAGTTTCGGGGGTTTCTTGATCAGCCATAATTAAGGTGGTGACAAAAATCATTGAACCGCTGGGGTGGTTAGATATTGCTCCGATCTCTAAGTCCAACATTAGGTTGTTCTTTTTCTTCTTCTAAACTAAAATAGTCTCCATCTGGAAATCGAAGGACATCTTCACTCTCAGATTGTTCTTCCTCTTCGGTAGACTTTCTTAATTTCATCATCTTCTTCAGTCTTCTTTTCTTCATCTGCTTTTTTCTTCTTGCTTTCTTTATCTCGAAGACGAACTGTCATTGACGGAATTAGTGGCTTTTCATTGAACGTTACATTTCTTGAACATACAATTGTTTTTCCTCCGGTCCATATTCGATAGCCTCCAAAGTCGTAACCGACTAATGTTCCTTTTGTTGCATTTTTGTCCATCTTCTTCATGAACTGCTTGGGAATGTGAACATAACATTCACAACCAATAATTTTTAAATGTCTAATGCTAGGTTTCTTCCCTGTCCACAATTTGAAAGGAGACTTTCCAGGAACGCCAGACTTGGAAGTTCTGTTTAAAATATATACAACAGAATTAATTAATTCAGCCCATAATGATTGTGGTAAGTTACCATGGGAATGTAGGATAGCCCTGGCTGCCTCTACGACTGTACGGTTATCCCGCTTAATAAAATCGTTAATTTCGCTGGAGTAGGGCATAATTAACAAGTGTTCAATACTGTTATTTTTCAGAACCTTCTTCATTTTATGACAATCAAATTCTCCTCCATTGTCACTTTGGAGCGCTTTGACAGTGTGTCCAACTTTTTGGCAATCTTTAAGAAAGATTAAAAATTTATCAAAAACATCAGATTTCTCTTTTAGGAAGAAAATGTGTCGGAATCGGGAAAAATCGTCTTTGAAGAGAACATAATATTTGTACACAGAAAAAGACGTTTCGAAAGGTCCACACACGTCAAGATGTATGACCTCTCCCGGCACCGTTGCCCTTTTTCGAGTTCCATGTTTTAATTTATGGGCCTTACCATAGACACATCCTTCACAAACGCTAGCATCAGCCTTTAATTTAATACCTAATTCTCTCTCAATCACTTTTTCTGTAAGTTTCTTATCTTGATGTGCAAGTCTTTCGTGATAGAGTTGCATGGGCCCCTCGTGATCACATTATTAGTCGAGAACAAGAAATTATGTTAATTAAATTTATACACACCGTCATTAGCCTTCCGAATACCATAGGGGTGACTAAGTCACCCCAAGAGCTGTGTTTTGAACATAGTTTTGGCAACAATGTTTTTTATTTTTCGAAATTTTATGACTTTTACACTTAACTTATCTGGGATGTATTCGCACAGAAAGTTTTTTAATAACTAATTCAGAAAATTTTATATAAATTTTACAATGTCTCAGGGGTAACTAAGTTACCCCCATGGTATTTCTTGTTACTTTTTTTTGCCTATCAAAATCGTGATTTAATTACAAACGCAATGCTTAGTAAATTTTTTTTTTTAAATTATATACTTCATTTAATGATAATCAACTTTTTTTTTCAAAGTCGCCGATTTCTTTTAACTGAAAACAACGTTTCCTAAACGTCGCAATGTTCTTGGAACTGATAAAAGGCCTCCCCTTTTTTTTTCTTACATTTATTTTCATAAATTCAGTTGTCTCGGCATTCGTACTGTAAAGTTCAACTTTTACAACTTTCGAAGTCCTTTATTCAATATCATGGCAAGTGTAGTATCATCTCGTACAAGATTGATTCTCGACCTTGCTCGTAATACTAGAATTACGAATATAAGAAATGAAGGCACACCAGAAGAGCCATCACTTGAGGACTGTGATTATATTGACAGCATGAAAAAAAGCTTTAGAAACAATATACGAAGGTGAAGAAATGGACCAAGATGAAGAGACTGGAACGGATCAACCTGCACTGAACCCCTCCACAAGCAAAGCGCAAAAAAGGTACCATATTTGTTCCAGAGATAAAGATATAAAGTCCCAAATACAATGTTCAGTATGTGAAATGTATGTATGTAAGAGGCATAGGTCACAAAAAGTTGAAATACAATGTGAAAATTGTGAATAAAAAAGTTTTTTGTATTTTTGTGAAATTTTTTTTATAATGATGTAATTTTTTAATTTCCTAATTTTTCAATTGGATGGTGTTATTATAAGTTAGACTAAGATATTATAACTTGAAATTGTGAAAAAAAGGTATAAAATTTGAAAAAATAGATGGGGTGACTCAGTCTCCCCCATGGTATTTGGTGTCGCCTTTGGACCGTGGTATTAGGAAGGTTAATGTTCCGTTGTCAACATAAATTTGCATGTTCCTGCTGATGAAATAAATTTACTCTGAGGACATCTATCGTGGGCTGCCAAAACTGAAAACAAATTTTTGTGAATGGAAGGCACTAACCACACATCCCGCAACGTAATAACTTTACCCACAGATGTATGTAATTCTACATCTCCAAAGCCTAATGCGCCAGCTTTTTGACCATTGGCTGTTACAACCTGGTGCGGTGTGTCAAAGTATTTAATACATTTAAATAAATTTTTATTATTGCATATATGATGAGTGGCACCATTACCTACATACCAATTTATATCGTCACTTTCAGCTTGAAAAATGTGAGAAACAAAGAGAGTAAGGGTGTTCCTCTGCGTTGCCTCAGGCTTCGGCGGATGCCCATCTCTTTTTCATTTAATACAATTCTTTATTAAGTGACCCTCTTTTTTACAATAATGGCAAGTAAATTTCTTTTTAGGAACTTTTTTAATGGTTAAATCTCTCTTAGAAAGAGCAAGGGCCTCCTCGTCAGCCTTAGAGACATTTCTATTTGTATTAACTTCTCTTAGAGCCCTTGCGTGAGCACACAATTGACTCGTCAAATTTTTAACAGTTCGTTCTGACTTAGGCATCAATTGCCAACTTGACCTAAAAGAAAAATATTCTGCACAATTAAATAAATTAAACCTTTACTTAGGTATATAATATATATTTACGAAAAAGCAAAGAAAATAATGAATCACTTTGAAAATAAATCAAACTTATTTTATTTTATTTAATTTTAAATCCAAAAAAATAATATAGTTTCTGAAACACCAGGATTAACATCAATTATGGGAGTAGATACCTAGATATATTTTTATCCTCGTCAGTTGCCATTTCTACTTTTGTTTTTAAATTGTTTAGACTCAAAAAATGAATTGTAATACTTACGGGTTCTTTCCCGTAACAGTTTATCCCGGGGTTCGGCACCAATGAACAGTCTTTTTGGGGACTATTTGCTTCAGACTTTTTTTTTTTTTTTCAAATTGTATTATATAGATAAAAACAGTTCACACACTGGATATATGAACTCAAAACACATTAATACTTACACACAGTTTTAATCAAAAAAAGTTTGGGATACATATATATATAGTAATATTCTTGAGGTTCAGTCAATAAATAAAAACTACTATTTTGGCGACGTTTCCAGACTATATTGTTCTCATAAAGATGCAAATACTACTGGTGGATATGCTATTGGTATCCACTACTAAATTTTAACAGCTCTAGTTCACCCTATAGAACCTTACTAAACATCTAATAGTAACAGTCAAGAAATTTATCTCTCTCTCTCTCTCTCTCTCTATATATATATATATATATATATATATATATATATATATATATATATATATATATAAATAACTTGATTGGAGGTTATAATTGGTTTATGAGGCCCTCAATGTTACCAGGTTACTAAATGTTTTTACAGCGCTCAGTGTTGCCAGGTACCTACACACCTAACACTTTCTACAGCAAAAAATAATATACAGAAAATAATAACAATAGAACAATAAACCATTAATAACAACAATAATAATATCTAGCGCAAAAGACGCGACAAGCGTGATAAATTAAGTCAAAATTTGAAATTTGAAAATAATAAATCTGAAATATCTAAAATTATCCCCCACAATATTAGCGAATACTGTTTTATCAATATTAATAAAAAGTATGAACAAAAATTTAACCAAATAAGGGTAAACCATTTTAAAAATATATATAAATTAAATAAAACAGATTCATGTAATTTAGGAAATGACAAATGGTTCTTACAAATGTAGATTTCTCGAAAGGAGTCAAACAATTTTTGTGTCTTGGCCCCAAACAGTGTATTTTTTATGAACCTAATCAATTACCAAATCGTAATTGAAAAATATTGGCTCAAACTTAAAACACACACATCAATTCCTAAAGACGAATTTCTCAAATTAGTTACTGGCTTTTTATATAGATAGTGGTAGTTTCAATTTACTGAAAAATTCTACATTCAAATATATAGGTGCCCTATGGGATCCCCAATCTCTCCAATTTTAGCAGACATATACTTAAAGGATCACCTAGATTCAGTTATCCTTAAAATTTCCTTTAACACTCCATTCATACTTAAATACGTAGATGACATCCTTATCGGCATACCTACAGAAGAGAATAAACATGATATCATTTTAGCTGAATTTAACACATTTTCGTATCGACTTAATTTTATGATGGAATTTGAAGATGATAACAAAATACCTTTTCTAAACGTGCTTTTGATTCTAATTGAACAATAGAAACAGAATGGCGAAAAAAACATTTTGGAAGATATTTACATTGTAATAGCCAATGCCCAGAAGATATAAAATCAACACCGGTTAAAATTTAATAAATCGTGCAATAAAATTATCCACAAGAAAGCATGAACAAACGGCGGAAAAAAAGTAGTAGACCTCCTTTTAATAAACTATCAGAAAGACTTGCAAAAAAACTCACAAATAACAAATATAAAACTAACTACACTGTAACATTCAAAAATACGTCCATGCTTAGCAAAATTATTCACAAAAACCAAAGATACAGATAAATTGGAATTACAGTCTAATATAGTTTATGAAATATCGTGCGAAGATAGTTTGCCAAATCTTATTTCGGTATATCAGAACAATATCTCAAGCGATGTGAATATCAAAATAAATATAGTTGCACGCCTATAACTACAAACCGGAATAAACCAGAACAAACAGCTCTCACCACACATTACAGGTAAACAAAACATTCTTTTAAATCTGATTCTCCCAAAATTATTCACCATGAACAAAATAATTTCAAACGAAATATTAAAGAAATTATAACTGTAGAAAAATTTTAAAATCGCGCAATTTAACAAAAAATCAGACTTCCTAAATCTCAACACATGTCATTTCAATTTAATACATCCAGACAAATAATATACATTTATACAATATACAACATAATAACCATTTATCAATTTATATATTACACAACAAACAGGTATTCCATCCACCTGGACCTGGGAATATCACTAAATTTTGGAAATACCCACATTAACCCTCAACCCTTACCTTCTTTCCCAAATGTCCTCAGTTAAGTTTGTATACTGGTATATAGGTTTGTATGTAGTTTCATACTTCTCCATATTTTGTAATTATACTGTAGCTGTATATTCTTACGCATGTTTTTATTTATTTATATTATTGCTAGCTTTAATTTTGAAATAACCTGTGTAACTCATACAATTTAATTGTAACCTGTTTTTTCACTGTAGGGCATGATTATGAGAACAATATAGTCTGGAAACGTAGCTAAAATAAGTTGTTATCGTATTGACTGAACCTCAAGAAACTCATTAAACCTACATGCGCATATATATATATATATATATATATATATGCACAGGTTGTTCAATATTCGATGGCCACCTCCTTTTTTTTCCACAGTTTTTGAAATTTTTGAAACGAAAATCTCAGTCTTAAATGTGTCAAATATAGTTTCTTTTCAGGTTATAGTCTGTGCTCCAACCTTCTCCAGTTCTCCTCCAGCGACCCTAACTCTGCAATTCCCAATGGGATGTGGTATTTTTTACGATGGATTTTGATAGAAAATCAAATTTTGAATCGATTTTATACCAGTGAATTTTTTTATCCGGGGCACCGTTTCGCCACAAATCGCGAAAAATTATTTTAAGAAAATAAGCAGTCTAAAACTGGGGTTGCAAAAATAAAATAAACTTTGAACAATAATATAAAATTAAGGCCTTCACGCGACTGGTACGACGAGAGGCGAGAACAGGTCGACTTGGAAGGTTTCCCCCGAGAGACCCAAATCGTCGACAAGCCCGTAATGAAACTAATATCATTTATGTACTGGCTACGGTGGAAGCTTATTCTCATCGGAGAATTCGAAACATAGGGAAGGCCTTAATTTCATATTTTTGCTCAACGTTTATTTTATTTTTGCAATCCCAGATTTTCTTAAAACGATTTTTCGCGATTTGCGGCAATTTTTTTCCGATTCAAAATTTAATTTTCTATCGAAATCCGTCGTAATAAATACTACATCCCATTGGGAATTCCAGAGTTAGGGTTGCTGGAGAAGGTTGGAGAGCAGACTATAACCTGAAAAGAAACTTTATTTGACACAGTTAAGACCCTGAGAGTTTCGTTTCAAATACTGTGGAAAAAAATGGGGGTGATTATTGAACACTCTGTGTATATATATATATATATATATATATATATATATATATATATATATATATATATATATATATATAGATTTTTTTTTACCTCAAAAATACGTACAAACTGACTTAAAGAAGGATTAGGACAGATATTGGTAATAATATACAAAAGCATTACAGTTTATTTCAATTTTTAAATTTATTTCTTTTTGGTTATTCTTATTTAAGATTTTTTTTAAAACTAAACTTTATTAATGTAACTTGAATAATGTAATCAAAAACTCCCCTGAGTGAGTACACAAGATATAATAAGCTTTTTGCACAAACTGACAGTATATATGAGTATATTTTTTTTTTTTTTTCCTTTTTCCTCCTCATAGTAACCCTATGAAGAGGCAATTTATTTTATAGTTCTATAAATACATATGTATAAACAGTAGTAAATAAAAAATAATAATAATAATAATACGAAATAAAAAAAAAATGAAAATAAAAATAAAATAAAATAAAGAAATATAAGAAGGGAGAATTACAGCATTAATAAGCTCACAGATGACCATAGATGCATGCCTTCTCAAAGAACAACAAGATTCATGAATTAATATAGTTGTATTTATTTTTATTTCAATTTATCAAAATTAATTGAATTTATGAATTTTTTGAATGGGATGTAATATTTATTAAAAATTTTAGTCGGAAATCCCGGCCAAGTTCCTCCACCTAATATTATGTTGCGAATTAATGGAAATATAGTATGAGTATATGTGATGTAACATCTTAGGCAAAAGTCGAACAAATGAGAATACGATTTCTTAACTAAACAATCATCTTTCTGTCAAGACTAAAAGTTTTGCTTAGGAGGAAATATAATAGACTTGAATTGGTTACCTTGAGAATGGAAAAAAAAGACCAGTACTCTCCTCCATTACTAGAAGGTTTGAGTTGGCTATTACGTTATTTAATTCATTTCATGCTGTAGTCCTCCAATTTGGAGTTGTTTAATACATATATTAGCGATGTTAATATTGAACCTATTATGTATAAATAATAACAGTAGGTTGAACAATAAAGTGAAAATTTATAATATTTACATTCGTCAATAAAAAAGTAATTCGTGGTAATATTTGTACTAATTACTGTTAGTTGTGTTTGGCAGAATACCAGGAGCAGATAAAAAGCAATTTTGGATCAAACTAATCTACTGATATAAATATTACTAACCAATTGATGTATCATAAGGTGCTAGGTACTCAGAAGTCATGAACTGACTGATAAGAGAAGTTTTGCCGACAGCAGGAGCTCCCAACATGACGACCCGATAGCTGGAGCCGTGCGAGCCAGGCCCTGGGCTCAAGCAAGACGACTGCCTTGACGGTGGCCCAACCTGATCGCTACTACAACAAACAAATTATTTTTTACTCTTTTAATTCATTATTTTTTTTTTTTTTACATTTGACTCAGAGGGAATTAGAATTGTTCTAAAACATTCAATTTAAATTTAACAATCGTTCACAAATAAAACAAACACGAGAACAGCATCCTTATCTTTGTTTTAAAAAAAGTAATTGAAAAATATCAAGGCTAATCAATTGATTACCCCGTTACAATCTACCACATAATATTTAATATACTAAAAGGACTTTTTTAAAATATCACTTATTTTTTCTACAAATTAATTCCTCAATGACCGTATCAATGAAAATCGTTTCCAAGTCTCGGCCGAAAGGATGTTTAATACCCTTCATATTTATCAAACACAGGTCTTGAAAGAATTTTCATTTTCAGATGCTTTTAATATCTGTTATTTTTTATATCTAAAACATTTTTAATTTTTTTTTTTAATAAAAAAATTGCCAGTAAAATTTATCACTTTAACAACATGCAATAATTGCTGGTTTATTGAAGCATGTTGGTCATTCATATTATTGACTGGGCCTTCCTGACTGGGCAACATGATGTTTTTGGTTTTTTTTAAAGGTGTTCATATCATTAAAAGGGCACCACGTTTTCTTGATCTAGGGTCCTAAAATAAAAATAAAATAGTTTAAAGAAAAAACAAAAATTAAAATAAATAAACAAAAATGCATGATTGAAATGCATTAAAACAAACTGTAATTTATTATAGAATGGAAATATGAATGAAAGATTGTGTAGAAGGGTCAATCTAGTTAGCAGTTAATAAATGTGCCACTTTTTATGAAGTTTAGTTTATTTGAAAAAAAAAAAAATCGAATCATCTTAATTCTGGAGCAGATCGCCTCCAAGCAATAATAAAAGTGTAAAATAAAATTTATGCTCTATTGTCTGGCAGGATAAATTTCAAAACAAGACATAAGTATATTAAAAAAGAAGAAAGTTATTAAAAAAAATAGAGAGTAGTATTAAAAATGATGTTCCAGTATTAATATGTATATAAAGGTGTTAACAAAATAGATAATATACATAAGAGTTTAAGGAGGAAGCTTTACGAATAGTGTAACTAATTTAAAAAGGAAGAACGAATGATAAATAGTCCAGTCAATGAAGGTGTTTTCTGTAAAAAGTTTTCAACTGAAACATGTTCAAAGTAGTTAGGAGGAAGTTAACATGCTAAAAGTTCTGGCGTTTTCAGGCCGGGAACAGGAAGGGGGGCAAAAGGTCCCAATTTTTTTCATGTTTCCTGGTTTTTCACTCATATTCAAAAACGGGGAGTTCATAAAATTCCCTACAAATTATATTATATTCACATTTTTTCATATGCAGCACCGTTTCCGAGATATGCTCTTGGCAAATATGAAACTCTTTACCATATGTTCTCTCTCTATATCTTCTAAACCGTTCATACTATGACAAAAGAATTTATTATAAATTTAGAGCATTAAATTTACTTTAAAAAAGAAAAAAATATGTATATATATATATTCTATTCTATATCGGGCGTTACAGTCTATGAAGGACATGTACCTCTGCACAAAGCTTTCTCCACTCCTCTCTGTCAGCGGCCACGCTCCTCCAATTCCGGATAAGATGTCCCCCTCTTAATCATCCACCCATCTTTGCCTGGGCCTGCCTCTTCTCCTTGCTCCTCCTGGCGTTCCCGTCCACATTTGTCTTGGCAGCCTTTGAGGTTCCATTCTCTCCAGATATATATATTCCAGTTTAGTCGCACTTCTCCGAGAAAACACGTTTTTCGGTAACCTTTAGGGTATGACTCCATTCATCCCATCCAACATTTCATTATTTCATCTAGAAGCTCATTAAAATTATTAGCAGATTTTATATCTGATTATTCCGAGAAATACCAACACCAGGACTCTAAATGTATATTTTGTGACAAAATATGATGATTGACATGTTCAGTGGTCTTGCGAAGGTGTTTCGAGTACTCTAATCAAAATATAATATATTGGATCTGCTAGTAAATTTAATCAGCTTTCAGATAAAAATATTAAATTGTAGATGGGATTAATAATTTTGAGTTATAGCAAGAAATGTGCCAAAAAAACGTAAATTTCAACACAATATAGGGGCCTCAGCGTGGCGGCATAGGTGTTTTACGGGACATGTCAGAATTTCATATATAGGATTTGATAATAAATTAAAACAGCTTTTAAATAAAAATATGCAATTTTGGATAGGATAAATAGTTTAGGAGTCATAGCAAGATGTGTACCAACAAAAACTTCGATATGGTCTCAGCGTGCTAGTATGAGTATTTTACAGGACTTGATAAAAATTTCATATACAAAAGATCAAATAGTAAATTTAATCAGCTTCTAGATAAAAAATTAAAATTATGGATGGGATGATTGGTTTCTGAGTTATACCCTAAAGAGTACCGAAAAATGTGTTTTCGCGGAGAAATCCGATTTACCGCAACTTATTTTGGTTGTGGGATTCTCAGTGTGAGAATGAATCATTGAAGTCATTATTTACGGTATATATAGACTTATAGCAGTCATTGGGTTTCAAGAAATGAGTTAAAAATTAAAATTGGAGTAACTTTTGGCAGGTTGAAGGTATATAGAAATATATATACATTTTTTAAAGTAAAAGGAGGTAAGACTTAGAACATATAGAGAGAGGACGTGAGGTGAAAATCGTTTTTTTTTTCACATTTGTCTAGTATATATCTCGGAAACGGTGCGGATAAGAAATAGATAAACCATTGTCCTCTTATTTCTCTTCAACTTTTATTTTTTTTTATTTATTTATTTTTTTTTATTGAAATATATATACAATCTGCCTCAATGAAGGGCAATAGGTGACAGTTCTAAAGATGTATTCATTCATACAATATATACAAGTACACATATTTACAAAATTAATGATAATAGAAGATAAAAATAAAAGCAAATAATAATTATAAAAATAAAACTAATAATTCAACCATCAAAAATAAAATGAAATAATAAAAATCAAGTAACGAAAATTAAAATTTTGATTGAGTAATTATTACAATCTGCCACAAATATAGGCAATAAGTAATATAGATGACATATGATTACATTCACACATTATGTACAAAGAGAGAGAAAAAAAAATTATATATCTATATATATATATATATATATATATATATATATATATATATATATATATATATATATATATATAGTTATGGGTACCTCTATGGATTTAGCAATATAAACAAAATGTATGATATCCCCACTCCCAAAAACCCTATAAAAGGTCACCTCCACCTAGCCTCGGTGACATTTTGCCGTCGTACGTAGAGACGTACATATGTTATGCTCAAAGTTTTTTACTAGGTTATAAATTGTGCTCGTATCTTGTATCAATGTATGTACTTCACAATAAAGCCTCTTTTTAAAAACTCCAAACCGCGATCCTTTTATTTAGCTATATATATATATAAAATAAAATAGATTAAAAGATAACAGAATGAATTTCCTATACATAAACAATATACATATAAATAAAATGAAATACTAAGATAATAAAATAAAACATTGAAGAAGTAAAAATAAATAAATAATCAAAATAAAAATAAAGATAAATTAAATTAAAAGTTAAAACTACATTCATACTTATTTACAATACACACTCATCCTAGGGATCTCCCAATCAACCCTGTCCCTCCAGTCATGGAAGGACAGGCCCGGCGCAGAGATGTCCCAGCTCTTCTCTCTCAGCTGCGTCATTGGTGTTAAAGAAAACCCAGAGGAGGCTGAGTGAGACCGCAATGTACAGTCATTCAGGGCATGAGTAGAGAAGCTGGCCAGTGCCAGAACTCCAACATAAATACATTTTTACAATAGATCTCGGGGCCACTGCCATTTTAATCAGCGAGGGGGGTTATCTGAGTGTGTTGAACTGGATAGCGATTGAGCCAAAGGGTTAGAATGGAATGAAAGGTTGTGATGGAATTTTAAAAATTTAAGAGGTATGAGGTCAATGACGTATGGTATGTTGAGATCATTGTGGAGGGTTTTATTGGATACATAGTAAGGAGCATTAACTATAGTTCGGAGGACTTTGGATTGGAAGGATTGAATGCGTTTGATATTCGACTTTTTAGCTGTGCCCCACAGTTCAAGTCCATAAGTCCAAATAGGTTTAATAATGGTTTTGTATATGAGAAGTTTGTTTTCAAGATCAGATGTCCTGTTTAATATTCTATACAGTTGGCTGAAGCGTCTGTTGAGTTCTTGCCTTTTGAGTCGAGTATGAGGGTTCCACGTAAGTCTTTTGTCTAGGTAGAAACCAAGATACCGAACTGTGTCAGCTTTAGGTAGTGAAATACCATTGAAATTGATAGGAGGACAGGATTTTCGGCGGAGGGTAAAGGTTACGTTGGTTTCATTTACTTTGATCCGCCAATTATCGCACCAGTCTTCAATCAAGGATAAGTGGTTTTGGAGGTTATAGGAAGCTACTAAAGAATCTGAATGAGACGAAAGGATAGCAGTGTCATCAGCAAATGTTGCAAGGAAAGTATCAGGAGTGGTAGGGATATCTGCAGCATAGAGGATATATAGAACTGGACCAAGAACGCTACCTAAGTATTGTTACGGTCAGGTGAGGTTGGGGGTACCCTGGGCGGCCCGGGGGCAGGTAGCTGGAAAGGCCGCCAGGATGGCCTAGACGGGTCACGGCGGGCCAAACGGGCCTAGACCTGTAATCTGGCTAGAACGATCTAGAATGTTCGGTTTAGCTTTAAATAGGCCGACTTCTAGCCCAGTGGGCCAGTATTGAGGCGACAGTGGTCAGTGAGTGATCAGTCGGGCAAGTGTCAGTCAGGAGTCTGTGATATCCTGAGGCAGTATCCATGTGTCAGTGATCAAGTAACGATCAATCAGTCAAGTGTCAGTGACAGTTCAGTCTGTGAGTTAGTGACAGTGATTAACAGTGTCAGTGAATGTAGTAACAGTCTCTCTGTGTAAGAGATTCTTATGTATAATTGTGACACCTAGTATTAAGATATTAAAGATAAGTATTGTATAAGATACATATTAGTGTAATTAGACCTAAGTATAATTGTTATTAGATTTAGTAGCTTAAGGGACCAATTTGTATTTATTAAGTTGTAAATAAATTAGTGTTTAATATTTAAGTTGTGATTTGATTAGTCATACCCCCAGTGGCCCTAACAGTATTCCATTCCGCAGTGAACTCGAAAGGAACGGTTAGAGAGGTAGGATCGTAGAACTAGGAATAGAGATTGCGGTAACTGGGCTTTAAGCTTAAAGAGCAAACCGTCATGCCATACCCGGTCAAAAGCTTGCGCTATGTCCAGAAAGCAGCAATATTGCTTGCTTTCAAGTGCTGAAGATATATGATCAACAACTCTCAGGTCTTGTTGGATAGTGGAATGGCTAGAGCGGAATCTTGCTTTATGAGGAAGTTGCCTGGTGTGCTAAGGAGATCATATCCAGGGGATTTTCGGGATTTTAATTTTTTAAGAAGGAATTTGACCTCAGAGGGGTTTATAGCTTTAGGAGGTAAGGAGAGAGGTATCGGTGAATCAAGGAATTCATGAACCATCTTCGCGTCGGAGGGGATGGGAGGTAGGTTGATATTTTAGGATTTTTTTAGTGGTAGTCCAGAGGGAGCTATCTGAAGAGGAGAGTGAAGAAAGATAGGAATTATAGGATTTGGATCTGAAAGTAGCCATATTTTTTTAAGGAGTTTGGTAAGGTAATTATAGGATTTCCGATCATCTGGGTGCCTGGTTCTTTGCCTAATGGCTCTGGTATGGCGTTTAGATTGGATAAGGTCCAGTAGATCTTAAGGTAAAGGATTTTCTTTTCGAACTTTGGGAAGGGAACGAGGTGAGGATGCAGCCCAGGCTGCTTGCTCGATTATGTTTGTGAAGGAATTAGTTGCATTGTCAACGTCTTGGGAGGTTTTTAGGGATACTCTGAGATCTATAGTGTCGGATATTATTTGACGGAAGAGGTTCCAGTCTACTGGCCCTCTTATAAATGATGGAGAAAGAGGATTTGGGATTGGAGTGATAGAAAGGATTAGAATTAAAGGACTATGATCTGAGGAAAGGTCATCCAAGTGTTCTATGGAGTGATGGAGAGGTCCTGAATGGATAAAGAAGTCAAGAAGGTCTGGGTTTCGGTTTGGATCCGTGGGCCAATAGGTAGGAATGCCGGGAGAAATAAAATTGGATCTTCGAGAATTAAGTGCTAACTGTAATGCTCGCCCACGGGAATTGGTGGTTCTTGAACCCCATTGTTGGTGCTAAGCATTGAAGTCAGCACCAAGGAGAAAGCGATGACCTAAGGAATTAAGAAATGAGAGGAACTGGGATGTGGAAATGGGTTTATTTGGAGGGCAGTAGACTGCTGCAATCGTAACGGGAAAGGAGAAGGTTTTGATAACAACTGCTATGGGTTGCAGGAATTCATTTTCTGGTAAAGAAAATACGTGGTGAGTGAGGGAATGGTGAATGATGACAGCAGTTCCGGCATGGGCTCTACCATCAGGGTGGTCTGTTCGGTATGTTTGGTAATGTGATATGTTGAAACGCTGTTTATTGGTCAGTTAGTTAGTTCGTCAATGTGGTTGCGAATACCATTCGCATTCCAAAGGAGAATGGATAAGGGTTTTGTGGAAGGCATTTAAGGATTTGACATTTTTTGAAGAGTCATTAGATGAGGGATAACATTTGTGAGGAGTGAAATGAGAGGGGTGATAAGGGTTTTCAATTCAGAAAGGAAGGAATTAAAAAAGGATGTGAGATCTGAGGTAGTAGGGGGAGGAGGAATATTGGAGATCTGATGGTGGATATTTGAATTGGGTTGGATTAATGGAGCTGGAGTATATTGAATATTTTGTTGGGATTGAGATTGGAGCTGTTGCTGAGGTTGAGGATTATAGGAATGAGGCTGTTGAGGAGGGTGCGGAATGGCCCCAGTTTCATTTTGGCATCTTCTTCCTCCAAGCATTTCTGCAAATGATACCGACGAGGCTGCAATTTTTGAAGGTAAAAATTAAAATTAAAAGAAAAAAATAAGATACATTCTTACTTTATGTAAAATACAGACACACTCAGCCTGGGGAACCCTGAATCGAGCCTATTTCCCCACTTATTGGGAATCAAGGCCAGACCCGAAGAGATCCCAGCGCTGCTCTCTCAGCTGCATCACTGGTAATATCCAGTGGAGGCTGAGTGGGAGCGCTATAGCCGTTTTTTTCAACTAAAGACAAAAGAAACCCTTTCCACAAAAGCGGTGTAAACCAACTAAAATGTAATAACTGTGAAGCTAAATACATGAGAAATACTGGACGATCTGTATATCAAAGAGTAAAAGAACATTAAAAGAGCATAAAATATATATATATATATATTTTTTTTAATTTATTGTTCGCCCTACCTTGCCTTGAGGCAATATTAACTTTTAATATTGCCAAAATATTAAAAAAATATTTATATATAATTACAATATAAAACTTATAAAATGTTATAGTACAAAATATATAACCTTACAAACAATAACAATATATAATTACAATATAAGCTATACAAAATAGCAATAAATATAATTACATTAACAATAACTACAATTACAATATGACTAAGAAATCCAATCTTAGGCTGCTCCAACGTTGTCACCGTTGTCCGGCGGCCTCCTTAAAGCCTCAGTGCTTCAAAGGGGGTGCAACTCATAATGATGTGCTGAGCCGTTTCTGGAATTCCCCATTTGGGGTATAATGGATCAATGTCTACACCTAAACTGTGGAGTTTTGCCCGGAAACCACCATGTCCTGTGAGGAATCGTGATATCCAGTAATCTGGGAGGACCCATTTCGCATACAAACGTGCCTGAACGGTGGGAAAGTATTTTCTCAAGGTAGCAGCTTTCGAAGTCGTCACCCACCGTTGGTTCCACATTTCTCTCAAGGTAATAAATAAAGACTAAAACGTAATAAAGACTAGCAGGCGGGAGATGCGTACCTCAGAATGGCCAAAATAACTCCATTATAAATCGTCCTAGTAGCCTGCTATCTAATTGGCTGGAGTCTTATCATAATGAGATTTCCTAATATCTGGCTCATCACCGGAAGAAGACATATCGGCCTAAACGACTTACGAAGCTCCTTATCCTTGTTCCCTCCCTTGTAGAACAGTCTCAAATCTGCCATCTTTCAGCTCTTCGGAAAATACCCCCTATCTAGGCAGTCATTGAAAATATCCAATAATATATCTTCAATATAGGGGATACTATTCTTTAAGATAGTGGCGTCCATAGAATCGAGCCCTGGACCACGTCCGGTTTTCTGCCCATCAACAGCAATACATAGGTCGTGGATGTCCCATGGAAGGCAGAAGTCTGTACCAAATGGGTATGTCGTTGTGCATCTCACGAATTCTTTTTCTTAATTATCTTCGGCTGAATCATCTCTAGGGTATGTCGCTTCAATGTAAATGGTCGCTACTTCTTCGAGGGTAGTGGCGCTTGTTCAAAGACTGGTGAAGGAAACATTGGATTCTCCTATGGTAGTTAATACAATAATAATTAAAATCATAAAGAGGTCACATCCAAGTGTCGTCTTATATATCATCAACCTTCTGTCCCCTACTTGCTAAGGTCGAATCTTCAGAACAAAAGCAACTGCCAACTTATGAAGACAATAATCTAAAAGAAAAACTTTTGAGATTTACAAGACCAAAAGAAAAAGGAGGAAGGCAAAATCGCAAGAAAAGAAAATGAAAGAACACCGGAAAAAAATTGAGGAAAATATAGTCGAGATTTCTTCACCCGATAAATCTCTGCCAAAGCAAAAACCTAAGACGTTGGCAGATATTGTTAAATCGCTACCATTGAAGCCATCCCTGACGTCAAGACCAGCTTACTTAACAATCAGTGGCTCGGGGAAAAGTCCTGTGGATATCATAAATGCGCTTCTATCGCCTTCAAATTTAGGTGTTAATGCTTCTATAGTTAGAGCTCCCAAGTCGGGTTCGATGCTAGTTCGGTTATAAGACGAATCCCATGCAACTAAATTCATTGGGTGGCAGGAGCCAAAACGGGCTACAAGCTAAGCTAGCACTGAGGAAAAAACCTAAACTTGAGATGAGGGGTGTGCCTCACGCATGGGGCTCGGTAGGCCTAGTTAGGGTTCTGTGGCAAAGAATCCCTGAAAAATCAGTTCCAACTCTCCTGGTTATTGAAGATCTCCGTCCACTATTCTCTTCAGTTACCAGGAACGGCTTAACTAAGAATTGGGTATTAGAGGTTTACCCAAAGATCCGTTTTCAGCTGTTGAAAATAGGTAATCTAGACGGAGGATGGTGGTCTATGATATTTAACGCCACTTGCTACACTAATTGCAAGGGCTATGAGCACACCAAAGCCACTTGCACTGCGGACTCGGTGGTCTGCATTTGGTGCGATGCGAGTGGTCTTCTAATGAAAGGGTGTCCGAAGAAGAAACCAATGGAAGACCCAACCTGTATTAATTGTAGACGGACAACTGCTGATCCAATCAGAACAAAGCACAAGGCTGGAAGTCGGGAGTGCCCTGTGCACTTAACGTAGTGCAAAGAAATGGCGAAAAGAACCTACTATGAATAATTTCCTCTACTATTAATTAATTAAGCTATTAACTATCTACTATTAATTTTTTTCTCTTATACAGTCTTCAGTACGTACCTGACAGTCGTCGGGACTGTTCCATCTCTCCAATGAATTCAGGGTCAAGTTCAAAAGACAAAAGTATTATTGTTATTTTTTTTATTATTTTATTTTTATTTACTCCTCCTGAAATGCCAGTATGAGTTATTACCACATGCTAATGTCAAAGAAAACAAAAGAGAGCCACGCCCCCTTCTACACCTAACAATCAGGAACCACAGCCAGGAACTTCTTCTCAAGCAGTTGAAGATGAATCCCCATTTTTTACTCCAAACCCGTTCGAACCACTCAAAAACTCTGAAACTGAAGAAATGAAAACAGCAGTTAGCAAAAAGTTACCACGCCCCCCCCCCCCCCCACCAATCTACATCAGAAATATCAGAAGCATCCAAGTTTTTAGCGATCAAATAAATAAAGTTATAGGCCCAGGAGCCTACTCATGTGTAAATAGAACTATTGACACCGATACACCTGAGACCTACCTTTCAATAGTCCGATATTTAAGCGATACCAAAGCTGAATTCCACACTTATCAGCTCAAGAACGAAAAATCAATTAGAATTGTAATTCGGCGCCTCCACCACGCTACTCCAGCAGACCCTTCCCATCAAATAGACCACTTCAGACCATATTTGTTTGGCAGAAGATTTCGGGTTCAAACAGACCATAGGCCGCTCCAATGGGTGGGGAAACTGAAGGAAACGTCAGCGAGGATTTCGAGATGGAAAGAGCTACTGAGCCAATATTCAATGGAAATCGTGTACAAACCAGGTAAGAAGAATGTTGTTGCCGATTGGTTATCGAGGGCGATTACCGCGAATGCAATCGAGGACGAGGCTGCGGGAACCTCGCGGGACATTCGGCAGTTTCTGGCCATTCAGGAATGGTCTCCGGATGGAGAAGGAGAGCAGGAGCCACACAATTCGGATAATGATCAGGACTCAACGGAGGGAAGCTCAGTAGGTGAGAGAGCGTTAAATATGGAAGAGAGGGAGGAAATGGTCAATGATAAGCCCAATCAAATCATCTGGAAGACCAAAACCACCGGGCTAACCAAAATCAAGTATGCGCGGTACGGTAAATCACGCATCTGGTCGGAACCAGGGATAAAAGAGGAGGAAATGGTCCGAGCTCTGAACGATACATCTAGAGCGGGGAAAATCTCTTACTTGTACGTGGGAAATGCGACGGTATGGGAGAAGATACGGCGGCTATGGCGAACAGAAAAGATTGGGGTGGACAGAACGTTCATACGACGGCGATTGATGGTAGAAACAATAACTGAGGTAGATAGACAGCAAGAGATTACGCTCGCCAACCATCAAGGCAAAACAAATCATCGGGGTGTGACCGAGACATTAGAGGCCTTAAAAAGGAAGTATTACTGGATCCAGATGAGAAAGAAGGTGGAAGAAGTACTTGGGGCGTGTGAGGTTTGCCACACTACGAAGTATGATCGGCACCCCCCCCCACGGGAAATCAAGAAGAAACGGAGACAACCATGGGGCCGCTAAGTGACCTACAGGTGGACACCTTTACTTGGAAGGGTTTCAAGTGGGTAACGGTGATCGACGTCTTAAGCAAAGTGGCCATGGCGTATGCAATAAGGGAGCGGTCCGCGGAGGCAGTCGTCAATGCGCTAAGAACTTGGTTTCAGTTTTATGGGGTTCCGAACAGGGTATCATCGGACGGAGGGAGGGAGTTCGATAATGCCAACATCAAAACCGAAATGAAAGCATTGGACGTGGAGTGGCACATTAATACCCCAGGGCACCCAAAGAGTAGAGGAGACGTAGAGCGCCTCCATAGCACACTGGGAGACCACCTTCGCGTTTTTCATGTCGATAAAGGGTTAGAGGCGGACAAGGCGATGCCGAGAGCGGTTGCTGCCTATAACCATTCCATACACATGGCAACAGGGTTTTCCCCGTTCGAAATACTATTTGGTCTCCGGGAGAGAAGAAGGGACGAGCGCTCTACGATAGTAGACGAGGACCTGGCGGAAAGGTTAGCAGCAAACAGAA
Organism: Euschistus heros; assembly: GCA_003667255.2. NCBI lineage: Eukaryota > Metazoa > Arthropoda > Insecta > Hemiptera > Pentatomidae > Euschistus > Euschistus heros. The sequence continues at coordinate 1,453,398 of RCWM02000149.1, forward strand.
TTGCACTGGTTAGCAGATGGGGGAAGGTTAGAAAGAAAATCGTAACCGAAAAGAGTAAGAGGGTGGAAAAGGAAAATCTCAGGGTTCGGGACGCCACAGGAAGGATAAGAATTGGGACCATAGTATATAGGAAAACAGGGTCCAACCAGAGCAAGGAGGTTAGGCGCTATGAGGGGCCCTTCAGGGTGATAGTAATTCGCGTACATAATGTTGTGACCATACAAGGCGTCTATGACCCTAAGAAAAGGAGGACGGTGCACATTGAACAGTTAACAATTCCGATAGGTGAACCCAAGCTAACTCAAATATAAGCGGGTGTATCCTCTTTTCTAGTATTAAGATCTTCTGTTATTTTTTTTTTCCTTTCTTTATGTTTCCCTTTTATGTCCTTACTTCTCTCTTTGTATGATTGTAGTTTTATGAAGGAAGACGGAAAATGTAAGGTCCTTAGAAGTGTATATACATTTTTTTTTGTCCAGTCTTTCATGCAGTTATTATGCTTTTATAAGTGACGTAACTAAACTGATTGTGAATCTAGTGCATAGGGTTGTTATGTTTTTTTTTTTTTTATTTCTTTTACTTAGTCTATATATTAATTTGTGATTGTAAATCTATAGTATAAGATTGTTATGTTCTTTTCTTTTAAGATTATGTATATAGTATTAAGGTATATATTTTATTTTATTTTTCTATTTTTAGTTTACGAGAGGTGTTCGTAAACTGGGAATAGGGGAGTAAAGGTATAGGAATCGTAATAACATACTTAATCCTATTTACTGATATCAATAGGAGCAAATGATATAAAGAGTATTATTATAGTCCACCTGATAATACAACAAAAGAAACTTTACTCTATAATAAAGTCAGTCACACACATACACAAATAAAACTAAAAATATTCCATCTATTAAACGTCGTCTCTCCATTACATGCCCTGGGGTATTAATGTGCCATATAATATCCAACTCCTTGGCCTCCGCCCTAACCCGCGCGTTGTCAAATTCAAGACCCCCCCGTCCGACGTGATGCGATCCGGGATCCCGTACACCCTAAACCAGGCTCTCCGATTTAGCCTGTACGAGATGAGCTAGGGCCAATTTGCTAAATACATCAAAAATTGACCCATTGGTATCTTAAAAGTATCTACTTGGAGATCCGATTCGTAGGTGTCTCTTCCTGTACCCACCCTGGGGGATATTTCGTGGTGAGGCATACCTCGCACGACCCAATGACCTCTATTCTACATCAGCTGAGACTTTCTATTTCATCTATTGACGTATATCCCCGACGGTCCCGGTTCGTCCCCCTCAACGGCATTTATATATATATATCCACTGTAATCCAAAGATATAGTGGTCCACATATATAACCTTCGGCTCGCATACGCTATCGCATATATATATCCGATATATGCCCCAGGAAATAATTTCGCTTTCCCCCAGCCGCGACTTTATGAAATCAGGCCAAATTCCCGAATTTCCCGAATACCGCCCTGAGATGTAAGATGCTCGCCCTCCGATTTACTGAAAACCAAGAGATCATCCATGTAAATCTGGCACATTTTCATCCAGACCCCTCAGGAGCTCATCCATTCCTCTGAAAGTAACCAGTCTTCCGCTCTGTCTACCACCCCAATTTGCCCTTTCTCCCCTTTTAATACCGAGCAACACCTGTATTGCTTTTTCCCAATCTTAACGCTCCACCTTCCCTCCTTATTCCTCACTCTGGCCCCTACCCTTTCTAATAGATCGCACCCTATAATGGCATTGTATGAGTTGGACATTTCCCCCATTACATGGCACACTAGTTTTCCCCCTCTGTCCGACCATTTCCCTAAATCCATCTCGATCTCCCCCTCAATGGTACAAGGGCCACCCAGAGTAATTAAGTTACAAGAACATACCCTTACCTGGAGTGCTCCATTGCAGCCACTCAAACGCTCCGCCGCTCGCCGACTCAGGATGGTGCTGGAGCTCCCGGTGTCCACCAGACACCTTACCCCTCGCTCCACTCGGATGATAGGCAGACCGCCGCTTCTCGCCCTCACATTGTTTACCTCTAAGATGCGGTCGCCTCTCCTCTGACACCCTCCTCAGGCCGCCACCCGTCCAGGTTGTGCCGCCCTCCTCCGGCCGCTCCGCTCCCGTCTGCCAGTTCCCTCGTCTCCGCTGCTCCCTAGTCCTGGGTCCTCTCTCTCAGTATCCGACACCTCGGATGTCCCTGATGATCCCGGAGACTCTGGTCGTGGCCTCTGTCTCCTCCAGACCCTGTTGATCTCCATGGGCTCACCTCGTGGATGTTCCTTCCGTCTAAACATGTAGGGGCATTGCCTCGCAATGTGGCCTTCGTTCCCGCATTCAAAGCACTTTGTGCGGGGACATTGTGCGACCAGATGCCCTGGCTTGCCACACCCGTGGCACCGCCGGTCCTCCCTCTTACTACCAGATCTTCTTGGCCCCGGCTTCTTATGATCGGTTCTCCTTTCGGCCTCTCTGCTTCTCCACGGTGGGCCTCGAGGTCTTCGATGCACCACCTCGGTCCAGCTCCTTTCCTCCTCCCGTTCCGGCCGGCTTTCTTCTTCGCGGGCACCCATGTCCATTAGTTCCTGGGCGCACTCCACGAATCCCTTGTCTCGGGGGAAGTTATCCTTTTTCCCCGTTTCTCGGGCCAGCTGTACCTTAAGGATGGTTGCGACAAAAGCCATCCTTGCTTCTACCTCCTGGGCGCTCGCTGTCTCCCTCATTTTCTCCGTCACTTTATTAAATTTCATGAGCAGCTCACCTGCATAGCGCCCGCTGCTCTGCCGAGGATGCCTGCTCTCTCTGAAGAGTTGGAAGAGATCCTCTTCCGGCGTCCATCTCCCTCCTCCGTAGGCCTTCTTTAACCTCTCCTTGATGATGTCCCAGGGCGTCTCTTCATCCGCCTGGATGTGGTTCAAGACGTTCCTCCTTATGCGGCATACTAAGTCCGCCCTCAGGGATTCCGCGTCGTGCGCGTCCAGGAGTCCTTCGGCTCTTTTCACATCAATTCTGGACATCACGCGGTCTATACTCTTCAAGAAGTGGTTCAGTTCGCCTATTTCTCCCGTGAACCGCTCGATGTCTGACACCGCCTTCCTGAGATCCTGCGCCGTAGCTGTCCTCACCTTCAGCCAGGCCAGGGTGTTGGCGTGTGCTTCTGCCATGGTTTCACGTGCTATTTCTTGTTCGGGGTTGATTTGAAGCACGGCTGGCTTCAAAATGTTCTCCATAAATACCACTTACTCCTGACCAAAAAGGAAAAAGAAAGGAAAAAAATTTCCTACCTTTGGTCCTCTCTCCTCGTCTTCCCGGGTTTCGGCACCAGTTAAATAAGCTGACGAAAAATAACTTAAAAAAAAGAAATAAAAGGGTGAAGAACAACGCAGTATGACTGTTAGAATATAACTGATTTATTGCTCTGAGGCAGCTTTATTTATACAGGTACAGTGTTTGTTATGACTAGTGATAGGATTAAGGCTAATACTAGCCTGCTTCGGTCCTTGACTTATATATATATATATATATTATGAAATGGTTCTTGAATTTAATAAATATTTTTTAAATATATTTTTATTTTTGAAGAGAAAAGATTTGACCCCGGTTGGGATTCGAACCCAAGTCTCCACCTCTCTAGCGTGGCGCCTTATCCACTAGGCCACCGAGCTCGTATCCGAACCAGGGAAATCCTTTCTCTTCACTGATCCATACCCCCGCGCACTCGCAATTGCGATGTTCAATTCGGGGATGAATGTTCAATTTGAACATTACTTTAAATGGATCTATTGACGAGCTGTCTTATATATATTAAATTATAAATTGATTCTTGATTAATAAACATTTTTTAAATATAATTTTTATTTTTGAAGAGAAAAGATTTGACCCCGGTTGGGATTCGAACCCAAGTCTCCACCTCTCTAGCGTGGCGCCTTATCCACTAGGCCACCGAGCTCGTATCCGAACCAGGGAAATCCTTTCTCTTCACTGATCCATACCCCCGCGCACTCAATTCGGGAATGTTAACATTCATCCCCGAATTGTACATCGCAATTGCGAGTGCCCGGGGGTATGGATCAGTGAAGAGAAAGGATTTCCCTGGTTCGGATACGAGCTCGGTGGCCTAGTGGATAAGGCGCCACGCTAGAGAGGTGGAGACTTGGGTTCGAATCCCAACCGGGGTCAAATCTTTTCTCTTCAAAAAAAATATATATATATATATATATATATATATATATATATATATATATATATATATATATATATATATATATATATATATAAGAACATTAAACATATGGAATATACATCCATTAGAACAGTAAACATAGGGCACAGTGATATTATTATAGGGAACAAAAGATCTGACACAGAGGCTAAGACAACTGATAATCTAACTTTATGAACGCAAATATTTTTTTTTTATTTCCTCAAACATACTATCAAGGATTAGGACAGATATTGGTAATAAAATAATAAAAGTGAGAGGTAAGAAATTGATAGGAAAGGGAAAGGAAGGAAGAAGTTTAGGAATTTGGACTACCTGAATACGGTCAGAAATAAACAATTAAATTCATCTGATCGAAGTTGTCAATGGTTTCGATATAATCATGGAATTTGTATGATGACTAGGTGAATTATCTGGGGTAATTTTTGCTGAAGTTATTGTGTCAAGATGCAGTCCTTAATTTAAAATGATCAAGGCACTGTTTAAGGAAAGAAGATATTTGGCCTTGATTTAGGCTTTATAAAGGTATGGAAAGGTTAGATAATAGGAAGATGTGCCGAAAACCTTTTTTTCCGAAAATGGGTTAAGAAATTCAAGAAAAAGACGAGAGCTTTTTTCCAGGCAGATGGATAGACAATTCTGGAGGGAGAAGTTATAAATGTGGGGTAAAGGTGCTAAGATTATTGGATGCCACCCAAGTTTAGTGAAACTTAGTAGAATCCCATCTGGCCCCAAGGACTTGAAATGAGATTTCGTCAAGGAGAGGTTGATATATGAAAAGAAAACAACATAGGGACGTAAGTCTATATTATTCGGCTTGTAAAGAAAGAGGATGGAGCGGATGATGTAAATTATCTACAATGTCCGTCCAGAGTAATATGATAGGGAGGAAAATGTTTTAAATCGTAAAGAAGAAATTCCCTGAAAGTTCCCATTATTGGCGGGAATCTGAAGAATGCCTTAAGGTTATATTGGACTTTGTATCGACGGAGGACTGATTGGGTTTAGTGGCGGAGAAATTGAAAGGTGATTAAGTTTTTCAGAATATTTTGTCTCGATATATTTTTTGTTAGGATATATTGTCTCTAGTTCTCATCAATTCTTTAATTTCTTGAATTATTTATGAAACTTAAGAACGACGGGCTTTTAAGATTCTTTGAAGAACATATGTATTTAGGATGAATAAAAATTTACCAGTTTGAAATTCAATCATGATATATAATGATGCTATGAAGTATATGAAATTTATTTTCCATTGATGGTTGGTCAAGTTCGATCATTCGTTAAGTTAAAGAATCAATTTTGTGTTAGGTAATGGTTTTATGAGTATAGGAAGGAAGATAAATGCCATAGGAACTTGTTATTAAATCATGAACAGAAAGGGAGGTATAGGAGTCACTGGTGAATGGTTGATGCTAGCGATATCATCCTCAAGCTTTCAAGATGCCTCCATTATATATGAAGAGTGGAAAGATATATAAATTTGAAAATCATCTATATATAGATGATTCTGGGAGTGGTGAATAAAGTTAGGTAGGTCATTAATATAAATAAATTTAAAAAAAACATTGGTGAAAGAAAGGATGCTTGAGGAACACCTTGGAGTACAGATTTATCAGGATTATTTTTTTTTATGTATTATGAATTGAGGATTTAAATTTTAAAACTGAACATACCCACTTCCGTTCGAAATGTATTTAAATTTATATTCTGATAAAGTATTGCGAGCTGCACACACTACTATATACTTTTTCCGTTAGTAGATATCTATCAAAAATTTAAATAATATGATTGTTTTAAATTCTACAGCAGAAGGAGGACTGGAGTTGGTTTTTTGCTGTTTTTAAGCATTTTCTGAAGTGGACAATTATAGTTATCTTATTGTTAGCTAGAATATTATTATCTTTACAGATCAGTATGGTAACATTTTTAACAGACCCCACAGGGGTGACCTCCTCTCCTGTAGAGGAATGTTACCATAACTCACATTCACATAGGACCATTCTTTAATTTTCCTACTGATAGGCAGGAAAGGTTTGGAAATTTTGGAAAGTCTAGCTATTATAAACAAATTTTATTTGGAGATCAGCGCCACCTCCCGACCGTTGGCAGAAAACTTTCTCATGACAACAGTGAACCGAGCTCAGACCGGACGGACCGTAAACAAGACACCTCAAGAACCAAGGTATAACCATCAGCCAATCAGGTCAGGTATAATAGGTTCAGGTATAACAAGTATATAGGGGTTATGAAAAAAAAAAAAAAAAAAAAAAAAAAAATCAGTGATGTGACCATAGACATCATTTTCAGTTTTTTCTTAGTGTTAGTGTTAGTTATTCAGATTTATTTTAAACACTTCCAGGACAAATCATATTCAGGCGGCCTTAGAATGTATTTTTCAATACAGCAAAAGGCCAACTATTAATCTTTCTGCCCCTACCCACACATCCTTGCATATTAATTTTCCAAGGGGCTTGGACAAAAAAAAATAAATAAAAAAAAATAAAAAAATAAAAAAAAAAAAAAAAAAAAAAAAAAAAAACCGGTGATATTTGTAACATTATTGACTCGTATCCTAAGATAGCCTACTTACTAACTAAACTTAGCCCCTCTCAAGACATCCACTTTCCAGCGTCCCCCAGCTCCTTGGATTACCCCAGCAATTAAAGAAATAATGAAGAGAAGAGATGCTGCCAGAAGGAGTTTCAGGCGCACTCGGATACCTGAGGATTATTCAACATTCAAATATCTTCGAAATCATCCTCAGTCAACTTTAGGCTCCAGACCCAAAGTCTAAGTGGAAAATCCATAGAAAATTCTCCATTACCACCTCCACTTCCTGTTCAAATTTCCCAGTCACACCCGACGACCTAAATTTTTTCTTTGCAAATCCTTGTCCTGATAAACCTCAAACCATTTCTTTACCAATGTCAAATGTTACTCGTCAAGCTACCTTTAATCCCGATAACTTCTATTTCCTACAAATCCTTCCCAATGACCTTAATACTTCCATTCTCAAATCCCAAACTAATGAATGCGGTACCGATCAAATTCCGACAAAATTAATCAAACTCAGTCTTCAAACTATTTTCCCAGCCCTTCTACATATACATAATTTTTCCTTACAAAACTCCATTTTTCCTACAGCCTGGAGAAAGGCCCTAGTCCGCCCGGTAATTAAATACCTTCTCCATCCTCTCAAATCTATCAAAGCCCCTGGAAAGATTGATTAATGCCCAAATTACCTCCTTTTTTGAGAAACATTCCCTCCAGCTTTGTTGAAAATTACACAGGACCTTTATTCCTCAATGGACCAACAACAAATTACGATCCTTGTCCTGTTTGATTTTTCAAAAGCTTTTAATTGTGTTGACCATTCAATACTTCTATCTAAACTGCAACACTTCTCCCGATCTAATAGTGCTCTAAATTGGTTTCACTCCTTATTTTCTCATGGTTCCCAAACAGTCATCAATCCCAAAAATGCTCCCTGATCTTCACAGCCTTTAACCCAAGGTGTTCCTCAAGTATCCTCCCTATCACCTATCCTATTTTCTATCTATATCAATGATTTTCCCAGCTCTATTCACCATTCCAGGTATCACCTGTATGCAGATGACCTTCAAATTTACTTATCTTTCAAAACTTCTTATTTTTCAAAATATGCTGGAGGCATCTCATAAGCTTCAGGACATTGATAACATCAACCGTTGGGCAGTGAAAAATAAGCTAAACCTGGATCCAAATAAAACTAAGGCTATCCTCATCGGTTCAAAACCTATCCTCAATACCCTTCCTTACTATCCATTGCTTTACCTCAATAAACTTCCCATCCATTTCCAAAATTCTATTAAAAACCTAGGAGTTACTTTTGATCATCATCTCTCCTGGAACAACCATATCACCCAAATTTCCAAAAACTCCATCATAATCCTTAAACAACTCTATAGATTTCGAGATTCCTTTACCCAAAATACCTGTCAACTTCTAGTGTCCCCTCTTATTTTCCCTTGCTTTGATTGCGGTTGCTTGGTTTATGGATGACTGCCTGGTGGTCTCGAGATGAAGCTGAGGAGACTGATGAACTGTTTCTTTAGATTTATCATCGGTATCCCAAGGTAGTCACATGTTACTTGCCGTTATTCTGAGCTTGGGTGGCTTCTTCCTATTCGTAGCTTCTTCCTGAATTCCGACGGCAATACTTTCTGGGTACTTTCCTATTCCAATATCTAAATACCAAATAACCTTCCTATATTCATGATCTATTAACTTTACGTTATTCTATCCACCTTCTAAACACTAGATCCCAACTATTTAACCTGTATAACCCCTGACATAAAGCTGCTTCCCTTGAAAAATCCTTCATCATTCGTGCTACCACCCTCTGGAATTTCCCACCCACTCCTATTCGGAAAGCTGCTTCCCTTACTTCCTTTAAAAATAATTTATTTTTACACCTTTTACATAATCAATCTTCCGCAAATATCTAAATAATTATGTAAATGTTTAGAATGATTTTATCTTTTTATATACGATTGTATTTTATGTTATTATGATCATTATTTTTTATTTTTCCTATCGACATATATATGTCATGATTACTGATGCATTTACTTGTAAATAATACAGTAAGACTATTATACCTGTAATTGTGCATTGTTGTTATTCTTAGGGAACAGTAAATGCCAGAACAAAGTTTATTTTTCATTCATTCATACATTTATCCAACTATAAAATTACCTTGCAGATTAAATAGTGGACCCATCCTAAATTGTTCAAAGCCAGATCACTACCTATATTATTGAAGGGTAAGGTGAAAGATGAATTCAACCGACTTCTTGAGTTGGGTATTTTAGAAAAAGTTGGGTGTAGAGAATGGGCCAGACCGATATTACTGGTTTTATAAGTTATGGAAGTATTTGCGTTTGCGGAGACTATCGCCTTACCATAAATCCGTTCCTCTTAAGCAACCAATATCCTCTTCCAAGACCCGAGATCATATAAGCTCAAGTTTTGGAGGAGCTAAGATTATTTTTTCAAAGATTGATTTGAAAGATGCGTTTCAGGAACTCCTTTTAGAAGAAAGCTCAAAACTGTGATTAATACACATATAAGCATATAAAAGCCATCAAAGACGCTCCACCACCTGAGGATGGTACTGCTCTTTAATCATTCCCAGGACTGGTGACGTTTCATCTAAATTTTATTCCTAATGCTTCTGAAATTTAGAATAAATTAGTATCCTGCTGATAAAATGTCAAATCTAAATTTCATTAAAGAAAACTTGCCTTTTCTAATAATTTGGCACACTATCCGTCAAGAAACAAGAATTGATCCAGTACTGTCTTAGGTTATTAGTATTTTGATACACGGCGAATCATTTCCTAACAAAAATGAAAATTTAAAGCCTTACAGGAAATGATTTGACCAGCTGACAGGGGATTGCGGGTCTATTACCAGGTATGCAAGTTTAAAATGTCGTTTTAATTCCAATAGAATGCGCTCTTAGCCTATTGAAGGATTTGCTTATCTCTAAACGCTATTTTGTTTGTTAGTCATTTGTTTACAAAAGTCAGTTGTTTTTAAGTCGTTTACGTGGACGTATCATACCTTTCTTTGGTGTTAAAAATGTCTAATTTTAAGCCAAATAAAGAGCATTTGCGGCATGTCATGATTTTCTTATTTAATCAAAAGAAAAAGGCATCTGAATGTCATCGAATTCTTGTTGAGACTTATGGCGATGTTGCTCCAACCGTCAGGACATGTGAACGTTGGTTTCAAAGTTTCAAACGTGGTGATTTTGATGTTACTGATCAAAAACGAGAAAATCGACCAAAAAAGTTTGAGGACTTCGAATTGCAATCTTTATTAGACGAAGACAATACCCAAACCCAACAAATGATGGCAGAACAGTTGAATGTCACTAGGCAAGCCATTTCCGATCGCCTGAGAGCTATGGGAAAGATTCAAAAGGTTGGAAAATGGGTTCCACATGAATTGGACGAACGACAGATGGAAAAAAAACAAAAAACTGTGTGCGAAATGCTGCTTTTACGCCACGAAAGAAAGGGTTTTTTGCATCGAGTTGTAACTGGCGATGAAAAATGGATTTATTTTCAGAATCCCAAACGAAAAAAATCATGGGTAACGCCAGGACAACCATCCACATCGAGTGCAAGACCGGATCGTTTTGGGAAGAAGACAATGCTGTGTGTGTGGTGGGATCAGAAGGGAGTAGTCTACTACGAGCTTCTCAAACCGGCGAAACAGTCAATACCGAGCGCTACCGACAACAAATGATCAATTTGAGTCACGCATTGATCGAAAAACGCCCAGAATGGGCTCACAGGCACGCCAAAGTCATTTCAGCATGATAACGCTCCTGCACATTCAGCCAGATTGACTAAGGAAACGATTTCTTCGCTTGGTTGGGAACTCCTACCCCACCCGCCGTATTCACCTGACCTGGCGCCTTCTGATTATCACCTCTTCTCATCGATAGGACACTCATTGGCGGAGCAACACTTCAACAATTTCGAAAACGTACGAAAATGGCTCGATGAATGGATTTCAAATAAAGATGAAGCATTCTTTTGGAATGGTATCCATATATTGCCCGAGAGATGGGCAAAATGTGTAGAAAGCGAGGGTCAGTACTTTGAATAAAATATATTATACTTTTTTTTAAATTACTGTGTATTTATTTTAAGAAATAAACGACATTTTAAACTTGCATACCTGGTATGTGGGGCTACCGTGTTGTCATACCTAAAACATTTCAGAATAAAATTTTGCTACTGCTTCATGCTTATCATCTAGATGGAGTCAAAATTAAGAGTTTCGCTCGAAATTACTTTTGGTGGCTAGCACTGGATAGAGATATTGAGCAGTTTTACAGCCATAACTATGTCCTAAAAAATTTCTTGTTTTTTGGTTCGTAGATTCAACTAAAAAATAGATCGAAGGTTTTATTGTATCATCAATGATGGCTGAGACAGCTATATCTAAGCTTTCAGAGTTGTTCACACGTTTAGGGTTTCCTAGAACCTTAACATCCGGTAAGTAATATGCGTTAAATTCAATTTTCATTGATATAAGATAATGAATTATAATAGTTTTGAGAAATATTAATTCTGTGGTAACTGTCAAGGATGCGTTAAGTGAAAAAATCATTTTTAGGAACGCGATTAAATTTTTTTTCCTAATTTGAGAGGAGTTTTTCCTTTGCCTAAAAATTGATAAAATCTCTCTTGTAAGGTTTGAAACTCTTAATAAATCATTTTTCGAAATCTATGCACTTAATAGCAAAATTCTATATTTTGTGTAAAACTTGTCAAGTGGCAATTTACTATACATGTTATCTGGTAATTGGAAGCCATGTTTTTATTATAATACAATATATAAGAATACATTTTTTCTGTCAATATTCGTTTGTGGAAACATCATAAAAATTGAAACATTAACAATAATAATATTATTAAAAATATAATGCTAAATTTTTATTTAGATTTAAAATAAAATTTATAATAAAAACCATGATTTTCACTTATGACTTGTTAAGCCTGGTCTAACCACCTGCTACCCGTCTTACTAATAATAGTTATTAATTTTAATATTAATTAAAAGTTTAGAATGAGGGAATGGAGGGATAGGGTGGCCCTAAAATCACCCTCACTCCACTGCTCCACTTCATCCCTCCATCCCTCTATCCCTCCATTTGGACCGATCGCCAGTGGCCACCTTAAGAGATTAAATATAAGGATGTAAGGAGGAAAAAACTTAAAAGGAAACGTTCACGGGTTTTCGCAGTAGCCCCAACATTAACCTGCCTTTCCCTTCTCGATGGAAATAAATATCAAATTCAACTAGTAAAAATAATGGAGAAGAAGATAATCAGGGATGCAGACAAAGAGGAACACCACATCTTAATAAAAATACTTTAATGCCTACCAACGCTTCGACCTGCCAGTCATCGCAGCCAGTCTCCTCTCCAGTGTTGTTCGGTGGCTCTGATCTGTAAGGTTGGTCGAAACATTGGCACACATTAAAGTCTTTCTGCTTAGACGTGGTGTTTCTTTTTGTCTGCATCCCTGATTATCTTCTTCATCATTCATCTTAACATTCAACTTTACGTTTATCTGTAAAGATATTGTTTTCGTCATTTTATCAAAAGATTGGTTTTGTACCATTTTATTATTTCTACGGATTCATATATATATTTGATTTTTAAACAAGTTTTAATGTATTTATTTTACTCCCCAGCCAATGTTGCTTTTGTGGTTTTTTATATTAACATTCAAAACTGGATTTCAAACTAAACTAAACAACATTAAAGTAGCACATCATATAAGATTTGGAGAAGAAGATAGTCAGGGATGCAGTCAAAGTAACACCACGTTAAAGAAGGTATTCTTTAATACGCGTCAACGTTTCGTTGCAGGTCTTCTTCAGGGCTACCGAACCACACTTGTGAGGAGAAGGAAGATGACAAAAAAAATGTATGGAGTCACCGTCCATCTCCTCACAAGTGTGGTTCGGTGGCCCTGAAGAAGACCTGCAACGAAACGTTGGCACGTATTAAAGAATTCCTTCTTTAACGAGGTGTTACTTTGACTGCATCCCTGACTATCTTCTTCTCCAACCATCATACAGTCAACTATACTTTTATCATATAAACGAGTAGTAAATAGTACTAGTAAAATTCGAGTCAGTCGAGTCATATTGGTCTTATTTTAATAAACATTTTAACAAAAATACTCTGCTTTTGAGCCATAAAAAAAAATAATAATAATAATAATGTACGATAAAATGTGGTATTTTGAAGATAATAAGCAGACTTGTAAATACATTTTTTTTTCCAATATAGTACAAAAATATTATTTCTAAAAGGTTTATAATTCAGCTGATTCATATTTCTGGTATCTAAAGTTTCTCTTATAAAAGCTTATACTAATTTGTTACGCTATTTGTTATAAATCGGAAAATTGTTTTTAAAAATGGGTAGAACAGGAGAGTTGAGTACATCTAGGTGATTTAATAGGCATTCTACAACTAGAGAATAGAAGGGAAATCTTCAATATTTGAATTAGAGGAAGAAAAGAGTTGAAAAGTGAATGCAGAAATATTATTTATAAATTTATTAGATGGCTTAGAATTCTATCTGCCATTTTGCCTGGAACCGGGTATCAGGAAAAAAACAAAATTAGAAAAAATATCTAGAACCCAAATGTAAACCTGCACTACCTTAGGCGAAACATTGGGAACTTGTAATAATTGGATTTGCATCCTTAAAAGAAGGGGAGGTTGGTGGAATGGGGAGTTTATACCGGACCTCGATATTCTCCTCTTAAGGTCTTTTCCCACTAGACCGTATCATACTAGGACCGTGTCTCATGACCGTGCCAGGCATGGGATAAAATGGTCCGGTCACAACTGTGCCCATTATAACGGATCAGCCCAGTATGATATCCATTTTGTAGTCCGTCAGTCTGTTCTATCCGTGCTGTACAGTTCTTGAGGATGCGTCTCCGAGAGAACAACGTAGTATGTAATAATGCATTGTCTACGGCTTTCATTCAATAAGCAATCAATTAATATTTACTTATATAGGCCTTTAACTGACAGTGAACTTGCAGTGTTGGGAATTTTATAAAAAATAGAATATGGCTAGGCGATTGTCCTTAAGAGAATTGACAATGATTGCCTTTATTTTGGACGAGGAAGAGGAAAACGAAAACAAGACTTAGAGGCGCTATTGGATCCACGAATCTATAAGAAAACGGAAAACTGAAGGAGAATATTGGAAATTTTATTGGCACTTAGTTTTTCCTGTACTCATTCCAGTTTAATGAATTATAAGGAAAAATTGAAAATTGTATTAACAAAAGAAACACTAAGTTCATACAAGGAACAACTAAGGTTTGTGACGGAATGGGGTAGCAACGCGGAGCATGCGTGGTTGCAACGAGTTTTACCGGCATCGCGTGCTATGCGCATCATTGACAAAATATTCTCTTCGACGATTGTGGAGTTGACCGGTCATGGCACGGTGATACGTTGGCCGGTGACGGAACGGTATAACGGGCACAGTCCTATACTAATTAAGCAAAAAATATTTTTTTGCAAGTGTCGGCCCGGGTAAGGTACGGTCTAGTGGGCGACGACCTTAAAACCTATCTTTCTAGTCTATTCAATCTTCTGTGGTATTTACTGACTTAAATGTGGATAATTTAAATATGAATCTGCCGAAATATATCAAATAAGTCTATTTTATTTCAGACATTTTAAGATGGTTGACACCTGGCCGAATTGCTTGATACACTTCCCTGACTTCTTTCCAACTTAGACTTAAGATAGTCTCCCCTGTTGATGACCCCTTTTCCAGTAATGGAGAAGTGCCTTAGGCGATAGTAATGTTCTTCAGCTCCCGTGTTAGGCATAGACGCAACTCTGGTCCTCGCAGGAGGTAACGTAAGTGAGTTTGGTCTAGAACGTGGTTTAACACTCTGGGACCTGCTATGATGAGGCGATCCATACCTGAAACCATTCGATGATATTAACAGTTTAATGAAAATTTTCTCAGCACATTCACATGTTTATTCAGCATAATTCTTTTATTTTTTCTTATGTTTTTCAGTTTCTAAAATCGTACTTCATCATTAATGTGAAACTAAAATTGGAAAAAGTTTTGTTCTTTTTAAATTTACATAAAAATCAATTTATATTCAATATTTTTATAAATTTATTTAATAGAATTAATGACTACTTAATATTGTATATCAAGTCAAAAAATCTGTCAAAGGATAATGTTATCATAAGATAATAAATTAGCAATTAATATCATTGAAAAAAGAACTTGTAAGGATTAGGATTATCGTTTTTCAAAGAATCTGTGCCCTAAGCCAACTCTAATAATTTAAAGTTAGATGCTGGGAAACCTAAGACCCATTATATTATCTTCTCTGATCCAATAATAATAATTCACCTTAATCTTGAAAGAACATTCAATCACTTTATGTTCATTTGTTAATGATATTGGAACTATTATAGACTAGACCCTGATGATCGCAGCCCTTCTCCCCTCCCCAGATTACTACATTCAAATCTGTAGGAACCCCCGAAATATTTCATCTTCCCCACCCTTTATAAAACAACGCATAGACTTTTCGTTCTCTTTTATATCTTTCCATTTTTATATTGTGGATTTGTAGTTTAATAGGGGGCTTTATGAATAGGGGTCTTGGAGCGTTGCCATGTCTCACATCTTTCCACTGCTTTAAACTGGCCAAACGCCTCCATCCACTCATTTCTAGTCTAGAGGCTTAACACGTTGAGTGCTGACGACCCACCGGTGGACCCAGACTACTACGCAGTTCGGCCCGTCTTAGTCACCTGCTCAGATCCCCACTTTTAAATCTAGCCGTTTGGAAACTTTTCCACCATTCTTAGAAAGGTTTAGTCAACAGGTAGGTAGAATGCGCCTTGGGAAAATGTTCTTTTCAATTCACAAAATTCGTCACTTGAAATTTTTCTTCTGTTTAGGTAAGTTACAATTATTTTACCACATTAATAATATTTACATACCAAATTTATCAACTTAATTAACCAGCTTGATATGTTTTGAAATGATTATTTAATTTTTGTTCCTCACAGATTTGATTTTCGAACCAGAATGGCTCCAAAAAAAAGTTCACAAATCCCTAGTTCTAGTAGTTTTGTTTGTGTAATTTATAACGTAGTGTTGTAGGCAATAAGTACTAAGTATGATAGAAAATATGTAATTCGTGAATAATTAATATAATAGTTCATTTACAATAATTATTAACAATAAAATTTAAAAATTTTATAGTTTTATAGTTTAAGTGTTGTATAGTGTATAGTGTAATATATATACAGTGGCTCCCAGTCAAAATGATACATCAGGATATTTATAGATTTCTTTGAATAAATGAATAGTTCAAATTATATATCATTAAAAAAAATTAATGTATTTTAATCACTAAACATCCTAGTAGTGTGTACTTTGTATATAAACATATAAAAATAAGCAGGGATATAATTGTAAAAATAAAACACATTTATTCACGATTACTTATCTCACAGTGAAAATGATACACCTTTATTATTCCCAATTTGCTTACTTTAAACTAATTTACTTTAGTTAAACTCTTGTGTTGAAAGTGTTTGGCTCTTTTCAGAATGAGATGAACAAAATTTGCCATGTTTTTGAACTTTTTTTGGTAATGGGGTCACACACAAAATTAAAGAAACGTGAGTTGGTCATTCAACATTTTAATAGCGGAAAATCTTCAAATCGAATAGCCGAATTTTTTTTAAAAAGCTGTTCAACTGTCCTGCATATAGTGGAGAGATCCAAGAAGGAAAAGCGCATTGCCATAAAAAAGGTTAAAGCACTATAAACATTTCAACTGATACGGATGAGACTTAAATCGTCACAGAAATTAAAACAAATCCACGTTTGAGTGCTCCTAAATAGCCACAAAACTACCTAAATACTTAGGTAAGCCAGTAAGTGCAGAAATAGTGCGATGTGTTCTAAGAAAAAATAAATTTCTTGGATGAGCAGCTGGGAGAAAATATTCATCAGAAAAAAAAATCAAGCAGTTAAGATACAATTTCGAAATGAATATTTACTAAAGGACCCTGAGTTTTGGACAACCCTAATATTTGCTAATAGAAGTAAATTTAATATTTTTGCGTCCAATGGCGTTGCTATGTATGATGGAAACAGGAGAAGAGCCAGAGGGAAAAAAAAAAATTACACACAACTGTGAAACATTGAGGTAGGATTGTTATGATGTGGGGGTGTATGGCGGCTTCTAGTGTGTTTAGTCTTCATTTTATAGATGGAATAGTTAACAAGCATGTTTACGAAGACTTTTTAAGTGGAATCTTGAAACTGAAAACTGGGGAAAAGATGTGGCTCAAAGATAAGTTTTGATTTTACCAGGATAATGACACCAAACTCTCTACTATGTTAGTTAAGGAATGGCTCCTTTACAAATGCCCTAAATTATTTGTGAACTCCAGTGACATCACCTGTAAGAAAAATTAGAGGTAGAAATTAAAAAAAATATGATTTCCAAGTTTTTCCACACGAAGAATGGAACAAGATTCGATGAGTAAATACTTGCCTTCAAGGTGTTGAACTAATTAATACTATTCAAAAATTAATGCGAAGTGAGGTGTATCATTTTGTTTTAATCATTTTCCTTATAATTCACAATGATTTTTATTTGAGTGTATATTATGAGCCCAACGATTTTATTGAATTTTAATATTATAAAAATTTTATTTGATTTATGCCAACGATATTAATTTTATATTTAAAATTATTTAAAATTCATGAGGTAAAATGTTTACGAAATAAATAGTGAACATGGTAAGTGTTTCACCGTGGAGCTTAAAGGTAAGAGTCCGTCAACTCGTACTTTCCCGTGAGGTGCACGACCTTATATTTCGGTCGGCCTTATATTTCATATAATGGTAACAAATAAATTTTTTTAATTATTTTTCCTGTAATTAGGGGCCAGAAAACAAAACAAAATGTATAAGAAACAAAAAAAATTTTTTTTGCGCCATAGGGGTAAAACTGGGTTTTTGAGCTTAGCACTCAACGTGTTAAACCACCTTAAATTGATGCCAATTAATTAACTCAATATTGATTTATGAATTTACATGTATACTTTACTATAATTATATTATAGTATAGAATATAAAAAAATTATTTACATAATTTTACTTGATGTGATAATTTTTGTTTTAATATCACTAATTTTTTTTTTCATTATTATTATTTTTCATTCATTATTATTATTTTTTTCCATTCATTATTTTTTCTTTATTTTTTTTTTCCATCAAACAATATATAGTTAAAGTTTCTTTTATTTCGATATCTTTTTATTTACTATTTATCTATCTTTTCTTTTCCTAGGAATATTGTATTTATTTTTCTATTTTTTCCTATTATTTGTTTGTTCCTACATCCAAAGATCTGATCTACTTTTTACATCTTGAGTTATAATAGAATTGATGAATTATTTGCCACTTCTATAGGAATGATATATATATATATATATATATATATATATATATATATATATATATATATATATAATATCCCCTCATCCAGACAAGGGGAACTACAGTTCTCCTCAACTTTGAAAGTATATAGTCACTAGCTGAACGGGAGCTTCGCAAACAGTGATGTTCTTTTTAGAATACCCTTTTCAACTAGTAGGCAGCCCTGCAGGGTTGGGAGAAACGGGTTGAGCTAAGCGTTTCGACGATATTTGCGGCAAAGTCCCATTGTGCTGTTGAGTTCCCATGGTTGGCTCTGTGAGTTAGGTTTACAGGTTTTTATTAGTTATTCGTTGTTTCTCAGGATTCTAATCTGTTAATAGATTGAGTTGTTTACTAAAGAAAACAGGTAAAAAATATTAAAAACTTACATTCACACTTTTATAATCGAAGAAATTGAAAAGGAAACCTTAGTTCCCCTTGCCAGGTTACCAGTACATCAACTAGGGGAACCTCAGTTCCTCTTGCCTGGTCAAAACTATGGAGGATTATGAATCCACTGCTGATATTGCTGTTACCAGATAGATGCGTAGAGACTAAGGTGACTAACTGTAGTGACTAAATTTAGTGTACAAAGATGAAGGATGCGTGAGGAATAAGTGAGGGTTTGGAAGTGGTTTAAGGATACCTTATAGTTTTTCCCGGGTTTTACAGGTAGATGGAACTAGCCTCTGATGTGTTTTTATTAATGGATAACCATAATGGATCCTTTAACCATAATGGTTAATGGTTCTTACTGTGATATATCATATATATGAATGTATACTATTAATCTGAGTGTATTGAATTGGAATAACACATGTTAAGATTTAGGAAGGCTGATTTTCTGTTTATTGCACGATTTATTAAAATTTCTATGGTTGTCATTTAGTTTAAAATTATTTGGTTTTTGGTGTATAATTTTAGGAGAATCAAATTCGATGTTTTATTTGCCCATAATGTGTTGTTTAGCCTGATTTATTAAGGATTTTTGTTATAGACATGCAGCTATATTTATGTTGATAAATACGTCGTTTGAGATATTGTTCCGATGTAAGGAAATATGATTTGTTTTAATGATTTTCGCAGAGTATTTCATAAACTATATTGGATTGTAATTATAATTTATCTTTATCTTTGGTTTTAGTGAATAATTTTGCTATGGTGGACGTGTTTTTTAATGTGATGGCGTAATCAGTGTTATTGTTGTTATTTGTGATTTTTTTTCTAGTCTTTCGCATAGTGGTTGTATGTATGGAATAGTGTAGAATCTTTAATTGTTAGTTACATATTGTTCTTGTTGAGGTTGTGTTTTTATTATTAAATTACAAATGATTCTTTATGGCTATCCATTTGTTAAAAGAAGATCTACTGCTTTACTTTCAGCGGTTTGTTAACGGATAATTTTCATGGTATCAGTGCCAGTGGATTCATATTCGGCCATATTATTGAATTATACTCGTATACAGTTATATATTCTAACTTTTGTATTTTTGTTGTTCAACTTTTGTTGACTTTATTCGAAACGTCGCCATAATATATATATATATATATATATCATAGGCGTGCGCAGCCCTTTTTATTAGGGAATGCAAGCTGGGAGGTCTCCCCCAAAAAATAAGCACACACTAAAATGAAAAGCTTAGCTTAATTTATTTCAGTATAGGAAGAATATTTAAATACTTAAGGTGTTATCATAGATAGTAGCTTTTATTCGTCGTTCTACAACTAAAATTTTTTAATTCAATTTTTGTTTTTTAATCTTATATGATTTTAGTTTTCATTAACACATTAGTTTCAGTTATTCAGTTTAGTTTTATTCTGTTCAATATGAATTATTTTAGATTTCCATCGTACATTTCAGTTTAGTTAGGGACCCTAGTAGTCCAAAGCACGCCACATGCAAATTTAATAGGAAAGGGTCTGAGGGTTAAGCAAAATATAAAAACTGGACCAGCGCCAAATGGAGGATTCTTGCCATGTTTTTGTTGTTCTTCATCTAAAGTAGCCATACACCTAATTTTACATCGCTAAGGGAATTATCAGGCTGACAACCTTTAGCGTAAATATTTTTTTTCTCGTTATCTATATAAGACATCTTTATGAAATTTAAACTTTACATAACCATTTATAAACTATATATATATTTTTTTTTTTTTTAATAGAGTTTTTGTGATATTTGAAACAGTAAAAAACAAGAAGTTTATTTTTGTGGGTGCTTTTTTTATCCTAATCCCTGACTTGGTTTAACGACTCTTCTCTTGACAAATATTTTTTCCTCTAATAGTTTTTTTAAATATCACTATCCTCTCCAATTTTAATATTTTTATTAGTCACATGGAGTTCTATATTTCATATGGTTTTATGATTTTTGATTAATGACGAGCGTGTGATAAAGAGTAATAACTGTCTACGCTGTCGCTTACTAGCAGCCGTTGTGTACGTACGGATTATTATACTGTGCCTTGTTTTTGTTATGTTTTTATTGTTATATTATTTAGTTTTTGTTCCATTTATTTAAACCGTAGTTAGCTATAGATGTTTAGTGTGCTTGTTTGGTGAAAGAAGTCAATTTTAAGTGAAAATAGTCAAATATTTTTCCTCATATATTTATAAAGGTAAGCCTAGAGCTTAATTCTTCACGTACTGATAAGAGGAACAGCCAGTCCCCACTCTTACTACTCCCCACTTTGTCACTAGCTCCGCCCACTCTACATCATGACGCTGTGTCCAGTTTGTAACACTTCCGTTAATAGAGACGTAAAAATCTCAATTATGTGCAGCACATGTCACGTAATTTTCCATAAAAAATGCAAAGGGGTTAAAGAACAAGATGATAAAGAATTAAAAATCTGGAAATGTGACCCCTTATGCAACAAAAAAAAAATTACCAGTCCGTCTGACAAAGACGAAAACTTAACGACCAAATCTGGGGATCAGTCCGATTCAAATTCAAAAGAAATTTTGGTTCAGATTGGTAATTTGGCCAGTGAGTTCAAAGAAATAAAAGACACGCTAAACAAACAGACAGACATTTCCTTTGATAATTCCGCAAAATTAAAAAATTTAGAAGACCATGCAAAGAGGCAAGAAACATTGATAGAAGAATTGTTAGCAGAGAATAAATCTTTGAAAACAAAAATTACAAAGTTGGAAACAAAAATTAACAGGATAGAACAGAAGCAACTCTGTAACTCATTGGAAATTAGAGGTGTGCCACAGAAGTCCGGGGAAACAACAGAGGGAATTGTTTGCTCTATTGGATCGGCCTTGGGTATAAAACTCAAGGCAGATGACTTAGATTTCGTGGAGAGGAAAAGATCAAAAGGAGAAGATACTAGACCAGGTCCTATAATAGTACGTTTTGTCCGACAGACAGTAAGAAACGAAGTTATCCGGCTCCGAAAAATTAAAAGAGATTTCTCCACTAGACACTTAGGGTGGGAGAACGACGAAAAGATTTATCTAGGAGAGGAAATGACTCCAGTCAATCGCCACTTGTACTGGCTGGCGAGGCAGAGGAGGGCCGCCGGCAAGTTGAAGTTCGTTTGGTTCGCTGGAGGCAGAGTACGATGTCGACGAGACAACGGACATCCTGTTGTCCTGATAGACCAAGAAGAGGACCTAGAGGTTTTCTCCTGAGAGAGGAAACTCTGTTACCTTAGCATCCCCCCAACAAACACTTCATACAAGTTTTATTTAACAAAATTTATTTTATTTATGTATCTTTCATGGTTTAGTTCCATCATTTTTTTCTATTATCTTCGTTACAAGAATATTCATATTCATTATAGAACTCTTACTGTTTATGTTCCTGATATCATTTCTTTACTTGAAAATTTCTATTATATTAGTTATATTTCACAGATACCTCATTTTCGTCACCATTATCTTTATATTAATTTACTGTATTATGGCCATTATAGTAATTCTCTATATTACTATCAAGTCTCGTATTTAATTAGTATAGCTTTATGTGAACCTAATATTATAATCACCCCCCCCACCGCTAATCATTCATCAATTCTATCCTCTCTTATCCTATACCATGAGTAATATACTCACTGCATGCCATGTTAATGCTCAATCTATCCCAGCCCACTATGATGAATTCCTATTCCACTTCCAGCAGAACTTTTACCATGTAATAGCAGTTTCCGAAACATGGCTAAAACCTTTTATTCCTTCCTCTTCTGTTTCAATACCTCACTACAACCTCCTCCGTCATGATCGAGTCAACAGAGTTGGCGGGGGTGTCGCCCTTTACATCCATGAAACATTCCGATCTCGTATCCTCCATTCCTCAATTAATTCAGATTCTCCTCACATAGAATACCTTTTTAGTGAAATTACCATCAACACCCGAACTATCCTTTACGCAGTAATTTACCGACCCCCACATGTACCCTTTGATCCCAGCTTTGAAACCTTCCTCTTCTCAATAATTCCTTGTTATAATCACATTATTATCGCCGGAGATTTCAATTCCAATTTTTTAACTGACAACCTTGATAAACGCTTCCTGAGTAACCTCTTTCAATCCCTTGGTCTCTTCATTGTTCCTTACTCTGCAACCCATCACCTTTCCCAATCGGATACCTGGCTTGATTTACATGTAATCGACTCTCCCACAAATTTGGTATCCCACTCCCAACATCCTATACCCTCTCTTTCTGCACATGATTTAATATCGATTTCTTATGACTTTCCTGTTCCTTCCTTCACTCCTCGAATTATTACGTACCGCAATATTGACTCTTTAACTTTTCCAATGGTTCAAGCCGACCTAGAATCCATAGATTGGAACGCTTTTTACTCCACACCATCCTTAGATGCTAAGATCGAATTCCTAACTTCCAACCTTTTATCCATTCTAAATAATCATGCTCCTCAAAAAAAAGTGAAAACGCACTGTCCTCCAGCACCTTGGATAACTCAAGATATCAAAGAGATGATGAGAACCAGAGATGCAGCCAGAAGGAAATATATCCGGACAAAACACCCTGAAGATTTAATCACCTTTAAAAACCTCCGTAACCGAACCCAATCAGCCTTCCGTCGTTCCAAATTCCAATATTACCATAAAGCATTATCCACGCATTCCCATTCCCGCCAAAAATGGAAACTCCTCCGCCAAATCCCCTCCTTACAATTTAAATCTTGTCCTTCGTACCATGCCACGCCAGATGAACTCAATAAGTATTTTACCTCATCCGGTTCACCTTCCTCAATCCCAGTTCACAACCCGAATAATACAGATTTTGATTCCGATAAATTCTTCTTTTCTTATATCGAACCCTCCCAGCTAATAGAGGCTGTGATGAAATCACGTTCCAAATCATTTGGACCAGATGGGATTCCAGCACGATTTATTAAACTTTGCCTCCCATTAATCCTAGCACCTCTACTCCATATTTATAACTTTTCTCTCCAGAACTCAATCTTTCCATCCGCCTGGAAAAAAGCTACTGTCCTTCCCCTAAATAAAGTTCCTAATCCAGCATCCGAAAATGACTACCGACCCATCTCACAACTTTCCAATCTTTCTAAACCTCTAGAGAGAATAGCTCAAGACCAGATATCCTCATTCCTTGAACAGCATCTTAATCCTTTTCAGTCAGGCTTTAGAACTGGCTTTTCCACACAATCAGCTCTTGCAAAAATCACCTCAGACATCCACCAAGCTATGGACCATCATAAAATCACCATCCTCATCCTCCTTGACTTCAGCAAAGCCTTTGATACCATTGATCACAACCTACTCCTTTCCAAACTAGCTAATAACTTTTCCTTTTCTCATAGTGCGACCAGATGGATCCAATCCTTTATTTCTGACCGCACCCAGATAGTCCAAATTCCTAACCTTCCCCCTTCCTCTCCCCTCCCAATCACCTCTGGTGTGGTTCAGGGCTCCTCAATATCACCTTCTCTGTTTAGTTCCTACATTAATGACGTTTATCCCCTCATAAAACATTGTTCCTCTCATTTTTACGCGGACGACTCACAAATTTACCTTTCCTTTTTCCCTAGTGAACTGCAGGAAGCTATCGCAAAGATGCAAGCTGATCTTGACACAATATCCTCTTGGGCCTTTGCTAATAAATTGAAACTGAATGCTAGCAAATCCAAGGCTATTGTGTTGGGCTCCAGGGTCCTTCTCAACTCCTTACCTGGAATCCCTAATTTCTCTATAGACTCCAATCCCATAAACTTCCACAACTCCGTTACGAACCTCGGCATTGTCTTTGACCAAACCCTTTCCTGGAAAGACCATGTTTCCCTAATTATCCGCCGAACAATTTCCACTCTTCGACTTCTAAACCGCTCCCGTAAATTCCTCCCTCAATCAACTCGTCAACTATTAATTACCTCCCTCATATTCCCCCATTTTGATTTTGGTAGTGTGGTGTACGGAGGCCTCTCTGCATCTCAAGACGCAAGATTGAAGAAGCTCATGAACTGTTGCCTGAGATTCGTTCTAGGGATATCACGTTATGACCATGTATCTCACCACTACACAAGATTAAAATGGTTATTTCCCTCCTTCCGAAGACAATACTTCCTGGGTTCGTTCCTTTACAAATCACTTTCCTCTCAGTCACCTCCCTATATCCTGAAAGCATTAACATTAAAATCATCAGTGAGTTCCCGCAAAACCAGATCCCGTTCCTCAGACCTCTACCTAACTTCCTTTAACACAACATCCTTCAAACGCTCCTTTATTTCTAGAGCTTCGAACTTCTGGAACTCCCTCCCTTCCATCATTCGCCATTCCTCCACTTATAATAGCTTCAAATCACGTCTTTTCGTTTACTTATTAGAAACTCAATCTAATAGTCACATCAATGAAGAAAATATGTTTTAAAATGAAGTATGAATATTCAAAGCATAATATTGATTTGTACAGAATTACTTTAGTACCATTGCACTAAATTTGTATAATTGGTTTCAGCATAATTATATTATTTATCAGACAAGATACATTATTTTTCCGTATAATTTATATTTCTTAGCTTTGTCTACCGCATTCTTTTGTTGAATATTTTTTTTTGTTTTTTCCTAATTTGTTTTTGTAGCTTATTTTCAATTTCGAACCTTAAGATTTAATTTGTTTTTCGTGTGATATTTTAAAACATGTATTATTAATCTTATTACTTTATGTTGTAATTTAAGTTTTTTTTTTTTTCAATTCCTTAATTTAATTTAAATTGTATTTCCTTGTCTTTATTATATTTCTAAATTATACATACGGCAGCTAGGCCGCCAATAATTGTTCATTATAATTATTCTTAAGGGGCAATGGCCCCAGAATAAAATTTATTTTCATTTCATTTCATTTCATTTCATTTCATGAGTACAGGAGCCCATTATTCTGTTTCCGTTTGCGCCATCGCAAACATATCTTCGAATTCCTTTATAGGTGTTCGCATTTTGCTCACAATCGATAAAGTAATTGTATGTCTTGCTCTTCACATATTCTTACTTATATTTTTTTACGATCTTTAAAGTATTCGTGCTTTGATTCGTAGTTAGTCATTATTTCCGCTAGAAAACGTACTACTAGTGGCGATAAGTTCCAGTAAATAATATTTTGAAGCAGTTAAACACGATTCTAGGAAATTCATTGGAATAGTTAAGATCATTTCGTAAAGGATATCCTATGCAGATTTAATTTCTCAATATCAGCCCATTATTGAGCAGTATTTGATTGATTTTGACTCTCCTTCATAAAAGCGGTAATAGTATTGTCAAGTTCAACACTAACTGGGATCAATTGGTTGATCACATATGGTCAATTGGTTGTAGAAAACTTGTTAATACTTTAGCTCCTTTTAATATATTTAATTTCATTATAGATGTGTCATTCATTGTTCCATTGGGTCGATGCAATGGAACAATGAATGACGTCAATGTCAACTATATACTCATTTGTTGTGGAAATGGTAAAGGGTTTACAGATCGCTGTTTTCGTTTGTCCACTGTATGATTTATTAGATCTGATTTAACATGTCACCAGTAGTATTTTATCTAGCGAAAATAATCACTGACTACGATTTAAAGCTCGGATATTTTAAAGATTGTGAACATATAAAACTTATATTTAGAATACGTTAATAGCAAGACATATAATTGCTTTATCGATTATGGGCTAAATACGAACACCTGTAAAGGAATTTGAAGATAAGTTTGTAATTGTGCAAACGGAAACAGATTAGTAAGCACTCATGCATAGACAGACTCTTTACCACTCGCTCTTTATTCATCAAAAGTTATAAATAGAGACCGGATTTTTGTGCAGTAAAAAATCAAAAAATGTGCAGTAAAAATCTCAAAATATGCAAAATTGTGCAGTAAAAAAATAAAAATATGCAAAATTGTGCAGTAAAAAAAATTAAAAAATTGCAAAATCGTGCAGTAATCCATGAGCTACGCATGTGACGTGAATCATATTTGCATAATATATTTTGAGAGCATGACCGGTTGCCACCATGTAAGGAGCTGCATCTGTCACTAATAGCAGAACTTAGTTCTGGTATTCGCTATTTTTAAAAAAATCCATTAGGCTGTCGTTAATGAAACGTGAAACCGTTTTATCGTTTATACTCAAAATTACTTTACATGAAACAAACGATAATGTCGGTTCGATCTCCAGATGAAGAACCCCGATAAAAATATTACAAATGCAAGGGCCTCTTTCGTTGGTAGTTTCATCGACCATTTGGAGTGGTCTCCAATTTTTTCTCGAATTTTCATAGTTGTCGAGTTAAAACAACTTCTAAATAGTTTTTTCTCAGAGTACTTTCGTCCGGTCTTATTTTCTGAGTGTAAGTTGTTAAAAATGTTCGGAAAGTTTGAATGGTTGGTGACTGAAGTTTGAATAATGGAATATTAGCACCTACTAATGCTTGACACAGGCCAAAATATTTTTTTATAAATTAATAAGAAACACTTAAATTATTTGCAATGTGCGTCTATTAGCGATTTCCTGTCGTGGCCTATAGTTTTCACACAGCAAAAACTAACCACCACCTTCCCATCAAATATCAGCTCTGGATATTCTTTTGCCCAATGTTTCAATTTTGTAGAAACACTAGCGGCTGTTTTTGGCATTTTCAAAGTTGATAGTTTAAAATCTTGTCGACAACTGGCCCTTTGTGTTAAATGAGAAGTGGGGAATACAATGGGAAGCGGGGAATACAATGGGAAGCGGGGAGTACAATGTTCTGAAGAAACATCTTAGTTCTAGGAAGTACGTCGGTCCTCAATGTTTGCCTAAATCCTCAAAGCTCCTAATTCAATACGATCATTTAATAGTAGTAGGTCACAAATACATTTGATTTAAGCGACTTTTTACTTTCAATTTAAAACTAATTAACCTATTTAATATAAATAATTGTTGCCTAATAATAGTAAGTAAAATTTTCAAAAAATAAATGGTTGAGTGGATAACAGATGAATTTGGTTCAATTGTGCAATTCCGTGCAGTAAAACCCTAATTCGTGCAATTAAGCTCAAAAAGTCAAATTTATGCAATTTCGTGCAAAATAAAATTTAAGAATAAGAATCCTTATTATATAAATGAGATAATATGGCATGGAGCATACAAGTGAAGAAAGACCTAAAAAGTGCAAAAACAAACCCAGAGGAAGCTCTAGACAGAAATGCTTACGGACGAAAGGTGAATGCGTGGGAAGTACGGTCGGAAAACGGATTCAAGAGGACTGGGAGAACTTGGTCGGAGGATAGGAGGAGAGAACATGGGGAGAAAATGAAGATCGTTTGGGCGCGTCGTAAGGAGAGAGAAACCACAAGAGCTTCACGTGATCTATCTTAGGTCCAGATCGTGCCTAATAATAATAAATGAGATTACTACTTGGGTTAGAGAGCGCTAAATCAAAGCGAACTAAATGTGCAATAACACAGAAATCCGGTCTCTAGTTATAAAACTAGCTGAAATTTTGAACTCCATGTTTGATTTATTATGGCTTATGGTTCCTAACAACACATTAAAAAAATGGTTTTCTGCCAGACTACTTCATTCGAGTTTACAAAGGGGCAGGCCCGGAACTAGGGAGGGGCAGGGGGCGGCAAAATTTGAGAAGTTAAAAAAAAAATTAAATAAAATAATAAGTGATCAAAAACTTTTTTAATATAATAATATCGCAACAATATTCTTGAATTTTAATTTGATTTTTGCATAATTTATAAACCCTATTATACTGGATACCAAGTTTATTCTTAACTGCTTAATATGAATAAGTTGCGTGAGTGCTAGTAAGCGCTAGTAGCGGGCTGGGGGCGCGAAACTGTGCGATGCCACCCCCTACCCCTTAACTGTGTACTGTAGAACACTGTGCCCGGAAAAGGGTTAATAATTAAATTCTTACACATAAGGGAGGAGAAGGAATTGTTTGCGGCTTTATAGTATCGAACTAAGTACTAAATATTCCTGGAGTCCCGGCGACCGTGTCGGCGAGTTGACAATGAAAATTTCTTAGGAAACGTTATTTTGAAAGAAACCCTGTTACATATTTTCACTCCTAATCTTTTTAGATTCCTTTCGAACTTGGTCTGGTTAAGTGAAAATATCGTATAATACATATTGCGTATGAATTTATTGTTTTCAAAATGAAAAAAACGAGGTAATAAAATAAAACACAATACGATAACACTGAATGTGATATCTGTAATTGAGTGACTTGACAATTTTTTTTTTTGTTTTAAAATTGTATTTATTAACCCTTACACATATTATTATATGTTAAGTATGTAAAAAGAAAATAAAACACCTATTTTTATTGTCTCCGGTTAATTCAACTTTTAACTGTTCGTGCTCAACCCCACGTCACGGTTGGATTAGTGAAGTTCTACTGTAATGTTTGAATTAAGTAAAGATATACAGCCTTATAATGTAATCATATAACCAGATATGATTTTTGGCGAATGCATTTAAACAAAAATAATGAAGTAAGTTTACAATCGTATTTCAATAAGTTCAATTTTAAAGTTAAACTTATTTTTAAAAGTTTAGATAATATTTTAGATGAAGTTAAAGTTAAAGAGAAATGTGCTCAACATGACGAACTTAGCAAGAAACTGAGTCCTACTGGGGTCGCGAATGAATAAGAATTGTTATCTCGTCCAGAGCCTTCAACTGGTGTTCATGAATCAGGTTAGTAGAGATTTCCCTCTCTGTTGTGTAGTGAAACGTACGTACATCACATGGGAATACAAATACAGCAACTTACATTCAATATAAATTATATACATATAAATATATGAGGTGGAATTTCAGATTTAAAAACAAATCTTGGGATTTATACGAAAAAAAGTAAATAAATAGCAAAAAATAAATAAATAAATAAAAAATAAATAAATAAAAAATAAATAAATAAATAAAATAAAAATTAAATAAATAAATAAAAATAAATAAATAAAAATAAATAAATAAAATAAAAATAAACATCCTTACACTAACCTATTACTACATAATTTCGGAAGATTGATAATTGAGGAGGTGGATGAATAAATTAAGTTTAAAAGAAGTGAGAGAAGGAGCATTGCGGATCGAAATGGGTATGGAATTCCAAAATAAAGCTGCACGACTAATAAAGAATTTTTCAAAGGAAGCAGTTCGTGATTCATCAAATCAAATCACGATAGCTTCAACTTGATTCAAGATGGTCTGCAAGATTAGAAGCCTTCGAAGCTGTATATAAACATTACGGTAAAGTTTTGAAGGTTCTAGAGGATCTTAAACCATAATCTGTCAACGCCTCAAACTAAGATTGAGGGATGTTACCCTTTAGATCAATAGAGGGAAACTTGAATCCCTTGAGAAAGATCAATCATGGCAATGAATATTTGCAAAGAAAAGATGTTACTACAGATTTGGCAGACCGGAACCTTCAAGGTATTTTAATGTTGTTGAAGTCCTTTGCTCAATCTGAGGGTAAAAGACTAGAAGAATTCAAGTTTAGTTACAATACATAACATACATGTATAGGTTATTTTATTTTCTTCTTAACTATTATTGTTATTGCTAGTTAATTATAATTAACAATACGGAGGTGTATTTTAATGGTGGGAGAGTGAGGAGGGAGAGGGAAGGGGCGGCAAACTGATCTTTGCCTCCCCCCTGACAAATCTCCTAGTTTCGGCCCCGGAAAGGGGTACACTAAAAATGAGATGAAGCTCTAGAAAATGTCTTTCCAATAATTTTTTGCTAAACACTCCGTTCCGACAGATACAGGCTGCCAGACCACTATATCTCTTTATACCATAGGCTAATGGTTCTATAAATCGGTTAGAAAACAAATGTATGCCTTTCCGATTCAATTTTCATTTTAGGATTGATGAATTAATTGCCACTTCTTTTGGAATTGTTTTATTAGAACTAGATTCGAATGCTTAATATTCATCTTTAGTTCTAAAACATACAAAATTTTCGATATACATCAGCATTATGTTAAATGGATTATATGGATTATGAAATAATAATATTAAACGGATATATACTAAAGTGTTTAAAAATGTAATACAAACAATCAAATAAACTCAACTGAGGAGATATAACAGATATCTGAAATATATCCATCGTGGAAGGGGGAAGGGCCAAGTAGGCTAAATGTTTGGGGTTCACCCTGGAATTTGTCCTTTGACTCATTGGATTTTTCCGTTCCTATGGGAAACAAATTTAAAATGGTGCTATTGGAAATGATTATCTGGTCATTTAAACAAAAATCTGGTTTGGTTTTTAACGATTTTTTTATTTCTAATGATTCATAAATATTTAACTTTAGGCTATTTTCTACATAATATATATTATTTTTACTCCTGAGTCTTTATTGAATTTTTTATGGTTTTCATTTAGATGGAAAGCGAAATTGGAATTTTGGGTCTTATTATTGTATGATCTTTTTCTCTTTGGTTTACCGATCGTCCAGTTTTTCTCGTGTATTTTACTTCACAGTCAATACATTTTAGTTTGTATACACCTCATTTTTGGAAATGGTCTATTTTGTCTTTAGGTGAAGGGAAGTATGATGGCAATGGTTTATCTATTTTAAATGCAGGGTTTAAACCTAATTTAGGTTAAAATACAGGACACCGCAACACATGGTGAAGGATCGACTCAAGAAGGCGTTCGAAGGCGGTCGTTGGACTCGGGAAGAGTATATCTTTCCATGTTCCGTGAAGCGAGCATACCTCATCAATATGCGGGATCGTTGCTAGCTCATTTTAACAGGATTACGGAGAAGATGGGGGAAACAGCGAAAGTGGACGCGAGATTGGCGTTTCTATCAACCATTCTAAAGGTCCAGCTCGCGACGGAGATAGGAAAAAAGGAATGGTTACCCAGGGACAAAACCTTCGTAGAATGTACGAAGGAAATGGTGGAATCCACCGTTCGAAAGGAAGAAGTCCAGAAGGAGGACGGTTGGAGCAGGGTGACCTATAAATGAACTGATGGCGGTAAAAGCTCGCAGCCTCGAGGAGTCTTGTGTAGAAGAAGGGACACGGAGTTTGAGGGTCGAAAACGTCCAGCGATACGGGAAAGGAGGCAGGGAACAGAAAAGAAGGGTTGGAGGAGAAAAGAAAGAATATGCCATGGGTGCCGGATATCAGGTCATTTGATGGCGCAGTGCCCCCCACAAGGTGTTTAGGATGTGGCACAGAAGGCCACATTGCGAGACAGTGCCCCTATATCAACTGACGCAGAGGTGCGAACCAGATGGAGCCTTTGGAGGTAAACGCCCTGCGGATGTGGAGGAGGAGTATTCGTCCGTCGGAATCGACAAGATCGTTGGGAACCTCGGAGACGGAGGGAGAAGAAGGAGGAGAACCAGGAGTAGGAGCACGCCCGGAAGTGACTGGAGGAGCGGGGAACGAAGAACAGCGCCGGAGTGGAAATCACGCGATAAGGTGAGTGCAAGAAGAGGGGCAACCGCGTGGTAATAAATAGTGTTAGGAGTATAAATGGAGGGTTGCCTATTATTGATATTGCGAGGGATATGTCGTGTCTAGTTGACACGGGATGTTCGAACACAATAATGTGCAAAGAGGTGATAAAAAAAATATGTAAAGGGCAGAGGATGACACGAGCACAACCTTGTAGTTATAAATGGATTACACAGAGTTGCCCCCGTAGAGTGGAAAGTGAGGTACAAATAAGATTAGGCAGGTGCAGGAAAGAAGGGGAAAAACTAACAGTATATGTAGTGGAAAACATGCCTCGTGAATATGGGGGTATTATCGGGTGTGACCTTTTGGGAAAGATCGGGACCAGGATAAAAGGTAATGGCGATCAATGGGTGATTCGCATTAGGAGGAAGGTTTATAATGTGAGAGGGATCGAGAAGAAAGAAATGATATGAAGCGATCAATCGGAAGGGAGATTGACGGCAGACATTAAAAAGGGAATATTCCAACATCGAATTTATCCCAATCTAATTTCAAATTTAAGGAAGAGGAAATACTGAGAGTGACAGCGAAGACAGTACACGAAATCCCACTGAAACAAGACAGTGTGACGTATGTAAAGGAAAGAAGATATCTCCAGGCGTTGCGTCAGTACTTCAGGGAGGAATTGGAGAGTTTAAAAAGCCAAGGCTTGTAACGGCCCCATGTGGGTGGTTAAGAAAAAGAGCGAAGAGGGGACAATTCGGGAGTAGTACAGGGTGGTGGTGGACGAAAAGTACCCCATACCACGTTTTGAGGATATAATGTTTCGGTTGGGAGGTACGACGGTGTTTAGCATACTATACCTGAAGGCGGAATACCACCAGATCAGGATGCACCCGATATATCAACACAATACCGCGTCCACTTTTTAAAGGAGCCACTATGAGTTCACGAGGATGTCCTTCGGTTTGAAAAACGCCTCTATAACATTCCAAAGGCTCTTGGATGACGTTCTGCAAGGTCGGATAAGGCCAGTTGTCAGGTGTACTTGGAAGACTTACAAATATTTAGTAAATACGAGACAGGTTTCCTATCACAGACCTATAATTAATAAAGTTATATTGTAACGCGATAATTATTAATTTCCTTGCTTTTATCCTAAATAGGTAAATAAAAATATTTTATTTAAAAAAATACAACTCGTTACATAAACGTATTTACGTACAACACACGGCCGTGTCCATGACACAGCCACATACATTTGTTTTCAATTAAAATCTGGTTAAATTTACTATCAGGTCATATATATGAAATTTTGATTACATCCCGTAATGCACCCAAGCCAGATGGTTTAGAAAAAATTGACGATTTTGAC
Source organism: Euschistus heros (assembly GCA_003667255.2). Classification (NCBI taxonomy): domain Eukaryota; kingdom Metazoa; phylum Arthropoda; class Insecta; order Hemiptera; family Pentatomidae; genus Euschistus; species Euschistus heros. The sequence continues at coordinate 1,486,999 of RCWM02000149.1, forward strand.
ATTAAGCATAGTTCGATTTCAAAACAGTAAGCGGTTTTAAGCGTGCTGGCATGTGTATTTTACGGATTTTGATCATAATTTAGTATATAGGTCCTTATTGTAAATTTAACCAGCTTTCAGGTGGAAAAATGAATTTTGGATTGACCGTTTAGTTAAAGTTATAGCCAAAAGAGTACCAACAAACGCGTTTTCGCGGAAAATGCGACCCCAGTCTAAAAATACTAAAATGAGGGGTGCAGAATGCAGAAAATACACAATAATTTTTGACTTGACAGCTTCATTAGGAGTAATTAGAAGGTAAACATACTAAAAGTCCCAGCCCCTAGGAAGTAAGCTTACGGTGAAAGGGAGAGAATGTCCCATTTTTGAGTTTTTCGATTACATCTCGAAAACAGTGGACTCTAGAAAAATACGTATCAAAATTAAAGGTAATTAAGTTTCCTATAAAATTGTTTCTATGCCTATTTACCGAACTTCCAACCGTTTCCGAGATATAAATTATTATAATTTTACCTCACTTTTTGTCTTACAACCAGTCAAGTGCCAAAAACATATATATGTAAGGTTGAGCAACCTTCAATCATCTGTTAATTATTTATCATCTGTTTATTATTTACCATCTGTGTTTATTACTTTATCTTAACCTTCATTAACCTATTTTAATTGTTGTTTGCTGTAACTTACTGTTGTATTTACGTGTAATTTAATTCTTTACTTTCATTGAATAAATCACGTTTTAAAGATCTTATTAAATTACAAGATCTCAATAAGTAAGAAAATGGCTCAACTATTTGTTCAAATTATAAAAAGAAGTGACCAAGACTTTGTGATTCAGTGCATTTCCATCGACAAGAAAAATTGGTACTTATTACCTGAAGAATCCAAAGACTTAAAGTTCCACTCCTTTCTATCAGGTAAGAAACCTATAATAAATGCTATGAATGCTATCAAAAACATTAATGGTTACAGAACCGTAGCTGTTAAGATGGATGACGATATTCAAAGAGAATATTTTGATGAATCTTCTAATATTTGTTTTCGGGAGTTACCATTAGAGGAATGGGTTTCAAAAACAGTTCCTTCTAGACCTTTAAAGAATCAGACAGGATTAGAAGATCGTATCAAACAATTAGAAACACAATTAAAACTAAATTCAGAACAGAATGAAATTAAACTAAATCATATTGAAAAAATTTTATTTTAGAACGATTTGATAAAAAACAATCAGAACCTATAGAATGGCTACGTAGGTTCGAAGAAGAATGTGTTCGATTTAAGATAAAATCCGATAATTTAAGAATTCAAGCGTTAAGTTTTTATCTTATCGATGGTCCGGCTAAAGATTGGTACGAGATTAATTTAAAGAAGATCGGTTTGAACGATTCATAAGACATATGGAAGGACTCTTTTCTAAATATTTTTGTTGATAAAGGCTGGTCACTTGTTAAAAAAGCTCTTGGCTACAAATATTTAGGCGGATCCCTTGTCGACTACGCCCTGACAAAAGAAAAACTATGTCTTGACGTAGAACCTAAAAGTACCGAGATCTCCCGTATAAACCAGATTGTTTTCGGTTTACCAAATGAAGTTAAGGAGAAACTCGATAGAGAAGAGATTTTTACTCTCGATAAATTGTACTCTGAACTTCGAAAATTAGAAAATGCCTTTATGAAAAAGAAGAAAGAAAAACTGTCAAGTCCAAAATTCAGTAAAAAGTCCGCTTGTGCAAAACCATGTTCTCACTGCGAAACCCTCGGTTTTCACAATCGTTATCATTTAGTATCTGAATGTCGTAACAAAAATAAAACTTCTAATCGACCAAAAATAAATGCATCTGATCTCGATTTATGTGAAATCGATCTTGATTCCGAACATTTAACCTAGAGAGCCGGGCGAAGTTAGATCCGCTGATTAAACTAAATGTTGTTATAAATGACAATATTAAAATAAAGGCTATTTATGATAGTGGCTCCAATGTGACATTAATAAATCAACGAATTTCTGACTTGCTGAAGTTGAAATTAATCAAACAAAGAGCGGTGCTAAAAACTATCAGCGGACTTAATTTCACCTCAGCCCGGGCTAAAATTAGACTCCGTATTGGAAACATTACTGATTACATTACAACCTATGTAGTCAAGAATAATAATTTCTCTTATGATTTGTTACTAGGTATAGATGCCATCAAGAAATTTAAATTAATACAAGATGAAAATTTGAAAATTTTTCAACGTACCAGTAACACAAAAATCATAGCATCAGAAGATCTACCTAGTAGTAATCAAAATATAAAGTTAACACGATCGAAACTCGATCAGATTGAGACATCCAGTCCTTATCAGATGCAGACTACAACTACTTGTAAGAAGTTTGGAAGTGATTACAAAGAAAATTTTAACTTTAATAAATTTGATGTTAATTTGCAACATATTGAACAAGAGGAACACAAACAAGAGATGTTTCTTCTACTTGAAAAGTACAAGCACATATTTGCTAAAGACAAGTTCGACATAGGTAAAGTTCACTCACGTGAAGCGGAAATAAAACTAATCAGAGATGAATTTGTCACGTCTCGTCCCTACAAATGTTCTATCCCAGATGAAGAAGAAATAAGAAGCCAAATAAAAGGACTCTTGCAGGCTGGGATCATCGAAGAGTCAGACTCACCGTTTGCTTCGCCCGTTACACTGGCCTACAAGAAAGAAGAGAAGAAGAAATCTCGACTCTGTATAGATTTCAGGAAGCTCAACAAATAAGTAGTCCCTGAATGTTTTCCATTTCCTACAATTCAAGATGTAATTGATAAAGTAGCTAATTGTAAGTTTTTCACCGTTTTGGACATCAATTCTGCATTGGACATCAATATCGCTTCGTGAGCAAGATCGAGAAAAGACCTCTTTTGTAACAAAACATGGTAAATTTATGTTTAAAGTTCTTCCGTTTGGTCTTAAAAATGCTTCTGCCATATTCCAGAGAATATTGTCGAACATTATTCGAAGAAATAACCTGGATGATTTCTGCATTAATTACATTGATGATATTTTACTTTTTCTAGGGACTGGGAAGATCATCTTCAGCATGTTAGCCGACTTTTAAAAGTTCTGAACGCTGAAGGATTCAAACTGAAACTAGAAAAATGTTTGTTTGGTGCGAAGTCAGTAAAGTATCTAGGACACAAGTTTTCGAAAAATAAAGTATCACCCACCCAAGATAATTTGATTTCGATTCAGAAACTCCAGAGGCCCTCAGATAAATCAGGTGTTCGGAGTATTTTAGGCTCCATAAATTTTTATTTGAAGTACATAGAAAACAGTGCTGTAAAACTGGAACCACTGCATCGTCTATTGAAGAAAGATGTTAAATTCGAGTGGTCAGATGAATGTGAACAAACTTTCAATATGATCAAGAACTGTTTGTGTAGTTCCCCGATTCTGGCTATATACGACATTGACAAGCCTGTCTTCATCGAGACCGATGCAAGTTTAAAAGGTATCGGAGCAGCCCTCAAGCAGCCACAAGAAAACGGCCTACTTCATCCTGTCGCTTATTACTCACGTAAACTTTCAGAACGAGAAAAACGTTTAGACGTCATCCGCTTAGAATGTAAATCTATTAAAGAAGCGATTAAGTTTTGGCAATACTACTTAATTGGACGTCACTTTACGGTTTGCAGTGATCACAAACCCTTAGAAAACCTAAAGACGAAAGCCAGATCTGATGAGATTTTGGGAAATTTGATTCTTTATTTATCCCAGTTTAATTTCAATATTATCTACAAAAAAGGAAAAGAAAACGTTCTGGCTGATCTGCTCTCCAGAAATCCAGTCCTCGAATACTTCGAGAATGAAGATGCTGTCCAGATCATCAATTTAATAGACTTGTCAGCCATTAAAAAAGATCAAGCCGAGAATCTTTCGGAACTGAAAGCAGCTGAACAGATCGAATCCAAGCAAGGAATGATTTTAAGAAAATTTAAAAAGAAATCAAGAATTTTTGTATACCAAACATTTGGAAAAGAAATTATTAAAATTATTCATCAGCATTATGGCCATATCGGTCCAGCCCACATGATAGCAACCATCAGACCGTATTACTACTTCAAGGATCTTGATAAAGCAATTCATGATTTCTGTAAGAGCTGCAAGATTTGTATTGAGAACAAAGTTCGTCGGAGTCGTGCGATCGGCCTCCTATCACGTCTCGGTCCAGCCACAGAACCTTCCCAGATCATGTCGCTTGACAGTGTCGGTGGTTTTGGAGGGAACCGCTCTTCCAAACGGTACATGAACATCCTAGTTGACCACTTCACAAGATATGCATGGATCTCAACAACAAAGGGTCAAACTGCTAAAGATTTCATAAACTTGTTTAATCCCATAGTTAAACAAAATAATATCTCAACTCTACTGACAGACCAATATACAGGTATAAACTCAACCCAATTTCTCAAGTATTTGAAAAGAATTGGAACTCAGATCGTTTTCGCGTGCATTGATAATCCCGCATCCAACGGATTAAATGAACGATTAAATCAAACATTAGTTAATCGACTGCGATGTAAAATAAACGATAATACTAGAAGAGCGTGGCCAAACTTGGCAGAAGAATGTGTAAAGGAATATAATAATACTATCCACAGTTCTACCCATTTTGCACCATCTTATCTATTGCTCGGCCGAAAATCTTCCATATCTCCTCTTGATGGGAATACTCCATCTTCTTTAGAAGAAGACCGCAAGATAGCCTTCCAAAATTCAACAAAGAGCTTCAACATCAATAAGAAACGGGTTGATAAGAACAGACGAGAGCATAATTTCAACGTTGGTGATTTGGTATACGTCGAAAATGGAAATAAGTTAAATCGAAACAAGCTTGATCCAGTTCGAATCGGACCATTCCCAGTCGTCAGACAGATTTCCTCGTCTTTTTACGAAGTAGCCAGCGGTAAGAGGAAGAAGATCTCCAACTTGTTTCACTCCAGCAAGCTCCTTCCTTACTTTCCACCTCCTCAAGAAGCGACCTCAAGGGGGGGTGGTGTAAGGTTGAGCAACCTTCAATCATCTATTAATTATTTATCATCTGTTTATTATTTACCATCTGTGTTTATTACTTTATCTTAACCTTCATTAACCTATTTTAATTGTTGTTTGCTGTAACTTACTATTGTATTTACGTGTAATTTAATTCTTTACTTTAATTGAATAAATCACGTTTTAACGATCTTAGATATATATAATTAAAGTAAATTTAATGTTCTAAAACATTGATTTTAACAATTTTCCCGATAAACGATCGTTGAAGGCACTAAAACCAAATGTTTGACAAAAAATGAGATAAAAATTACATTTATTTAAAAAAAATTATCGATTTTCAATAACGTAGTATAGCTCGAAATCCGTTGGAAGTTCGAAAAATATGTATAAGAAGAAATTTATAGGAAATTTAATTAGCTTTAATTATAATTCGTAACATAATTTTCTAGAGTCTTTCGTTTTCCAGATATAATCGAAAAACCCAAAAATTAGACCCTTTCCCTGTTCCCCACAGTAAGCTCCCGACAGCAACTAATAAGGCCCGCCAAGGGGACTGGCAGAACAATCAGAATACGGGAGACCGAATCCTAAAAAACATTTTTTTTTTTTTTTTTTTTTTTTTTTTTTTTTTTTTTTTTTTTTTTTTTTTTTTTTTTTTTTTTTTTTTTTTTTTTTTTTTTTTTTTTTTTTTTTTTTTTTTTTTTTTTTTTTTTTTTTTTTTTTTTTTGGGCATTGACTAGTGCCAACCGAGGCAGCAGGGTCATTTTGTGTTCTCCTATGAATGACATGATGAATCATATGTAATGCGCTTTGGGAGTCCTATCATGACAGGACATTAGTGTCATCGGCTTTTATACTATTACGTAGGTACATTTTGATTCGTTAACTTTGATCCTCCAGCTTACACCAATCTTCGATCTGAGATAAATGGGTTTGAAGGATTGGGATATGGCTGATCGGTCTGTATGACGATGGAATGTTGGAAGGTTTGCCCGGTTTCAGGAAAAGGATAATGATAGAATATTTGCATTGCGAAGGGAAATAGGTTGTTCGGAGGATTCATTTGTATAAGTAGGTAAGGAATATGACTGTTTTATGGGGAAGTTGCCTGAGGATGAGAGGAGGAGGAGGAGGAGGAGGAGAGGAGGAGGAGGAGGAGGAGGAGGTAAGGATAGAGGAATCGGTGAATCAAGGAATTCATCAACCGTTGTTTTGTGGGTGGGGTTAGAATCAGGATGAGGATCAAATATACTGGAGTGGTGCTGGGCAAATTCTTCGGCTCTGTTCTCATTATAAGCTGCCCATGATATTCCTTTCGCCGGAGAATTAAATGGTTGGGATCTGAAGGTAGCCATATTTTTTTTTTTTAGGAGTTTTGTAAGATAATTATTGGATTTCCGATCGACAGGATGCCTGGTTCTTTGCCAAATGGTTTTGGCTTGGCGTTAGATCGGATAGGGTCTCATAAGTCTTGGGGTAACGGATTTTTCTTTCTAACTTTAAAAGGGGAACGTGGTGAGGATGCTGCCCAGGTTGCTGGATTATGTTTGTGAAGGAATTAGTTGCATTATCAAGGTCTTTGGAGGGTTTTAAGGATACTCTGAGGTCTATTGTGGCGAAAGTGGTTTCAGTCTACTGGTCCTCTTATAAATGTTGGGGGAGAAGTTTTACGAATCGAAGTGACGGATAGGGGTAGAATTAAAGGACTATGATCAGAGGAAATTTCATCCAGGCGTTCTATGGAGTAATGAAGGGATCCTAAGCCTGAATATATGAAGAAATCAAGATCAGGATTTCGGTTAGGATCTGTGGGCCAATATGTAGCAGTGCCGGAGGAAATGAAATGAGATCTTCAAGAATTAAGTGCAGAATGCAATGCTCTCCCACGGAGTTGGTGGTTTTTGAACCCCATTGCTGATTCTTAGTATTGAAGTCAGCGCCTAGGAGAAAGCCATGACCTAAGGAATTGAAAAATGAGTGAGACTGGGATGTGGGAATTGGTTTATTTGAGCGGCAGTAGGCCGCTGCAATCGCGACAGGAAAGGAGAAGGATTTTATAACAATTGCTGTGGGTTGTAGAAATTCATTTAAAGGGAATACATGGTGAGAGGGGAATGGTGATTGATCACAGCAGTTTCGGCATATGCTCTACCGTCAGGGTGGTATGTTCGGTATTGTGGTACATTGATGCGTTGTAGTTGCGTGGTAGGTACATTGTTGACTTATCCAGGAGTCATGTTTCTGTGATTAAAGACACATTGAATTCTTTGTCTTGTAGTCTAGATGTCAGTTCGTCAGTGTGATTTCGAATTCCATTCGCATTTCAAAGGAGAATGGATAAGGGTTTTGTTTGAGACATTTAAAGTTTTTTGTTTTTTTTTGGAAAGGGAAAAGAAGAGGGATAATATTTGCAATAAGCAATATCAGTGGAGTGATAAGCGTTTTGAGCTCTAGTAGGAAGGAGTTAAATGAGGATGTGAGATCTGAAGTGATTGTAGGAGGAGGAATATAGGGGATCTGATAAAGAGCATGTGGATAAGGTTGGATTAATGGTAATGGAGTATGTTGAATGGTTTGTTGGTATTGAGATTGAGGGTCATAAAATTGAGGTTATTGAGGAGGGGGCGGCACACAGTGGTCCAAAACAGCCTGTTTTGCGAAAAAACCCTATAACTTTTTATTTAAATGCGATAGAGACTTGAAATTTGGTACTTTAAAGCAATATTATTTCCCAGTCATAAATCAAATATAGTGAGCTGAACATTTTGTTTATTCAAAAAATAATCGCCATTTTGATATTTTAAAAACAAAATATTTTTTTAAATATCGAGCAACACATCAAATTAAATCTATTGCAGAGCAGATCAAATATAAATATTAAATGTTTATTGATTATTTTCAGAAAAATACCTCTAAAATTTAAAATTTAAAAACTTAAAAACGAATAATATTCATTAATTTTAAGTATGCATTTATTAATATTTATAATTACCACTTATGAAAGTATTCTTTTAATTTCTAAAATAACAATGTTTTTACATCTTCATGTAAATCGAGAATTTTTTTCTTCGGTTGAACTCGGTAAGTATTGATATATGGATCTGAAGTTACTAGGAGCATATTCATCACGTCTTCATTTGTTGATGTTCTTGAGCACTTTCGAGAATGGTCTAACCGAAAGTGTCGTAAGTCTTTATTTCGCGCTTCTTGCGCTTCCTCGGATAAAGCACCTATTGGCAAAATAGCGGCTGATATTATTTTCGCACCATGAAGAAGGACTTTATGGACAGTAATAGGCATGTAGTACCATTTGTATAGTTGCACGAATATTTTTGCTGTATCTAAAGCATATTCCCCGAACTTCTGAGGATCTACAGCTTGCCCACAGTTGATAGTGTCCAAAATAATGCGGAATCGGTGTATAAGATCTTGATTGATTCCAGTTATTTCAGCTGTCAAGGCAGGATTTTCAAAAAATCTGCGCGCAGAATTTCCATCATTTGTAGTTCCCACTCCCTGCTTGATTACATCGATGTTGAGGCCCAAAATCTGTTTGAATTTCTTTTGTATTTCTGATTTAGTTTCGTCTTTCAACTGTCTTGTTTCGGCATTAGATCTCCAAGATGCAAAAGGCTTATTATAGGCTACGTGTAGGATGCATTCCATGAATTTTATACGAGCATGAAGGGGTGACAACCCCATGTAAAGCGCCTCTTCTTGTTCAGATTTAAGTTTTATTTTATCTAAATCGTTCATTTCGGATGGTTTAGCTTTGCAGATAAAACACACGGCCATTGCTGACGTTTCTGTGACTGTTTGCGCAATTTTACCATCAATCATAGAAAATATTAGTTTATGTTTCACGCTGATTAACCTGCCATCGACATTGATGGCCGATTCAGTGAGCTGTATAATTTCATTTCTGATTCTGTCCACTTCATTCTTAATAGTAAGCGGATTTTCTCTAAGGAACTGAAATTGAAGAGGACGACAATATCTTGTAGAAGATGGTCTAGTGTTTTCCCACATGATTAGAGAAGAATTAGTACTTTCACTTAAATGAAGAGGTACGAGAGATGACAAAAAAATATTTGCATCAGAGGTGTTTTCTCCTAAAAATGTCTGTTTAAATTCATTATGACCAGCAGAGCCGTCGCAACCCCATTTCGATACTAGAGTAAGATTGTGACTAATCTTATCAAAATCTGTTCCTGATTTGGTCTTTAAAATCCTAGAAGCTGTGTGGTCAAGTAACTCCTGTAAACCCACTTTACTGTAACTCTCCGTTGTTTCGACATTAGACGGGTAACATTCTTTTTTCGATGCAAGAACTTAATTGTAGGAAGGAAAAATGTTACATCCTATTTCTTTAGCTGATTTCCTCAGAATTTCGTATTGATATTTTGAGAGGGACGCGTCTAGGATTAGTGCTAAAGCTTTATCAGGACTGAAACATTTAACTGATTCTCCAGAAATTTTCTTGGCTGCTGCTAGGATTATATCATCGGAAAAACTATTACGGAGACTTTTAATTTTATATTGTTGGGATCGAGCACAAGATTCGTTGAAAGCCTTTTCAGGGCGTCCACCCAAGTCATGGGTAGTCCATGCACCTGTATTTATTTGTGGAATGCTAATATTTATGGATTTATTCTCAAGCCATGTTTCATTTTTTTGTTTAAAGTACCGTTTGATTCTACGAGCCTCTCGCCATTTAATGTTAAAACGTGGTAAAAAAGTTTGACATAAATACCCTTGTATTGTTTGAAGAAGGTCCGGTGTTAAATATCGATGATCCTTCTTAATCTGCTCAATGGATTTTTCTATATCACGACCACTATTCAACCAAATATCAACTAATTCACGATTTGACAATTGAAAATTCATTTTATCGGTGTCACTAGAGCAAGTAACAAATGGAAACTATTTGGAATTGAATACACAATAATAATATCAGCTAAGGTTAGGAGATTTAAAATAATCCTTACGTTCTCTCTTCTCGGGGTAAACAACAGTGTTTTGTGTTTGAACGACTCTAACAAGATATATTGCAGTTTATAGCGGCTGAAAATGATTTTATCTTTTAATTAGGACTCTTGTGCAAATTTATATGCAAACATCTCATCGCCGGAATGCCGCGGAGAAAACAAATTCCTAACGAAATTTTTCAAAATGCATTTTTTCACCTAATAAGGTATATCACTATTGTGGTGAATAGCTAACCATAAATTTCCTTTATCTGATATATTATTTTACTAAGGGAACTGAGAAGGACTGATTTTAAACAATATGTTCCAATTTTGTCGAGTTTTGGAACAACAGTACACAAAAGAATAAATATCATGTTACACAAAACATTTGCTTTTGAGATGTGCAGCGACTTTGAAGGCTACAAATATGAAACAGAAATTAATTTATCATCATGATTCTTATCGATGCTTGTTTCTTGATCGTTTACTAATTCTTTATCAGTAATTTTAATATGTTTTGAACATAATAAAAAAATAGGGTTTTTTCGCTATTTGAACCACTGTGCGGCATGGCTCCATTTTAATTTTAGTTTCTTCCCAGCTAAGTTGAACGAAAGAGACTGATGAGTTGGCTATTTTGTAGGACAGTTTTTCCTTTTTTTTTTTTGGTAGAATTTCTTCGTTCAATTAGCTCGGTGCCCTTGCTTGCATAGGGTACATACTGCAGGTACCTTTCGTGTTTTTGTGCATCCTGCAGATTTGTGCATTCACCCACACTTAGCACATCTAGCGATATGATTGCAGTATGTTTTTTTATGGCCGTATGTCTGGCAGTTATGGTATTGTACAATGTCACGTTGACGGTATGATTTCTCAATTTGAACTCTGGTGTAGTAGATGACATCGTAAATCTTTTCATTTCCAGGTGGAGGTTTTAAGTCCGCCTTCTGCTGGGTATTCCCGGCAGTGTTTTTGCACATTGGTAACACGCCTTACTTTGAAGCCCACGGACAATAATTCTTCTTTGATTTATTACAATTATTACTTTGATTACTCTTTGATTTATTACAATGAACGATGAAGCTTTTATACGGCCACCCTAAGCGATCTCTCTTCCTTGATTTGTGCAGTTACTGGCAGATATTTTAAAATGTTACGGTAGGTATCGGCATCGGGGGAATCGGGCATAATTTTGGTGTCATTTGTGCGGCTAATACATAAATTCTTTTCTTGGCCGACTATTTTATTTAAGTGATTACAGAGTAATAAAAAGTTTCCTATATTACGTACGAAGATAGAAGAAGATTTGGGAGGCTGCGGTGCCGAAGACGCCTCCATAGTTTCGGCAGCTAAGCTACAAAGTTCCTGAAAGGAATTAGGGGTAAGAAAAGGAGATTCTTCGTTAACTCCTTGGGTTGAAGTCCCTGGCATTATTTATTCATTGGTGATGAGTTCATAGGAGTTTTAACATTTGATTTCATCGATTTTTGGTTGGCAGGGCACATTCTAATGGTTTCAAGTGACCGACTTCTTTTAGTTTTGTTAGTTTTTGGTAACAATCATATGGAAATATCATTGAGTAGTAGGGAAAAAAAAATGAAAAAGGAAAAAAGATATAAAAAGATCGTGGAGTGCGCGAATTAAAGAGCAAATACGGAACCTCTCCGAACGGAAGGCGCCAGCCACTGGCTAATGTCAAGGTGGCTGTTATCGCGTTAATCCTTTCCCCACTTCTCTACCTGCCATAGAGCACATGTTAATTTACATATTCACTATTTTAATGTTTAATGGCTGTACTCACTGTTTTATTTAGTCAATGTTCACTACAGCTATTAATAACACCTGTACACTTTTCTTAACTAAAAACTGAGAAAAACCTTACTAAAAAGGATGATTATCAGAGAGCTATACGAACATGGAACTTTCACAGTTGGAGCATGCGCAAACACTCTACTGCAAGTCTAGAAGGAAAGGATATATTGATTGTTTTTTTGATACTCTATAAACTTGCAAAAAATGAAAAATATTATACATACTTCATTTCAAATTCTCTCAGTTGATCAGGTGTAAGTGTTGTAGCCACTTCGAGAAGTCGCATATTTTCAACTCTCCTCTGTTCTAATGAGTATTCCAAATCGGGGGATGTGTTCTGTACGCTGGCTTGTTGAACTACGATTGATGTCTTACTTTCATGAGGGAGTGAGACGGATTTTCTAGGCTTTTTGTCCTAGAAAATGAAAACAAACTAATTGCTAACTTTTCTATGCGACTGTAATACAAAGGTCATTAGAGTTTTACTTGTATTAAACATTTTAAATTAATAACATTATTCTTAATATGTAAATAATACGGTTTGTATTGTGCACTTCATATTTAAGTATAACTTTTTATTTTTTTATACTAACGTAAATAATGCCAAGAACAAACCCGACAAAAATAATCAAATTAATAAAATAGGGTCATAGCCTATAACATTCAGGTATCTAACTGCCTTATATTTCTTAAAATTTGTTTCTAGTTATCTTATACTTAATTGTTAGAAGGATGAACAGCAAAGAGTGGCTCCTCGACCCAGCTAGCCCGGGAACAACACATACTTGGCATTTTATATTTATAATATAATATAAATGACGTAACTATTTCTATGTATACTGTAACCAGATATATATATATATAAATATACTTTTTGAAATAATGATTTTTTAAAACTATTTATTGATATTTACAACTGTATACATATATAAAATTAATAAATATGGCGGAAATATTACAATGACAAGTCAATAACATGTAAATAACCACACAACAGTAATTAAATAATAATTTATAATTGCAAAAAGGAAGACTACCAAGTCGGGATGCTTGAATATCTATGCTTGAAATGGAAAAAGGATTTTAAACCGACCACCTAAACCAAAAGCTGATGTCAACGTCAATAGCAATGTACACCTCCCCAGTAGGTAACATTCTTCATCAGGATGTAGGATAGCTTTTTGTATAAGGGTCCTACTAACCATTTGTGCTACAATAAATCTCTCTTTAAGGTTATTCAACCATTTCCAGAGGCATAAACATTATTTCTATGTAATGTGCTCAGGACATATCAACATAAAACTAGATTCTACTGCAGGGAAATATACATTAATAATAAAAAATATTGTGATTATAACTGGTCAACGACAGCGTAATTGAGTTTCATTTAAATTATAAGTTCTAACCAAATGCAACATCAATTCTGTAGCTTTCGACCGCGATATTTTCCAGCTATCCTATGAGAGATTAGTCCTTCATCAAAAGAAGCATGTTACAAAACTTATAGAAAGAGATAATCTTAAGGTGAATATGGACACTGAAGTGTGTGAGGTTTGCATGTATGCATAAAGTCATCATTGCTGATATGAAGTACCATTAATAAAATCTTATCCAGGATTACATTTCTATTTTCTTAATGAGAATTATTTCAGAAAGTGTCATATTATTTATCATGTAAGCACAATATATATATATATATATATATATATATATATATATATATATATATATATATATATATATATATATATATATATATATATATATATATAGAATAGAATAGAATAGAATAGAAAAATAATTTTATTCTGGGACAAAGTCCCTTAAGAATAACAGATAATTGCAGGTATAACTAAATTAAATCTGGTTAGAGACAATGAGCTACAAAAAAGAAAAACAATAAAACATTAATGACACTATGTACATAGATGATATTTAAATAAAAAGAAAAGAAAAGAAGATAACATTTTACAGATTAGAGGAGATAGAATTAAATAAGTAAAATAAAATAAAATAAAATAAAATGATATAGAAAAATCTTATGGTACAATGATATGATTTGTATGTACAATAGAAGTACCCAATGTTATATTCTTGGAAAGTTAAATTTTTATTAAAAGGAATCTCAATTATTCCAGAACTGAATCCAGCAATGCAATAATAATTTTTGTCTAAGTAGTTAGATAGTTAGCAAGCGTCAGTCTGGATGAGAAGGAGGTATTGGAAATATAAATATTTGAATGTTTTCAGGGATTTAGCTTGTCTGATGTGAGGAGGGATGGAGTTCCAGAGGATTGTTGAGCGGAAAAGGAAGGAGCGTTGGAATATTGAAGTTCTGTGGGACGGGGTATACAGATCAGAAAGACGGGATCTCGTATGTATTGGATTGACTGCAGATCTGAATTGGAGCTTATTGTAAATATAAGAAGGTTGGAGGGTATTGATAATTTGGTATAGGAATGTTCCATGAAAATATTGTTTACGGAAAGTGGGATAGAGCCAATTTAGTTGGGAATAGAGGTGGGAAACATGGGAACGCCTCGGACTACCGAAGACAAACCTGACGAAGCAGTTCATGATTCGCTTCAGTCTGTCTTCGAGAACCGTCGAGAGGCCACCGTAAACTAGACAACCATAGTCAATGTAAGGGAATAATAAGGAAGAGACTAAAAGCTTGCGGGTTGACAGGGGAAGAAGGTAACGGTTTCGGTGGAATAATTTGAGAAGGCCTATGGAACGGCGGGAAATTTGGGCAATCTGAGGTTTCCAAGAAAGGGTTTGATCAAAAACAATCCCGAGATTTTTTACAGAGGAGTAGAAAGAGATAGGATGATTATTTAAGGTTAAAGGAGGGTATTGTGAGTAGGAATTAAGGAGGGAGCTAGAGCCTATTAGAATGGCCTGAGTTTTCTTTTCGTTAAGTTGTAATTTATTTAAAGTCGCCCAGGCACTAATTCTGTCCAGATCTTCCTGAACTTTAGCGAAAGCAGTGGATAGCTCTGAAGGGGAGAAGGAGAGATAGACTTGGGAATCATCTGCATAGAGGTGGTAGGAACAGTGATAGATTGAATTAGGAAGATCATTAATGTAGGAATTGAATAGGAGAGGAGAAATACTGGATCCCTGAGCAATACCTGAGGTAAGAGTGAGAAAAGAAGATAGGGGTTGGTTTGGTATTTTAACTGCTTGGGAACGGTGAGAAAGGAAAGATTGAAACCAGCGGATGGAACTGTAGGAAAAGTTTAATGATTTTAATTTGGAGAATAGGATAAAGTGATCAAGGGAATCGAAGGCTTTAGAAAAGTCAAGGAGTAACAGGACGGTTAATTTTTTGTCATCTATTGCGGTAAATATGTCATTAGTGATTTTTAGGAGAGCAGACTGGGTGGAGTAGCCGGGACGAAAACCAGATTGTATATATATATATATATATATATATATATATATATATATATATATATATATATATATATACATTTTAGAGAGAGAAAGCTTCCATTGCGTAAATGTTACAATATGTCTCGTCTAGGAAAAAAAATGAAGAGCTTAAGAGCCTACATGCAGCCCCAGACATTGTAGCCAATATAGGCCTTATTGATGTAATTATCTTTTTCTAAGAACAATGTAATCTTATTGAGGCTGCATAAAATGTCAAAGGCATTTACAAAGGATAGAAGCTGGTTGACTCCATAACATGATGTAGGAGGGACACCCGTGTTGAAAGAGAAGGAGAGATAGGTCTAAGCCTCTAGCTATCATTTTATGGAATGCCAACGGACAACAAAAATAACCAAGACGAACTCGAAATATTCCTCCACGACAATCAAATAGATATTGTCCTACTGACTGAAACTCACTTTACTCAACATTCATATTTTTACATACGAGACTACATTAGTTACAAATCAGATCACCCAGATAATACCTCTCATGGAGCATCTTGTATCCTTATCCACAAATCAATATCCCATTCTCATATTCCTTCTATCCAACTGACACCATTCACTCCACCTCAGTATCCATTTCAACTCGCCCTTTCCATATAACATTTTCAGCTGTATACTGCCCTTCTGGTAATTATCTTTCTTCGGACAGTGGTTCATTGCAGGAGGAGACTACAACGCCAAACACCAGCGATGAGGTTGTAGAACGTCCAACTACCATGGCAGCGTCCTACTGTTATTCTGTCATCTCACCCTCGAATCCTACTTATTTGCCTACCTCTCCTAAAAAAAATGTCCTTGATATTTTCATTTCTTCCCGAATTTCCACCTCTCAAACTGTCATTAAATCCATGAACGACCATTCATCAGATCATAGCCCTGTTCTACTTTTATTACATTCAAATCCCGTTCCTAAACCCTCTCCTACTATACTGATAAAAGGACGTGTAGACTGGGATAGATTTCGATACGATTTTGAAAAACAATTGGAACTGAAAATTCCTTTGAAAACAAAAGAAGATATTAACACAGCGATTGACAAACTTACATCATCAGTACAAAATAGTATAACTAAAAATATATTGCCTTAAAAAAAAATCCTAATAGTCAACAGTATACCTTACCACTGCATATTCGCTCGTTATTGACAGAAAAACGCACAGCGAGGGCGAAGTGACCTAGATACCCATCAGACAAACATAATTACAAAAACTTAACGAACAAACTAAAGACAGAAATTAGAAAATTTAAAATCCAAAACCTACATAACCATACTGAAAACCTCAATACTTCAGACAACTCTTATAGAAAACGAAGAAAAAACTCTTTGGTTACAAAAATTTTAATCACTCTCTCCTAACCGACTCTCGAACCTGGACAAGATCGGACGAGGAAAACCCCCAAATTTTCGGTCGTTTAACCCCCATCCTGAACTCTTCAATCCTGCTCACGTTGAATGTGTTGAAGCAGAACTGTCCAAATGTCTCCTCCTCCTAAAACATTTCATCCTTCAGAAGTACTTTTTTTTTATAGAAACTTTTATTGCAATTAATTTTATAGTAATTATTGCAATCTACCACAAATGTGGGCAATAAGTAATATATATAGCAAATGATTACATTCACACATTATGTACAAAGAGAAAAAAAAATTAATTAAAAAAAAAATTATATATATAAAATAAAATGAATAAAAAGATAACAGAAAGAACTTCCTATACATATAAATAAAATTAAATACTAAAATAAAAAAAAATAAAACATTGAGTAAGTAAAAATAAATAAATAGTAATAATGAAAAATAAAATAAAATAAAAAGTTAAAAACACAATCGTACTTTATTTACAATACAAACTCATCCTAGGGACCCCAAGCCAGACCCCTACCTTCAATTATAGAGGGACAAGCCAGGCATAGAGAGATCCCAGCTCTTCTCTCTCAGCTGCGTCACTGATGTAAAAAACTCAGAAGTAGTAAAGATTATCCTCAGATTACCTTTCAACAAAGCTCCTGGACATGACCTTATTACTGTTAAAATTACTTTATTATAACTGGGGTAAATTCATGACAAACATCTCTCTACATAGCGTCACTGTCAACAAGATGGTGAGGCCAGTGCTAACACACTGTGCACTGCCTGCCTATATTAAACAAGCATAGTAATTATTATTTCTGACAATTACAGCCCATATCCTAAAACTCCTCCCTCGGAAAATATATATATATATATATATATATATATATATATATATATATATATATATATATATATATATATATATATATATATATATATATATATATATATATATATATATATATATATATATATATATATATATATATATATATATATATATATATATATAAATATATATATATATATATATATATATATATATATATATATATATATATATATATATAAAAGTTACACTATATATTTTTCCTTAGATATTTTTAATTTTGACTCCTAACTATTGTAATCTATTTCTTAGAAACCCCTCGTGGGAACTTGCTCTCCTGTGAACTGTAATGTTAGCATAAAGCTTCCTAGAAGAAGCCATTGTAACCCTTTATAAACCTCAGGAAATTTTGTAAAACTCTCTTAGTACATCCAGGGCCGTCTCCACGCCACTCTTCTTTCTTATATTGTAACTTGATTGAATAAACTTCTTTTTAAAAAAAAGTCTTTACTTTTAAATTGAAGATAACTGAAGATGGACAATTTAATTAATACAAAAAAATTAAGAAAAAGGCTATGATTTCATTACTATAATTATAAAGAAATATTTTGTTACTTAAAAAAAAAAAAATATATCATTGTTTATTCTTATTTAATATTAAGCTATATTAAATTACTTTATATTAAGGATAAATTTAATTTTCATTTCATATTATTTTAATTTTATTGCATACTATCTCATTTTATTTTTTTTTTTGTAATATTAAATATTTTATAAAAATGGCACCTCCCACATTAAAGAAAGAGCATCTGAAACAAATTCCGTTCACTCTAATACTTTAAGAAACAAAATAATCGAAATACCAATAGCAGACTCTCCAGTTAATTTAGGAAAAAATCAAATTATTTTAAATTTAGTTGATATTAATCCCGCGAAACCCAAAATTGAAAAACTTTTTAATAATACTAAAAACAGAATTATTGCTCAAATATCAAACACAACAACAAGAACAAGACATAATAAAATCAATTAAAGAATTCGTTGAACCAAAAGTTAAATATTATTTATTCTTTGAAACTGATTTTTATACCCAATTTTATGAAATCATGGTAAAATATTTTAAACATTCGGAATTAAATTTTGTAAAAACAACAAGTAGATTAATCGATATTCAAGATCCTGAAGAGCAAAATAATTTAATAAATGATTACCATATTGGCAAAACAAACCACCGCGGTTCGGAAGAAACATTTAATCGAATAAAAAGATTGTATTATTGGCCTAATATGAAAAATTTAATTCAAATTCAAATTAATAATTGCGAAATTTGTACGGTATCAAAATATGATCGGAATCCTTTAAAACTCCAAATAACGTTACTCAAACACCGTCTACACCAGGGGTGCTCAAACTTGAACTGCTGGCGATCTACCTCAATATTTTTAGACTACTTACGATCGACTCTGAGACTGCAAGTGTGTGTGATGCAGGGTTGTCGTACATACACGATACACCCTACCTACCTAGGTAGGGTGTACCGTAGCATATATAGATATTAGCTTTCTGCACAATATAGGTACATTATTTTAGTCAAGGTTTGGGTTAGGTTTAGTTAGGTTCTTCTCTACAATATCAATGAAAAAACTCATAGTTATTCAAAATTGCGAGTTTATTTGTTGTTACAAAACAAAAGAGTTACATATGGTGTTAAACTTAACTAAGGAGTGGCTTTGGATGTTGAAGCGTGGCACTGCATGTCCTCAGCATACTTTTCATAAGATGGTACGTAACCACTGAGTGCTAATCTCAAGCATGATGACATATGATCGTCAGTTAGTCGATTGCGATATTTTGACTTAATTATCTTCATTTCAGAAAATGCAGACTCGCACAAGTAAGTTGACCCGAAAAATGCCGTCAGTTGAAGGGCGATTTGCCTTACATTCGGATATTTATCTTCAGATATAAAACACCAGAAATTTCTATCAGATGCTGTAGCTTTGAGATGTATATCTGATATAATCTGCACCAACTCATTTTCAACAGAACATGAGTTCATATTAAACTGACTTGCTATTTCAGTAGCTAATTCCTCAATGTTTTTACATGAAAAAGGATAACTCATAAATGATGCTATATTTTCCAATTTACTGCAATCATAAAAACGCATTTCGAATTGTCCCAAAATATTTGATAATTCAGCCTCATACGTATCATAATTCAACTGAGGAATCCTTGCTTTCAAAGACGGAAAATGTTTCAGATCCTTTCTTTTCAGTTGATCTATCATAAGTTGCAATTTACTTTTGAATGCGTTTACTGCGCTAATCATCTCAATAATAGTTTTTCCTTTACCTTGAAGCTCCAAGTTAACGGTGTTTAAGTGCATTGTGATGTCAGTCAAAAATGCCAAATCATTTAGCCATTTTTCGTTTTTCAAAATCTGAGTGTCATCACCTCTTTCGTCTAGAAAAGCTGTTATTTCGGGCAATAATTCTTGAAACCTTTCTAGGAATTTTCCGCGACTCAACCACCTGACGTCCGTGTGAAGAACTAAATCAGTGTGTTCAGCTGACTCCCTATCTTCCAATTGCAACTGAAAGAGCCGCCGTTGCAAGCTACGTGCACGGATGGAATTCACAATTTTTGTTGCAATGCCCATAATTTCCTCCGTGTTTAAAACTTTTGAACACAAAACTTGTTGATGTATAATGCAATGGAATGAAAAAAAATGAAGGGAATTCTTCATTAGCTCGACACAATGCCACAAAACCGTTTTTGTTTCCAGTCATTGCTGGTGCTCCATCGGTTGTAATGCACACTAATTTATATATTGGTAGCTCGTAGTTTTTTACAAAATTGAAGAAAACGTCATATATATCTTCGCCACGGGCCTTCCCCTTCAGAGGAATGATTGTCAAAAATTCTTCCTTAGCCAACATGTCATTGAATACCATCCGAATAAAAATACACAGCTGGGCAGTGTCTGTCATATCGATGGATTCGTCGAACTGTAAAGAAAAGTATGTACATTCCATGATATCATGTTTTAGTTTATCTGCGATGTCCTGACTCATGACTTCAATACGCCTTGTGACAGTCGGACGAGATAACTGAAGTTCTCTAATAGCAGACATGATTTCTGTTTTATTTTTAAAATCTCCAAATAAAGTCTCACCCGCTTCAATAAATGCTTCCTTCACCACCGATCCATCTTCAAATGGTTTCTTGTGTTTCGCCAAAATATGAGATATTTTAAATGACGCGATCGTAGCAGCTTTTGATTGTTTGGCTGGTCTTGTGAACATGGATTGTTCTTTTTTCAAACAAGATATCAAATCACTTACTTTTCGTTTTCTTAATTCACTCGGTAGCGGAAAATCCTTTTCATAGTTTTTATGAACCGTTTTATGATGCCTCTCTAAGTTACCACGCTTAGGTATTGCAACTGACGCACGACAAATAACACAAATGCACTTACCCTTCACCATACAAAAGAAAAATTCTTCCTCCCAATCCTTATTAAAATGATACGTTTTAGATTTCTTCACTGCACTCATTTTCCACTATTTAATAATAAACTTTGTATCGACGTAGGATCGCCATCAAGTTACAATTCAGAATGACTCCAATTCCTACAGGCGCAACATTTATATCGGCGTGAACGAAAGTCTCGAATGTTCCCGTCAAACGCGCCGCCCGAAACTAGACTGTACTGTCTCTCGTCTAGAAACAACACGGCTTTTCTTTGACAAGTGCCGCGCGTTCCTTTGATAAAGCCACCTTTTGCCGCAAGCAGTGTTATTTTATTACGTAATACATTTTTGTAGTTTAGTTACCTACCTACTTATTAAAATTTTTTTTCTTCTCGAGATCTACCCAAAAAGCACTCGCGATCGACTAGTCGATCGCGATCGACCGTTTGAGCACCCCTGGTCTACACCATTCGAAATAGTTCATATGGTATCACACTAGAATCAAAAATCACACTAGAAAAAAAAAAATATTTATCTCTAATCGACTCCTTTTCAAAATTTGCACAAGTTTATAAATTAAAAAACGGTCAAGCAACTGAAGTCGTAAATAAATTAATTTCTAATTTTTCTCATCACGGGTTACCGAAACAAATAATAACAGATAACGGTTTAGAATTTAGAAACTCGTTAATATCCGATTTATTAAAATCACACAAAATCCAACTATATTATACGGCTACTCAATCACCTCAATCAAACGGACCCATTGAAAGATTTCATAGCACATTAATAGAACATTTACGGTTATTAAATAATAGAGACGAATTCAAAAAAGACGCAATTGAAAAAAGAAAAATTAAATAAGCCGTACTCGCGTATAACAACACTATTCATTCCATCACACAACTAAAGCCTATCGAAATAATTTCTGGTCATTTAGATATAGACTCGCCCGTTGCAATAGACCTCAATAATCAAATCATAAATGATTATGTTGCAAAACATAAAGAAAGAGTAAAAATTTTGCATGAACAGATAAATCATAGGAATCAAGTAGCAAAAGAAAAATATATAACCAGGATGAATAAAAATCGCAAAGAATTGCCAAATGAAATCCCGGAAACAGTATTTGTAGCTAATAGGCAAAAACAATCAAAATTTAAAAATAAATTTAAAACGGAAAAGATTAAAAAAGTAATTAAACATAATAAAACCGCTTTAATCGATAAAAAAACATTATAACACGCGAGAAAAAATTCATTTAAAAATATTAAGAGACCGCAAAAGAAAAGACAAACTTTCGATGGAGGTAGGCCCCCAGATGAAAGAGCATTCCCGGGTCAGCATTCTTAGAACAGAGATAAAGCACTCGCACCTGACACATTCTTTCGCTTAAGACAAGCTATAATAATTACGTTTATTTAAAACTCATTTTTTTAAAATATAAGTAAATAATTTTATTTTTTTTGCTTTAAAATAAAAAAGCATAAGAAATAATTTAATATAAACAATAAAGTCGCTGGATACGACTTATATTGATGTGAAAAGATGGCAGTTAAAATGCCCAAACTATATAACAATAATAAAAAATAAAGAATGATAAAAAGAATAATTATTGTAGATAAACAACATAACGAGTTCAGGGAATATGAACTCTTCCTAGTTTAAGAGATGGAATTATAAGCCGATTAATGAAAAATATTTTATACAATAAAATAGTATAATTAAATGATTAGACTTTCATTTTTATAATTTAATTTTTAGGTTAGTATCAACTCTCACTGCAGGGATGATAGAAATAAAAAATGTTACTTCTAACCTCGGCGTCATACCTATCAACTTAATACACGCTAAATTGCAAACATCTCAACACACAATTATACATTTCTTAGACTTAGGACCGCTATTTACGGAATATCTTTTCGTGAGTTGGCAATTTTAAAATTACCTAAATGATTCACATTTTAACAATTCAGTACTAAAAGAATTAAAATTTCACATTGATATAATTAACAGTACAAGATTTATAATTAACGAGAAAATATAATATTAAACTACATGATACCAGGAATAACCGAGTTAAAAGAGGATTAATAAACGCTTTAGGCACTATTATAAAAGGTATAACCGGTAACTTAGATGCGTATGATAAAAAACAATTTTCTGAATTAATAAAAACTCTTAAAGAAAATCAGGACCAGATTGTTGATCAAATACATAACCAATATTCGGTAAACTGTGATTTAATTACTCAATTTAATAATACTATTAAAAACATACAAGAGAACACGCTGCATATTGCACGAACAATTAATGATATAGGAACCGTAGTTAACTTGTTAATAATTAAAGAATTATTGGATCACATCCAACTTATTTTCTCTTTAATTTCTACTACCATTTCTGATATAGAAACTTCTTTAACCTTTTGTAAACTAAATATTCTACATCCATCTATAATTAATACAAAAACATTGTTTTTAGAATTAGAAAAGATAGCTCCACATTACAATGACAAATTTCTTCATCTATTTCAATTTAAATTTATCCTAGATATAGAACGCACAATATCTGGACAATGTGCTTTGCATGAAAATGAAATTATTTATACTTTATCACTTCCAATTTTCGAAGAAACTGTTTATAGTTTGTATAATTTATACCCCATCCCATCTATTGTAAAGGATGAAATCATAACAGTAATTCCAAAGTTCAAATCTCTTAAATATTAATAACAACTTTAAATTCCTTAATCATCAATGTATCAAAAGAAACAGCATTCACCACTGTCATGCAGCTGACCTATCTCACCACTATGACTCATGTATTCAAGATATTTTACAAAAATCATCCAGTGAAAATTGTCTTTACACACGTCTACATCAGGAAGAAAACCACATCGAAGAAATCCCAGGAACACGCTACATCCTCATAGCATTTTACAACCCGGATGATCTTCAAGTTCAACAACAAAAAGAAACAGTAAACTATCTGTGTATTATGATCTAAAATTTAATTCAATTGTGTATCATAATAAAACTGTATTTTCATCCAATCAAACTCATGGTTCTCTAACATTGTTAGATAAATAAACTCTAAATATTCAAGCCTCACAGCTTTTAAATACTTCTTTAGAAATTAAAAATTTTAAATTTCATGAACTACAAACCTCACATCTTTCACATCTTGTATCAACAAAACATACCTGTAACTCTAACACTCTATATGTGGATAGTTTTATTTGTATTATCATCTTTATATTAACCTTTGTAACTTTTATTTATTATTTTTACAAAACTAGAATTGTAACTCATTTCACCCAAAGCGGTGAAATTCGTATCTAGGTGGGGAGGAGTTACACTATATATTTTTCCTTAGATATTTTTAATTTTTACTTTTAAGCTTTGACTCCTAACTATTGTAATCTATTTTTTAGAAACCCCTCGTGGGAACTTGCTCTCCTGTGAACTGTAATGTTAGCATAAAGCTTCCTAGAAGAAGCCATTGTAACCCTTTATAAACCTCAAGAAATTTTGTAAAACTCTCTCAGTACATCCAGGGCCGTCTCCACGCCACTCTTCTTTCTGATAGTGTAACTTCTATTAAATAAACTTCTTTTTAAAAAAAGTCATTACTTTTAAATTGAATATAACTGGCTATATATATATATAGCTAAATAAAAGGATCGCGGGACTGAGTTTTTAAAAAGAGGCTTTACTCTGAATTACATACATTGATCAAGAAAAAAAAAACAATTTATAACTTAATACAAAAACTTCATGTTGAACATCTGTAAGTCCTAACGCATGACTCCAGAGTGTCGCTGAGGCAGATGGAGGTGGCCTTGTTATAGGGTTATCTAGGAGAGGGGATATCGTACATTTGTTTATTATCCTTAATACCATTGGGTTTCCATAACTTCTCCCCCCCCCCCCCCCCCCGAGTTCCGAGGTCTCCGATGGAACAAATATCTTAGTGTAAATAGGTTAGATTCTATACAATAAAATAAAAGGTTTGAACCTTATACACTTCTTAATACCTTTTACACTAAGTCATAACATTCTATGAACAAAGGGGATTTGACCTTATTCTCTAAGTTTATACAAGCATAAAAAGGATTAGACCTTGTTTACTAAATTAGAATTTGTACATTTGAAAACAAAAAGATTAAACTCTGTACTGAAATACCATTATCAATTTCCTATAAACAAAAGGATTACACTTTGAATTTTCTGTTTACTAAGTCAGGATTTGTTCACTTGAAAAATAAAAAGATTAACCCTTGTCCAATTCTTAATATTAACAATAAGCTTAAAAAATAAAATGTTTATACATCACAAAATTCCTTACATGCTAAAGTACAATTTTCCTAATAACTAAAAGATAACAGAATATTTCTTAATACTAAACAATTCATATCTATACATTATTTAAACAAAAGGAAAATAAAATAAGAGTCTTTGAATTACTTTCTTCTATTACGAATACTACCTCTAAATTAAAAATTACTCAATTAAAACAACAATATTTTAAATCAAAATAATAATTCAAATACTCCTTTAATTACAACTAATAATGATTTCAAAATAAACTATACTTTTCTCAAAATAATATTTCAAGACAAAATAATAGTATCCTAATATTTATGATAGTGACTTCAAAATATTAATTACAAAATAAATCAAACAGAATATTATTGTGAAATAAAATAATAATTTGAATGATCTTTTACATTATTAACATTGAATATAATATTTTACAGCAAAATACAGGAGTCCGACTTTATTAAAATAACTACAGCATTGTCAATTTAATACAGATAATTCTTTCAATATAACATAAACATCTTTCCCTAATACCATTATATTTATTACGTTTTATTAAAATAAAAGATTTTTAAAACATTTTAATATTGTTTAAATAAAATTAAGTATTTTTAATCAGAACCATTATCTGAGTCATAGTTATCCGAGGCATCCGAAATATTTACGCGAATGGATTCATTATCGTCGTCCGAAATAGATTGTTTTTTCCTTTTTTTCCTAGTGGGCCTTTTAATATTGTCAATATGAGTTTTAATTGGTCTTTTATCTTTCACTAGCACATTTACTTTTTTAAATTTGTCCCTACTTTTTATTTTTGCTTGGGTATTTTTCAAATATTCTATATCTCCTAATTGTTTCTGAATATATAAGGGTCCTCTCTATTTTTATTTAATTTTTCAGTCCTTGTTTCTTTTTCTTCATTTATTTTAGATCTAATTAGTTTATGTAATAGTTGTTGGTCCTTATGATATTTCAATACATATTGTTCTGTCAGGTCGATGTTTTCGTCTGATTCTAATCTGGAGGTTCCGAAAGTAATTTCATTGGGCGTTAATTTCAGTTTATTGTTTAATGTGTTATTGTATGCTATTATTGCTAATCTCAATTTTTGCTGCATCGAACATTTATCTTTTTCTTTTCCTATTATTCTTAATAATTCGTTTAGGGTAGAGTGGACTCTGTTCAATAATCCCAAAGAGTTTGAGTGGCTAGCTGAAGTATAATGTAAAATAATATTATTTTCTTCACAAAACTGATTTACCAAATTATATTTCATTTCCGTCCCTTGATCTAATGATATTTGTAAAGGTGTGGGAAAGTACGTCATGTAGTTGGTTAGTGCATTACAGATATTAATTGCGTTTTTCGATTGTAACGTTTGGGCAAATAAATGTTTTGAAAATGTGTCTACTGCTGTGAAAATTATGGCATTGTTAAAATTAAAAATGTCAATCATTAATTCCTCAAACGGTTTTTCTGGTGTAGGTGTAATTTGAAATTTGGTCTTTATAGTTTTACGGTCATATTTTGTAACTTTACAAGTTTCGCATTTATTAATATACTCTGCTATTTTATTTTGCATACCTGGAAAATAATATTCTTTTTTAAGTTTTTCGAACGTTTCATTTATACCCCTATGCTTAGTTTTGCCTAAATGGTAGTTATCTATTATTTCTATTTGTTCATTCGGATTTTCAACGTCATTTGCAATTTATTTGTATTTTTTTAATTTAACCGATGGATATTGCGTTTCTATTATTTGTTGTATTGTCTTAAAATAATCTTCATACAAATTCTCGGTTATTTCATTAGGTGATTTACAAATTATAGCGTAAGTTTTATTAGGTTCAAGTATTTGTTCTAATAATGAAGCGATATCTGATTTTGCATAAATGTTTAATTCATATCGGCATTTCCCGAATGGTTTAGTAAAATTTATTTTTGTATTTCCCCTTTTTATCACTATTTGATTTTTTTCTATATATTTATACATTTTTCCGGTTCACAAATTCGTACTTGTTCATTACTAGATTCCTGGGAATGGATTGTTTCTAAATCTTCTTCTGGCGGTACTTTTAAGTCCTCTATTATCGCGAGTTATAAGATTATAAATATTACTCATAATATTAATATAATCTTTAACATTACTTTTATTATTGAGAAACCCTTTTAGCACCTGACTAAGAGAAAGTATCCTTTTGACCTTCCCAGGGGTAAAATATAAATTACATCTTGAACAACACATGTCATAAACAATCATAAAGTAAACTGCCTTGGGTCAAAGATCCCAAGCCACCCTAGGTCCTCTCTTATTATACCATATAACACCCTGTGTATATCACTGTGACATGAGACAATTGACACCTACACCGGACTACCCTTACTCACGTTCCCTTTAGTAAACATTTAGCTAGACACTTTCACCCTATCTCCTCGATCCTATCCCCACTCCAAACCTTTAGGTTTAAGTAGCTGAAAGTTTTCAGAGGAAGACACTCTACATTTGACTTGTAACCATTATACTAGAAGTCTTATATGTAACTTTCAGTATATAAAGTATCTTTTTCTAAGTCTTCACTATTTGTGTTCGTTATCTGGCGCCCGAACTAGAGACAGACATAGCATCGAGATCTTACTATTCCTAGGTTTTCTCGAATAAGCTGCTCTGCCTTGACCGAACGCTGAAGAACTTTGACTGAAGATCCACTCTTGCGAGGTGTCTGACTGTCATCGCTTGGCCCACTGATCCCAGGTACCAACACTTCTTCAGCACACATCCAGTTTGAAACCCACTCATCCGAGTTATTTCAAGCTGAAGTCTCCTTCTGGTTCACTGACCCCAGGTACCAAGTAAGGAAGACAGCGAACTTATTTAGTAAGCTTAGTTAAGATATTTATTTTACTTATATAATTATTTCCTTTTAATCACTATTATATTATAGTATTATTATTATAAATATGGCATCGTTCGAAAACAAAAGGGGATATAGCCCTTCTTTTTATTATAAAAATTACAATTTAATTAAATTTTTAAATGTCGTGAGATTGGAAATAAATAAAATATATATTCAAAAAGAACCACTTAAATATGTATTAAAGAATGTCTTAGTATTAAAGAATGTCTTAGCTCATGAAGCAGAACATATTATAGTAAAATATAAATTCAAATATTTTAATGATTTGTTGAATTATTTAGAAAATGTCTTTTATGACTATAGGTTAATAGAGGAACTAAAATTAGATTTATTTGATACCGAAAGAAATCAAAATTAAAGTCCGTTAGATTTCCTGTTACGGTTAGATAAAAAAAGATCCCTAATCAGTTTTCGATATGATTTTGAAGAACACGATGATGATAAAGAAATAGGAACAAATTTACTAGAACGCCGTTTAGTCTTTCATTTCTATATGCATATCCCTGTAAACGTTAGCATATTCTTAAGGTCAAACGAAGCAAACAATTTAGAGGAGATAAATGTTTTGTTGGAAAATGAAAACCACTTTTTCTTAAATGATCAAGATTCATCAGAATCTATAACGAGGACCGACGAGAAATGTAATAATGACTATTTTCCAAAGGAAACATTTACTAAAAGAAAATATCATAAAAAGAATAAAAATAACAAGATTTATATAAACAATAAATCAGCCTATAATAATAAATTTTCGTATAACGATCAAAATAATCATTTCAACGAATATCTATCCGGTATGTATCAACAAAATACTCCTTTTAAAAGCCAATTTAACCAAATTGCTTTAAATCCTCATTTCACTCAAAATCGTCAGCCGACTCTCTCAACTAATTCTTGTTTTAAAGAAGATTATAAAGATCGAAGAATTCGCGAACTTGAGGAATCGATAAAATACCTCAAAGAACAAATTTCAGAAGACCAATATGAAATGTTCGAACAACCCGACTATCCAATATTTCATGCACATGAAGAAATGGATGGAAAAAATAATTCAATAATTGATAATGCGGACTCTCCAATAAAAAATCTAATAACACAAACACAAATAAAGTTATTGAAAGACAAAAGAATGAAGATTTCGATAATATCGGTATAATTGGTGGACCTATTTTCAAATTAGATGAAACAAAAAGCGATAATAATAATATTTTAAAAAAATCGAGAATGCCTTTCAGAAAAAGTAGAAATTGGAATAATAAAAACAACTAACCGCCAAAAAGGTAGTGTTTTAGAAAATTTTCCTCAAAATAATTCCAAATTGCTTGAGAAGGAAACGGTACCGGTCGAAATGCCTTGTGGAAAAGTGTAAAACAGAGCCTAAACACTGATGATAATACTATTGTAGTTTCTAGGTGTGATGAAGTGGTTACTGGCACTGATACTCGGCCGTGTTCAAAGATAGCAACGTTATTGATTGGAAATTCAGTAATCGCACCTTTCATTGCAAAAGAAGATAGGCTGAATCTAATCACACATATTGGGAATAAACTAATTGATGAAGAATTAATTAAAATTACAGAGGTTATTAATGAAATGGATATAGAGAAACCTGATTCATCAGAATTATTAAAAAATACACCTACTTTAATAAATAATATAGCCAAATTAACAACAAACTTATATACTGAACAAAATATAAACAATAGTTCTGATTGTATTCAAGAAGATAATATTTCAGAAGTTGATGCTTCACCCAGTTTAAATAAACCTGAAATAAAAGTTATTTTTAGATGTGTCAAAAACTAGTAGTAGTGAACGCGATGAGCAAATAAATGAAAAATCAGTTCTAAAAATTGAAACCTTAATCTTATTCTCATCAAAAGAACCTAAGAACAATAAAGCTTTAGAAAACAGTTTAGGACGCACTACTTTAGAAAAAAAGTCTAAACAGCTGAAAACAGAATTCAAGTACTAAAGTGGACTCGTAACTACTATTACAAAGAGTAAAAGAAAACGATCTGAAAAGTTAAACCTTTACACCAAGTTTAAAAAACTAAAAGGAAAGATTACTTTCTTAGGATTTTTTTTTTTAAAACAACCCAACTCTCAAGTAAAGATATCGGACATGTCCATAAATGGCCAACTGGTGAAAATAATATTCACTTATGGATGCTAAAGCCTGAAATAAGAGGGACTCTCTGCGAACCACAACAAATTTGGCAATCAAGGTATGAATTTATAAATCAGGCTCAATCAATAATAGTTAAATTGTATTAATAATATCTTATTTTAGCATATCAAGAACGGATTAGTAATAAATGTGTTTAAATATCTCACGAAAATATTTCCTTTAATAAAAAAAATAAATAAATAAATAAAAAAAATACATATTATAGTCAACATTTAAATACATACTTATACATAGTCATTTGCTATAAAATATCAAAGGAATGATGACACATTTAAAACATTATTGCACTGTATATGTAACTAATTATTGTTTGCAATTGACAACTTTACTGTTCAACATTCAACCTGTTGCTATGTGAATTGGTAACATTAATTAAGTTGAAATAGTTTTATTGCTTAGATATTGAAAAAAAAAAAAGGAAAAAGTTTAATTAATAAACATGAAATAATAATAATCAAACAATTGTTATGGAAAACAATAAATTTTAATTATGATGTTATAAATGTCTATATAAAGGAACAACACACTGCCTTTAAACCAGAATTATTTGAATATGTGAATTTTTAAATTATATGGAATATTGTTGTACAAAAAACGAAAATGTTAATTATAATTGTTTATTAGAGTTAGTTACTAATAGTAATTTAAGTAATTGTAAATTGTTTAAAACTAAAACCGAACCTATGTTTATATATTAATGAAACAGGTCAATATTTAACACAATTAGAAATAAAAAAAAAAAAAAAAAAAAAAAAAAAAAAAAAAAAAAAAAAAAAAAAAAAAAAAAAAAAAAAAAAAAAAAAAATCTTTGTTTATACTTAATGTTTATTTTTTATATACGTATTGTATGTAAAAAATAAACGTTACATAATAATACTGTTACATACAGTAAAATGGATGTAAAAAGAGACTTTAATGCTTAATCAATAACATGTTGAACTACAGAAAAACTAAATTGGCCGCAGGCATTGATGACCTTAAGGTTTTATGCCTATAAGCCCAAACAAACAAACTAAATTGGCCAAACTACTTGGATCTAGTGACTAAATAGGATAAGACTTATGTTAAAAGAAGAACATGAGATTAAGGTAAAAATATATATATATATATATATATATATATATATATATATATATATATATATATATATATATATATATATATATGTATGTAAATAAATAAATGTATAAGAATAAAAGAATAAATCAATCAATGAAATCGGCGATACAACTGACAGTGAGCCAAGGCCTCCTGTAGCATCAACCGCCAGTCATCTCGGTCCTTTGCTGCTGCTCTCCAGTTCCTCACTCCCAAGATGGACAACGCATCTTACGCCACTCTATCGACCCATCACAGTCTTGGTCATCTGCCTCTCCTCTTGCCATGTTTATTTTCCTCTAAGAATTTCTTAGGGACCTCACCTGGATTCCTCTTCGCCACATGTCCCGCCTTAATTCATATCAAGTATTTGTTATTTTATCTAATTAAACGTAATGAAGTAATGCCAAGAGGGAAAGTGTTATCAGAGAGTAAAACGGACGTAATTAAAACATTACGTGAGAGATTGGACAATTTCGAAAATCGCTCGGACTTTATACCGAAGCAGTCATCTGTCCAGCGATCTATTTTACGCCAAGCAACAAACTCTTCATTCACAACGAGATAAATTTTTGAACATGTTAGGCTCTAAACTAATATTAGGAACGTTCAAAGAATTTTTTACAAAGTCAGTCATTCTATAATACAGTCTCAAACTAAAGCCAAAACCCTCCTCTTTTTAAATAACACAAAACCAACAGAATTACATTTGCTTCTGATCATGTCTCATATAGAAAGAGATCAAAGAAAGTTACCTTCAGGGATGAAAAGTAGTTAAATCTGAATGGTCCAACTGGATTTTAATTGATTAGAGGAAAGAAAAATATTTTTAAGCAAACGTCATGTGGGAGGAAGGGTTGTCATTTTTTGTGCTGAGATAGGGTACTACTGAAAAACATACCTAATATTTTGTACAGCAAAAAAGTATATGGACATCATCCAGGAACCGAGTGTTGAAAGAGGAAAAGAGCTGTCTGTAGGTGGTTTATATTTCAGCAAAACAGTGGACCTGTCCACACAACTCGCATCGTAAAAAAAATGTTTGCCACCAATATTCCATTTTCTTCTGGCCAACCTGATCGCTATATATTTGAGAACTACTGGGGAAATTTTTCTCAGCTTATGCTCAAGAAAGACAGTTTTACTCCGTAGAAAAACTCAAAACTTTCATCGTAGGAACGAGGGCCAATATTCGCAAAATGTATTTGAAAAAACGATTTAAATCGCTTCAGGAAAGATTCCTAGAGACTGAGGATATTGAGGAGTACAACTTAAAAGCGGAAATAGATAAATAAATAAACTGGCCCATATTTTTTGTCGCACAAATTTGTATACTTTTCTTTCTTTTTAATAATAAAATAAATTTGTGTTACGAATATATAAGTTATCATTTGTCATTTGCAAAGTTTTTTTGTTTTTTTTTTAAATAACAATTTATTGAAATTTAGAAATGTAGAAAATGTAAACATCAAGTAAATGTGCTGTTAATTATTACAATAACGTGACAAAACTTGAAAAAAACTACTCATCAGTAGCACTTTAATAAAAGTTCTACACTAGAAGGTCTCTGGGCCATCTTCTTTTCAGACCCCTTGAAGGATTATCAGGAATGGTGTGGGAAGCAAGTTGAGAAATTAGGGGATTTGAGTGGTTATGGAATTTACTATGAAAGGATAGATATATATCAGCAACATATGGAACATTAAGATCTTTGTGGATATGTTTATTGATGATTTTCAAAGTTATAATAGCCAAAACTATTTTTCCAAAAAAAAAATATGTGAGTGGCCTATAATTTTGTCGGGGAGAGTAAGCTGTCAACCTTTCTAGGCTAATAAAGCTGATTAAGTAACACTCAAATCTACTACATATTTGTCAAATACCCCGAAATCTCAGAGACCACCGAACGGATTGGAATGAAATTCGATATGTAGCTTCCTCTAGGGCCGTAGATGCTCGCTAAGAAAGGAATTTAAAAAAATCGGCCTGGATCGTGACTGATTCCCGAAAAATGCGATTACAATTTTTATTGGCTGAATAATAAAAGATTAATTGTCATATGGTATTTGGAGATAAGCTAAGTTAAAAAATAGGTTAGATGTTTAAGCCGCACACTTTGGTCACAATTTAAGTTCCTTATAGTTGTAAACAAGCAAAAATACGATCGATGTCGGGACCTTATAATATGGTACTTTCTGTGAACTCATGGTGGCTGCAGAGGTGGACCCTTACAAGTTTGAGTTGTTTCGTGAAGAGAAGCTATTAAAAGACTTATGTTAAAGAGGAGGTTAAAAGACTTATATTCTTTGGTAATGACATGTAAGGCCAGTTCGATTTAGGGACAAAAAACTGATAAGAATCAGTGAGTTCTATCCAGTGTATGATTCTCTTCAGAATCGTTTCATGTTCTACCATGGAGAAGATGGGTACAGTATTAACATCCCTCAGCGTGACTCAAACACCAATACATCACTTAAGAAAACTGTGTCTGCAGCTGATTTTTACGCCTAAATGTTAGTGAAGCGAGGAGGTGAAGAACCTTATTTACTTTAATTTCGTAATCTCTTCAACGAATTTATGCTTGATATGTACGCAAAAATAGAAACAGAAAGATCAAACTTTATTCGAAAAAATCAAAAACGTTGAGAAGTTAAGACTATATTCACTTGAAGTATGCCATAAGAAAAGGTGATGGTCTGGTATCAGAGCTGAGTAAGACGGTAGTGCTGTCTCGACGCTTCACCATATTGGAGGAATATCAAAATAATATGAAATTAACTTTCGAAAATTGTCAAATTTACTTATTGAAATTATTCTAAGAATGGAATTCTTTAGGTTTATTTAAGTAATAATAATTATCAACGTTAAGCTTAACTTTTAATAATTTAAGTTGTCCTTCAACCTAATGATATTAAACCGTAGCGGAGCAGGGTACTTTCAGCTGGTATAATATAAGGTAATAATATAATATAAGAATCTCAAGGAATCAGAACTAATAGACGAAAAAACTGTCTAAACTAAGATTCTAGAAGGTTGCCAAGACAGAATAAGCATGAAAATATGAACGAAATGGACAGAAAAAAGAAAAAGACAGCATGGGGAGAATTTAAAAGAATACTGTAGAAAGAGAAAACAACGAAGAAAGTATAGGAAATGAATTTGTTGCAAAAATAAATATATTATATAATTATAATATAAGGTAGCACTCAAATATATGGAACCAAATGTGGCACAACAATGCCAAGGCTAGACAGCGATATCAGCTAAGATAAATAAATGGGCGTAATGTTCAACCATTCAAATAATTTACGTGCAACTGCTATTCTTTGAAAATGTCTATTTACCGTTCTTATACAAATATACAAACAGGTATTGATGCTAACGCTAAAAATGAGCTAGAAACGATCTGGTTAGAAAGTTAAGTCACTGCTACCAGTAAAAATGTATTATTCATTACAGAATATTTATGCCAACTGTTTCAGCCTCTCATTTTGTGATTAAAAAGAATTTCTAAAATTATGTTTGAAAATTGGTTTATATTAAATTATTTATCAAGTTTATTTCTTAATTTCAATGGGTTCGAAATTCGAGAATTAAAATAAATAAAGCAAATCTCATCAAATAACCTTTACCCTTCGTCGAAAACCTACGACTTCCTATCCTACAGTATTCTTTAATGATATCCCGCTGATCTCTGTTGAACAGATCCGCTATCTAGGACTTCCTACTGAACCAACGTTTAATTTGTAATCCACATGCAAGACTAAAACGACAGAAAACAGCTCGTCGTTTTCGACTTCTTCAACATTTACCAGACAAACGTTCAAAACTTCCGATTTAAGAGTTAGCTAGAAGGCTCCTAGGAGAGAGGTTGTGTTTTAGCTGCGCTCCACGAGGTAAGTCTAGATATTGTTATTTCTTAAATTTCTATTATAATTTGACACATTCTCTGCCTTTTTTTGATTTTTGTTTTATCTTATTTACTTTTATTTTATTTTTTATTTTTTTTTTTAGGGATGGCAACTCCACCGGACCCAATAAAAATTAACTAAGTTAAAAATGATACTCATAGTTATCTATTAATGAGTTAAGAAGGAGATGAAGGATTCCAAGAAGTATTTCCGTTCTTGATAAATAAATATATTATAAATTTGGTCAGAGAAGTTAAAAAGGATTTCCTCAAGGATGTGTGCTCAGCCCAACACTTTTTTCTTCTTCTTCTTCTTCCTTGGCTATACAACCCGCGAGGGGTCAAGGCCGCCCGAAGCAATCTCTGCCACTCAACTCGGTCCCGTGCAGCCGATCTCCAGTCCCGGATTCCCAGAATGGCGCGTGCATCACTCACCACACCGTCCATCCAGCGAAGTCTGGGGCGCCCACGTCTTCCAGCAGAATGAATTTCCTCCTCGAGGATCCTTCTCGGAACAGCATCAGCGCTCATCCTGATCACATGTCCAGCCCACCTGAGCCGACCAACTCTGATAAAACGCACGATGTCACAATCATTGAACAGCTCAGAGATTTCCGAGTTTGTCCTTATTCGCCAGGCTTGCTCATTAGTATCAATTATCGCTCCGAAAATTCTTCTTAGTACTTTTCTTTCAAATCGGAGGTGTTGATTTTCCTGTGCCCTGGTAAGCGTCCAACTCTCTGACCCATATGTAAGTACTGGTCTAATTAGGGTTTTGTATAGACGCAATTTGGTAGCGCGAGACAATGTACAGCTCTTCATCTGTCGCGCCAGCCCGAAATAGCACCTATTAGCTGTCAAAATTCTTGTTGTGATTTCTTTTCCAATGTTGTTATCGTGCGTCATCAAGGATCCTAGATATACAAACTCCTTGACTCTCTCAAATCTACAGCCGTCAATTGTAGCCGTCAACACTTTTTTCACTAGCTGTAAATGATTTAGGGCTCAACCTACCTAGAGGAGTTAAACCTCTTTTATTCTCCGATGACTTCGCAATATTTTATCGAACAGAAAGTATTCTGGATATCCGACTCAAATTACAAGAGGCAATGAACCAAATCCATCACTGGTATATTACTGTCGGTATCCAATTTTCAAAAGAAAAAACTAAATGTCTCTATTTTAGACGAAAACGCAATACACCCCCCCCCCCCCTACCTGAACTGTTCTTAGGAAACATTCCGATAACATATACAAATCATCATAGATTTTCAGGTCTTAATTTTGACAAAAGACTAAATTGGGAGCATCAAATAACTTTCCTAAAGACAATCGCAACCAAATCACTAAATATTATTCGTGTTCTGAGCAATACAAAATGGGATGCCGACAGAGTGAGCTAACTTAGATATATATATATATATATATATATATATATATATATATATATATATATATATATATATATATATATAGGTATCTAGTTCGAGCCAAATCAGCGACATAAGGGATATTAAGGTCATTGAGGATTACTTCATTTGTGACAAAGTAAGCAGCATTAAGGATTTTTCGAAGGATTTTGGATTGGAGTGATTGGATGGTTTGGTGGATCTCCATAACTCTATACTGTAAGTCCAAATAGGTCTGATAATCGTCATATAGATTAGTTTCTTATAGTGAATCGGGAGGTTTGTCAAGTAAGTGTTGTAGCAGTCGAAATCGACGTGCGGCTTCTTGTTTTTTTCAATCTTGTATGAGGGTTCCAGGTAAGTCTCTTGTCCAGATGAAATCCAAGGTATCATATTTGTTCCACGTTATTTAGTGGTACACTATTAAAGGATACAGGAGGACGAGGTAGGTTTTCGACAGAGGGTAAAGGTTATTTGCTGGGATTTGCTAGGATTTATCTTAACTCTCCAGTTATGATACCATACTTCAAGGGAAGTGATATGTGACTGGAGTGTCTGTGATGCAGCCAATGGATCTTCATTGACTGATAACACGCTGGTGTCATCAGCATAGGTTGTGAGGATAGTATTAGGATGGGTTGGGATATCAGCTGTATAAAGGATGGGACCCAGGATACTACCTAGAGGAATACCAGCGGTCTGGGGAAAGATAGATAAGTATTTAGAATTGTGATTAACTTTAAATACTCTATCAGAAAGGTAAGGAATTGGCAAAGTTTATAAAGCAGTCCTGAATGCCATACCCGATCAAAGGCCTGTTCAACATCTAGAAAGACACCCGTGCAATACATCTGGCACTCCAATGCAGATGAGATAACATCCACCACACGATGGCACTGCTGGGTAGTTGAGTGAAACTGACGAAATCCAAATCGGTGGTCAGGAATAATGTGATTGGAATCGAGGAAGGGATAAAGGCGTTTCAAAAGGAGCTTTTCAAGGATTTTGCCCATGATAGGTAGGAGAGAGATATGTCTGTATGTGGAAGGATTTTCTGGCGGTTTTTTAGGTTTTGGGATCATTTTAATAATCGATAATTTCCAGGAATCGGAAAAATATGTAGTACGGAGGATAGCGTTATAAATATAAGTAAGGAGTAATACTGTTTTCATTGGAAGACATTTGAGGATTCTTGAGGTAATAAGGTCATGTCCAGGAGCTTTGTTGGAGGGCAATCTACGGATTATGGATATTATATCTGATGGGTGGAAGGCTTTAGGAGGAAGGGTCATTTGGAGAGGAATAGTCAGTTCTGCTTCAATACGTTCTTCATGGTTAGGATTTAGAATGTCAGAATGAGGTTTAAAGTATTATTTAATTGTTCACCAAATACCTGCGATTTTTCTGAATCAAATTTGGTCCAGGTTTGAGCTGGAGTGAGGAGAGAATGATTGAAGGTTTTGAATTTTAAAAGTTTTTTGGTCGTGTTCCATAATGATTTGTCGGAAACAGAAAGTTGTTCAGTTTGTTTCTGTAAATTTTCAAATTTTAGTTTTTTAAGCTCTGATTTCAGTTTGTTAGTCAATTTATTATTATAGGTTTTGTCAGATGGGTATCGAGTTCTATGCCATTTGGCCCTAGCTCGACGTTTCTCTACTAATAAAACGCGAATATTTTGTGGTAAGAATATTCATAAATAAAGAATATTCAGAAATACTTTCTGATTTTTTAATTCTATTTTGTGAAGCGTTTTCTGTAATGCAGGTTTGTATTGATTTAGTAAGATGGTCTATTGCCGCATCTATTTGTTGACAAGTTTTTAGTGGAATTTTGAAGTCAATATGGTTTTCTAAAGCCGAATGGAATTTGTTTCAGTCCACGCGTTCAGTTATAAAGGATGGAGGAGAAGGTTTGATTATAGGAGTAGAATGTAGGGTAAGCAAAACTGGGCTAAGGTCAGAGGAAAGATCATCTAAGGAATCTATTGTAGTTTGGGAAGTAGGTATTTGAGAGGTAACGAATATGTCCAGAATATCAGGGCGTTTTTTTTAGGGATGTAGGCCAGTAGGTAGGATTGTTAGGTGAAAGGATAGGTTAATTGTTTAAGGATGATACACGGGAAAGTATACTACCTCGGGAATTGGATGTTCTACAGCCCCATCGCTGATGTTTAGCGTTGTAATCCCCACCTGCAATGAAGCGCCGCCCAAAGGATTGGAATAAGGATAGCAGAATATTATGGGAAAGGCTATTTCCTGAAGGACAATATACAACTGAAAAAGTAAGGTTAAATGGAAGGGAGGACAGGATTAGTGCGGTAGACTGAATGGTGTCAGTTGGAGAAGAAGGAATCAGGGTGTGGGTTAGTGATCTATGGATAAGGATACGAGTACCACCATGGGCTGTTTTGTCGGGGTGGTCAAATCTGTAAGTGATGTAGTCTTTGATGTGGAAACAAGATGTAGGCGTCAAGTGGGTCTCGGTAATTAGGGCAACGTGAATGTTATTGTCGTGTAAGAATATGTCTAGTTCATTTCTGTGATTGAGCAAACCATTTGCGTTCCATAAAAGAACTGCCAAGGAGTTTTGGATCATCGAGGAACACTAGACGTGATTTCTGTCAGGGCTCTTGTGAGGAG
The DNA here is from genome assembly GCA_003667255.2 of Euschistus heros. Taxonomy (NCBI): domain Eukaryota; kingdom Metazoa; phylum Arthropoda; class Insecta; order Hemiptera; family Pentatomidae; genus Euschistus; species Euschistus heros. The sequence goes on from RCWM02000149.1 coordinate 1,526,405, forward strand.
GGTAATTAAAGGTCTTATGTTTTCTTGGAGTTCACGGAGGAAGGAGGAGAGAATCGATAAAATACCACCAAAACCTTGGCAGAAAATAGGATAGGATTCTGATACTTGAGGCGGAAGGTTAAACTGTCTTGACGACGGTAACTGGAATCGGATTTGGCTTGGATTTTGTTGAGGCGTGATTTGCTCATAAATTTGTAGTGGAGTCTTGGTCTGTTGGTTTACTTGTTGTGGGGTCTGTTGGGTTGTTGATGGGGAAGAGTTGGTTATTTTGGGAGGTCGGGATGGAAGGGATGATTGAGGCGCCTTATTTTGTGGCCACCGGTTTCTTCGATCAACCGTCATGAATTCATTAGTTGGTTGATGAAGTTGAGATGACACCGCTGCTGAGGTTATGGCTGGGTTTCTGCAAGTCGAACGGCTGAAGTGATGGGTTGTTGAGCTTTTGATGTTGATGGCAGTGGAGGGAAGTGTCTAGGAAAATTGTTGACTGAAATATTCTGTTGATTCTGGATGGAAGTTACTATTGTTTCGGATTTTTCAGGAACAGGATTTCTTTTTGTAGTGGAGTTGGAGGCTCTTTGCTTCTGCCTGTATTTGTATACCTGGCAACCTTTATAGTTAGCTGGATGACTCACCACAGAGGACACACAAGGCTGGCGTATCTCTTGTTTTAAGCAAGTTGCTGTTAAATGTGGCCCTGCACATTTAACACATCTTGCCTGACGATTACAATACATTTTCGTGTGGCCTAAGTTTTGACATCTAGTACATTTTACTATCTCTTTTTTGACTCAAGGTACTTCAAATTTGACCACGGAGTACACCAGTCTTTTGATGTTGAAGACCTCCACATTGTTATCTGTTGGCTCCGTATCCACAAAGAACAATGGGAGTGGGCGTTTTTCAGAGCGGTGGAGTACGTTGGAGACATGCCTGACGATATGGCCTAGGTCTCTTTTGAATGCATCGGGAGGCACTGATTGGTGAAGTCCCCGAAGTACAACCATGTAGGCCTTGTCTTCTTTTAATTGATAACAATGGAACTGAATGTTTTGAGTTTTTAGGTGGGCTACCAATGATTTATAGTGATTTTTTGTCTCGGTGTTTGTTTTTATGTCGTGGTATCTGGATTGACATTGGAAATTTGTTTGACCAATCAATTCTGAAATTTCAAGACAAAATTAAATGTAGTTATCCACGCCGGTAACGTAGATAGGAGGTGGTTTTATATCTGTTTGAGGTTTTGGTGGCTGTTGTGCTGAGCTATCCGAAGGCATGATAGACAATGGCTGAAATCTGTTAGCTGTTTCGATGGGTGTAACTGCTGTGATGACAGCTTTACTGCGTATTTGTGGTCGAGTGGGAGGTTGATTCGGCTTTTTTTCTTTTTCTTCTTTTTTTTGTCCGGAGAGTTCCCAGGGGGCTCAAGATCAGTATTTCATTGTCTTTTTGACAAAGTTCTACCCTTAAAGAACTTTGAGTGCGATTCGCTGAAGTCGGAACACGGCATTTCTTCATCGGAGTCGAATAATTATTATTGCTGATAGATATCAAATAAAAATATTATTTAAAGAAGAGAGAAAAACAAAGAAAAACAAATGCACATATATAAAAAAAAACACATCTATAAAATTGAAAGTAAATAAAACAAAATACATAAATAAAAAAAATTCTCTGTTTAACGAGCTACGAACTCGAGTGCGAGAGCACAGGAGAAGAGCGCCCTACTCACTACGCCACCTAAGATGATAGCAGACCTATGTAAGTGATAGCTAGTCACAGCCGTCAGCAGGTCGAAACTCTACCTACGTCGTGCCTAACTATCCCGTCACACACTTAAAGTCCACCTTTATAAATTAGTTTCTAGAGACTCACCTAGCCGGAAAATTTCACTAAATGTTCAATTATGTATACACAATATTTGTAAAGTGCCAAGCTGATACGTGAGCTAATGCCACTGGTATTACTTGAGTAAACAGGGAGCTGTTTTAGTTAGCTGCGTAGCAGTAGCGGCCATGTTCTTTTCCCCTTAGAATATATCAGTCTGGCTAGACACAGCAAACCGTTAATAACTCCTGTATACACTTCTACTTCTGATTTCTTTATATCTTGTTAATTTGCGTGGTTTTTTTTTTTTTTGGTTTTTTTATAGTTTTTAATTTGCATATTTTAATAACATAGTCAGTGAAGTGACCCATCGTAATTCGCTCAGATTACTCTATAATAGTCGAAAGAACGGAGAAATCGCACCAGATCTAGAATAACAAGAGGCTAATCCGCACGGTATTAAGTGACCGCTTGCTTCTACCGTAAGTAAATAAACATTTCATACTACTATTTACCTCATCAGCTGACAGATCAAAATATTTCAAAATGGTTCAGTGCGCTAAATGTGAAAACACAATTTCTAGAGACGATAAAAACAGTATAATTTGCTCTAAATGTAAGGGAATTTACCACGGCAGGTGCTATAATATACAAGATAAGGACTTAGAAGCACTTAAAACATGAAAAAAACATGGTTTTGCCACAATTGTGACAAAACTGAAAATTATAATTCAAGCACTGAGAAACCTTCTGAGCCATCAGGATCCGAAATACTCGCGGTAGTAAATAGTCTCGCTGAAGAAATGAAGTCCGTAAAAACGTCACTAGACAAATACGGAGACTTAAGTTTTGAACTGAACGAAAGAATGTCATTTGGAGGGACAGTCTAAATTAATTGAAGACTTGGTCAATGAAAACAAAAATTTAAAAACAAAAGTAGGGCTGCCCGAAATTAGATTAAACAAAGCAGAGCAGGGGCTTTTGAATAAATCAATGGAAATTCGCGGCATCCCGGTACGCCCAGGTGAGACCGCTACAACATTAGTAACAAGCATTGGTGCTGATCTCCGCATCAAGCTAAATTTAGAAGATTTTGACCTAGTGGAGCCCCGGAGGCCTAGGAAAGATGACACGCGACCACCGCCTATAATCGCGCGATTTGTCAGGCAATCTCTGAGGGACGATTTAATACGGAGGAGGAAAGTCAAGAGGGACTTCTCAACGCGGGATATCGACTGGCAGGAGAATGACTCCCACCGGATATATCTAGGCGAGGAGATGACCCCGACCAATAGGCATCTGTATTGGCTCGCCCGTCAGAAGAGATCTGCCGGCAAATTAAAATGTGTGGTTTGCGGGGGGGGGGGGGGGGGGGGGGGGCGGGTGCGCTGCCGTAAAGAAGATGGCCAACCAGTGATATACATTGACCAGCCTCTAGACTTGGATGTTTTTGTCTGACCTTTTAAACTAAGTTGTTTAACCATGGAACAAAGTGCCTTCTCCTTCTTCAGTTTCCCATTTCAGACCTATATCAATCCTGTCAAATTTATCCAAACCATTAGAAAGATTAGCACATTCCCAACTCACCTCCTTCTTGAATGTAAAGCCCTTCTTAATCCTTTCCAGTCAGGCTTCCGTTCCGGATACTCCACGCAATCTGCTTAGGTAAAAATTACCCAAGACCTTTATTCCTCCTTAGACCAACAGAATATTACGATCCTGATTCTATTTGAATTTTCAAAAGCTTTTGATTCTGTTGACCATACAATCCTTCTCTCCAAACTCTATAACCTCTCAGTATCTAATAGTGCGTTAAGCTGGCTTCTTTCCTTTTTATCCAACCGTTTCCAAACAGTAATTATACCTGGAAAACCTCACTCATCTTAACTTCCACTCTCGCGAGGAGTCCCCCAGGGATCTTCTCTTTCACCTACCCTATTTTCTATTTATGTTAATGACTTACCGAATCGCATCCACTACTCCCAATATCATCTTTATGCTGACGACTTGCAAATATATTTATCATTTCATCCTTCAAATATGTTAGAGGCGATTTGTAAGCTACAGAAAGACATAACATTAACTTTTGGGCAGTGGAGAATAAATTAAGTCTGAATCCAGAAAAAATAAAGGCTATCCTCATTGGATCAAAACCTCACCTAAAAGCTCTTCCCTACTATCCACTGCTTTTCCTCAAAAACCGTCCAGTTCATTTCCAAAATTCCATTAAAAATCTGGGAATAACTTTCGATCAACATCTTGCTTGGAATAACCATATCTCTCAAATCACGAGGAAATCTATTTTTATTCTTAAGCAACTCTCACATTACCGTGATTTATTACCATTAAGTACTCGAAAACTTTTAGTATCATCACTCATTTTCCCTAACTTTGACTACGGATGCACAGTATATGGAGGACTGTCTGATGAACTCGAGATGAGATGTAAAAGAGTAATGAACTGTTTTATTAGATTTATTTTCGGGATCTCCAGACATTCTCGCATATCTCATAAGTATTCTGAAACGGGTTGGCTTTACCCCAGTTTTCGACGTCAATACTGCCTGGGTGCTCTCATATTTCAAACCTTAAAAACCAAAAAACCCGCCTATATCCATGACCTCCTTACTTTGCCCTCTTCCGTTCACATCTTAAATACTAGAACCCAACCCATCAAACTATACACTCCGGCGCATCGAACTGCATCCTTCGAGAAATCCTTTATTATCCGTGCTTCCTCTTTATGGAATTCATTGCCCATTACAATTCGAAAAAGCTCCACTCTTACTTCCTTTAAACAACATCTATTTCTTTACCTCCTGGATCTTCAATCTTCCGAGCAAATGTAAAACATGAATATTTAAGTTATATACATTATAATAGTACACATAAGATGTATCCTATTACAAGTTTCCTTAATTTATTTTTGTAACTCATAATTTAATTATTAATCAATTTTTATTATTATCATTTATTATAATTAATTATCAAAGCCAGACGATTGTTATATGTGTTGTACTCGTTTGTTATTGTTAGGGGACAAGTTGTCCCAGAATAAAGTTCATTTTTTTTCTTTCTTCTTCTTCTTCTATCAAGGATTAATTTGCTCCAAAATAGACCAATGTTCCTTCGTTAACATCCGTTGGGATCAAATCACTGAAGGTATAATGAATAAGGATAATGAATAAAACTATATAGTTTTATATAGATGTTAATGATATTGTTTTGTAAGATCAAGCTAAGCAAGTCTCTTATATTAACTTTAATTAACAAATTGTCTTTACCCAATCTGGCCTTTAAAGTATTAACTGCTTTAGCATAATTTTCCTCTGAAGGAGGAAAACTTTCTACAATCTCTGTAGGACTTGTCGATGGTACCATACATTGTAGCAAATAATGAAATTTGTCAATTCCAGCTAATGTTTCGTCATCATTTATTTTCTTAAACTGGCTCCAAAACGGAATCCATTGTTTAATATCGCCATTAAATTTAATTAATTCTTTCGGAAGCTTAACTTTTCTTAAATTAACCTAACAAAAATGGTTACTTACCAGTTGATGTTGATCTTCCAAACTATTCAATTTATTATCTTATTTTTCTTCCAGCATTTGGACTGTTACTTTAATTGTTTCATATTTCATGAGATACTCATCTGCAAAGAGAGCTTCGTTTTTCAGCAGTTCTTCAACAGCATTTTCGTTTAACAGATTCTCCATCATTTCTTGATATAATTTTACTACTTTTTCCCAATGTACATTTAAAATATTGAACGTAACCCTAATTGCAGGGAGATCAATTGATTCATGATTGGTAAGTTCCACTAAAGTACTGAAGGTTTTAGAAAACGAACTCCTGCATATTCCTCTGAGTTTCCTGGTTTTATTGGTTTTACTCATATTCATGAAATGATGTTTTTGCGTCATTCATACGTTGAGCGCCAGATGGCGGGATCAAATCACTGAAGGTATTAAAAAGATAATGAATAAAACTATAAAAAACACTTTTTTAATGATGAAAACTAATCAAATAAACTTTAATTGAAAATAAATTGTAAAGTTCAAATACTAGCATTTTAACCTTCCCGCTTCGGGTTAGTATTTTTTTTAACATATGTTATTTCTTTTTTATATAAATTAAATCACATTACAAGAATACAAAATAAAATAGATATAACTAACAAAAATGTTAACAATATTTGAAAACACGACATCTCTGTTCTTTCCAAGCTCGATACCGTCCACCACGCCGGAATTCGAATCGCTACAGGGGCATTTCGAACAAGTCCAATTCTTAGCTTATTTTCTGAATCCGGATTATCACCACTCTTATTTAGAAGACTAAAACTAGGAATCGCCTATGTTTCAAAAATACACCCACAGACAGGACATCCGACTAACAAATATATTTTTAATTCTAAATTTTCTAATTCTTTTGGACAAAAACCCAACTCAAATCTCCTTTTATCAGAAAGAATCTCCTCGGCTATCTCTTTCCCTAAAACGATCGAAATTCCCTATCTGGTGATGATATCCCACCCTGGATCCATCAACGTCCTAAAACATTTCTTGTTCTCACAAAATAATACTGAACCATCCAAATTCAAAGACCTCTTTTCCCACCTTCTTAATAACGTGCCAGAATCCTTTATAATTTACACAGATGGTTCAAAATCTGATCAATAAGCATCCTCCCCTTTCGTTACCATAGATTTCACTCACAAAATAAAACTTCTTAACCCAGCGTTGGTCGCTGAGTGAGCATTTCCCTCACCCTTCTAAAAAATATTTAATAAGTTCGTCAGAATTTAACTTTTATAGCTGAATTTCAGTATAGTTGAGTTTAGGACATTTGCGAATAAGAATATTCGGTTTCTAAGTAAAATAGATGTAGGTGGCCAGGATATTGGGAGATTTATACTGAAAATTGCCATGTCCACACTCCTCAGTATCAGATTATCTCTCGTGCAGTTTATTCGTGACATTTTACTGAGCGAGTTTTCTAATTTCATTAGATTGATTAGTGATTATTTGGGTTCAAAATGAGTTATGGATCTTAAATTCTTGAATTGTTGGATAAAAAGCCAGTTAAGAAGATAAATTTTAAGTAATTAGTCGATAAATCGTCGTGAATTGTATTTGTATTATTTTTCAATCATTTACTAGGAATCTAAACTTTTCACTATTCCAGATTCTTGTTCGTGGCTACTCGAGGCAATACAAAATAGATCTGGTATAGGTGTGCCGAAGAAAAAGAATAACTAAAACAAATTTGTAAAAAGTGCAATGTACCAATTCACAATGAACATACTAAATATACTTGTAATAATTGTATAGAAATAGAAGAAAATGATCTAGCTGATGAAAACACAAATTATTATGTAAATCGTAAAATGTTTAATTTTTGTTTGTTTTTTTGTTGTGAAACAACAAAATTAGTATTCAGATTCCTGAAATCAAATGGTTTATTCACAGAAATCTAACACAAATTTTAGACAGGTAACAGAACAGAAGTTTATATAACAAATATAAAATTAAATTAACTTTAAGAATAGAATACGTTGATATAAAAATAAAATCAAAAAGAAAAACTGGCGTTGATAACCGGTGTAGTTGTACGCCATAAAACTAAAACAAAACAAATTTCCGATTTACTATAAAAGACTCGTTTACATGGCAGTTATCAGACCTATTTGGACATATGGAGTTGAGCTTTAGGGCTCAACTAAACCTTCAAATTCGTCCCGTATCCAATCCCTACACTCCAAACTCCTTCGAAAAATCCTTAATGCTCCTTGCTTTGTTACCAATAAACTTATCCATAAAGACCTCAATGTCCCATATGTTGCTGATTTAGCCCAACCAAATACCTATCCTTTCATAGTAAACTCCCTAACCACATTAATCCACTAGTCTCTCAACTTGACTCTGACTATTCCCGATAATTCTCCGAGGCGCCTAAAAAGAAGATGGCCTAGAGACCTTCTAGTGTAGAATTGTAATTGACGTGTTACTGATGGGTAGTTCATTTCAGGTTTTTACATGTTATTGTAATTTTATGAGCACATTTACTAGATTTATATACATATATTGTACAGTTGTCAATAAAAGAAAAAAGAAATCTTAATTTTCCAAATTCGGTTCAAGAAAAACGCATAGCGTATGACAGTATTATGCATGCAATTACAAGCAAAAGCGATTAATTTTATTTCCTGGATGCATTCGAAGGCACAGGAAACAGAAAGGCACAAGAAAGACTTTTTTTATTTCATCTATTTTGGCAACCAAGTACTGGTTATCGCATTATCTGGAATCGCATTAACTCTCCGAATGGTGAACGAACAGCGCATTCATCGCTAAAATTGTTGGCAATCCAAATCACTGAAAAACCAGCATCCTTTATTACCGAACTTTAGGAATGGGTAAAATGCTCCATCTTGTAAACTCATTATTTAACTTCCTTACTTGATAGTAAACTACGAGGGTAAGTCAATAATTATCCGCAATATAGCTATATTTTTGTTTATGTTGGCAGTACTGTTCTTTTGTGTTGATGGCGTATGCTTTGTTTATTCGTTGTTATGTTTATGTTCGTATCAAACTGGTAGGTTGGTTTTGTTATCGCTGTCGTGCTGTTAATAATGGCCGCTCCACTTTCTATTTGCACCAAAGAAGAGCAACGTTCAGTGATCCGTTTTTTGTGGTCGGAAGGTGTATCAGGGGCCAAAATTCATCGAAGACTTTTGGTACAGTACGGGAACAATTGTTTGCCACAACGGAGTGTCTATGAATGGATTGAAAAATTCAAAAATGGTCGCACAAGTGTTACGCAAAATGAAGGAGCTGGACGACCAGTTACCGCCATAAACGAGGAAAACATTGAGCGTTCACGTGAAATGATTCTCTCAGACAGACGGATAACTGTTGACGACGTGGCAAATCGTCTGCAAATTAGCCACGGTTCTGCCTACGAAATCATTTACAGCAGACTTGGGTTTCATAAAGTTTGTGCAAGATGGGTTCCAAAACAACTGACACAGTTGCATAAACAAACGCGCTTGGACGTGTGCACAAAACATTTGGATCGCTATGTTAACGAAGGGGACAACTTCTTAGACAGGATCGTTACTGGGGACGAAACATGGATCCATCATTACGAGCCGGAGAGTAAACGGCAGAGTATGGAATGGAAACATCCAAATTCGCCGTGCAAGAAAAAATTCAAAACCCAACCGTCCGCAGGAAAACTTATGCTTACGGTTTCTTGGGACTCACAAGGTCCATTACTGGAACATTATCAGGAAAGGGGCACAACAATAAACAGTGAACGTTACAGTGAGATGCTTACTGCTAAGCTGAAGCCTGCAATTCGAAGCAAACGCCGAGGACTGCTGTCAAAAGGCGTTGTGTTGTTGCACGACAATGCCCGTCCGCATACAGCTGCCCACACTGTAGAAACGCTTCAGAAACTCAATTTTGAAGTATTGAATCATCCTCCATATAGTCCCGATCTCGCTCCATCTGATTTTCACTTGTTTGGTCCACTCAAACAGGCAAATAGGGGCCGTCGATTTGCCTCGGACGAAGCATTGAAAGAAGCGGTGCATTCCTGGCTCGCATCTCAACCCAAAATCTTCTTCCATGAGGGCATCAGGAAACTTGAACAACGTTGGACCAAGTGCGTTGAAAAGCAAGGGGACTATGTCGAAAAATGATGTACTTGTAAGTTTCCTATTTCATTTCAATAAAATTTTATAACTATATTGCGGATAATTATTGACTTACCCTCGTACATGATTTAAGAGGAAATCAACTATTCCTCGGTGGCACAATTTCGACTAAATTTTCCAGTAATCACGTTTAACACCCGCTGATGAGCTCAATGCATGTCTAAAATCATTAGTTTTATAGCAACACTTACATAAACTGAACTTGAAGACCAATTTGCCTGTACAATTACGAAATAGTGCATCCGTTGATCGTTTTGCAAAACAATTGTCCTATATTGGGAAAATAGCCATAGAGGAAGCAATACAATCTATCAAATTGTCTGCGAATTTCTGTAACTCTACAGATGAGTGATTTGACAAATTTTTCCCAAATATAGCACAAAATCACAGAAATAATCAGTAGCTTAGTGCACGGGCTATAGGAGTAGCCAAAATATTTCAGCAAATCAAATCGGAATCCCAGGCGATCCCACAACGTTCAATTCCATAGATACTGTAACAGTTCGGTGACTACGCAGCTCAAAAAGTCATCCTATTTCCTACTTTATTACAAAGATGCAGAAATGTTTTCAGTGGGTAGGGTCGAGTTGTCACTAACTATAGAAGCCTTAGACGCATTGCCTTCGATCAGCTTATGGTCTACTCTTCATCCAGTAATGAAGTATCTCCTGTAAGTGTTAATGTGTTAAAGTAAAGGTACCATGCACTATGCTTTGTACAGACTGTGCCGGAAGCCAATGCAGCAACCCACACAATAGAATGTACGAGTTTAATAGATTATTTTCAATAATCTACCACAAGTCAATGTCATAAATTGATATGATGATCAAATAGTGTCTTGTAATTAATATTTTGTTCCAGGTTAGAAATGGAAGACGAAGAAGATGACTGTGAAGTATAATGTATCAAAATATATAATTTAGTTTTTATTTTTATTTATATTCATCATATGAAGAATTATTAGAAAATATGTATTTTAATAAGAATAAGGATCTTTATGCTAATATGTGGTTTTAAATATAATTACAATTCATGTTTTAATAAAAAACTGTATAAAAAGAAATTTTCAGATTTTTTTTTAATTTTGTACAAAAGTCTTTGGATTTATAGATAACTGTATAAGAGGAAAATAGTATTCGTATTGCAAGAGCTTCCAAACAAAAAAAAGTAAATCGATATCGGACTATTAGAAGCAGAAATACAGAACAATAACAGCACGACTGCGGCCATCAAAGATGGTGGCCGTCGTGCTGTTATTATTATCGTCTTCTACACGGAACCTTGAGTGGCTGTCAATCTGAAAAGAATTCTATGTACACAAACTTTATTAATACAAAGTGGCATACTCCAATCAAAAGGTGTTGCTTTTTTTCGTTTAGCTACCGTTTTCATGAACTATATTCTTAAATTCACTTCATTTGCCACCGTATGTTTTAACACTGAAAATTAACGTTCCCTTCATTCTTCTACGAAACACCAAATTAACCACAACCCTACAATGATACCAGGCTTACGGTGAAAAAGTTTATGAACAAAATAATGAATGCAACAATTTTAAACGGAAAATTTAAAGGCGAAGATGTACTGTTGCTGCATATCATAATCACTGCAACAGATGCAATGATGGCAACATGCATTCGAATTCAAACGTTTGCACTTTTCGGTGCCACTCGGCTTTGCAATGACTACGATCATCAACTAAGTGGAAGGGCAATTGCTACAACTGTGTCGACTGAATTTGGAAAATGGATCCTTCTCACATGGACAGCAGTATCTGGCCTGCTCATGCGTCGGAAAACCTTCTCATTTATTTGTATATTTACTTGAAAGAAAAAAAATATATTTTTGTTATCCGAATGCACTTAAATAGTTAATACATAGCTTTCAATCGAAAACAGGAATTGTCAGACTTATCTCGATAAAGATCTGAAAAAATTGAATATTGTTGTACATTACAATAAACATTATGCTTTGCAAATAAATAATTTTTTTTATTTCAGTTTTTATTCCTATTCGAATTGAATGTTTATTAGTAATAAAATACGTATGTCGGTTAATACTTACTAAATTAAGGTTAGTTAAAGTTAACATGGCATTCATTGACTTAGATAGTAGGAAGTCACCGGGTCAGCTAGTATTGTAATAAATTAATGTAATTCTAATAATTAATGTTAAATTTACATTTACTAATGTTAATTTACTTTACTCTTGATCTGAAAAGAGGCAGCTGAGATGGTTTGCCACATTTGCTGAATGGAGGAGGACCGAGACCCAAGGAAGCTTTTCGAAGCTAGGCCTACAGGAAGACGTCCCAGAAGAAGGCCTAGGCTAACACGGACGGACTATGAAAGTGCAGGTTCATGGTTCTTCAAGTGCATAAGCGCTGGTTCATGCTGGCTAGGGACCAAGATCCATAGTTGATTTGACCGAGGCACCTCCACGCTGAAAGGCACAAAGGAGGAAGAAAAAAGGTATTTTTAAATAGGCATTTGAGAATTACAGGAGAATATAGCTTCTGTTTTGTTAAATATCCAGTTAGGAAAGCTATTGCCATTTGTTGAGCGAGCCTGGGAGTACATGCCTGTCGGGATGTAGAAGAGGCCGCCCAACCAGTAATCAAATTTCCGGATAATTTTGAGAAAAGTTATAGAATTCAAGATGTCTATTCACGTATCGTTCTTGATTTTATGCCATTCTATTGGTGGAGAGGAATTGTACAATGCGCTGGATAAAGTCTAAGTTCCAGGAAAACTCACCCGAATCTTAAATAAATGCTTTTTTTTTCTAATCCATTTATTGAAACTTATAATTGTACAAAATATATATAAGATCGTTAAAACGTGATTTATTCAATGAAAGTAAAGAATTAAATTACAGGTAAAGTCAACAGTAAGTTACAGCAAACAAGATTAAACAATAATTGAAATAGGCTAAAGAAGGTTTCAAGATAAAGTAATAATAACAGATGATAAATAATAAAAAGATGATTGAAGGTTGCTCAAGTAACCTTACATCTCCCTCCCTGAGGTCGCTTCATGAGGCGGTGGCGAGAAGCAAGAAAGGAGCTTGCTCGAGTGGAACGAGATCTTCTTCCTCTTAGCGCTGGCTACTTCCTAGAATGACCAGAAAATCTGTTTCACGACTGTGAATGGATCGATTCGAACTGTATCTAGCTTGTTGTGATTCAACTTATCCATTTTCGAGGTAGACCAAGTCACCAACGTTGAAAGCATGTTCTTGTCTGTTCTTATCAATGCGTTTCTTGTCCATGTTGAAGCTCCTGGTAGAATTTTGGAAGGCTACCTTGCGGTCTTCTTCTAAAGAGGATCGCGTTTTCCTATCAAGTGGAGATATGGGAGATTTTCGTCCAAGCAATAGATAAGATGGTGCAAAATGAGAGGAACTAAGGATGGTATCATTATATTCCTTTACATATTCTTCTACAAAAGTTGACTATGCTTTTCTAGTGTTGTCATTGATCTTACATCGCAGTCGATTCACTAAAGTTTGATTTAATCGTTCATTATACGTTGGATGCGTGATTGTCAACGCACGTGAAAACAAACTATCGTGACTACCCAACTCTCTTTAAATACTTGAGAAATTCAGTTGAGTTTATGTCTGTATATTGGTCAGCCAGGAGAATTGAGAGAGGAGGCCAGTGACACGACTCCGACGAACGTTGTTCTCAATACAAATCTTGCAGCTCTTATAGAAATCATAAGTTGCTTTATCGAGACCCTTTAAATAGTAATACGGTCTAATGGATGCTATCTGCTAGGCTGGACCGATATGGCCATAATGTTGATAGATAATTTTAATAATTTCTTTTCCACACTTGGTTATGTCATCAAAAACTAACTCCAAGAGAAGCCGCTCCTTAGAAACAGTTAAAATGGGTCCACCAGCAGAGCAAAAGTCGCTTAGATCTAATAAGAGGAATATTCCAGCCATCACACCGCCCTCTATAGAACCTCGACACAAGGGATGACAAAAGAGTCCCCCTCCTTCACTCCAAATCCTTATCAAATATTACCAATACCAATACAGCAGTAGAAACCATGGAATCAAATCCCACATCCCAACCTGCACGACCTCCTCCTATCTTCGTCAGAAATGTTGGAAACTTCTCATTATTATGCAGCCAACTAAATAATATAATCGGCACTGGAAAATATTCCCGTGTAAGTAGAACCAAGGACACTAAAATCATGCCGGATTCCCCTGATTCTTACCGCCGTATAGTAGAATACTTATCGGGAACAAAAGTTGATTTTCACACCTACCAGCTTAGGGAAGTGCAATCACTGAGAGTAGTTATTAGAAACCTCCATCCAACAATACCTACAGCGATTATTAAAGAAGAATTGACAGCCATGGGTTATAAAGTTCGACAGGTGACTAATGTTGTTAAAGATAACAGGGCACATCCCGGGGCTAGCGGAAAAACTACAATACCTTTATTCTTTGTGGATCTAGAACCAACAACAGGAGTTGAACAGATTTATGAAGTCTAAAATATCTAATACACCAGAGTCCAAATAGAAAAACGTTACGCCAAACGAGATATCGTCCAATGTCGCAACTGTCAGGCATACGGCCATACAAAAACGTATTGCCATCACATACCGTGATGTGTAAAATGTGCGCAAATGCATTAATCAAACGAATGCACCAAATCCCGAGAGGTCACAGCAGTCTGCGCCCTCTGCCATCAAGGACGCCCAGCTAACTACAAAGGTTGTCAAACATATAAAAACCTTCGTAAAAGGTTTCAACCAAATCGACCACAGATCGAAGAAACCTCGCAGAACAGAGGAAGACAGCCTTCAAAAATTGCTACCTCATCTGTACCGTTTGCTGAAATGCTGGGCGGAAAAAGATGCCGGAATGAAAATGGGGCCATGCCACTATCTCCTCAACAGACTCAATTTCATGAACCCCAACCTCAACAACCACAGTACCAACAGATCACTCAACATACTCCAGTACCACAAACCCAACCTAATCCTCACACTCCTCATTAGATCCCACATATTCCTTCTCCCCCAAATACCTCAGATCTCACATCCTTTTTTACCTCATTCCTGTCAGAGTTGAAAACTGTTATTAATCTACTCATATCACTCCTAACAAATGTTATCCCTCTTCTAATCCCTCTTTAAAAAAATCCTTAAATGCCTCCCACAAAACTCTTATCGATTCTCCTTTGGAATGCGAATGGTATTCGAAACCACACTAACGAACTACCATCCTTACTGCAAGACAAAGAAGTTGACGTAGCATTAATCACAGAAACCCGATTGACCAATAAACAACGATTTAGTATATCATAATACCAAACTTACCGAAAAGACCACCCTGACAGTAGAGCCCATGCCGGAACTGGTGTTATCATTCACCATTCCCTCTCTCACTACGTACTCCCTTTGCCTTAAATAAATTCCTACAATCCACAGCAGTTGTTATCAAAACCTTTTCCTTTCCCGTCTCGATTGCAGCAGCTTACTGCCCCCCTAATAAACCAATTTCCACATCCCAGTTCAACTCATTTTTTTAATTACTTAGGTCACCGATTTCTCTTAGGTGCTGACTTCAATGCTAAGCACCACCAACTCCCGTGAGCGAGCTATGCAGTCTGCACTTAGTTCCCAATGATCCTTTATTTCTCCCGGTATTCCTACCTATTGGTCCACAGATTCTAACCGAAACCCCGACCTTCTTGACTTCTTCATTCATTCAGGCTTAGGACCTCTCCATTATTCCATAGAACGCCTGAATGAACTTTCCTTCGATCATAGTCCTTTAATTCTTACCCTTTCTGTTACCCCAATTCCGAAACCTCCTCCCCCATCATTTATAAGAGGGTCTTTAGACTGGAACCTCTTCCGTCAAATTATGTCCTAAAAACTCCCAAAGACCTTGACAATGCTACCAATTCCTTCACAAACATAATCCAACAAGCAGCCTGAACTGCATCCTTACCTCATTCCCTTCCCAAAGGTCGAAAGAAAAATCCTTTATCCCAAGATCTACTGGACCTTATCCAATCCAAACGCCATGCCAGAGCCATTTGGCAAAGAACCAGACATCCAGATGATCGGAAATCCTATAATCACCTTACCAAACTCCTATAAAAAAACATGGCTACCTTCAGATCTAAATCCTACAATTCCTATCTTTCTCCACTCTCTTCTTCAGATTACTCCCTCTGGACCACCACTAAAAAACTCCTAAAATATCAACCTACCTCCCTTCCCCTCCGACGTGAAGATGGATCCTGGGCGGCTTCTGACGAGAACAGATCCGAAGAATTTTTCCTGCACCTTGCCAGCATATTTGTCCCTCATCCTGAATCTAACCCACACATCAACGGTCCATGAATTCCTTGATACACCAATTCCTCTATCATTACCTCCTAAAGCAATTAAACCCTCTGAGGTCAAATTCCTTGTAAAAAAAAAATTAAAAACCCGTAAACCCCCTGGATACGATCTCATTAGCTCACAGATCCTCAGGCAACTTCCTCATAAAGCAATCATATTCCTTACCTACATATACAATTGCATCCTCCGGACAATCCATTTTCCTTTGCTATGGAAGCACTCCATTATTATCCGTTTCCTAAAACCGAGCAAACCTCCCAACTTTATCTTATAGACCAATTAGCCTTCTTCCAATCCTATCAAGCATTTTTGAAAGGCTCCTTCCTTTTTGAAAGGAACGTATCCTACCCATCCTGGAATCTCAAAATATTCCCTCTCACCAGTTTGGATTCCGCGCTAGCCACTTCACAGTCCAACAAGGCCTTAGAGTTGTTTACCACATATCCTCCACACTTTAAAGCAAACAATATTGCTCCGGCGCATTTCTGGACATAGCGCAAGCTTTCGACCGGGTGTAGCATGCCGGTTTGCTTTTCAAACTCAAAACTCATTTACCTCAATCACTATTCCTAGTTCTCCGATCCTACCTCTCTAACAGTTAATTTCGAGTTCGCTGCGGAACGGAGTACTCTAACGGAGTTCTCGGTCCAATCCTATATATCCGCTATGCTGCAGATATCCCTACTTTTCCTGATACATTCCTTGCAACATTCGCTGATGACACTGCTATCCTTTCATCCCATCCAGATCCCTTGATAGCATCCCATAATCTCCAAACCCACTTATCCCTGATTGAAGACTGGTGCAATGACTGGCGGATCTAAGTAAATGAGTCTAAATGCACCAACATAACCTTTACTCTCCGCCGTTAATCCAGTCCTCCTATCTACTTCAATGGTATTCCGCTACCTAAAGCTGACACAGTTCGGTATCTTGGTTTCTACTTAGACAAAAGACTTATATGGAACCCTCACACTCGACTCAAAAGGCAAGAACTTAACAGACGCTTTAGCCAATTGTATAGACTACTAAAAAGGATATCTCATCTTTCCATTGAAAACAAACTTCTCATATACAAAACCATCATCAAACCTATTTGGACTTATAGACTTGAACTGTGGGGGACAGCAAAAAAGTCGAATATCAAACTCATTCAATCTTTCCAATCCAAAATCCTCCGAACTATTGTAAATGCTCCTTATTATGTGCTATACGTCCTCGACCTCATACCTCTTAAATTTTCGAAATCCCATAGGAATCTTTCCTTTCATCCTAACCCTCTGACTCAATCACTATCCGCTTCTACACATCCTGATAACCACCCTCGCAGACTAAAACGGCAGTGGCCCCCAGATCTTTTGTAAAATTTATTTATGCTGGAGTTCTAGCAATGGCCAGCTTCTCGACTCGTGCCCTGAGTGAATGTATATAGCGCTCTCACTCAGCCTCCACAGGTTTTTTCTTACTTCAGTGACGCAGCTGAGAGAGAAGAGCTAGGAATTCTCTGTGACAGGTTTGTCCTTCCATAATTGGAGAGATGGGTCTGGTCGGAGAAGCTCTAGGATGAATGTAAATTGTAAATAAAGTATAATTGTATTTTTACCCTTTAATTTAATTTTGTCTTATTTTCACTTACTGTTATTTATTTTATTTTATTTTTTAAATTTATATTTTTCACCCAGATCTATATTCTATGTTCTATATTACTTATGTATAGCATAGTTTTTTTAGTTGTTTTTATTTATTTATTTTTTTTAATATTTTTTTTTAAACTTTTATTACATCTTTTATTATTATTATTATTATTTTGTATTTTTTAGTTGTTTTTTTTTTACTGTAAATGATGTGTGAATGTAATCATTAAGCTGATTACTGATTGCCCACATTTGTGGCAGATTGTAATAATTACTCAATAAAAAAAATAATAATAATTTCTTTTCCAAATGCTTGGGATACAAAAACTCTTAATTTATTTTATTTTATTTTATTTTTTAAATCATTTCCTGCTTGTATTCAATCTTTTTAGCTGCCCTCAGCTCCGAAAGATTCTCAGCTTGATCCTTTTTAATGGCTGATAAGTTGGTTATCTGGATAGCATCTTCATTCTCGAAGTATTCGAGGACTGGATTTCTGGAGAGTAGATCAGCTAGAACGTTTTCTTTTCCTTGTTTGTAGATAATATTGATGTTGAACTGGGATAAATAAAGAATCAAAGCTCCCAGAATTTCATCAGATTTGGCTTTCGTTTTTAGGTTTTCTAAGGGCTTGTGATCACTGCAAACCGTGAAATGATGTCCAATTAAGTAGTATTGCCAAAACTTAATTGCTTCTTTAATGGTTTTTCATTCTAAGTAGATGACATCTAAACGTTTCTCTCGTTCTGAAAGCTTGCGTGAGTAATAAGCGACAGGATGAAGTATGCCATCTTCTTGTGGCTGCTTGAGGGTCGCTCCGATACCTTTAATTTTGCCTCGGTCTCTATGAAGACAGGCTTGTCAATGTTGTATATAGCCAGAATCGGGGAACTACACAAACTTTTCTTGATCACATTGAAAGTTTCTTCACATTCATTTGACCAATCGAATTTATCTTTCTTCAATAAACGATGCAGTGGTTGCAGTTTGACAGCACTATTTTCTATGTACTTTCAATAAAAATTTATGGAGCCTAAAATACTCCAAACACCTGACTTATCTGAGGGCCTTTGGAGTTTTTGAATCTATATCAAATTATCCTGAGCGGGTAACACTGACACTGACAAGATGATCTTCCCAGTCCCTAGAAAATATATAAAATATATTCAATGTAATTGATGCAGAAATCATCCAGGTTATTTCTTCGAATAATGTTCGACAATATTCTCTGGAATATGGCAGAAGCATTTTATTAGTCCAAACGGAAGAACTTTAAATATAAATTTACCATGTTTTGTAACAAAAGAAGTCTTTTCTCGATCTTTTTCACGAAGCGTTATGCACCAAAACGCAGAATTTATGTCCAAAACGGTTCACAATTAGCTACTTTATTAATTACATCTTGAATAATAGGAAATGGAAAACATTCAGGAACTACTAATTTATTGACCTTCCTGAAATCTATACAGAGTCAAGATTTCTTCTTCTCTTCTTTCTTGTAGGCCAGTGTGACGGGCAAAGCAAACGGTGAGTCTGACTCTTCAATGATCCCAGCCTGCAAGAGTCATTTTATTTGACTTCGTATTTCTCCGTCATCCGGGATAGAACATTTGTAGGGGCGAGACGTGACAAATTCTACCCTAAGAAGTTTCATTTCCGCTTCTTGTGAGTGAACTTTACATTTGTCAAACTTGTCTCTAGCAAACATGTATTTGTAATTTTCAAGTAAAAGTAAAATCTCTTGTTTGTGCTCCTCTTGTTCAATATGTTGCAAATTAAAATCAAATTTATGAACGTTAAAATTTTCTCTGGGAATACTCCCTAGGTTCTTACAAGTAGTTGTAGCCTGCATATGATGAGGACTGGATTCCTCAATCTGATCGAGTTTCAATCGTGTTAAATTTATATTTTGATCACTACTAGGTAGATCTTTTGGCCTTAGTGTTACTGGTACGTTGGAAAATTTTCATCTTGAATTAATTACAATTTCTTGATGGCATCTATACCTAGTAACAAATCATACGAGAAATTATTATTATTGACTGCTTAGGTTGTAATGTAATCAGTAATGTTTCCAATACGGAGTCTAATTTTAGCCCGGACTTAGGTGAAACTAAGTCCGCTGATAGTGTTTAGCGCTGCTCTTTATTTAATTAATTTCAACTTCAGCAAGTCAGCAATTCGTTGATTTATTAATGTTACATTGGAGCCACTATCGTAATAACAACATTTAGTTTAATCAGCGGGTCTAACTTCGCCCGGCTTTCTAGTTTAAATGCTCTGAATCAAGATCGGTTTCACATAAGTCAAGATCAGTTGCATTCATTTTTGGTCGAGTAAAAGTTTTAGTTTTGTTACGACATTCAGATGTAAAATGGTTGAGATTTTAAAGTGAGAACATGGTTTTACACAAGCGGACTATTTACTGAATTTTGGATTTGGCAATTTTTCTTTTTTATTTTTCATAAAGGCATTTTCTAATTTTCGAAGTTCAGAGTATAATTTATCGAGAGTACAAATCTCTTCTCTATCGATTTCTTCCTGAGCTTCATTTGGCAAACCGAAAACAATTTGGTTTATACGGGAGATCTCAGTACCTTTAGGTTCTACGTCAAGACATAATTTCTCTTTCTTCAGGGCGTAATCAACATGGGATCCGCCTAAAGGTGGGGTTCTGCATGGAGCAGCCAGAAGCGTTCTGCTGCGTCCAGAAGCGGGAGAGGGTGTTTCCGCATGTAGCTTCCAAACTCTGCGGCTGGAAGTCCATTAGTTCGTTTTCTGGCTTCAGCGGAGTATGTTGAGAAGAAAACTGGTTTTGTGGTTGTTGATGGAGGAAGAGTTGTTATGAACAGATTAATTGACCCCAGGTTTTCTCTCTTCCTTGATTGAGCTGCACCTCCAGAACGACAAGGAGAAATTCAGCAAGTTTTTTCGGTTGAACTTCATTCAATATGACTTTATAATTTCTCTATATTTCTATTTCTCTAAAAACGAGCTGTTGTTAATAAAACTCTTAATTAAACAGGAGCTCAACGAAGCGTATCATGAAAACTAACAAACTGGAGGCAGACCTGAAATCTAGCAAATTCTGGGAAGAACGGGAAACAAACCAATACGTGGAAGTATCCATTGCTATGAATCCCACCTTTTCCCTTCGGTGATTTCACAATATATAGAAAGACAATTTAGAAAACTAGCTGGAACCACAATTTTATTATTTTTTCAGATGATGTATAAGGTTCCAATTTTTTTATTACTGTTTTATCCAATAAACATTTTATTGATTTAACCCTGTTTCGTTAAATAATTTTTATTATGTAAGAGATATTATGTCTAATACCTTTTGGGTTTCTAATGCAATAGACGTTAAACGATGCCTAAAATAAGATTTTATTAGCTCATAAAGATACTTTCACAGTTATTGTTATAGTACAAAACTTACCTAAAATAAGAATTGTTTAACAGTCCTTAGCTAATTCTATTTTATATAGACACATTAGAAATCACCACATGATATACTATATATCTTATGGCGACTTAATAAAATTATCAATTTTACACACACACACACGTATATTATATGTATATATATATTATATATATAAGGTGTGTTGACTGCGGTCTTCGGAATATCTTCCTCGCGTATGGGTATGTGATAGTAGGCACGCACTAGGTCTAACCTTGATAAAACGCACTTACAAAACAAATTGTTCCTAAAATCCATTATATGCGGAACACCGTATCTGTCAGGCACAGTTTGGGCGTTAAGTTGTCTGTAATCTCCACAAGGTCGCACTCCACAGTCATGTTTGTCTACAACATGAAGTGCACTGGCCCATTGGCTGTTGGAAGGCCTGCAAATACCTTGCTCTACCATAAGTCGAAACTCGTCGTTTACTCGCCGGTACTTTTCCACTGGAAGTCTTCTAGCCTTGGCATACACAGGACGACCTGTTGTCTCGATAATGTGTTCAGTGTTATGCTTCACAGGTCCTTTGGTAGATGTTATGTTGCTTCGCAAGTCCTGGAAATTGTTTCAGTAGGTCAGCATAAGGGTGACCTTCCGGAACAGCTGATATTGTAGCTGGGATTTCTCTGACTATTTTTCCTCTTGAAGTTAATCCAGTAGATCGATCTATCAGCTGTCTACCTTTCAAGTCTACTAAAAGATTGTAGTGGTACATAAATTCTGCACCAATTATAGACCTAGGAACTTCAGCCAAAACGAACGTCCATTTAAACTCGCGTCTAAATCCTAAATCAAGTTTAAGTTGGAGTTCTCCAAATGTTCTTATTCGACTACCGTTCGCAGCATACAAATTAAATTCTGTGGCGGTCATTGATTTTCTGACTGGAGGTAGGACTGAGATAGCAGCACCTGTATCGATTAGGAAAGATTGACCCTTCCGCCGATCTGTTATGAAAAGGCGGCTTTGGACATCTGCGGAGTCGGTAGCCGCTACTTCCGATCCGCTGAGGAGTTTCCCTGCTGCTTCTTACTCCAAGAGCATGGATGTTCACATTTATTTGCTTTTTCTTTAAATCTGAAATGATAAAAACAAATCCAATCTGGGTCATTGGAATTTCTTGACTTACTGCGGGATCCTCGCCAGAAACGTCGTGGAGTTCTGCTTCTTTCTCTCCGATTTGGTCTGTCTCTGGAGGAGAGTTCAGCGATCTGCTTCGTAAGTAATTCAACTTTTGCTTCTAAGTTAGCTATGGAGGATTGTGCTTTATGAGATTCTTCCGCGTTATTGCCAGCGACTGTTGCGATATCTACTGGTTAAACAACCTCCTGTATTTTATCAGCTACTTCGGCTAACTTGTCCACATCAGTCTGCGCCGTACTTATCAGGATAGCTTGCATACTCAGTGGTAACGAGCGCATAAATAGTGTTTTAATCACACTTAAAGGAACTACATCTCCTGCTAATTGTTTCATCTGTGTTGAATATTCGCGGTTTTATGCCCCTTCAAATTTCCCGGGTTTTGCTATTCCTTCGATGGGGGCGCTCCTGGTGGCAGGATTCGCGAACCCCCACTTCTTCTTCCGCCACCGACTTGAACACTTGTTGGAACTTCGGCTCTGCAATTTATTTCATTTACCTTTCCTATCCTATTCAAAATTACCCCCAACCTCTTTCATTTAACCTTGCAGGCAGCCGGTAAGTTTCTCTCTTCATGCCCACAGTTCTCGCCACCAAGGTAAGCCAAACTTTAATTATTTTCGTCCCATCACGGCTCTCCCTCATGAACCAGTCCCCAATTTCAAAATACAGTCCACTATTCTCAACCCAATACATGGTCCTCCGGCCGAACCTAAATTAAATTCCCGTTTTTGGTCGAAAAGATTGCTAAAATTATCGTTTTCCCTTATCGCTCGCTGCTTCATTCTTGTTTTTTACATTTCTCATTTCGTGGGTGGGAGAAGGAGTCATTTGTTGGTGCTCAAAGCTCTTATTTGCTCTAATTTTTGCTGTGTGCCAATTATTTTGGTTTGCATAATAATAAATGCGTTTCTCGGGTTAGGGGGTCAGAACCTGCACGCGCTTGCCGGTTCATTCCTGCTCCAGCATACTTTGCCTATTACGCATTTCTTGAGTTCTTTTGCTTAAATTTCTTGCTTATATTAATTTCTTCGCCTATATTAACTCGTTTAATATTATTTGCTCCTTTTGTATTTTTTTTTTTTTATTTTTCTCTCTCGTATCTCCTTGGAGGTATAACGTGTGCTTGCTCGCTGGAAATTTTTCGCTCTTCTCGTTGTTTTCTCCTGGAACTGTTATCTTTTGGCATTTTATAATTTCCCAGTTATGGATATTCACGTTCAAAGTCATATTTGCTCTCTTAAGGATTTCCTTAGCTTATTGAAAGAAAAAGCCAAACCTGGTGTATCGGCTACCGCCTTATCAGTCATTAAAGAACGACTTAATTTGCTTGAAGCTGAAGCAAAATCCTTTTTTCAATCTGCCTTGGATAGTGCTGAGGATAAAAGTGTTATTGGTGAACTACAGTCTGAATTCATGGACTTCACTTCTCAGTGCTTAGAGTTGAGCTTAATTATGTCTCATTTGACTCCTTTAAATGACAACTGTGGTAATATCAGTCACGATTCCCACCTCAATAGTGCAGCAGGTAATTCTTTATTGCATTCTCTTCCAAAGATTCAAATTGACAATTTAATGGTAAGGGTGATTTTGATCTATTCAATTCCAAATTTCAAACTTTAATTCATCAGAATATAAGCTTATCTGTGGTTTCTAAGTTTCATTTTTTGATATCTCTGCTTGAAGGAGAACCTCTAAGGTTGATTAGGGCATATCCTATTACATCTGAGGGGTACGATGCTGCCTTAAGTCTTTTAATCTCTAAATATCAAAATAAAAGGGCTTCGATTAATGAGTGCTTGGACAGGATATTGGATATTTCTACCATTGCTGCCAATGTAGCTTCCCTCCAGAGTTTTCTTGATACTTATCTTATAAGTGTTCAAACTTTAAAGTGCTATCAAGTGGATATAGAGTCGGGGAATGCTGAGTTGCTAGTTAGATTACTTCTTCGGAAATTAGATAAAACTCTTCGCTTGAGATTTGAGCAAAATTTGGGTGGAACCTTTCCTAAACTGGATAAATTAATTAGTTTTATAAAAGATCAATTAAACGTTTATAAAAATTCAGAGCTCTCTAAACCTGCTACTGTTAGCTTGGTCCCAAAAAGGAATATGTCTTCCTTTCATACTGCTTTGGCGGACACTAAGCTTGTGTGTATATTTTGCAAAGGTGATCACAAAAAATATGCTTGTCCTCTTTTCTTGAGCTTAAATGTTAAGCAGCGCCATAAGAAGGTAAAATCACTTAAGCTCTGTTTTAATTGCTTGTCTAAACATTTTAATCATAAGTGTAATTCTGTAAACACTTGTGCCAAGTGCCATAAACGTCACCATTCTCTTTTACATTTTGATGAACCTAATTCTAATTCTTCATCTAATGCCCATAAAGCATCTCAAACTTTTAAGCCTGATGGGCATTCCACTCTTCATGCTTCCGATTCTGTTGGAGTACCTTCTCTTAATACCTCGCCTGCCATGCCTATAAGTCCTGTTTCTCTTTCTCATAAGTCTCAAAGTTTGCCTTCAAAACCAAATGTTTCGCTTGCGAACAGTTCACTTCAACTGTTTTACTCGCAACAGTTAAAGTTAGGGTTTTTTCTTCACCTCATAATTACATTATTGTGCGTGGCCTGCTGGACCCAGCAAGTCAGGCTAGTTTTATTACTGAGAGATGTGCTAAGCTTCTTAATGTTTTCTCCCCTCAACCTTGTGACCACTTAAATGGTGTTTCTGTTGTTCCTGTGAAACCTCTTGGATATGCCAAGCTAGGCGTTGGTGATACTGATGGAAATACTATTAAGGATGAACATTTATTTATGGTTCTCCATAAAATTACAAATGATTTACCTAGTTCTCCTATTGCACCTTCAGTTAAGGAGTTAGTAGCCCAATATCCCTTAGCCGATATGGAATTTGATGTCCCGTCCAGGGTAGATGTGTTGCTTGGCGCCGACGTATCTGCTTCTATTTTGGAAACCAGAGTTGCGTCTCTTGGGGAGGGTATGCCATTTCTTTACAAGACTTGTTTAGGGTATGTTCTTATGGGTTCAGCTCCTGCACTTGCTTCCACTCCTGAGGGGGTGACGGGTCTTATCACTTGCCATGTTTCTGATAACAAACAGGTCTCCAATCTCATCAAAAAATTTTCTGAAATTGATCAACCGCCTCTTCTTCCTCCTAGAAAAGATGACCTTCTCTGCGAGCAAATTTATTCCGAAACCACGACGAGAGATTCTGAAGGTCGTTATATGGTGCACTTACCTTTTCGCCCTACTGCATTGCCCCTAGGGGATTCAGCCGGTACTGCTCGCAAATGTTTTGTTTCGCTGGAGAAACGTTTTTCCAAAAATCCTGAGTATTTCATGAAGTACAGGGAATGCATCGATGAGTATATACGTGCGGGCCATTTAGTGCCTGTTGATAATCCAGATGTCTTAAAAAGTCCAGTATGTATTGCCACATCATGGAGTCTTCAAGCGCCACGGAGATACTGGGAGTATTCGGGTGGTTTTTAATGCTATTCAGCCCACCTCGAATGGTTTATCCCTAAATGATGTCCTGCTTCCTGGACCTAAGTTGCAGAATTCTATTCCTGATTTGATTGTTAATTTTCGGATTTTTCCTTATGTTTTCTCTTGCGATATTCGTCAAATGTATCGTCAAATAAGCTTGTATCCACCTCATCGCCATTTTCATTTGGTTTATTGGCGTGAGAACCCTTTGGAGTCTCTTCGTTTATACCAGCTCACCACAGTTACTTTTGGTGTCGGCCCTTCAGCCTTTCAGGCCATTCGAACCCTCCAGCAGTTAGCTTTAGATGAAGGTTGGAGGTACCCTCGTGCTGCTTCTGCACTGAAGGAGAGAACCTACATCGACGATCATCTAAATGGTGATTACACTTTAGAAGAAGCTCAGACGCTCATGGCGGAGCTTAAAAAACTCCTCATGCTTGGTGGTTTTGAGTTGCGTAAGTGGACTAGTAATCACCCCTCGTTACTTGCTGATTTGCCTGAGAATCAAAAGCTCACCACTTCTTTGGCCTCATTGGTTGGAATTCTGGGCGTCTCATGGGATCCCCAATTGGATAAATTTCTTCTCAAATTTAAATTGGATACTTCATCAAATAATTCATGCACTAAAAGATCAGTTCTCTCCCAGCTTTCTCAGATTTATGATCCCTGTGGGTGGATTTCCCCAATTGTTCTTTGGGCAAAAATTTTTATGCGAGATATTTGGCTTACCCAGCTCTCTTGGGACGAAACCTTACCCCTTTCCATGTGCAATAGGTGGAAAAGTTTTCTTGATCAGGTTTCACTGATGCCGCCTATAGAAATTAATCGTCCTCTCTTTCCCTCTAAGGGTATTCATCGCTTGGTTGGGTTTTCTGGCAGTTCAGAGAAAGCTTATGCCTCAGTCATTTATTTGTGTACTGAATTGGGTAATGGCAGCCATCATGTCTCCATTGTATTTTCCAAGACTCGCGTTGCTCCCATGAAAGTTTTAACTTTGCCTAAGCTAGAGCTTTGCGCAGCATATTTGCTTGCTCAAAATTTTGATTATGTCTTTAATTTACTTTCTAAAGAAATCATCATTTCAGAAAGACTTTGCTTTTCAGACGCTACATTATTGGCCTGGCTTCGTAGCTCTCCTCATATGTTTAAAGCTTTTGTGGCAAATCGTGTGGCTCATATTCAGGATCTTACCATCATGAATTCCTGGTTTTATGTTCGCTCCTCGTCTAATCCTGCCGATGTGGCTTCCCGCAGTGCTCTACCTTTAGAGTTATTGAGTCATAAACTTTGGTTTAATGGGCCCGAGTGGCTTTCTGGTCCTCGTATAGTTTGGCCTGTTGAGTGTTCTGACCCTAAGTGTTCGGAGTCAGATTTTAGCCAAGAGTTAAAGGCCGTGGAACTCGAAAGCTTGGCCATTACCTCTGTTCCTACACCTTTTTACAACAAATTTTCATCCTGGATCCTTCTGTCCAGAGTGGTGGCATGGATATTGCGTTTCACTCATAACTTAAGAAAGCCTATATCGAAAAGAGATTTGTCTCGAACCTTGAATATTTCTGAAATTACCTTTGCTCGTAACCAAATTTGCAAAATTGTTCAAAAGGAATCCTTTCCCAATATTTTTGATTTGCTTTATTCTGGAAAAAATATTCCTAAGCAATATGCTGTGCTCAGTCCTTTTATTGATAATGAAGGATTGATTCGGGTGGGTGGTCGTTTAGCTAACTCAGCTTTGTCCCTTAGTGCCAAGAATTCCATTTTATTGCCCAAGAGGCATCACATTGTAACATTAATTATTAATTATTATCACCTGAAATATTTTCATGTTCGAGCCCATCTGTTGCAATCACTTATTGCTTCCTCCTTTTGGATAATTTCCTTTCGTCAATCCTTGCGTTCTACCCTCTCCAAATGTGTTACGTGCTTTAGAGTTAAGCCTCGCAATAAGCCTCCTTTTATGGGTGACCTCCCGGAAGGCCGAGTTATCCCCTCTCCGCCTTTTTCACGCTCTGGATGCGATTTTGCTGGACCCTTTATAATTCGCTACTTTACGCCAAGCTAAAAGAACAAAGTGTTACTTTGTGGTGTTTGTGTGCTTTGCTACAAAGGCTATGCACGTAGAAGCTGTCACTGAAATGACCACAGCTGCCTTTTTAGCCGCCTTGTCAAGGTTTATTGCGCGCCGCGGTATCGTATCTCACCTTCATTGCGATTGTGGAACCAATCTGGTCGGGGCTGCCAATTCTTTGAACCGCACTTTTCGAGAGCTTTTGAAGGCCGATTCTATGCGACTTCCGCATTTTGGTGAGGAGCACAAAGTTACCTTTCATTTTAATAGCCCTTTGCATCCTTCTAGTGGTGGCCTTTGGGAGGCAGCTGTTAAGAGTATTAAACGACATTTAACCATTTCTTTACAAAATCATATTCCTACCTTTGAAGAATTCAATACATTGTTGATCAGAGTGGAATCTATGCTAAATTCACGTCCTCATACTCCGCTTTCCAATGATCCTTCCGATGTTAATGTAATCACACCTGCTCATTTCTTGATTGGGCACTCCTTGTGTGTTCCCCCTGATGATGCACAATTATATAAGCAACCATCTCTCAAGTGTCGATGGTTATATATTCAACACATTTTTAATGGTATTTGGAAGAGGTGGAGTAGGGAGTACTTGCACACCTTGCAACTGAGACAAAAATGGTTTGCTCATTCGCCTAATTTAAGTGTTGGTGACGTGGTGTTTATAAAGGATTTGAATTTACCTCCGCTTCAGTGGCCTATCGGGCGCGTTGTCGAGGTTTTTCCAGGGTCTGATAATGTTGTGCGAATTGCCAGGGTCAGGACTTCTCGTGGAGAATACACTCGTCCGGTTTTGCGACTTTTTCCTCTTCCTTTGGATGTCAGGGATGCCTGCAGTGTGTGCGTGGTCTGACCCCTTGATTTCTTTAGTTTGTTTATTTTTGCTAATTAACCCTTGTTTGAGTTTTACTAAACTTTGTTATCCAACATTTATCTTCTAATTGCATGAGTACTAACAAATATAAAAAAAAAAAAAAAAAAAAAAATTGTTTTTGCTTATTGAAGCTTATACGCTTCAAGGGGGGGGGGGATTATGTTGAATATTCGCGGTTTTATGCCCCTTCAAATTTCCCGGGTTTTGCTATTCCTTCGATGGGGGCGCTCCTGGTGGCAGGATTCGCGAACCCCCACTTCTTCTTCCGCCACCGACTTGAACACTTGTTGGAACTTCGGCTCTGCAATTTATTTCATTTACCTTACCTATCCTATTCAAAATTACCCCCAACCTCTTTCATTTAACCTTGCAGGCAGCCGGTAAGTTTCTCTCTTCATGCCCACAGCTCTCGCCACCAAGGTAAGCCAAACTTTAATTATTTTCGTCCCATCACGGCTCTCCCTCATGAACCAGTCCCCAATTCCAAAATACAGTCCACTATTCTCAACCCAATACAATCTGTCTTAAAAATCTGGTAGGCTTTTCATCTCCCAGTTGTCTGCCTTCTAAGAGTTCATGGATCCGTTTCGTCTCCGAATCCGTGTAGGCACTGACCAATCTGTCCTTGAGATTTTCATACGGTGTTTCGCCGGGCCTCTTAACAATGTCTGCTGCTTGTAGTAATACTTCTGCGTTTATCTTAGGAATAACAGTTTGGAACTTTGTGACACTGTTCGTGATGTTAGCAAAAACTGCCTCAACCTGGCAAAACCACAGTTCTGGATCCTGCTTGATAAAAGGTGGAATCTTATCTGCAGCCGTAAAGGAAGAGTAAATTTCCGTGCTTTGTGCAGTAATATTTTTTTAGAATCGGGCATTGTGATTAATAGAGATTTTATATCAATATAAAAACAAATTATAGGTATGTGTTACTGAGCAACCGTCACTACAATGAAATTTACGGTAAATATAAATTACGTCATATGAATTAATCTAATTAACTTTATAATCACGTCGTAGTTCACCACTTATTACCTCTTTGGCAGGTAATCGATTGATGTGAGGGTTACTTAGAACAAGTGGTGTAATTAACCATTATTTTTTACAATTATTTCAAAATAGGGGAAACATTTTTTGTTATATTTACAGTTAAACAGAATAAACAATTACACGTTTCTATTTAGAGGGAACTACACCTATTAAAAAAAGAAAATAAATGAATATTTAAAATTACGCACAATACCATTAATAAAAATATAAATAATGCTTATTTTTACTTATAGTCACTACTTGCGCGCTTATTGGTGTGCACACCCTATAGCTTTCTGACACTCCACCATAGGGATGGTCTAAACCGATATTTTTCAGTAACAGGGACAACCGATACTGGTCCAAAAAAATACCTGTTACAAATACCTCTTACAAAATACCTGTTACTTGTTTCAAGGTCAGCGTCTCTCCATACTCGTACTCGTTTATCCTGTTATACTGATATTCTAGCATACCTATTACTCGCCTATCTGTTACCTATTCAATATCGGCTCTAATCAAAAGTTTTCATTTTCAACTACCTTTTTAAACGGTTCACTACATGAACATACATGTGATTAAGGCCTGAAGTTGTATCATGACAAAAAATGTGCAATTAATGAATTACCATATAATATAATTGTTAATAAAGTGAATAAATATGCATCTTTTATTTTTAAGATAATCAATTGTTATTCCAAAATTTATTATTTAAAGAATTTCTTACAACATAACATTCGCCTTAAACATCTTGTGAAATTAGCAATAGGTGTGGATAATCTTTTTAATAACAGTTTCCTTTGTGCCACTAATAATAATGCTTTCATCAATAATATGTATTAACAAATCATCAAATTAGAAATAAAACAAACTTTTTGGATGAAAAATCTGGATTCATGACAAAATAAGAAAAGAATAATATAGCACCTAACACTTTCACCACACTGGTAGCTCATGGACTAATAAAATTACACAAAGCTAACCATAATTTAAGATTGTAATAAAGGGAAAATATGGCCCTGTAGAAAAACTATCTATTTTAATAAAACATAATTACATTTCAACAATAATAACAACTATGATGCAAAAAATTCAATAGAATTAAAGAAACATTTATCTATATTAAAACCGGATGATTTAATCAATCACACACTAATTAGGAATTAATTATTAATTAGGATGAATTAAACACACACTTGATGTAAAAAATTTATTCTGATAGATACTTGTTTAAGAGTCATCAATGAAAAATGGAATGATATTGAACCATATAACACAATAAAAAACAAAAAACTATACATAGAAGAACTAAAATTATGTTAACATAATAATTATTTCATGTAAAATGAACAATTTTACAGGCAATTAGATGGAGTACCAATGGGCTCTAACCTTAGTGTAAATTTCAGTGGAAAATGGTTGAACTATCTAATCGATGAATGTTTAAATAAACTAAATAATAAACCATTAGAATTACATAAATATATTGATGATTTATTCATTATAATTAAAAAGGATCAAATCGATAATCTATTACATACATATAATGAATTCAATAACAAAATAGAATTTACCCTGGAAAAATCTATAAAGAACAATAAGCTTTTTAGATATGACTATTATTTTGGATAATAACCAAATCAAAACAAAATGGTTCAAAAAGACAACAAAAACCAAAAGATAACTAAATTACTACAGCAAACACCATAAATACTGTAATATTCATAGCAATAGCCATAACAGACATAGAATATATCAAAGAAATAAAAAAAATATATATATACAAAATACTGGAAGACAATTTCATACCAAAACGTATAATTAACAAATATTGGTATTAGAACTTAAATACAAAAAATATAAAAGAGGATAAAATAAATATAAACCATTTAGCCACACCATCCAGGGATAATTTAAAAGACAATAAACAAACAAAAGGTAGAAACACTCAAAAGAAAATAACCGATTCCTAAATCAATAAAAATAACAAAAATACAATAGAACATTTAAGGAATAATATAGATTCAATAGACAATACAAATAATACACCAACATTAAATAATAATAAAAATAATCTGAATTTTTTCAATATTATATTCTTTGACCAAATCAAAATGATTGTAGATGACACAGAATGGTAAATTATATATATATATATATATATATATATATATATATATATATATATATATATATATATATATAATGTTACTATAAATGTTACTTATATATATATATATATATATATATATATATATATATATATATGTTTTTAGGGCTAAAAAATGTGGCATGGGCCATGAAAAGTTGCCCAAATAAAAGGAATTATGTAACATAGTTATTTAAATATAATTGTGATGGGAGATAATATTGCTAATTAATATTCCTTATACACTTAAATCTCCTTAGGTTATATAAAATATATAATTATTTAAGATGTTAGATGTTTTATTACAGCATACATATTTTTTATGATTTATGACCCATAAAAATAATATAATTATTTATGTATAGATTTCATATTTGAGTGTATTTTAATGATAATTAAAATTAACAATAATAAAATACAAAATAATGTAAGAGTGTCTAATACAATGAAGACCGGCTGACATTTTACCAGAAAAAATACTCGTATGAGAGTTGAAGTAAAAATACTGGTTTAGGTAAACGAGTATCTGGTAACAGGTAGAGAGGACAAGAAAAAAATACTAGCCTGGGACAGTTCGCAGTACGAAGGTAACAGGTATGAATGTTGTTCCCAGTACTGAAGTGGGGACACAAGTATCTCGTCCCTGTTACTTCTGAATATCGGTAACAGGGACGCGGTTCAGTCAGCCCATACCTGTTACAAAATAACAGGTCCAGTATTTCTGAACCACCACTACTCCACCAGTAACATCATAAGAACAACGCCCCTGCAACTACACCACAGTCTTCTCAGCATGTGCTCTGTTTTCTGTGTGGTACTTGTTGTAACACTCAAAGCAAAGAGGTTATGGGCGGCATTGTTATGGAGGTATCAATATTGCTCTGCTACACACACACACATATATATATTGTGGTATTTCAACATGAAATATACAGTTTAAAATGGTACAAGAAACTTTGGTGATGTAGGTTTGCATACCACAAACATGAAGGAGCACTGGTCCCTAGAGCAGTCCGAACTAGTGATGGGTCGTTCTGAGTGGAACGGAACTTGGAACTGGTTCCAGCTTCGAACCGGTTTGGAACGAAACGAGCTACCAAAGTTTTTCGTTCCAACTGGAACGAAAACCAAAGCTATGAGATATCCGGTTTCGTTCCGTTGGTTTAGATAGGGTATAGATAGCATCTCCCCTTTCGTTCCACCGAAGGTCGTTCCGAATGATCTGTCTCTCCTTCTCTACTTCACTTGATCCCTTCCATCCGCTCAAAGCCCTACAGCCGTTGATCTTATTGCTCAAAATAAATCGCTTTCTGTGAAATTTTCTGTTCTACCGACAGAGCCCTGCTACTTCTTTCGGATTCAAATAAATTTGGTTTTTAATAATCAGAATCAAGCTGAACACGCAAAAAGTCTTGTAAAGGATAGGTTGACTGCTTTAACCTTCCATCGGTCACGCCAATTTCCGTACCACGAGCGGTCGCGCGTTGTACAACACCCTGTTTTATTTTTATCTATTTTCGTCCAACTTTTGTGTGTAATCAATTAAATAAAATATTTAATTCTACATTGAAAATAGATTACATGTACGAAATATTACCTGTGAGAATAATATTTTGAACGTAAATGAAAATATGACTGAAAATAATATTTTCAAAGTTATAACTAGATAAAGTTTTATTTAGAATATTGTGGTCAAATATAATTATCTGCAGGTCTAAAATGGTCCTTTTAAGATCAATTATTGTAAGAAAAATTTTTTGAGGAATGATTTTTACAAATAAAATGAAGATATCCCCTAGTTGTCCCCCCCCCCCCCCCCCCCCCTGCCCCGCGTCATTTTCTGATCAGATTTTTGTATTATGATCTAGAACATCTTCTGTTTCCTCTTTACTCAAGTCGAAATGTTCATTTGATTGTCCGGTTCTTTTTTTCTTCGTCGTCTAGTTCTGCAAAATTCGAGGAATATATTCCAATTTTATAGGTTTCCACCAAATCAAACCATTACGAATACTATCGCTGACTAAGATAAACAAAAACAAAAATGCAAAAGAATCCTACATACATTTTATAGAATCCAGCTGATTGCCGTGAAATGTACGAGAAAAAAACAAAACGAGAGCTGTAGCTTTTTGTACTTTGTGCAATACTCAGGGCAAAATATTTTTTAATCAGGAAACTATTCCTCCTACCACATTGAAAAATTACTGGCAGCAAACAGAGGAGTATCTCGAAGAATACCTAACGCAAATTTTCTGGGAAGCTCACAGGGAGCAAAAGAGAGATAGAGAAAACAAATCGAGTGTTGTATAAAATACAACGGTGCGACCGGTGGAAGGTTAATTAAAAGTGAAATGGGTGGATCCATACAGGATGTGAGAAATGTTAATGCCTTTGGTTCAACAGAAAGCAGAAAGCTTTATTGAATAAAACCATTTTAAAATAATCTTATTCCGCTTTTAAGTCGGAACGGCCCTTCACTAGTCCGAACGCAGCAGCTCAGCTTCTCAATTTTCTCGCTGCGTCGCCTCTCGCAACAGTTCTATTAAAATACACTGAAGCAGTACCTCGTCTCCAGCAGAGGCGTCAGGGAGACGTAGCTGCTGCGGCTGGCTGCATGCGGAAACCCACCTTAAATATTTGTAGCCGAAAGCTTTTTTAACAAGAGACCAGCCTTTATTAGCAAAAATATTTAGAAAAGAGTCCTTTCACATGTTACATGAATCGTTCAGACCGATCTTCTTTAAATTAATCTCGTACCAATTTTTAGCCGGACCATCGACAAGATAAAAACTTAACGCTTGAATTCTTAAATTATCGGATTTTATCTGAAATCGACTACATTCTTCTTCGAACCTACGTAGCCATTCTATAGGATCTGATTGTTTTTTATCAAATCTTTATAAAATAATAATTTTTCTTAATGTGATTTAGTTTAATTTCATTTTGCTCTGAATTTAATTTAAATTGCATTTCTAATCGTTTGATACGATCTTCTAATTCTGACTGAGTCTCTACAGGTCTAGAAGGAACTGTTTTTGATACCCATTCCTCCAATGGTAACTCCAGAAAACAAGCATTAGAAGATTCATCAAAATATTCTCTTTGACTATCGCCATCCATCTTCACAGCTACTGTTCTGGAACCATTAATATTTGTGACAGCATTCATAGCATTAATGCTATCACATGTGATAGAAAGGAGTGGAACTTTAAGTCCTTGGAGTCTTCAGGTAATAAGTACAAATTTGTCTTTTCAATGGAAATGCACTGAATCACAAAGTCTTTGTCACTTCTCCTTACAATTTGAACAAATAGCTGAGCCATTTTCTAACGTGTTGAGATCTTGTAATTTAATTTCCAAGTTCGTTAATACGTGATTTATTCAATGAAAGTAAAGAATTAAATTACACGTAAATTCAACAGTAAGTTACAGCAAACAACATTAAACAATAATTCAAATAGGTCGAAGAAGGTTTCATGATAAAGTAATAATAACAGATGATGCATAATAAACAGACGATTAAAGGATGCTCAAATAACCTTACATGCATGCATCAAGTAATAAAGATTACAATCTAAACTTGAAAGTAACTACTGATCAGTAGCACTTGAATAAAAATTCTACACTAGAAGATCTC
Source organism: Euschistus heros (assembly GCA_003667255.2). Classification (NCBI taxonomy): domain Eukaryota; kingdom Metazoa; phylum Arthropoda; class Insecta; order Hemiptera; family Pentatomidae; genus Euschistus; species Euschistus heros. The sequence continues at coordinate 1,561,872 of RCWM02000149.1, forward strand.
GAGGCCATCTTCTTTTCAGGCGCCTAGGTGGATTATCGGGAATAGAGTTGGAAGCAAGTTGAGAGAACAGTAGATGAAATCCTTAACTTTGCTGATTTCATTCGGCTTACTACCTAAAGATATTCGCCTTCTGTGAAATCAAATACATTTGAAAATAAAAACCCAGATGATCTCATCCATATGAATGAACTCCCAGATCCTCCGACAACTTCAGTAATATTCCAAAAAGTAGTAATTCTCTCATACCTATACAATTGCATCTTGCGAAAAAACCTATTTCACTTTGATGTGAAAACATTGCATAACCATGCAATCCTTTATCAGAACGCCTGAAAGGTCACCTTCTTTTTTTTTTTTTCAATTGTTTCTGCTCTTTTATATTCGAACTAAAATGAGATTTCCAAGGAAACCTCGGACTAATCGGACAGGTATTGTTCCCGTCCAAACCAGTTTAGAGAGATTCTATGTATGTGTAGTATACAGGGTGAGTATCTCTTATTGTAAAAAAAAAAAAAAAAAAAAATTGGGTGAAACTAGATCAAAAATGTAGCAAAATGCCGCAGACCTCACCTTTCTGTTCCAATCCGTTGCAAATATACGATAAATCCAAGACTTTTTTGAGGAAGCCACGTTTTTTTTATCATAAAAGCTGTAATATCTCCATTTTGTTTAAATATTTTTCAAATTTTGACCTCATTTTCGGATTTAGCATTAAATTTTCTATAATAGCTGAGTACCTGTAACCTTGAATTTTACAAATTTGGTATCTAAAGAACAGCTTGATCTTCACCTTATTAAGGAAAGTCACAATGTCTTATATTACTTCAACGCTAACCGTATTTCGAAAAAAATATCTGCAAAATGTCAAATCTTACAAAAACTTACAAATTTAATCAGCTTTCAAATGATATGTTAAACGTAATGATTTTGTTTCAATTTCATGGAAAATCTAATTAAATAAATCCTAAATAATAATAATAAATAGATAAATGTAATAACATAAGATCCTCTGATCTGGTATCGCTTTATTGACAGTTTTCCTTTATTTTCTGTTAAACATTAATTTTTTTTCTTTGCTTTTTATTCCAATGATGAGTTATTTTTTTTTTTTTTTTTTTTTTTTTTCGTTTCACCCTCTTTGGGGTACGTTGAATCCATCACTTTACTGTGTGTTGTCCTTTCTTAAGTGCCCAGTACTTCTTCATTCTTTCTGATCTTCTTTTTCTTTCTTCATTTGAGATAAAGGGTTTGGTTTTTAGAGTGGATTTATCTTGGAACCTAACATATTCATATTTAGTTATTAATTTAGAAGTCTGTTCAAGTAGTGAATTTTCTGTAATTTTTAATTCTGCTAGGTCCTTTTCAGTTTCTTTAAACCAATTGGGTTTCGTTTTGAGATGGCGTAAGAAGTCAAAGATTTGCTTGGAGAATCTATTAGAGTTCATTCTGAGAAGATGACCGTAAAAATTGATTCTTCTTTTTGGCATAGTATCTGAGAGTTTTTCAATTTTCTTGTAGAGTGTTTCATTCTTTATGTATATTGTCTTACTATCCTGAAATTTTGGTCCTATGATTTTTCTTAAAATTTTCCTTTCTTTTAGTTCAAGTTTCTCCATATGACCTTTGATATTCATGTTTAGTGTTTCAGCTGCATACAAGGCTTCTGGTTTAATCACTGTTTTGTAATGTTTCATTTTGGACCCCCAGGAAAGAGATTTTTTGTTGTATGTATCTTTTGTTAGTTGGAAAGCAAGTTCAAGTTTATTTTTTCTGGATTCCAATGCTTTGTTTTCCTTAGCATTCCAACTAATCCATTCTCTGAGATATTTGAATTCTTTTACTATTTCTGTGGTTTGTTCTTGGACTTTGAGGTATTTACGTGGGTGTTTGATGTTTGTCATGATTTTAGTTTCTTGAAAGGATATGTGAAGTCCTATCTTATTTGCTTGTTTCTCCAGTTCGAGAATTTGTTCCCTGGCTTCCTCCATTGTTTCAGCAAACAAGGCCATATCATTTGCAAAAGCAATACAATTAATTTTGAGGTTCTTCATTTTACTACCCAGTCTTATGCCACTCTTTATATTTTTAGTCCATTCTCTGACTACTTTCTCAAGTGCACAGTTGAATAACAACGGTGAGAGCCCATCTGCCTGTCGTACTCCTGTTCTTATTCCGAATGGATCAGATAATTCACCCATGAATTTAACTTTCGAAAATGTATTTGTGAGCGTTGCTTTTATGATATTAACTGTTTTGTTAATGATTTTGTCAATGATGAGTTTATTATGTTTAAAATACACATTTTCATTAAGGGATTGTCACAATGTCTTATTTACACAAGTAACTGAATTGTATGCCAAATGAGAACACCATGTTTTTTCGGTTTCAAAAGTGAATTTCTCCATGAAATTGAAACAAAATCATTACGTTTAACATATCATTTGAAAGCTGATTAAATTTGCAAGTTTTTGTAAGATTTGAAATTTTGCAGATACTTTTTTCGAAATACGGTTAGCGTTGAAGTAATATAAGACATTGTGACTTCCCCTAATAAGGTGAAGATCAAGCTGTTCTTTAGATACCAAATTTGTAAAATTCAAGGTTACAGGTACTCAGCTATTATAGAAACTTTAATGCTAAATCCGAAAATGAGGTCAAAATTTGAAAAATATTTAAACAAAATGGAGATATTACAGCTTTTATGGAAAAAAAAAAAACGTGGCTCCCTCAAAAAAGTCTTTGATTTATCGTATATCTGCAACGGATTGGAACAGAAATGTGAGGTCTGCGGCATTTTGCTACATTTTTGATCTAGTTTCACCCAATTATTTTTTTTACACTAAGAGAAACTCAACCTGTATATCCCCTAGATCTAGGAATAGACACTCAGTCACATTGCGTGTTAACGACTGTGGAGTCTCCAAATTTAATTTGTGTAACGGAGCAGATAACAGCACGTTAACAAAAAGCTAACGATTGGGATCGGTAAGCCTTCTTAGTATTTGGTTGGATATATAACTATAGACACATTCGAAAATATGCATTAAACATTATTACTCACAGTAATAGATACAAGTTCTTGTTTGCTTCTTGAAGTTGGTGAATCTGGCAATGGTGGTGAAGAAGGTGGGTCAACACTACCATATTCCGAATCTATGGTCATCTGCTCAGCAGCAAAACCTGATGATCCACGGCCATGCCGTACCTGTGACATAATAATAGTATATATTAAATAATGTAAACATTAATTTTAGCTAGCCATTAATCTGTATTCTACTTGTTAGTTTTTTTTTTTTAAACATTTATTTAAAGTAAGTATTACAATCTGCCTCGATGTGGGCAATAAGTACATAATATGGATGGCTTATGATCCATTCACACAATATTTACAAGAAATAAATACAAAGAAATGATACAAAATAAAATAAGTAAATAATCTCCTTATAATATATAATACAATAGAAAAAATAAAATATAAAAATTAAAATTAAATTAAATCCTAAAAATACATTTATACTTTATTTACAATGCATAAAAATCCGAGGGATCCCCCAACGAGACTTATCCCTTCACTTATGGAGGGACAAGCCAGGTCCTGAGAGACCCCAGCGCTTCTCTCTCAGCTGCGTCACTAGTGTAGATAATACCAATGTAGGCTGAGTGAGAGCGCTATAGCACAGTCACTCAAAGCATGAGTGGAGAAGCTGGCTATTGCCAGGACTCCATGTCGAATTTTATAATAGATCTCGAGACCACTGCCTTTTTAACCTGCGAGGAGGATTATAGGGGTGAGTGGAGCTAGATAGGGATAGTGCTAGTGGATTAGGATGATGAGAAAGTTTTTGATGGAATTTTGAAAATTTGACAGGTATGGATTGTAGGACAAAAGGTATATTAAGATCGTTATGTAAGGTTTTGTTGGAGACATAGTAGGGGGCATTGGTTATGGTTCTCAGGAATTTGGATTGGAAGGATTGGATACGTTTGATGTTTGTGTGTTTTGCTGATCCCCAAATTTCTAGTCCGTAGGTCCAGATAGGCTTTAGGATAGCCTGGTAAATTAAAAAGCTTGTTGTCTATTAAAAGTTTTGAAGTCTTGAATAGTATGGGGTATAGTTGGCCGAATCTTCTGTTAAGTTCTTGTCTTTTAAGTCTAGTATGTGGGTTCCAAGTGAGTCTTTTGTCTAAGGTGAAACCAAGATATCGCACTGTATCAGATCTGGGTAATGGGATCTTATTGAATTGGACAGTTGGGCAGGAACTACGGTGTAGAGTAAAAGTCATGTGGGTGCATTTAGATTCATTAACTTTTATTCTCCATTTGTTGCACCATAGTTCAATTTTTGAGAGGTGATGTAGGTTAGAAGAGGCTGTTTTGGTATCATTATGGGATGATAGTATCGCTGTATTGTCAGCGAAGGTTGCAAGGAACGTGTCGGGAGTGGTAGGAATATCAGCAGTGAAAAGGATGCAAAGGACGGGACCCAAAACGCTGCCTTGAGGAACTCCGGCTCGGATAGGATAGCAGTCAGAAAATACAGAGCCACATCGAACTCGGAAGGAGCGATTTGTAAGGTAGGAATGTATGGATGAGGTAGAGGGTTTGTGGTAGTATGCTCTTAGGTTTAAAATGCAACCCGGTGTGCCAGACCCGGTCAAAAGCTTGAGCAATGTCCAGAAAGGCACCCGAGCAGTATTTCTTTCTTTCCATAGCAGAGGACACATGGTCAACTAGGCGGAGGCCTTGTTGGACTGTTGAGTGCATTGGACGGAATCCAAATTTATGGGAGGGGAAACTATGTGCGTCAAGTATGGATAGGATACGCTTAAGCAGGATTTTTTTGAATATTTTAGATAGGATAGGAAGTAGGCTAGTTTGCCTATATGATGAAGTATTGTTAGGAGGTTTACCTGGTTTTAGGAAAGTTATTATGATGGAGTGTTTCCACAGGACAGGAAAGTGGGTTGTGCGTAGGATGCAATTAGAGATATAGGTGAGGAACATTATTGCTTTATGTGGAAGTTGGCGAAGGATTTGAGGAGTAAGGAGGTCATAGCCAGGGGATTTTCTTTGATTTAGTTTTCGAATCTGGAATTTGACCTCAGAGGGGGTAACTGCTCTGGGAGGTAGGGAGAGGGGAATGGGGGAAGATAAGAACTCTTCGACTGAACTGGATTGATTAGGATAAGGTCCAGGATTTGGAGTAAATATTTTGGAGAGGTGATTGGCTAGTTCCTCTGCTTTTTCTATGTCTGATGCGGCCCATGAGCCATCACTTCTTCGGAGGGGATGGGCGATGGGCTTGGATTTTAGGATTTTTTTTGTTATATTAGGGGAAATAGGTAGTGGGCGAGGGATTGGTGGATGATGACAGCGGATCCAGCATGAGGTGTTCCATCTGGGAGGTCAGTCCGATATATTTCGTACTGAGGTATGTTAAGTAGTCGTTTGTTGGTTAGTCTTGTTTCGGTAATCAAGGCTACGTCGATCTGTCTGTCATTTAATAAAGTAGTTAGTTCGTGAGTGTGGTTTCGAACACCATTTGCGTTCCATAGGAGGATCGTAAGGGTCTTAAATGATGACATTTAAGGATTTCTAGGTGGTGTAATTACAAAGTGTGAGAGAGCAGTACAAAGTAGGGCTATGAGAGATGTAACTATGGATTTGAACTCAGTGAGGAAAGATGAGAGTATGTTGGTGAGGTCAGAGGAATTTGGAGGAGGAGGGATGTATAGGATGTAATTTGGGTTGGTGGTAAAGGTATTTTGCTTTGGAGGGGTAACGGAAGGATATGGAGTTTGGGGTTGATAAGAGGCAGGTTCAGCTTACTGCAGTGCCTGAGGATGTTGTTGGTTCTGGGAGGATGATGTTGGTTCTGGGAGGATGATGTTGGTTCTGGGCCTCTTAACATTTTTTGAAAAGCTCACTGCTGTGTTAACTTTTTTGGATGGCTGTCTTGGTTTGGACGGCTCTTCCCTTCAAGAGATTGTCTGTAGTCTTGATTTTATTGTTTTATATGTTTGACACCCCTTATAATTGGCTGGGTGCCCTTGGTGGCATAATGCACAAACTGCAGGTGTTTGCCTAGAGTTATTGCACTCTTCAGATTTGTGCTGTTCACCACACTTTACACAGCGTGGAACGTGATGGCAATACCGTTTTGTGTGGCCAAACGCCTGACAATTGTGGCACTGGACTATTTCCCGCTTAGGATATGGTTATTCTATGGCTACCCTTGTAATAAAGTCTATTGATGTTATAAATTTCTTCAACCCCAGGTGTTCTATCGAGGTCGACGAAAAATACTGGCAAAGCTATTTTGTTGGATATACCCGACTGGTCTTTATTGTCTCTTTGAACATTTATAACTTGCCTGACCCTAAAACCCATAGTAGTCAGTTCTTGTTCGATGACATCGGCTGGTATTGCTGGATGCAAATGCCGGATTACCACTCTAAGTGCTCTCTCCTTTGAAGTTGGTAGGTGTGGAAATCTGACTTGGTATCTGACAGATACTTCACTATTTTCTTGTACGTTTCCGGCGAGTCTGGCATAATCTTTGTGTCATTAGTCCGGCTATGAAATGTATATTGGTGATATTGGTCTCTATTGTCTCTGATGTGTTTGTTAAAACTTGGTAAGGGTTTGGTGTAAAAAATGGCGACTCGTCGGTAAAAACTTGTGTTGAAGGGCCTGGTAGTGATTCCATATCTATTGAGTTCTCCGGTGTGACGGGAGGAGTGATTCTATTAGAGCGTTTCTGTTTCTGTTTTGCTGGGGAGCTCCTGGGAGTATTTCCTAAACTTCTTGATCTTTTAGGGTTCGCCTTTTTACTGGACATTACCATATGGAAATATCGCATGCTAAAATCGCGCTCATATAAATATTATTAAGAGGAAAAAAAAACAAAAAGAATGAAAAATATATATATATATATATATATATATATATATATATATATATATATATATATATATATATATATATATAGTTAAATAAGCTTACTCCAACTTAGACTTTTAAAAAAAAAGGTTTATTTCAAATTACAATAAATATGACACTTGTGCCTAACAATGACTGACTATAGCTATAAGACGTGTCGAACTGACCACTACAATCCTAGCTTACTTCTATATTCCGTCCTAAAAGACGAGGTCATATATAGGGGTTGTTATCGGAGTGAATAAGGAAGCGAAGGGTGAAGGAATTGTGTAAGGAGTGATGACCTTTTACAAAGATTATATTAATGATTATATTAATGATTGGTCTTAGCTATCGGTGTGAAAGTAAATAGTGAAATAAGGAATTGTGTAAGGAGTGATGACCTTTTACAAAGATTGCTGTTTTAGCTATCGGTGTGAAAGTAAATAGTGAGATAAGGAATTGTGTAAGGAGTGATGACCTTTTACAAAGGTTACTGTTATAACTCTTCCCTTCTTTAAGATTTGTTATCTCCTGGTAACAATTTTTGCTAAAATGTTGATTCATACACTTTAGATAGAATAATTTTACAAGAGTCCTCAGTGAATGGAGCACTGGGTGTCAATACTGTTTGTGTTTTCTTATATCTATAATAGTATACATATACGGTTATAATAATGATTAACAGTATAATAGTGATAATAGTTAAATAATAATAATACACTGCGATATTTTCGCTAAATCTAAGAATGTTGAGTGTTGGTATAGTTACATTTGTGGTATTTAAGGTTAATGTTTCTGATATTGATACATCATAAAATGGTTGTAATATGTTGTGATAATTGTGATAATAAAATTTGTGTTAATGTGGGGTAACATTCATTTATGCCTATATTTATCAGACTTACTTTAGGTAAAAATTGGCTAATATTATTACAATTGGTTATCTTACTTATATTATAAGTTAAATATTGTTTTGTAACATCCAGATATCTTATATTTTTATCTAATCTATGCTTAAGTTTACAAGTTTTTACATTGCCATTTTGAATTATTGAATAGATACAACTGTTATTAACTTTAATAAGATTTTTACAATAATATTCCTCCTCGTATATACAGTCTGATGTAAAAATGTTGTTTTGGTTTTGAATGTATAAATCGTTGTCAAGCTCGATTTCGTAAAATGTGCCATTAATATATTTAGGTACTGTATGAACTACGTATCCTTGGTATTTGTTCTCGTGAGTTGGTAGTCTTATAAAAGTATGAATTACCTTCTTGTGTGTTGAACAAAATATTTTACTATTTGCCCATAAAATTTCTGTATTGTTAGATACTAAATGGACTTCGTTAGGAAGATTTTTCAAAACGTTAGTCATAATACTGGAATGAATTATACCTAATTTGCAAAATTCTAGTGATAGAGTTATTTCTTTTACTTGGTTTAGTAATTGAGAAATATGTATGTATAAATTATAAGCGTCTTCATTTGTTTTTAATGTCATCGTATTATTGGTGATAAGCTCGAAATTTTTATTTAGTGTTTTAATTTTATTTTTATAATCAGATATTAATTGTTTGTCGATATTAACTGAGGTTTCTATATTATGTTCAATTCTATAATTATTTTCTTCTATCGTTCCTATTATTTTATCGTAGTGTGCTTTATCATTGGCACCCATATTGCCAGTTAGCCAACTAATTATATTTCCTAAACCGTTAATTAATCCTCTTTTTGTCCTATGCTTATATTGTAATAGTTCTAATTGATGATTAACATTATTGGTTAAATCTTTTAGTATAGAATAAAGATAATGTCCTTTAAAAAATTTTAAATGGTTATATATGTTCTCTAATTCAATTTCTAAATAACTAATGTTGAAGAAATGATATGTTTCAAAATAAGAATTTATAACTTTTATATCATTTATATAATAATGAAGTATTCCTGGCGAGTTAGTCAGATCATGTACTTCAATCGTTTGGATCTTCTCCATCAGAGCTAGAACCATGATCAGAGTTGTGAGCTTGCATAGAGGCGTCATCTGTAACATAGGTTTTACTCTTATTTTTCGTTGGTCTTTTGATATTGTCGATATGGGTGGTTTGTTCTCGTTTTTCTTTTACTATGATGTTCACTTTCCTAAACTTATTCCGGCTTTTAATTTTTGCTTGTGTATTTTTCAAATATTCTTCGTCTCCTAGAATTGGTGGTTCTTCCCGATCTCTATTCAATTTATCAGTTCTATCTGCTTTCTCTTTAGTAATTTTGTTTTTAATTATTTCATGTATTAGTTGTAAGTCCTTATGGTACTTTTGAACATAGGCTTCTGTTAAATCTATTTCTCTATTTTTTAGATTATTTATTGTTCCGAATGCTATCTCATTAGGGGTTAGTTTAAGATTAGAATTAAGCGTATTGTTAAAAGCTATAATTGCTATTCTTAACTTTTCTCCGAATTTATAATTGTGCTGGTCCGAGATTGACCTCAAAATTTCTCCTAATGTTGCATGAGTTTTGTTTAATAAACCGAGTGAGTTTGAATGGTTACTTGATGTATAATGTAATAAAATGTCATTCTTTTCACAGAATTGTTTGACTAGTTTATTTTTCATTTCTGTTCCTTGATCGAGTGAAATTTGTAGCGGTGTGGGGTAAAATAATAAATAGCTTTTTATTCCTTCGCAAATATTAATCGCATTGTGATTCGGTATCACTTGTGCAAATAATCTTTTTGAAAAAGTATCTACTGCTGTAAAAATTAATTTTCCTTCGTATTTTAAAATATCGATCATTATTTCTTGGAATGGTTTGTCCGGTGTTGGTGTGTGTTCATATTTTGTTTTAATAGGTTTCCGATCATATTTAACTTTCTTGCAAGTAGTGCATGTATTTATGTATTCACATATCTTATCTTTCATCCGAGGAAAATAATATTCCCTTTTGAGCTTTTCATATGTTTCTCCTATTCCTCTATGTTGGGTTTTTCCAAGGTGGTAATTGGAGATGATATTTTCTTGTTCTTCTTCGATTTCTACGTCTGTGTTCATTAAGTAATATCTTTTGATTTTGACTGTGGGGTATTCTGATTCTATGATTCTTCTCAATTCTTCAAAGTATTCGTTTAGAATATCTTCTAATACCGTTTGATTTGAAGAACAGTATACTCCATATGTCGTTCCGGGTTGTAGTATTTCTTCTAAATGTTCTTTAATTTCTTGTTTGTTAATCACATGTATTGTATATCTGTTTTTCTTAAATGGTTTAGTATATTCGTATTTTTCGTTACCTCTCTTTATTACTAATTGATATTTTTCTATGTTTATGCATTTGTCTGGTTCGCATAACCATACTTGCGCTGCGCTAGATTCTTGTGAGTGAATCGTTTCAAGATCTTCTGAGTTTTCTCGTGTCGGTGGCATCTCTAATTCTTGTATTAGTGATTCGTATTCTGGTGAATGCCTGATAGGTTGTTGTAAGACTTCGTCTAGTTCCATTTCTTCGGAAAGGTTTAATTCTGTTATTTGACTATTTCTTGAAAGCGCGTCTGCTACATGATTCGTCTTTCCCTGTACGTGTTTTATATCGAACTCAAATTCTTGCAGTTTCCATATCCACTTCATTATTCTCGTGTTTCCATTTTTCATAGTGAATATCCATGTCAGTGGTTTATGATCTGTCTGTAATAAGAATTTGGTACCATATAAATAGGGTTTGAAATGTTGTGTTGCCCATATTACAGCTAACAATTCCTTTTCGATTGTACTATAGTTAAGTTCAGCTTTTTGCAGAACTCTCGAGGCAAATGCTATAGGGTGTTCTACATCATTCTCGTCCTTTTGTGATAATACTGATCCTAAAGCTTGATTACTTGCATCCGTAGTAAGAATAAATTGTTTGTTCCAATCCGGATAATTTAGAATTGGTGCATTTGTCATGAGATCGATTAAGGCTTTACATGCGTTCGTTATTTCTGTTGTTTTATAAACTTTCGTTTGTAAAGATTGACATAATGGTTTAGTTATTTTTGCGTACCCTTTTACAAATTTTCTATAATAACCTGTCATACCCAGAAATTGACGTGTCGTTTTTTCATCATGTGGTAAAGGAAAATTTAGGATCGCTTCTATTTTGTTGGGGTCGGTTCTTAAGCCTTCCGGTGTTACAATGTAGCCTAAAAATTTTAATTGTCGTTTAAAAAAATCAGTTTTGTCTAACTGAATTGATAAATTATGTTTTTTCAAAGCTTCGAAAATCTGTTTTAAATTTCTTAAATGTTCTTCCTCTGTTTTTGAGTAAACTATAATATCATCTACATAAATCATAGCGTTCGGTATAATTTCTATCACCATGGTCATGGCTCTTTGAAACGTAGGTGGTGCGTTACAAAGCCAAAATGGCACCCTTGTGAATTCATAGTGACCATTTTCCGTAGAAAAGGCTGTTTTTTCTTTGCTTTCCGGATCCATTTCAATCTGATGAAAACCTGAGGTTAGATCTATTGTCGAAAATATTTTTGCTCCTTTTAATCTGTTCAGGTCTTCTATATTAGGGAGAGGAAATTTATCTTTTATCGTAGATTGGTTTAGCTTTCGGTAATCTATCACCATTCTTACTTTCTTTATTTCCGACGCGTCCATTTTTCTTTGGAACTATCCACAGTGGAGAGTTATATGGCGACTTACTCGGTCTAATAATATTATTTTTTAACAATTTTTCCACTTCCTCGTGAATTTGTTGTTTGAATTGTTCCGGGTATCTGTAATTCCTAGTGTAAATAGGATTTTCATTGGTAGTAATAATTTTATGTTTTAATAAACCCGTTATTTTTAATTGTTCATTTTTTTTTTTTTATCATATCTCCGTTTTCACTTATTATATTAATTAATTTTTCTTTTAAACTTTCGTCGATGTGGTCAAGTCTTATTAGCTTTTTTATTTCGTTTTTATCCTCGATATAAAATATTTCGTTTTCTAATTTATATCGTTTTTCCTTGACCTTTAATTCTTTTTTGTTTAAATCGATACTTATTTGTAAATCTTTCATTGTCTCATAGCCCAGTAGTATGTCGAATCGATCACTAAAGGGAAAAATAAGAAATTTTGCTTCTTGATTTATTCCTATCAGTGGAAGCAGATTTATTAGTGCACTTTTTGTACCTTCTGCGCGACCTGTAGGTGTTTTTTTATCGCAAAGCGTTCATTTATTATTTTGGCGTCTTTTGGTAATGCTTTCGGATTAATATAATTTTTTGTTGCTCCGGTATCGATCAGCCATTTGTTTCCTTTGTCATCTTTCAATTCCGGTAGATCATTGTTCGTATTATTCAATTCGTGAACTTCTATTGGTCCGGCGGGTCGTTGTTGCATGGGCCTGAGCCTAAAAAATTATCCTGTCGAGCTTCTATAGCGTTCAGTCTTTCCGTTAGGATTCGAATCTGCTCGTCTTTTTCATTTTCTGTATAATGAACTCTATTGGACACAGTTCTCATGGATACTGTATTGGAATCTTTTTCAGTTGGCGGTAATGAAACTTGTTCTCGATTTGGATTTTGTTGGTTTCTCCAGTTTCCCGATGGAGGTTTGTTAAAAAAATGATGTTGAGATTGCGGGTCCCATGGTTTGTTGTATATTGGTTTTTGATACTGCTTATAATTTGGGTTTTGATTATAATATGATTGGTACGGTTTTTGTTCGTACCTTGGTTTTTCATAGTGAGGTTTCTGATGTTCCCAGTTTTTTTTCTTTTGAAAATTGGGATCAAAATGTTTCCCTTTATAATTTGGATTTTGAAAATTTTTTTTTTGTTGTGGATTATACTGATGTTTACCGTACAACCTTTGAACAATGTGTGCGGCACTGTTTTTAAGGATATCTTCAATATCTTCTAATGTATTCCATGTTATATGATAAATGAAATCTGTTAAAGAAGGGTGGAGATTATGCACCGCGTGATGGGATATTTGTCTATCATATCTTTTCATTTCTGCTTGTTTATCTAAGATCGTATCGTCGGTGTAAACTCGAGTATATAAGTCACAACGTCGTTCTATTAATCTTTCTAAATAATTATGAGGATTTTCGTTAGTATGTGGCCTGACATTTAATAATTCCGCAATTAATTGTTCTCGAGTTCGAGAATCTTGATATTTATTTTTTAGAAAAATTAAAATTTCTTTTACGCTATTAAATTCTTTATCATGTACAGCTGCGGCTACTTTCCCTTTTAATTTACATAATAAATTTAAAATAATCTTTGTATGATTAATATGTCTATGTGGATTATTTTCTTTACAGTATAATTCTGTTAAAAACTTAGTATTACGAATAAAATTCACTAGACCTATTGGATTTCCATCATAATCTGGAATCATTTTAAATTTACTTTCTTTAATTTCTAACGCCATTGTGTTTTCGTTTGTCTGGTCGGTTAGTCTTAAAGCGTTAAGTCTGTCTAGTAATGACATACAAATGTTACAATTTATATAAAAATAATTACCCTAAGATGTCTTCAGTTGATGTTGGCTTCTTAACAAAAGAGATGTTGGGTTGAGATTGTAGAAATTGAAATTTCTGCTTACTGGAAAGAAGATCCTCGTAGTCGTGGAGAATGCTTGATCTTGTTCAAGACTCAGTGGCAAATCTTCCTCTTGACGTGGAGACGTGGTTATGCTGCTACGGTACTGGTATTACACTCAGCCTAAGCTCCGCAAAGTTACTAATTCTTCAAAAATAAGCTCTCAAGTCCCTAAGTTCGGGCGCCAGTTAAATAAGCTTACTCCAACTTAGACTTTTAAAAAAAAGGTTTATTTCAAATTACAATAAATATGACACTTGTGCCTAACAATGACTGACTATAGCTATAAGACGTGTCGAACTGACCACTACAATCCTAGCTTACTTCTATTTTCCGTCCTAAAAGACGAGGTCATATATAGGGGTTGTTATCGGAGTGAATAAGGAAGCGAAGGGTGAAGGAATTGTGTAAGGAGTGATGACCTTTTACAAAGATTATATTAATGATTATATTAATGATTGGTCTTAGCTATCGGTGTGAAAGTAAATAGTGAAATAAGGAATTGTGTAAGGAGTGATGACCTTTTTACAAAGATTGCTGTTTTAGCTATCGGTGTGAAAGTAAATAGTGAGATAAGGAATTGTGTAAGGAGTGATGACCTTTTACAAAGGTTACTGTTATATGTAGGTTATGTATATGTATCTAGGTTTACTTGTGACAATACGTAACAATTTGAGGAAAGCGCTAGTAGCACCTTTTCTAGCAACAACTGACGAGGCACTAGCTCAGCCTTGGTGGGCCTATATACTGCTAGTAGATAAGATGGCCACAGTACACGTCAGTCTAATGCAACTCGTGAACACAATAGTCTCTTATAGAGTTTATAAACAAACTGTTTACTCACGTTTAGTACGCTGTAATAAAACAAAGTTTCCAACAGATTGTTCACACTGTTTTTCACATGATGTTCACACTGTTTAAAATAACACTTTATACGGATAGATCTAACGTGCTACCTTACGATGCTGGCGCATGCGCAAAACTGTATTTGTTAGTAGGATTATCACACAAATAGTGACCAAGCTGTGTTCACCGATCTTGCATTTTACATTTATTCGTCAAGACTTAAACGACAAGAAACTGCCCGTCGTTTCATAGTCCAAGAGACGAGGCCAAATTTCGTGACTTATTTGAAGAAAAATTTTAGACATACAGCCATAAAATGTCCACCCTCAGCAATCAATTTGCACTTGTCTGCCAGCACAAAGCGGGGGCGTTTCAAAATGGCGGCCACCGAAAGGGGTAGCAAATATCAAAATATGGTAGTATTTGAAGATGATTTATTTAAAGCAAACAAGAAACTGCAAACCCCCTAGGTGCCAAAAAACGTTGTCTGCCAAAATTTGGAGGGGTTGTAGCACCGGCAGACAAAATTCAAAATCCGCGTTTTTTCAGTCCAAAAGTAGACAATTTGAAGACGATTTATTTGAAGCACGCAAGAAACTGCATACTTTCTAGATGACAAAAAACATTGTCTGCTAAAATTTGGAGGGGGCGTCGCACCGGCAGACAAAATTCAAAATCCGCGTCTTTTCAGTCCAAAAGTGGGCAATTTGAAGAAAATTTATTTGAAGCACACAAGAAACTGCATACTACCTAGATGACAAAAAACGTTGTCTGCCAAAATTTGGAGGGGGCTATGCACCGGCAGACAAAATTCAAAACCCTTGTGAAGGCGTCACACCAGCTGACATTGTTTAAAACTCACATCCTTTTCGTCCAACAGTGAACTTTTTGAATATGATTTCCTATTTTATTTGATTTATAAGTAGTTTTTCTCTAGAATAATTTGGGAAAATTATATTATATTGCTTCCTACGTATGGTACAATATAATTATTTTAATATAAAATAATCTTGTTTTAAAATTTTAATGTTAAAAATACCAATTAATACATATGAACAGTAATAATATAAATACCGGCGATATAATTAAAAAATGAATAATATTTCAAATTATAAAGTTATGAAATACGTACTACCCTGGGACAAAATACGTGGAAAACATGTAGTTCTTCGTAAACGTATGTTCTTGGAAAATCGAATGTTCTTTGTCGTTTGATCGAATAACTCGGAAACCGTTTCTATTAGTATATTTTGAGCTCTGTACATTATCGAAGCAAATTAAATTTGTAAGAAATTTGGCACTATTCATTTCTTTTGCTCTCATCTATAGTTTTCAAACGGTTTGGCCACCAATTATTGGCTAACTTGTGCTAAGTAACTGGCTAAATTTCCTACCACACAACATATATGAAATTTAAATAAAAATATGTAAAATACCAATGCCAGCACGCTAAAAACCCGTGCTATTGTGAAGTCTAAGGTTTTTAGCACATTTTTCGTTATTACCCCAAAACTATTTGACCAATTCAAAATGTATTTTTCTTCAACTGATAGTTGGCTAAATTTCTTACCAAACCACATATATAAAATTTATAGTAAGTCATGTAAAATGCCCACGCCAGCATTTTTTGGTACATTTTTCGTTAAAACCTTAAAACTATTCTTCCGATCCAAAATTTATTTTTCTCAACTGACAGATGACTAAATTTGCAATCAGACCCATATATTAAATTGATATAAAGTCATGTAAAATACCAATACCAGCCCACCAAAACCTTGTACTGGTGTGAAATCCAAGTTTTTTTGCACATTTTTCGTTATTACCCCAAAACTATTCTTCCGATCCAAAATTAATTTTTCTCAACTGATAAATGACTAAATTTGCAATCAGACCCATATATTAAATTGATATCAAGTCGCATAAAATACGAATGCTAGCACACCAAAACCTCGTACTGTTGTGAAATCCAAGTTTTTTGGCACATTTTTCGTTATTACCTCAAAACTGTTCTTCCAATCCAAAATTTATTTTTTTCAACTGATAGATGACTAAATTTGCAATCAGACCCATATATTAAATTGATATAAAGTCACGTAAAATATCAATGCCAGCCCACTGTAATATGTAAAATTGTTATGTTTTTACCAAAACATACACATTGAGCCTGCTGGCATGGATTTCAATTAAATATTCATGTATAAAATGTGATACCAAATTTAGTCAACTTTTAGTTGAAAAAAGTAAATTTTGGTTTAGACCAATCGTTTTGGACTAATATCGAAAAATAATCTAAATAATTTGTATTTAACAACAGTACTTGTTTTTAGCGTGCTGGCACTGGTATTTTACAGAGCTTGATCAAAACATGACTTTATATAAATTTCATATATGAGGTCTGATAGAAAATTTAGCCAGCTATCAATTGAAAGAATAAATAAATTTTGGATCGGACGAATAGTTTTGGTGTTATAACGAAATATGTGCCAAAAACTTAAACTTTACAATAGTACGGATTTTTAGCGTGCTGGGCATGGGTATTTTACATAACTTTATGTACATTATATAGATAAATTATAATATATTATATAAATCAATTTTATATATGATGTCTGAAAGTAAATTTAGGCAGCTATCAGTTGAAAAAAATAAATTTTAGATTAGAGTTATAACCGACAACAGAAATGTACCAACTGCTTGTTTTCACGAAGAAGTGCGACTTACGGGAAGTTAGTCAATCTTTGGTGGCCAAACCGCTCTAAAACTATTGATCTGAGAACAAAATGACTATTACCAAATTTGTTGCAAAGTTGATTTGCTTGAATAACGTATAATAGAACACAAAATATACTAAAAGTAACGATTTCCGAACCTCTAAGAAATACGATTTTCAACTCCTTCCCCCCCACTGCCATTTTTGCGGCACTCACGTTTATTGGAAAATTCATAAATTTTCATTCAGAATAGTGGACAGGTTACACCCATGCATTACAAAAAAGGGGTGAAATAACTCAGTATGTTTTCCTATCGGGCTCTCGGTCTATTATTTTACAAATCAATTAACTGGACTACTATACAAGTTTTATACGAATTTTATTCCAGGATAGTACATATTTCATAACTTTATAAGTAGAAATATTATTCTTTTTTAATTATGTGGCCGGTATTTATATTATTACTGTTCATATATATTAATTGGTATTTTTAACATTAAAATTTTAAAACAAGATTATTTTATATTAAAATAATTTTATTGTACCATACATAGGAAGCAATATAATACAATTTCCTCAAATTTGGACTGAAAAAACGCGGAATTTGAATTTTGTCTGCCGGTGCGACGCCCCCTCCAAATTTTAGCAGACAATGTTTTTTGTCATCTAGGAAGTATGCAGTTTCTTATGTGCTTCAAATAAATCGTCTTCAAATTGTCTACTTTTGGACTAAAAAACGCGGATTTTGAATTTTGTCTGCCGGTGCGACACCCCCTCCAAATTTTGGCAGACAACTTTTTTTGGCACCAAGGGGGTTTGCAGTTTCTTGTTTGCTTTAAATAAATCATCTTCAAATACTACCATATTTTGATATTTGCTACCCCCTTTTGGTGGCCGCCATTTTGAAACGCCCCCGCTTTGTGTTGGCAGACAAGTGCAAATTGATTGCTGAGGGTGGACATGTAATGGCTGTATGTCTAATAGTTTTCTTCAAATAAGTCATGAAATTTGGCCTAGGCTCTTGGACTATCAGACTACTTCAACATTTACTAGACAAACGTTAAAAGCTCCCAATTAATTACAAAATACTCATATACATGACTGTGATTAGACCTATTTAGACGTACGGAGTTGAGATTTGGGGCCCCACCAAACCATCTAACTCATCTCGTATCCAATCCTTGTAATCCAAAATCCTTAATGCTCCTTACTTTGTCACTAATAAACTTATCCATAATGATCTTAATTTTCCATATGTTGCTGATTTAGCCCACACCAGATACCTATCCTTTCATAGTAGGCTCCATAATATCTCGAATCCGTTAGTTTCTCAACTTGCTTCCCATTCCATTCCTGACAATCCTCCGAGGCATCAAAAACGAAGATGGCCTAGAGACCTTCTAGTGTAAGGTTTAATAAAGTGCTACTGATGAGTAGTTCTTTTCAAGTTTCAACATGTTATTATAATCGTTGTCAATACATTTACTTGATGTATATATTCTGTACAGTTGTAAATTTCAATAAATGTATATAAAAAAAAAAAAAAAACATTTATTTGTACAAGCATACATAAAATACATTAATATAACTTCACTCCACTCTCCCTCACGTCTCTGTGTACACTGCGTATGGCGTCTGTTGATCGTTTGCATTGTTTGATCCATATTGTCGTGAGAGACCATCCCTATCATAAATTGATTGTATGGTAAAAATCAATAAAAAGAGAAGTAGGCGAACTTCCAGGTAACGCCACCGATTTTCCCCATTACCGGAGAACTTGGTGGTTACTTCACGAACAAGTGATACGAGGCTCTCCAGTAGCTCTCAGAGCTATCTGTGCTATCGTGAATATTTCTCATGCTACTATCTAATTTTTGAATTCATAGTGGTCAGATATATTTTCGTAGTTGAGTGTCAAGTGGAAGATATATGATTCCTAGCGGTGGAGATACCATCTATGAGTCTATCAAACGCCTTCTGTAACGACCGTTGATCTTTCGAAATCGAGAGTAAATCTTATCTTCTCGTATAGGTATATATACGAAAAAAAAAAAAAATGAATATGAATAAATGAGGGAAGAGTCCCCCAGAATCCGATAGTCAATTTTTTTTTTTTTTTTTTTATCTGGTTTAAATTTTTTGGTTTTTTCGTAATTTTTTATTTTTTTTATTATGCCCTTTTTTTGTGTGTGTGTTTTTCGTCTGAAGGAACTTAACTGCTGCCGAAACCCGGGATCGTTCGAACATATTTCTGGGTAAGCATTTTTTTTTTGTATCCCGCTAGAAACTTTTTTCGTATCTTTTGCTACTCTGATATTTTTCATTTTCGTTGGCAATGGGGGTAGATAGTGAATAACTGCTAATAATATTCTAAAACCCCCTGCATTTGAAGTACAGTCGGAGTTACCACCTCTACCACCAGAAACGTTGGCAGCAGCTCACGCTAACATGGCGGCAGCACAGGCGAATGCCCTGGAATTGCTTAAAATCAAGACAGCGACTTCGCAGGATTTGAGGAAAGCAATTTCGGATATAGAAAAGTATGACGGGAGAGGATATCTTCCATATGTTCAGAGAAATGAGGAGGCCGCATCAGTCAATCGGACAATATGCCGTTAAATTGTTGGGGCACTTTAACAGGATAACCGACAAGATGAGAGAAACCACGGAAGCGGCGGAAGTGGATGCGAGGATGGCGTTCCTATCAACGATCCTCAAGGTCCAATTAGCGAAGGAAAGAGAGAAGGACTCCCCAGAGACAAGAACTTCATTGACTGCGCCAGGGAAATGGTGGACTCCAGTGCTAGGGAAGAAGAGGTGAGGAAGGAAGAGGGAGCAGAAGGGGGATGGATTAAGGTGACCTTAAAGTGACCTCCTTCATTCTATTCACGCACCTGGAAATCAACTACCTCACCGGACCTAGCGTTTGCTGTAAACAACCTGGCTAGGGCTACAAAGCGACTAGTGAGAGACCAACTTGGAGGTAGCGACCATAGACCGATCACACAGGAAATAGACTTAAACCTTCCTCCACCTGAAGCCAACCCTCTCCCGAGATGGAACTTTAAGAAAGCCAAATGGAACATTTATACCGATCTTGTGAATAAGTACACATCATGCATCAATGTAACATCCAAGAAGGTAAATGTATCTGCTAAGCGCTTTGCCTCGGCCATATTACACGCAGCAAATGAAAGTATACCTAGAGGATGCAGAAAACAGTATAAGCCATACTGGACGGAGGAGCTGGAACGACTAGAAAATAATGTTTCGCTGTTGCGTGATGAGGTAGAAAGATTCCCTTCCTCTCAAAATAGTATAAAACTGAAAGAGGTAACTGCAAAACTGCGCCATGCTACTCAAAAATCTAAAAAGAAGGCCTGGCGCGAAAAAACTGAGGGCCTCAACATGGACAGGGAAGGCAGGAAGCTTAGGAAATTGGCAAAATCATTGTCAGGTGACACAAACAGGAATGACTCATTGACAGTGGAAAGAAATGGAAAACTCATTACTGGAAAAGCAGCAGGAAATATCCTTGTCGACCATATATGCCAAAGTGGAACTCTAAATATTAGCCCTGGGAAGAAAAAACAGATGAGAAGGAAAGTAAAAGAAACCCTCCGGGCAGCGAAATCCAAGAAAGACGAGCTGGATCGACCATTCACTATGAATGAATTAAACAATGCTGCCAACTGCTTGAAACCAAAGAGCTCTCCGGGCATTGACGGTATCATGAATGAGTTTCTCATTAATCTGGGGTTCCAAACAAAGCAGCGTCTCCTCAAGCTCTTCGACACCAGCTGGAAGATAGGTAATGTTCCTGAGACCTGGAAGGAAGGAGTAATAATCCCTGTACTAAAGGATGGCAAACAAAAAACCAACCCGAACAGCTACCGACCCATCACCCTTCTCAGTTGCATGGGTAAGCTACTGGAGAGACTCGTAAACAACCGATTCATATGGTTTCTTGAAAAGAATGACCTCATAGTACCAGAACAGGCAGGCTTCCGACGATTCCGCTCTACAGAAGATCAAGTCGCCTTCATCACCCAAGAAATAGAGGATGGCTTTCAGAAACAAGAGCACACGCTTGCGGTATGGGTTGATCTGGAAAAGGCTTTTGATAAGGTGTGGACAGAAGCCCTAATTATAAAAGCTGCCACCATGGGCATCCATGGAAAAGCCCTCATATGGCTCAATGATTATCTGAGGGATCGAAAAGCAAGAGTTAAATCTGGAAATGCAAGGAGCCGAGCCAAAAAATTTGAAAACGGGGTACCAAAGGGTGGAGTCCTGTCCCCAGCACTGTCCCTAATATTCATAAACGACATCGTTCAGGATTTTCCAAATACTGTAAAAGTGTCGTTGTTTGCGGATGACATTGCCCTCTGGAGTAGCTCGACTTCAATATACGCAGCGCAATACAGAATGCAAATGGCCTTGAATAGTATCTGCCGTTGGACTGAAGAATGGGCCATGACAATCAATCTAACCAAAACAAAATACTCCATTTTTAGCCTCTCTCCTAAAATACCGGACGCTCTAAAACTAAATTACAAGCATGAACCTCTTGCAAAAGATGAAAACCCCACTTACCTTGGTATTAAGCTGGACCCAAGGCTCACATGGAAACCTCATAATGAGCAGTCTGTTCGTAGGGGAATCATAAGAATAGCCCTTATGAAGAAAATTGCAGGTTCAAATTGGGGCGCAGACCTGAGGACACTTAGGTCACTATATATGGGCTATGTCAGGCCCCATAACAAGCTGGGGAACCGCTGCTGTCTCAAACCTCCGGAAAGTTTCGACCGTGCAAAACCAGGGACTAAGGATCATGACAGGAGCAATGAAATCTACGCCTATAGACAAAATGGAGGCCCTTACGAAAGTTCCTTCAATAGAAGACCTAAGAGATGTGAAACTCCTACACATTGATGCTAATGCCAGATCCACTCCGAAACATCCTTTCCAAAAAAGAGTGACCGAAAGAAATAGCAATCGATTAAAGCGGGAAAGCAGCATCACATTACGGCAAGGTTACTTTCCGAAATCGATGGAAAGCGGCAGATCTCAGAAAAGTCTACAGCGATAGAAGACAACCCTCCATGGCTTGAGGCTTCGAAACCTCAAATAGTTCTGACAATCCCTGGTATCGCAAGCAAGGAGAACTCATCCGAAGAGCAAATGAGATTTGTTTCCCTTCAGCACATAAATAATGAGTACCCAAAAGACCAGTGGACCCGCATATATACTGATGGATCGGCAACAAATGCAACAACAAACGGTGGCGCCGGTATCCATATACAATTTCCTGCAGGAAACATAATCGAGAAGGCTGTTCCGACTGGCTTTGCTTCATCAAATTATCGAGCTGAGCAGGAAGCCATATGTGAGGCATCGAGAATACTTAGGATACTTAAGAGACCAAAGAACTCAAAAATAGTATTCCTTACTGATGCAGCATCAGTGTTGCAATCTCTTAGATCGAAGTGGGGCACGGGCCTGAAAAATATCTCCAAGGAACTCGAATGCTTGATGGCTATCCATAAAAAGGTCATCCTGCAGTGGATTCCAGGACACTGCGGACTCACTGGAAACGAGAGGGCGGACCAGCTGGCCAAGGAAGGAGCTTCTAACGGGCAGTTCGAATGTACCCTCAGTCTCGAGGAAGTAAAAACGCTCAACAAAGCCGCAGTCAGCCAGCGATGGATTGGGAGACATCCACATCACGATCCTGGAGATGCAATCTACGAACTCACTCGAAAAGAGCAGGTACTCGTATATATATATACTATATATATATATATATATATATATATATATATAGTTAATATAATATATAGCATATCATATATATATATATAAGTTAAGGGCCAAAGCTTATCAGCCTTAATCCTATTTCTAATCTTGTAAACACAGCAAATACTATAGATGTAGCATTACTGAGCCAATAAAGTCAGTTGATATTCAGTCTGTTTAGTGTGCGTTTCTTATTACCTTTTCTTTTTTTTTAAGTTTTATTTGTGACAGTTGCTAACTGGTGCCGAAACCCGGGACAACGCGCGGTGGCCTGTTTTTTTTTTCCTCTCAAGGCAAAACACAATCAGGTGAGGAAAATAGTTAATGGCTGAAACACAATCAGAGATGCCACCATTACCGGAAGGAACTTTAGCAGCGGCCCACGCTAACGTCCTGGAATGGATGAAAATCAGAACGGCCACGTCACAGGACCTCCGAAAGGCCATTTCGGACTTGGAAAAATTCACAGGGGAGGTAGGTGAATTAAACCATTTTCTAAAAGGAGGGGATCGCCTGATGGCGAGAATAGAGGCAAAGACCGCAGAGAACCTATTAGATTCTGGAGATGCCGAGTCACTGAAGGCAGCTCTGGTGTGCAGAGTGAAAAGGAGTGTGCTCAATCAGATCCAGGCGGACGAAGAAACCCCATGGCTAATAGTGAAAGAGAGGTTGAAGAAGGCATTTGGAGGGGGTAGGTGGACCCCAGAAGAAGATATCTTCCAAATGTTTAGAGAAGCGAGGCAACCTAGGCAGACCACTGGTCAGTATGCAGCGGCGCTTCTGGCACGATTTAATCGTATCACTGAGAAATTAAGAGAGACGATCAGTGTAGCGGAGGCAGAAGCTAGAATGGCCTTTTTGTCTACGATACTAAAAGTCCAACTTGCCAGAGAAACCGGGAAGAAGGAAGGGTTGCCGAAAGACCGCACATTCGTTAAATGCGCTCAAGAAATGGTGGACTCCAGCGCGAGGGAAGAGGAAACTCGCATGGAAGTGGAGGAAACGGGCTGGAACAGAGTGACCTATAGGCGATCAGGATTTGGGCCCGCCGGAAACAGGAGAAAGGAGTTTGAATACAAGGCAAAGGAGGGTGGCGAGAGAAGATCGGGCCGACCAAGACCAAGAGGCACCGGCAAGAAGGAAGACAGGAAATGCCACGGTTGTGGAAAAGCCGGGCATCTAGTAGCTCAATGCCCCCGCACGAAATGCTTCGAGTGCGGGGTAGAAGGACACATAGCGAGACAATGCCCGTATATGTACCGCAGGAGAGAGGTGTCTAGAGGCGAGCCAATGGAGGTTAATACCCAGAAGGTGAGAACCAGGAGGACGCCGGAATCAGGAGGAGCATCCGAAACCTCGGACACCGAAAGGGAAGAGGAAGAATCGATAAGCAGCGGGAGTGAAGGAGAGGGAGTCAGCAGAGGAGTTAGACGAGGACGAGTGACTGTAAGGAGAAAGGATCGAGTGGAGGCCTGAGGAGGGTGCCAGCAGAGTGGCAGCCGCTTCCTAACTAACTGCAGCATACGGAAGGAGCGTGGCGGTCTGCCGATCATCTGGGTGGAGCGAGGAGTACGCTGCCTGGTGGACACGGGGAGCTCTAACACCATCCTGAGCCGGGAAGCAGCGGAGAGGCTATGCAGCGGCAAAGGGGCACTCCAGACGGAGGTATGTAACTGTAAGCTAATCACTCTGGGTGGCCCTTGTGAAGTAGAGGGGGAAGCAAAGTTAGGATTAGAGAGGTGGTCAAATTCGGGAGGGAATTTAAGAGTCCACATCATAGGTGAGGTAATGCGAGGGTATGATGGAATCCTGGGTTGCGACTTATTCGAGAAAGTAGGGGCGAGTATAAGGAGCAAACAGGGGCGCTGGACTATCCGAATAGGATGTAAGAAGTACCGATGCCATGGGAGCACACGGGAAAGCGAAGTTCGAATAGGGGCGGTGAATAAAGAGGAGGACTGGAAAGTAAGGTTACGTAGGGATTACCGAGATATCTTTCACAGGGAGGGTGAGAAATTAGGGGTAACAGGGGAAACTGAACACGAAATTCCACTCAAAGAGGAACGCATAACGTACGTGAAAGAGAGAAGATACCCGCAGGCATTAAGGGATCATATTAGGAAGGAAATAGAGAATCTGAGGAAGCAAGGGATCATAATAGACAGCACGTCACAGTACAATAGTCCCCTCTGGGCCGTGAAAAAAAGAAGAGCGCGCCAGGTGAAGAAAAAATATCGAGTAGTCATCGATTATCGGAAACTAAACGATAATACCAAGGATGAAAAGTATCCGATCCCTAGATTTGAAGACATTCTCGATAGACTAAGCGGGGCGACAGTGTTCAGCACGCTCGATTTAAAAGCAGGGTACCATCAAATCAAAATGCATCCCAGAGATCAACCGAAAACGGCCTTTACTTTCGAAAGACGGCATTATGAATTTACTAGGATGCCCTTTGGATTAAAGAATGCGCCCATCACATTTCAAAGGTTGATGGACGAATTTTTAAGAGGCATAGATGAAGATGTGTGTCAAATATACATGGACGATTTGCTGGTATTCAGTAAGACGGAAGAGCAGCATGTAGGACATTTAAGGAGTGTGTTTGACAGGATCAGGGAATTCGGCCTAAAATTATCAGACGAAAAGTCGCGGTTAGGTCAAAACGAAATAAGTTTTTTGGGTCACACCATTTCAAAAGACGGAGTCAAGCCGGACAAGTCGAAAGTAGAAGCAATTGCGAGAATGGCCGTGCCTAAGAATGTAAAAGGGATAAGACGGTTACTGGGGTCGTTGAATTATTACCGCAGATTCGTTCCAGAAATGGCGGAATATTTGGTACCCCTCAATAATCTGCTGAAAAAAGGCTTGGAACCCGATGTAGGGATGGAAAAAGCGATTGCCGCATATAATAGTTCTATTCACGCGGTAACCGGATTCTCGCCCTTTGAAATCATTTTTGGGCTCCAGGAGCGACGCAGAAATATTAGGGACACAGCGAACGAGGAAGAGGTGAATTTGGTACCGGCCAGGCGGGCGGCACTGGGAAAGTTGTGGGAGAAATCGTTAGGGAAAAGAAGCAAAGGGTGGAAAGAGATAATTTAAAAGTCCAAGAGGTCACGGGGAAACTAAAAATCGGGGCGGTAGTATACCGCAAGAAAAGTTCTAACCGAGGCAAAGAGTTACTCCGCTACGAGGGTCCATTTAGAGTGATTGCCATACGCGAGCATAATATAATCACCATTCAGAGTGTTAAGGAACCGAGGAAGAGACGTAATGTTCATATTGAACAATTGCGACTCCCTATTGAGGAGCAGATTATCTCTTGAGTTCTGGAGTGGCCCGTTGCAGAAAAGTTTTATTCTTTAATGTAACTGGATGTGTTTTTATTTGTTTTTTTTTATATTTTTGAGGAATGCCCTTCATAGAGTCAGTTTTTATTTTTAAGTGAAGAAATGTACAGTAGCAGTAATGGTAGATGCTGTAAATATAGAGAATAATTATGTTGGTTTCGAGGATTTTTTTTTGTTTGTTGTTGTTAGTGATATTTTGTATATAGCAGTTATAGATTTAGTTAGCTTATTATAAATGTGTGTATGGTTTTAATGAAAAAGTGTTTGTTTTATTTTTGTTTTGTTTTTGTGAATAAGTTAGATTTAAGATTTGAGTTAATTGTAAATAAAGATTTATTTCTATTTTTGTTAAACTTAGGAATTATGATGCCAGAGGTATTGTTATCTGTGTGCTTCGGCCGTTAACCAAGTTAGGATTAATCAAAGAACCACGTAATACCTTTCTGGTATTAAGTGACCAAATTATATAGTTTATGGGGAATGTCCATAAACTGGTAGGGGGGAGTTAAGGGCCAAAGCATAGCAGTATCAGCCTGAATCCTATTTCTAATCTTGTAAACACAGCAAATACTATAAATGTAGCATTACTGAGCCAATAAAGTCAGTTGATATTCAGTCTATTTAGTGTGCGTTTCTTATTACCTTTTCTTTTTTTTTTAAGTTTTATTTGTGACAGTTGCTAACTTATATATATAATATATATATATATATATATATATATATATATATATATATATATATATATATATATAAGTTAAGTTCCTTCAGACGAAAAACACACAAAAAAAGGAATAATACTCACAAGTGCTGGGTAAAGACTAACTTTATTGCTGTAGTAATCCTCTATATATACATTTATCAGTGTTTACATCCCTAAATAGGATTATGTACAAAATTAAGTTGTATACCAGTTTACGAACACTCCTCGTAAACTCATAGGGTGTACACAAAAAAAAAGCAATATACAAACAATAACAAATTCATAAGTACAATGATATGAAAATAAAATAAATTCTTTTAACTTCACATTACTTTCAATAAAATAACACTCTTGGTAATCCTCTCACTGAAATAGAATATGAACCTACATTAACTAATCACATCAAGCGCAAAACAAAAGAAAAACAAACTACAATAAAAAAATACAATTCTCTTTAATGTACACAGAGTTACGTCTACTTTCCGGTGACGTTGCCCAACAACACAGAATAGAGAGCACCTGACTACCGCATTTTTCCAGAAATTTAATTACTAAAATAAAAAAAAGATAAAAAATAAGTAAAACCCATACGGTATTTAATATACGCAAAACGAGAAATAAGAAACCGAGAAAACGAGCGAAACGAGGAATGAATGAAACGAACAACGAGCGAGCGAAAAGCGAAAATAACGAGGACCGCGAAACCGAGAAAATTATAGCTCTTTCAGTGGGATTTTTAATTGTTCTATGTGAACATTTCTACCCTTCCGGGGGTCGTGAATATGTTGAATCGTGACGACGTTATGTTCTCGGATTGTCACTACTTTGAAGGGTCCCTCGTACCGTGCTACTTCCTTACTTCTATTTGACCCCACCTTCCGATATACAACAGTCCCGATCTTGATATTCTCCATCCCGTCTCGAACCCTGAGATTTTCCCGCGCTACCCTTCTGCTTTTCTCCACCATTATCTTCCGCCGTACCCTTCCCCACCTATCGATAAGAGCCACTTTATTCACCTCTAACCGTTCTGCCAATTCATCATCCACTGCCGTAACCCTACCGTCCCTTCGCCTTTCTCGAAGCCCGAAAACGACTTCAACTGGAGAAAATCCCGTCGACATGTGAATAGAATGGTTGTACGCGGTTATCGCCTTTGGCATTGCCATCCCCGCATTCAAACCCTTATCGATATGATACACTCGGAGATAATCTCCCAGGGTGCTATGTAACCTTTCGATCCCTCCCCGACCTTTAGGATGTCCCGGAGTATTAATATGCCTCCCAGTTGGGGGTGCCGGTTGTACTTAACTGCGTTGCAAATTTTGCACGCCCCAACCACCTCCTCAATCGACTTGCGCATCTTTACCCAAAAATACTTCCGTTTAAGTGCCTGTAATGTTTCTTGCACCCCGCGGTGGTTAGTTTTACCTTGATGATAAGCTATCGTTATTTCCTTTTGCCTTGTCCTTTGTGGGCAGTCAATAAGAAAAGTGGGGAGGGAGTGGAGAAATATCGGGTGGTCGTAGATTTTCGAAAATTTAATGAAAACACGGTAGATGAAAAGTATCCTATTCCTATATCCTGTACCAATATCGACTTTTCCTCGGATAATTTTAACCCAAACTGTCTTTCTGTCAAAAACCCGTCTTAAGTCCTCTACATGTCTTGTCTCGTCCTTGCTAAATATCAGTAAGTCATCCATATACACTTGACATGTCCCTTCGTCCAGTCCCCGTAAAAATTCGTCCATGAGTCTCTGAAAAGTGATTGGTGCATTTTTGAAGCCAAACGGCATCCTTGTAAATTCGTAATGGCCCCTTTCGAAGGTAAACGCAGTCTTGTAATGATCTTTGGGGTTCTTCCTAATCTAGTGGTATCCTGCCTTTAAATCCAGCGTGCTAAATACGGTCAACCCTCCTATTCTGTCTAATATATCCTCAAACCTCGGAATAGGATACTTTTCATCTACCGTGTTTTCATTAAATTTTCGAAAATCTACGACCACCCGATATTTCTCCACTCCCTCCCCACTTTTCTTATTGACTGCCCACAAAGGACTATTGTAAGGCGACGTATTGTTGACAATGATTCCCTGACTTTTCAGATTGTCGATTTCTTTCCTGTGTGCCGACATAACACCTGGTAAGATAAAGCACTTGTGGCGAACGGAGAGGATTGGATTGGACCGAACTTTTATCCGTTGTAAACTCATGGTGGAGACAGTAACTGAAACGGATAGGCAAAAGGAAATAACGATAGCTTATCATCAAGGTAAAACTAACCACCGCGGGGTGCAAGAAACATTACAGGCACTTAAACGGAAGTATTTTTGGGTAAAGATGCGCAAGTCGATTGAGGAGGTGGTTGGGGCGTGCAAAATTTGCAACGCAGTAAAGTACAACCGGCACCCCCCAACTGGGAGGCATATTAATACTCCGGGACATCCTAAAGGTCGGGGAGGGATCGAAAGGTTACATAGCACCCTGGGAGATTATCTCCGAGTGTATCATATCGGTAAGGGTTTGAATGCGGGGATGGCAATGCCAAAGGCGATAACCGCGTACAACCATTCTATTCACATGTCGACGGGATTTTCTCCAGTTGAAGTCGTTTTCGGGCTTCGAGAAAGGCGAAGGGACGGTAGGGTTACGGCAGTGGATGATGAATTGGCAGAACGGTTAGAGGTGAATAAAGTGGCTCTTATCGATAGGTGGGGAAGGGTACGGCGGAAGATAATGGTGGAGAAAAGCAGAAGGGTAGCGCGGGAAAATCTCAGGGTTCGAGACGGGATGGAGAATATCAAGATCGGGACTGTTGTATATCGGAAGGTGGGGTCAAATAGAAGTAAGGAAGTAGCACGGTACGAGGGACCCTTCAAAGTAGTGACAATCCGAGAACATAACGTCGTCACGATTCAACATATTCACGACCTCCGGAAGGGTAGAAATGTTCACATAGAACAATTAAAAATCCCACTGAAAGAGCTATAATTTTCTCTGTTTCGCGGTCCTCGTTATTTTCGCTTTTCGCTCGCTCGTTGTTCGTTTCATTCATTATTATTTAAAACCTTTTCTTTTTTGTTTAATTCACTTAAGTACTTTTAACTGGTGCCGAAACCCGGGAGTTAGCGGGTGTGAGAGAATCGGTCAGTAAAAAAAATATTTCTTTTAAATTTTTCTGCCATGACTAAGGAAAGATGTCAGATGAACAAAAGGAAGAAGTTCTAAGACAGCCGGTTCTGAATGTGGGGCCAAGCCAGATACCGCGGGATACACTCGCTGAAGCACATGCGAACACGTTGGCCTGGATGAAAGTGAGGGTGGACACTGCGCAGGAGCTGCGGAGCGCGGTCTCGGATCTAGAGAAGTTCACTGGGGAGGTAGGTGAACTTAATCATTTTATTAAAGGAGATAGATTCTTGGCTAGAATTGAAGCCAAGATGGCAGAAAATTTACTCGATTCCCGAGACGCTGAGTCGCTAAAGGCGGATTTGCTTTGTAGAGTGAAAAGAGGTATTTTAAATCAAATACAAGCCGATGAGGTGACCTCATGGGAGGTCGTAAAAAAAAAACGATTGAACAAGGCGTTTGGCGGAGGAAGATGGTCCATCGAGGAAGATATTTATTAGCTGTTTCGAAAAAGGAGACAGAATCATCAGACTCCTGGTCAGTACGCAGCAGTAATGTTGGCTCGGTACAACAAGCTGACTGAGAAAATAGAGACGGGAACGGCAGAAGAAACGGCGGCCCGAATGGCGTTTTTGGGAACGGTTTGGAAGGTGCAGCTAGCCAGGGAAACCGGAAGAAAAGAGGGGTTTCCCTACGAACGGATGATCGTGGAATGTGCCTAGGAATTGGTGGATTCAGGTGCCCAGGAGGAAGAGGCACGTATGGAAGGAGGAGGTGATGTCGATTGGAACAAGGCCCCGTTCTGTAGACCTCGGTTCCCTCCAGTTGCATGGCAAAGGTCTCGTCCAGCAAGAGAAAGGCCTGTCTAGAACGAAAGACAGACTGGACAAACTAAGCAAAAGGGAGGATCAAGGAAAGAAGACATAAGATGTCATGGATGCGGGAAAACAGGACATCTCGTAGCGCAGTGTCCACGCACAAAAGGGAAAATGGCATATTCGTTTAGGAAAAAAAGTGTATAAGTGCCAGTAAATTGTAAACGGGTCGCGCATTGGAGCTTAAGTAAATTGACGGATTGGAGGGAATAATTGACGCGCGAATTCGGTGATATTTTTTTTAAGGAAGGGGGCGTGCTGAGTGCAACGGGTAGAACCGTTCATGAGATCCCACTTAAGCAGGAGAGGGTGTCATATGTTAAGGAGCGTCGATATCCGCATAAGTTGAGAAATCATATTCGGGAGGAATTGGAGAGTTTACTAAAGCAGGGGATCATTGTTAACAGTTCGTCACCGTTCAATAGCCCTTTACGGGCGGTAAAAAAGAAAAACGCGCCGGGAGATAATAAGAAGTCATACAGGGTAGTTGTTGACTTCCGGAAGCTTAATGATATGGTTGAAGAACATCCAATCCCTCGGTTTGATGATATTATCGACAGGTTAAGCGGGGCTGTAATTTTTAGTAAGCTGTATCTTAAAGCTGGATACCATCAAACCAAAATCCATCCCAGGGATCAAGCGAAGACAGCATTCACATTTGAGAGGGGACATTTCCAATTTACGTTAGGGTTGAAGAATGCACCCCTTACACTTCAGCGCCTTATGAATGAGTTCCTACGGGTGTAGACGAAGGGATTTGTCAGATTTATATGGACGACCTGCTCGTCTTTAGTAAATCGGAAACGGAGCTTATCCAACACGAAAGGTATTGGAAGTGGCCAAATATTTGGTTTGTTTGATCAATGATAGTAATATTTTCTGATGCGACTCCTCAGAAATCGCAGCAGCCTCTGGGTAATGGACTGTATGTAAATTTATTAAAACGAGTGTTCGCAAGTTTGGGGAATCCTTTAGTAGAAGATAACTAAACTAAACATTAAAGTGAAAATCACTCACCCTTGTGCATTCGCCGCTATACCTCAGCGACTTCTCGGAGGCCTCAAAGAGAATCGCAGGCGGATCAATGGTTCCTGTAGGCTGATATACTCGGTTGAGAAATCTTCCGCTTAAATCACCACTCATTTGCATAGGAAAATATGTCTTTATAATATCATAAGAAACACTGTAAAAACGAAACTTTGGAAGGCTAATTTCAGTCTTGGGCATGTGACTGACCGAGGAAGACCAATGGGTCTTGGGCAAAAGAAAATCAGTCAGGTTGGCTTTAAAGATGGCGAGAGAGTGAGAGAGCTCTGGTCAAGCAGGGATTAGTGGACGCGATAAGGGCCAGTTGACATAGGAAATTTGATACAATAGTAACAAAATTGTACAATATATTTTATTTTTCTCCTTTCCTTTTCACACGAGCGGCGATTGGCGCGAATATCGTTCCTATCAACAACCTGTTGAAAAAGGGTGCTAAAATAGTTGTTACACCGATCATAGAAGACAATATTCTGCGGTACACGGCACAATTGAAGGAGGAACACATACTTGCATTTCCTGACTTCACGCGTCCTTTCACAGTTACAACGGATGCCAGCGAATACGTTGTGGGTGCGGTTCTGTCCCAAGAGGGATCGGGAGGAGATCGCCCAGTAGCGTATGCAAGTAGGCGACTTACGGAGGCAGAAGCGCGATATAGTGCTCTAGAGCGTGAACTGCTGGGGATAGTTTGGGCAATAGATCACTTTCGACCTTATCTGTTTGTTAGGCGGTTTAGGGTGCAGACGGACCATAGACTACTCCAGTGGGTGGGGAAAATGATAGAATCGTCGGCAAGGGTTTTAAGATGGAAAGAGCTATTAAGCAAATATTCGATAGATATTGTATAAAAACCCGGTAAGAAGAACGTAGTTGCCAATTGGCTATCAAGGGCTATCACTGTGAACGCAATCGAAGACGATATGGCGGGATTCTCACGGAATACTGGACAATTTCTGCAGAAATGGTCGCCAGATGGGGTAAGATACAGTGACGCAGAAAGGGATGGAAGATCTTCGGAGGGGGAAGTTCCCTGGGTGAAAGGTCGGCGGAGATAGTGAACGACTAGAGGCGACAGGTAATATGGAAAACCAAGACGTCAGGGATAATGTCGGTCTCATATCTTAGTTATTGGGGTTCAAAGATAGTGGTCATTTCATCGCAGAC